>JADWQK010000081.1:2400000-3600000 GCA_017933935.1 Sesamia nonagrioides
TGGATCGAATTTTTTATTATTAGTTTGGTTTGATGATCACGGCGTTTCCTAGTACTAGCTCTGAAAAGAAATGCGAAACAAACTTAGAGGTCATAGTCAGGAATTTATATTTACTGGCTCAGCTGCGGCGCGGGCTGAAATTCATCGGACAAGATTAATTCTGTAAGAAATTGTTTTCAACAATCCGAAAACCGTAATGAAAGAATTCAGGAATTCATCATTAGTGAAAACTCCATCTATTAGTTTTTGAGTTTATCGCATACAGACAAGCAGACAGGCTCGACAGGAATTGTGGTTTATAGTGTGGCAGTGATTTTATTTCGATTTTTATAACAGTCTAAGTATTCCATCTACATTAAAATTTTAATTACATGAATTTATACTACATGAAATTTTCTGTGTTTTTGTTCACTGCGCCACAGCATGGTTGGCGCCGTGGTTAATTGATCGACTGCTGCGCTCGTATCGCGGGTTCGATTCCCTTACGGAATAAATATTTGTATGACCTACAAATAGTTGTTCCGTGTCTGGCTATTTGTGTATGTGAGTTTATATGTCTGTCTTTAATTCTGAAATCGCCAACCCCATTGAGCAATCGTGGTGATTAAGCTTAATCCTTCTATGCATGAGAGGAGACCTGTGCCCAGCAGCGGAACAACAAAAAAATGGTTGATAATGAGACGCACCCACAATACAGGAGGAATTCCTAGTGTGGGGGGATGTTAAAAAAAAGTCTTCAATTATTTTAAGAAGCTGTCATCATCATCATCTCAGCGTTAATCTCAGTCGCATCCGCAGCTTTTTCAGCTTTGGAGTCTGGGGTTCGCTTTACCAGTCTAACTGCTGATTTTGGCTAAACTTCGATATTTTCCGTGAAGCGACTGCCGTCTGACCTCCACAACCCGAAGGCGATATCTAAGCATTGCAGTTAGACCAATTGTTAGACTTTGAGGGCTCCAACAACCCGTAACGACTGCCACTAGATGTTCGTATGGCAACCGGGACCAACGGCTTAACGTGCTTTCCGAGGCACGACCAGACCAGTACAAATATTCATATTCAGGCATACAAACATTTGCACTGTGCGGGGATCGAACCCGCGCCTCCTTGCGCAACGGCCGCGTTCGCTACCGCTACGCCACGGAAGCTGTTAATATTTTTGCTTGCTGTATTTTATTTTTTATACAAATAGTTTTGTTACAGATTGTACAGCAATGACTTGGATTTGACACCTGAATTCCCTTCGATTTATCGACAGGAACCAAACAAAATGTCTGATGATGATCTGTTAAAAATATTGTCGGACTATCGCAAGTCTGAGAAAATGGCTAAACTTACTGTGATACCTGGATGGCTCAGTATTAATATACATCAATGTAATGAACAAGTACCAAGTAAGTCTCTTCTTTGTTCTATTCAATTTCAATTTTAACATCATTCAGTTTTAACATGATTTTATTTATTTTGACACTAGTCACGTCCCGCGGTTGGTTTCACCCGCATAAGTTTCGATCTCGTGGGAAAATCGGGATGAAATGTCCTTGTTATAAATTTAATGCCAAATATCATATACATCCGTTCCGTAGATTTGCGTCAAAGAGTAACATAATTTAACTCATAAACTTTCGCATCGCGGAGGTTTCGATCCTGCGGGAATATCGAGAGTATCCTGTTATTCCTACTTATAAACTATCTGTGTGTCAAATTCCATCTAATTTAGTACGGACGACAGCAGGTCAAGCTATGAAGCTACCTCAAGCTTTCAGATATTCCCAAACAACCTTGAGCCTTAATTCTTTAGAGATAAAGTTGAAAATCGAATAAGGATATCTGACCGATTCTAGTAGCTTGATGTGCTGTCGTCTGTACATTCAGTAGTTTTTGCGCGAAAGAATACCAAATATCCTATATTAGTAGATTTTTTGTAGCATTCCTCGATATAATAAACACCTCTTTGTGCCTAATTTCTTAAAGAATTTACTACTCTACTGATTCCCATTCCGATGGTCACCGCCCAAGTCACGTTATGTCTCATGGCTTTACGTCCGATTGCGGACTACAATAGGCAGAGTCATCATCATCATCATCTCAGCGTTTATCCCGGTTGCATCCGCGGCTTTCGCGTTGGAGCCCGGGGTCCGCTTATAGGCAGAGTGATTAATTTGATTGGTTGGTTGGTTGTACGGATGGTCGGTTTGGTTTGGATGGTTGGTTTGGTTTGGATGGTTGCAAGGTTGATTGCTTGGTTGGTTGGTTGGTAAGTAGGTAGGTGGGTACTTTTATTAATACGTATCACTTTGCTTTACAGATTGTATGTCAAACTCCTACGCTGCATTAAAACCTTTTCCACTCCCGCCTACGTCGCCACTCACATTAGAACTGGCAACATTAAACGTGGAACCAGAGCAACCGTATGCAGCCTACATACATCATTTGTATGTCCGGCCGTTGGCTTTGAATTTCGAATCGCAGAAAATGTTCGCCAGAGCCAGGAATATTGCCTGTTCTATTGAGTTGAGGGATAGTGATACAGGAGAACCTAAGTCACTACTGGTAAGAACAAAATTTCTTTAGAAGCGTGCTGTGGAATTGCCAAAAGTAGAAAAGACAGCTATTTGCATGATTACTTACGCCTAACCTTGACGCGAACTTTTTCACTTGAAAATGGTAGTATTTTGAATTAATATATAATTAAGGGTGCATTAGATTTGTCTACAAAGAATGCATACTAGAACTGTCACAATTTCATTCTATGTTTAAATTATGTAATAATAATAAGTAGCATTTCCTGTTTTATTATTATGATGCCATTTTGAATGCATATTAAGCTTATTTAAATATTGTTAAGAGTATGTTTTCATTATAATGTTTTCAATTAAAGCACCTGCTACTATTCTCTTCAACACCTATGGTTGACTGGTAGAGAATGCCTAAGGCATTAAGTCCGCCTCTGTACATTTTTTGTGTGAAAGAATAAATAAATAAATAAATTTATTTTATGATCTTGACTTCATAAATTTCTGGGAAACAATAAAAGAGAACAAAGGTAGTTTCCAGTTTCGATAGCAATTTTTGCATGCATACACTTATTGCCTATTGAAACAAGAACACGACATAATACTTACACTCTGTTACCGTATTATGACAGTGTTTCTAACTCTAGAATCGTGATGGCATTACATCACAATTCCAGTGTGAGAAATGACATTAATATAAATATTTCGTAATACAGCCTATAAAGACAGAATAACCGAATCACTGCACGGGAGCGCAGTGGTTAAGCCATTGACTGCTGCACTGCGTGTCGCGGGTTCGATTCCCGAACGGAACAAATATTTGTATGACCTACAAGTAGCTGTTCCGTGTGTTCCGTTTGTGGCAACATTTATAAAAAATAAATAAGCAATAACCGAAATATATTTAGTTTAAGTAGCCATGGAGTTTCTTGCAGGTTATTTTCAATAGGAAATTATCAATTCATTCAGTTGTTGCGTTTCACAAGTGCTCATGAATATAAAATATTTTGAATTTCTAGGCAGTCTATGGAAGATTCGGAATGACGTCACAGTACCGCTGCTCGGTGTTACATCACAATGCCAACCCAACATGGAGTGACGAAGCTAAAATTCGACTGCCAGCCACAATAACTTCCCAGCATCATCTATTGTTCACTTTTCATCACATTTCGTGTGATCTTACGAAGAAAAACGATGCTAACGTTGAAACTTGTATTGGGTAATTTTTGTTTATTTTTTTTTTTTTGTGTAGTTAAAATAAATGACTAATTAACTGGTTATGCTGAAATGGTGCCGAAGGAGGAGATATGCTGCACCACATCCGATTTTATTTTAAGCCTACATAAGCACGTATGATAGCTTTGGGATCATTTGACTTTTCACTATTTTATTTTATTTGGACAAGCAAATTCTTATATTGTATATTATGTCCAGATAACTACAGTAAACTGTATATTTCTTATTTCTGTCTAAACTGGACATGATTTTATATCCTACTTCTACTGCCAATTTTCTATTTTATCCCTGATGTATTAAAACCATCATTATTCCATTGCGGTTAGCGTAAAGGCTGTGTGATCGACTAACACTAGAATCGTATCCCATATATAGACGTAGATATAGCCATAATCCCCACGCTTGGCAGGCGGGTTGGGGATCGCAATACTGATCCATATTTAGAACTATTCATTGACTAGTTAATCTATATACTAATATATAAAGCTGAAGAGTTTGTTTGTTTATTTGAACGCGCTAATCTCAGGAACTACTGGTTCGATTTGAAAAAATATTTTTGCGTTGGATAGCCCATTAATCCAGGAAGGCTTTAGGCTATACAATATCACGCTGCGACCAATAGGAGCAGAGCATAACTAATCCACGCGAACGAAGTCGCTGGCGGCCACTAGTACTATTATAATAACGAACAATTCATTTCAAATAATAATGAATTTGCTTTCAGGTATGCGTGGGCACCGTTGTTGAAAAACGACAAGTTGGTTGATGAGGTTGTAAACCTACCCATAGCAACACACTTGCCGTCCGGATACTTGTCCATTCAGCCACTAGGACTTGGAAAAGGGGTATGATTTATTTCAATATTTTCTACCAGAATGTCTTGAGCTGTTCTGCTGAGGAGCTTGTTAGCTTGTTACGCCACTTCTTCTTCCCAGAGAAGGCACTAGGAAGTGGTAAAGGGCGGGTGATTAAGGGAAATGTCTTGATTAATTTTGACGTTTAAGAAAGGGTCTATTCTGAATAAATGTGTTTTAATGTCGTTGATACTCTGGCCATTGTTTTTTTTTTTATATAATTATAAACTTGTGCTTGACCGCAATCCCGCCTGATGGTAAGCAGTGAGGCAATCGTTGATGGTAAAGCGCCCTAGTTTATTAAACCTATTCACTTAAAAATGTGAGTGAATAGGAAAGAAGACGGCAGTTGAGCGAGATGATGCAATTGTGTAGTATTGGCTTGAGGAATATAAGAATTGCTCGTGCTGTAGTTAAAAGATGTAGTAGCCATTAAGTATGGTATCATGGATACTCTCTAAGTTTACTGGTGTTATAAATAACATTGAGGATCTAAACCTCAACGCACTTATTTTTACTGGAAGGAGCGCGTCATAATAATTATGTAAAACATAACAAGTTATTACTCGCATAACAATACTGGGAAATGCATTTCAAAGAGGTCATGACTTTGCTTGAACTTTGTCTTTAAAAACAATATTTTTTACAGAACACGGGCCCAGAAGTTGTATGGGTGGAAGGCGAGAAGCAACTCTTCCGCTGTCAACTAGTCCTGGACTCCACAGTAGCTACCAGAGACTCTCATTTGCACAACTTGTTCACTCAAGCGGAAAGACTGATCAAGTCCAGTTCGCCCCCCACCTCGCCGTCACCCCCGCCTTGGAATGACGTATGCAACGCACTCAAAGCTGCGCACGCGATCAAATTGAGCTCGCTCGTCGCTTTCCTTCCGACTATTATGAATCAACTTTTTGAATTGATGGTAAATATTTAGTAAACAGAAAACGTAGACAAAGTCGCCACTAACCTGTGTTAAAAAAATGTGAATATACTACGTTATTTTTTGTTTATGCGAAACCCGAAACACGTGTATAGTATTTTTAAGTAAAGAATCTATGTATAAAATATCAAAAAGATATCATGATAAATCACAAAGTTATGAGCTTGTTATCTTACGTCCCAACAAAAATATGGTCAACGCACAAATTATACAGAGTGGTGCTGACAATACGACAATAAATGAAAACACAGACCATGCTGGTTCATAGGAATAATCTTGAACAATAGAAAAAAACCTAGCATCAAAAATAAAAAAATTAAAATATCAAACTAAATCGCATAAAATTGCAACCGGAATAGAACATCCTTTAAAATATTGGTTCAATGACCTCCGATCAGCGGGCGACAGCGCGTTCCTGTATGGGCTTGCTTTTTCGCGCCATTATTATTAAAGTTTAGTACCGCTGGATGCGGCGGTCATCAGCCTCTAAGTGCTTCCTTATCAACATGTACATCATGTAGAAAATGTGAAAAATGAAAAACAATTTCCTGTGACTAAACTAATGAATATATTTATATAATTTTTTTATGGGCAGACTGAGAATATGTTGAGGTACACGATGTTTAATTTATTGTCGTATTGTCAGCACCACTCTGTATTTAGGTTTCATATAAAGAAAAAATGACATTGTATAACAATATCTTACATCACAAAAGAGACTAATACTCAGAAAACGGGTGCGCTAATATCTTATTATTTAGTTATTTGTTTATTATTACATCATAACCATTTATTTCCATTTACAGACAGTTGAAAAAAGCTACACTCAAGATATGGGTTACCAGATCGTTAAATTGATAGTGCATTTTGTTCATATGATACACGATTATGGCCGAAAAGACTTGTTGGATAGTTACGTTAAGGTAAGCTAAAAGTACCAATCTGCTGCGGAAGCAATATTCGTTCTCGCAACCCTCGGCGTAGGTGTGAAAAGGCCACCGAACACCGACTAAAAACCGCCCGTTTTTAGTCAGAGTCTGACAGACCCTGCCTACCGACCCCAGATTGGCGTACATCCAAGAGCATTTTCCACCCCGGAAAAAAATAGTACAAAATTATTCATAATTATGAATGATTGTAAATAATCATCAGTTTTCCTTAGTAATAGGGTATTTGATTTAAAAAAAACTAGTCCGTCAGTCAGATTTCCAAAATATACTACACACGTAATATAAACACAAAATGAAGAGGTCACAGCGCGTTGAAAACTCGTGTGACGTCACTGCACGCTACAGTTTTTTTTTTTACATATTATAAACTAGCGCTTGACCGCAATCTTGCCTGATGGTAAGCAGTGACGCAATCGTTGATGGTAAAGCGCACTAGTTTATTAAGAGCCTATTCACTCTAGCCTTGAAGACACTCAAATTGTAGTCCGACGGAAACACCGCCGCTGGCAAATTGTTCCAGTCCCTCGATGTTTTTAGCGGCCAGTGACGTCACCAGCCACTCCCGATCTTTGATGCCTTTAATATTTGTCAATTTTTATTGATTTGATAAAACAAAATATACGTATCCAATATTTTTCTATAATCTGAATGACGGACTAAATAGAATCATTTTTGTTTACCCAGGAAACATTCCTATTATTAATAGTATGAATGATTGTAAATAATCGTCAGTTTTCCTTGGTAGTTGTTAACCTTGACCCATATTTTATTCCTGTTAATATCTAGAACGATCCATTTCCTATTTCCGTTATAACTGTCCTGTTGGTCCCGTGGTTTCAAGCATGACTGCAGAGGGTCCTGGGTTCGATCCCCGGGATGGACAAAGTGTTATTGGGTTGTCCATTAAGAGTCTATTTATTTGTAACAGTCCGGAGTTAGTTAATTCCTACGCTTGGCAGGCTGGTTGGGGATCGCAGTAATGTAATATTCAAAAATAAAACTTCTTTTTTGTTGACAGTATGTCTTCAACTGCGTCGAATTTAAACTACACACGATGCTGACGGCCCCACTTCACATGTTTGTAGACCCAAACCAACCGGACTTTCTATTAGGAAACAAATTCATGCAATATTCCGGTTTTTTCTTCGATATCATCACTAAAAGCATGGCGCAGTATCTAATCAATACGGGAAGAATTAAAGTGAGTAGTTACCTCTTCTTAAAATAGTATGGACGACAGCAGGTCAAGCTACCCCAAACTGTCAGATATTCCCAATTAACATTGAGTCTTGAGCTTTAGAGAATAAGTTAAAATTCTAATAAGGAAATCTGACAGATTATAAGTAGCTTGATGAGATGTCGTCTGTACAAGGAAAATAACAGTGTGCGTGTATTTATATATATTTTTATTATCATTTATGTACACACAATAAAATACATAAGGATATTACAAAATTAAAATCTGTTTATAAAGGTGCTGCTTATTTTTTAAGAAACTTCTTCCAGCAGACCTGCATATAATTAATAAGTGCTGTATAATTAATTCAATGAAAACTTTTTAGTATTTTGTTATTTTTAATGTTTTTCTTGCAGTTATTTAAACGATTCTTTATCTGTTTTAGATGTCACGGCATGAAAGATTTCATGCGGATCTCTTAGAACATATTGACAAATTGGTATCGACTGTAGAGCCATCTTACATATTACAGCAGCCAATGCAAACTCATATTTTTAATAAGAATCTTGCCACTTTTCTCAAGGTACGTTCTGATTGCTATTTATATAACGGGAAATACTACATGTTTCAACTAGCTGCGCGTTATAACCCGCATGAATCTCGATCCCGAGAGAACGAATTTCGTCTCGATTCTCGATACCGAGAGCATATCGTGATATATTTTTCTCTCTGGATCGAGAATCCTTTATCTGTATAAAAATGTGCCAATGTTCATCAAAATTCGCTTAGCTATTTTGAGAAAGCATAACACACACATCCAAAGAGTTTTGTTGTAAGTAAATCTAAAACATTTTTAAAACTTTATTTTACAGTCTTGCCTATCTTTCATGGACAGAGGTTTCGTGTTCCGACAAATAAAAAAATATCTAGACAAGTTCAAAGTCTGCGATCCGAAAGCTTTATTTGACTTCAAATTTACGTTCCTGCAAACAATTTGTTCTCATGAGCACTATGTGCCTTTCAATCTGCCGTTACAAGCGAATAAATTGTCAAGAGACGGCGATGAAGGTAAGAATTCTGTATCATCGACTTACTTTATACAGTGTAACTACTACTGTAACAGTGTGGCTACCATGAGTTTTCATTTCGAGACTCGATCATACGCATCGACCGCGCTCGATATCGATGATCGAATGAAAACTCATGGTAGCCACACTGTTTTGCTGTTCTGTACTTCTACTGCTGTTCTATATCGGCAATACCAATTAATATATTGGTATAGTTTGTTAATTTGTATAACATTTGACGCAATATTCATAAAGAGATGGGGAAAAATGTCCCGCGACAGATTGTCAGACTTCACACTGTCTGGCAACATCGCGCTTTCAGTAGTGCAATGAAAGTACAGACGACAGCACAATGAGCTACTACAATCTGTCTAATTTCTTTGTTAGATTTTCAACTTTATCTCTAAAGCATTAATGCTCAAGGTTGATATTTGACAATTTCGGGTAGCTTGACCTGCTTTCGCCCGTACATTGTATGCGTCATAGTAAATTATATGAATTAGTATAAACAGGGATGGGACATTGCTGCTTGAATGAAATGAGAAAGTGTCGAGTAATTTATTTTTCATTTCTCATATTCGGAAAGTAGTATTTTCTTGATCTGTTTATTGGGTAGAAAGTGCTATTTCCCTCCCTAGAGCGGGAAAAACTCATACAAATTACTTCCCACTTAAGGGTCGGAATGAACTTCAAAAATAGAACTGCTGTCAGCTGTGAAGAAATTTGTATAAAAAAAAAAGTAATAAAAAAAGATCCAGCGGCAATGTGAGTTTCTAAATAGCCAGTGTGAACTTAGCGCAAACTTCATTGAGCGAAATAGGTCGCAACCATAGAATTAAGAAGTACGATAGTACCTACTTATTAATTCTATGGTCGCAACAGTAACGTGGTGAGTTCCATATTTAAAATTAAAAAAATCGACATAAATTAGCGGGATACTAATCTGTTATGTATCTGTGACTTAAAAAATACCTAGTTATTTTCCTCACATTCGAAATGAAAAGTAGAGTGTTTAACACGGGTAAAAGAATCAATTCCTACTCGGACTATAGCCGCCCTCGCTACGCTCGGGCGTCTAAATACCTCGGGAATTGATTCTTTCCACCCTCGGTTAACAATCTACTATTTTGTTCCTATGTCTATTGCATGCTACATGCAATGGACATAGGGACAAAAAATGCATACACTATGCTTTAAGACAAGTTTTAATAACTCTTTACTTTTACACAGATCCTGCCAGGCTGAGACTCACTGAAGATTTCATAATGAGACATTTTCTTGCTGGAACTCTACTAAAACAAGTATTCCCTTGTTTTCCAAATTTATGTTGCTAGCATACATAAAGCATGACTCACGCTTGAATACGTTTATTTTCAATTTTCTTGCAAATTTTTCAAATGTGTTTATTTCTTCAGGTGGAACAGTCATTACGAGAGGCGCCGTTAAAGCGTAGGTCTGCGTTAGGTGTATTACGGGCTTTATTGACTAAACATGAACATGATGACCGTTATAGAAGTCGACAGTGCCGAGCTCGGCTTGCGTACTTGTATTCGCCGTGGCTTACTATCGTTCTTGGTAAGTATCTATCTATACTATCATATAAAGCTGAAGAGTTTGTTTGTTTGAACGCGCTAATCTCAGGAACTGCGGGTCCGATTTGAAAAAATCTTTTGCGTTGGATAGCCCATTAATTTAGAAAGGCTTTAGCCTATATTACATCACGCTACGACTAATAGGAACGGTGCATATAGAAAAAAAAAAAACATATTAAAACCTACGCGGCTAAAACTGCGGGGCGCGGGGCGTAGGTACGGTGTAATAGGCTATTTGACAGATTTATAATTTCTATCTTGAACTACTTGGTTGCGGTTAAGAAGTTCACAGAAAGTTTTTTTATTTTAAATACGTATTTCGTAAAAAGCATGCAAATAAAAATTCAAAATTCAAATAAGCCGCCGAAACGCTTTATTCAGCAATATGGCGTCGCGCCTTGTAAGTGACGTCACAAGCATATAAACGATTTTCGGTTCCGCAGTGGTGTTTGTACTTATCTGTTTTTTGTTGTTGTTTATCTAATAAAATGAATTACAAGTGGTGTGCTGTACCGGGTTGTACAAATACATCGATAAAACACCTGGGGCCCTAGCCAATGTAACATCGCTTCCTAGCGAAGCGAAATCGAATACTAAACCAACCAATGGCAGGAACGATTGACCACGTTATTTATCGCGTCGCGTGGTCAATCGTTCCCGCCATTGGTTGGTTTGGTATTCGATTTCGCTTCGCTATGAAGCGATGTTACTTTGGCTACAGGACCTGGGAACACATAGAACAACAAGTGCTGATGCGCGTATGACGTTATCTTGACATTAGCCAATCCGGATCGTTTCACAATATGTGGCGCGAGATACAAAAAGTCAAACATATTTTTGTGTTTTTGGATATATTAATTGTTATTATTTTTATTAAAACGCATGTAAATGACATAAAGAACCCTCGTTTTATGCATTTAAAGCAAATAATCACAAAAAAAATCATACTGTCAAATAGCCTATTGCCAAAAAACCCGAGTTCGACTATAGCGCATAGACAGTTTATATATATATATATAAACTGTCTATGGAATATCTTAATTTGACAGGATTAAACTACAATGTTATCTCCTATCCTTATTGAAATAGAACGGAAAAGATGAACTTGACATAAAATTTTAGTTTTTGAACAAGAAAATCGGCGCCAATGTATCGTTAATTGTATGATATTTACAACAGAAAACGCCCACCGCCTTATAACAAAATCCCTAGCGAGCCCAGTCGAGAATGGTCACGATAAAGTTGATGGAGATGCGACAGTGAACCCAGTGCTTAACAGTACGCAGAATGCTGCAGCGTCAGCCAATAGCACTCCCAGAAGAAACCGACTGACTCTTCACTTCGATCATACACCAGTCAGGAACTCGGCACATTTTAAAGAACCGCCCACTATACCAAGCAATCATATGTATGGAAAAGGTGAGTAATTTGTGGGATGTTTAAGAACAATCGCAATTATTTACTACTTATTTATTGACTGCATTTTTTTTAGAGCAGAAAGATGTCTTAAAACACAAACTTAAACAACACTTAAACTAACAACAAACACTTAAACATTTATAGTATAAAGATAATACTTTAGGCTAAGAAATGTTTTCAGTTTATCTACCATGCAAAAAAAAACTGGTCGAATGATGCTTTTAGAACTCCGTATGTATTGATTTTGGAGTTCTAAATGTATTAATTACATAATCAGACACAGACATCTTCTCGGAAAGGGGGAGTGGGCCGTATTCTACTACGCGGGCCCAGTGTGGTTTAGTACACGTCTTCAAAGTTTTGCAACTAGGACATGCCAGTTTCCTCACGATGTTTTCTTTCACTGTTTTGAGAGCAGTGGTGATGAAATAATTTACACAAAGAATAGCTCCTAACGTGGTTCGAACCTAAGACCTACAGTTTGGTAAATCGCGACCTAAACCACTAGGCACCGCTGCTCTCCAATACTTACGGAATTCTAAAAGTATCAGTTTTCCAAGGCCTGAAATGCAAGACAAATAAAATCGGTAAACAGTTATCCGTCTACCGTTTACCAATTGTATTAATTGTTCTGCGTGTTGGGCCTTACTTACTTATTTCTTTAGATCACGCCAACAACATGTCACAAAGCTCTTTAGAATCTGTATCTACAATGTCCGGTGGAGATTCGCTACCTAGAAATATTGGAAGACTCGATTTGAGCGAAATTGGAGATCAGGTCAATAGGTAAATGTCTCACATATATCATCATTCAATTTTGAACTCCATTTATATGATACTTACGATTATTTTGCCATACGTTAGTTTATTGTGATGTTTATATGATAAGTGATATTTAACCTTATTCATGTGTGGTTAACGGTTATTTTTATATGTGTAGGTTCGGTGTGATGTCCGCAGAGGAGGTGCGGGATGTGCTTTTGTGTTTCCTGTTCGTTTTAAAGTATTTGGATGATGAAAGACTAGTAGAATGGTGGAAGACACAGTCGCAAGCACAGCAGCAGTCGTTCTTTAATGTTTTAGAGTAAGTTTTCACTCAAATAATTTATTTGGCTATCAGATTGTAATTGAAGATCAAAGTAGAGCCTAATGATACATTTTAGTGTATTGGTTGCTCTTAACGTTTCTGTCAATTTTAAGATTGTAAATAAAGGTAAAATTCTTATTATACGGCCAGTATAATAAGAATTTTAATAACAACAACAACTTTTAGCTAAATGGGACATAAAGCTAAATAGGCAACCCTGGGGATCAACGCAAGAGTAGGCTAATAACTCGGCGGGCGGCCTTAGATAACCTACTGTTCTGTTTACTGTGGCCTGAGGCTATATAACATCACGCTGCGACCAATAAGAGCGGAGCATAACTAACTCCACGCGACCGAAGTCGCTGGCAGCACTTAAGCGTAACTTAGTTACTCATACTTTATTACCTGTTTCAGAATATGTGCCGAACAATTCCAATATGTCGGACGAAAGAAGATCCTTTCAGAAATGAAAGCTACTACACCAGACTGCAACGGTAAACCGAAACCCCTGAAAGCAAGGACTCTTCCTGCTAGGATGAGCCCGCCTGACTTCTCGAAGGAACCCCCAATTGTTGTGGAGAAAAACAACACAGTTAACCGGGAAAATCTTGTTAACCCCACAGTTACCACTGGTAAGTTGAACATACTCGTAAATCCTTTTGAGACTATCTGTTGGTGTTGAAGCAACAGTATTGAAATTGCGTAACAAACTATCAGTAGCGATGGGTTTTATTTTGACAGTTCAACAACATTCATTGCACTGTTTACGTTGTTGAGCAACAAATTTTTAGAACTTATGAAACAATGGGCTAGTAATATGCTTCAAAATTATTCCAATTGATAGTAATAGGAGCTACGCAATTAAGGTGCTGGTCTATATTCAAATTTTATTCATGTTTTATTTTGACGTTGTTTAAAGTTAAATAAATATCAAATCTATTTTAAAGATAATTAAGTTGATTAGAAGATAAGTTTGAAGTACTACCCTAAACTGAAATTGTGTAGATTTTCGAGTTATTTTTGGGATCGTTCAAGTATTACGTAACGCAATTTTTGAAGTTTTTGAACCGCCTTTCCCCTTGTAACGCACCGTTACGTTTTCTGTACCCCTCCCCTTCTGCGTTACGTAACACTCCAGTGATCAATTTTATCCTAAAGTCGTAAAAAGTTATGTAAACGTTTTACGAGACCCCCTCCCCTCCAAATAGCGTTACGTAATACTTGAACGCTCCCTTTCCAGTAAGTCGTAATATTTAATTTCTTTGGCTAATATGTCGTAGACTATCACTGAGTAGTGGGAAAATTTAGATGTATTTAAAAGACATTCATTGTTTCTGTCACATTCTATCGTAAACAGAAAATAATGCTGATTATCCAATTACCTTAGTGGTCGTACACGAGCGACACGCGTCAACGACAGGTAACTGCAGCCATCGTTAACAGTTGTCGTGTGTATGATGAGCACTTAAGTAGCATCTTTTAGTCTCGTATAGGACCATATTAATTGTTGTTACTTATTAAAAAAAAAAAAAATTATGTTTAATTTAGTTTAGTAATATATACTATTAGTAATATATGATCTTCCTGTACATGTTACAATATTTACTTTTCACCTTATTTCAAGCGCGACGGTTGCTCGTAAACACCATCCGATCACAAACCTTGCCGCTTCGTATATTTGACGAAGCTTTTCGTACGGACGACAGCAGGTCAACCTACCCGAAACTCTAAAAAAATTCCAATCAACTTTGAGCCTTAATGCTTTATACAACATTTTTTTTTATGCGAAACCCGAACCACGTTTCAAGTATTTTTAAGTAAAGAATCTATGTGCAAGATTTCAAAAAGATATCATGAAAAACCATAAAGTTATGAGCTTATTATCCTACTTGGTTGTCCCAATAAAAATATGGTCCACGCTCCGTGCGGGCGGGTGAGCCTGGTTTATTGACCTGTGGCGTCAGCTGAGCGCGGGCAGCACACGCGTAAACTGCGTAGCGCGCTCAGTAACCACACTGCAATAATTTCTAAATGTAGTTGTGAAAAAATATAACATGGTGTAAAAATCTGTACATTTACAAAAATGTGGATGCTTGAAATACATATCTATATTATAAGCAGCACCTTCCCTGTCCTTCTAATCAGATTATTCTTTTATAGAATTAGAAGCTATTGCCGAACACACGGTGCTATCCGCAAGCTGCTTAGCAACAGAAGTGGGCCTCACAATAATAGACCGCGCGTGTCTATTCATGAAGAACTTGGGAGCAGCTGACGGTGTCGCAGCGAAGCCCTATCTCAAGCTATTGCAGTACCCACAGAGCGAGACTTTATATAAACATCTATTCTCTGCTCTAAGAGCTTATATTAATCAGTTCTCCGAAACTTTGTTTGAAGGTCAGTACTTTTTTTAAATATTTCCCCACATTAGGAATTACTCCTGTATAGTGGGGCGCGTTTACAAACATTTAAATTCACATACAGTAACAGCCAGACCCGGTACAAATACTTGTAGACCACACAAATATTTGTTGCGTGTGGGAATCGAACCCGCGATATGCAGCGGAGCAGCCGATCGCTCAGCCACTGCACAAACCGTGTCGTAGAATTTGATTATGAACAAACGATTTACGTCTTTGCTAACGTTAGGTGTAAATTACAGATATATCGAAACGTCTTGTTTACCACAAATAAACATCTTTCTTTCTATCAGAAAAGTAAAAAAAAAAAAAAATCCGTTCAGTGTTGGGTCGGTCACGCTAAACCGAATTCAATGCTTTTCCCCCATCCATCAAAAGTCACTAAAGCTTTCACTTCATGTTTATTTTCTGGAATGTACATAATTTTATTTTATTTATTTGGGACAAAAAGCAGTTACATATTACAATATTAATAGTCGGCTAAGGCGGAATCGTATTGATTTTACAAGAAATAGGTAAGGAAACGGACGCATACAGAAAGGGACAGTGAGAAAATAACGAATGATGAAACTAAACCTGAAAAGTCACACAAACCAAATCAAGATAGCGTGTTCCGTCCAGATATGGTCTGTGGGCACAATCACGATAATATAAAGAATATTCTATTCTTATATGTAATGTGAAACAGGCGGCAGTACAGTATGTTCGGGCGTAGTAGCCGCGGTGGTCCGCCTATGCGAGGCGCGCGCCGCATGGTTGCGGCGTGAAGCCGCGGCGGCGCTGTACTTACTGATGCGAGCCAACTTCCAACACGGGATTGGTGGAGACCTTACTAGAGTGCATCTGCAGGTTCGTATTATGATAAATATGTATAAGTTGAGAGCAGTGATGTCTTGCGCTTCCCGCATCCATCTGCTTCCCGCGACCTTCACCAGGTCATCTGTCCACCTTGTTGGCAGCCTCCCTACGCTGCTTCTTCCGGTACGTGGCCGCCACTCCAGAACCTTACTACCACATCGGCCCTCGGTTCTACGAGCAATGTGCCCTGCTCACTGCCACTTAGTTTTAGCGACTCGAAGAGCTATGTCGGTGACTTTGGTTCTTCTGCGGATCTCCTCATTTCAGATTCGATCGCGCAGAGAAACTTCGAGCATAGCTTTTTCCATCGACCATTGTGTGACTCTGAGCTTTCGTATAAGGCCCATTTGAGCGACCATGTTTCAGTTCCGTAAGTCATCACTGGAAACACACACTGTTCAAAGACTTTGGTCTTGAGACACTGTCATCGTGGAAAGCCTTGGGGGAGGACTTTGTCCAGCCGTGGACCTCTATGGACTGAAGAAGAAGAAGAAGTGATGTCTTAAGCTTTTGTGTAAATTATATCATCGCAACCGTTCCACATTATTCATCACCATCATATGTCTAACCTTTTCTTAGCTAAGTTAGGGTCAGCATCTAGTCTTTTTTCTTCCTTTTATAAACTATTTAGTACTTGGCCGCTATCCCGCCTGATGGCAAGCAGTAAAGAAATCGTTGATGGTAAAGCGCGCTAGTTTATTAGCCCAGCCCACTCTAGCCTTGAAGATACTTAAATTGTAGTCAGGCAAGAAGACCGCCGCTGGCAAATTGTTTCAGTCCTTCCATGTATGATGTATAAAAGATGAGGCGAAACAATTCGTCTGGATCTTAGTGAATCTATAGAATACCGACAGGCCGGCTACTCTACGCCTGTGATCTAGGCTTTGGAAACCCTTTTGAACCAAATCTGGTGAGAGTCTAATCGGATTCAGCTGAATACCAGAAGAAAATTGAAGTTGTGTGATCTAGACCTCCAGCATCGATTCTCATTCACTTGACCTGTGTCCCAGCAGTGGGAGACAGGTCATCATTACCTATAGTCTGATTATACTTAGCCCGAGACATTTTCGTATATGTATTATGTATCCCAATCTATCACTATTGCAAGCGATAAGTTACGGTACACGAGAACGAAATACAAGAACGAAACGTATTATGTGTTAGGAAAAAAACTGTTTTGTAATGGCGATTTGAAGGCTTTATTAATGGTACAGGTCATCATGGCGGTGTCAAAGCTGCTCGACAACTCAACCGCGCTCAACTGCAAACGTTTCCAAGAATCTCTCTCCGTCATCAACTGTTTTGCGACTGGTGACAAAGCTATGAAAGGAACTGGTAAGAAAAAAAGCATTATATCGTACAAAATAAATTGTTTTTAACGCATGATTGCGTTCGTAATCGACTATTGACTGAACGAGTTCATTCAATTGTTGACTGTAAGAAATTGATTTTAGCAACAAAAAAGAACCGCCTCTAGTAATATTCGAATTAATTGTATATTTTTCTCCTATTTACTGAGTTATCATTGCTTAGTTTATTCGTTTTTCCCTTTATCTGTTCCTTAACCATTTCCAATACGTGAATAATCGCTATGGTATGCTTTTGTTTCATAATAAACCAATTCCGTCATAAAAATCTGTCGTTTTGTCCACTATTTGACATTAAGGTATCAAAAAAAATTGCTCTCTAATTGCACATCTTTTGTTGTGATCATTCATAGTTTTTTAGGAAAATAATGCTTTAGACCGTGAAATATGGAAGAAAACGTTAGTCTGTTACGTTGCTGTGAAATAAATCTACTAACTTGTTTCATTGTTCTATATGAATCAGGTTTATCTAGCGAAGTTGCGGAATTGATGCGTCGTGTGCGCACCGTTGTAGGCGCGAGGGCGCGCCTCGCTGGAGTGGGAGGTGTTGGTGCATCAGGTACATTTTATGACGAAAACTTTAAAATAGTCTTAAGAGATATATATACTATTTGTAAAGAAAACCCTGACCGACCCGTGAAGGTATTGTTAGGTATCGATGACTGATTCTACTAAAGCATAGAAATCCGGGCTAAACTAAAAAAAAAAACCCTCCTAAAAACATGAGTGGTAGGCAATACAAGCGCAGGCGAAGGGGGGCAGGGCACCGGCACACGGTCGCATCGCTATTCGCTCATAATAATACCGTCAAAAATGGTGTTGTCACTTTTAAAAAAAAATACCAAATTTTGGGGAAGTTGGAATTAATTCATTTCAATACTAATGAATTTCAAAATGCATTAGTATTGTCACTATAATGGTTATGTCAAATTTCATATTTTATTTGGTCATGTGTTTATCTAACCTTTATTATCCTTATGGGTCGGACGGGGTTTTCTTTACATATTGTATAGCTTGGCAGTGTATGATAAGTGCAGTAGGGCTTACTTCACTAGTAACATTTTGTCCTTGAACTGGCCTAGCATATTACGGAGTTCTAATAGAATGCGAGGCCACTGTATTACGCCGCAAAAGATTTTTAACCTAAATTATTTTTAACCTCTTTATGCCTGAATTTACAATTCATGCACTATCGAAAAAGTCTATATCTGAACACGGCAAGAATTATTTCTGCTTGTAGCGCATAGCCGATCTAAATTTGTTTGTTTTATTTAATGTTATGAACTAGTGTTCCTTGTTATAAACTAGAGCTTGGCAATTATTGGCCGATTTAATTTGATGGCGGCTCGAAATAAGAGGAAACTTGCTGCGCAGTTACAAATTCACGAGGCGTGAGGTACTGAGCACCGAGTAGACCATTTCTGAACTACCATATAGTTTGAAGCGGGCTGTATATGCCCCGGCGTAAGTGTGAGATAGAACACAGGGGCAGTTTTAAGGCGATGCGTCTGACAGACCTCACCGCTCGCGTCAGGTCTGCCAACATTCATGAGGATTTTCCAAATTGAAAAAGAAAATTAAATAAAAATACACTAACTGCCGACGTCATAATTATAATGCCCGCTACAGTCAACCATAAATAAGCTATATATATTTTTCATACCAAACTTCAATCGTTATAAGATCAGACAACTAAATAAACCTCTTTTTACAGTCCTTTGAACCGATTTTGTTTTGCATTGTTAACATGACAAACAACTGCTGCAGTGAATAGTTAGTATTGCAACCACTGACATCCTTATGTCAATGGGACAGAATACAAAATCGGTCAAACGGACCCTAAAAAAGGTTTGTTTAAATGTCTATTTTTATTCCGAGTAGAGTCTAGGTCAAACCAAAATATTATTTAATGATATAGGTGCAGGAAGCGTCCATTTAGCAGAGTTGCAGCACGCGTTAGCAGCATCTTGCCGTGCAACGCCGCGGTTGAGACACGCCTGGCTCTCTAACCTAGCAGAACACAATGCAAGACAAGGAGACCATGATGAGGTAAATACTATTTCATTATACATATATTCTACTAGCAGCCGCCAGCGACTTCGTTCGCGTGGAATTAATTATGCTCCGTTCCTATTGGTCGCAGCGTGATGTTCTATAGCCTAAAGCCTTCCTGGATTGATGGGCTATCCAACGCAAAAAGAATTTTTCAAATCGGACCAGTAGTTTCCGAGATTAGCGCGAACAAACAAACAAACATACGAAACAAACTCTTCAGCTTTATATGTTAGTATAGATAGATAAACAAAACATAATGTCATAATATGACAAGACATGTTCGATATTTGACTTTTGAGGTTCAATACGCAAATAATTCCTGTGCCTATTATGTTATAATGCAGGAATTATGTGCTTATTGACCGTCATTTAAGCCTCGCGCAGACTTGACATGGGTGCTTATGGCTCAATAAGAATAGACACACGGGTTGATCGATTATGTTAAGGTATGCTTTTGGTATAGCGGTCGGTCGATAGATATGTAATCATCTTTACATACCAAGACCCCTCTGTGTCTCGCAGAAGGAACACATGTTAAGCCCTTGGTACCGGCTATTCCTCTTAAATCTTTGACTTACGGAACGACAAGGCTTACAACCAGCCAGTTACCCAGTAAATGGGTTTTGGAGGTAAAGATAAGCAGCCGCCCCATATACAGTATGTTAAATAACAGAGGGCGTTCCCTTAAACTCGTTAATATATATCATTAATAGATTAAAATAAAAATATCAGCATAGAAAAATAAGCATAAAATAATCCGAATAAAAAGAAATTATAATTGAAAATAAATTTGAAACCTCCTGTTTTAAATCAAATAGTAGCGCGGAATAGTATCTACCTAACGTTGCATTGCCCAACACACATCAACCAACACACATCAATCAATTAGATCTTAGATCGCCGCCGCATACGCGGCTCGTCATTCATAAATAAATTGCGACGTTGCCGTCTTTCATGTTCGCGTGTACAGTGTGTTTCTTTTACATGCCAATTTAAAATTTTTATTGAATATTTTCATATTGAAAAAATTTTAAAACATTTTGTTTTCAAATGGAAATATTTTTTTTAGCATGTATGTATGCTAAAAAAAACATCCTCCTCCTCCATCCATCCTCCGTCATGACTTACGGAGCCGAGACGTGGACACTAACGGTCAGACTAGTCCATAAGTTTAAAGTCGCTCAGCGAGCTATGGAGCGAGCTATGTTGGGCGTTTCTCTGAAGGACCGCATCAGAAATGAGGTGATCCGACAGAGGACCAGAGTCACCGACATAGCTGAGAGGATTAGCAAGCTGAAGTGGCAATGGGCTGGTCACATATGCCGCAGGACCGACAACTGTTGGGGTAAACGAGTCCTCGAGTGGAGACCGCGTCTCGGCAAACGTAGCGTGGGACGCCCTTGGGCGAGATGGAGCGACGACATCAAAAAGGTGGCTGGTAGTGGCTGGCGGAGAACTGCTCAAGATCGAGCTTGTTGGCGTGCCATGAAGGAGGCCTATGTCCAGCAGTGGACGAGTAGGGGCTGATGATGATGATGATGTATGCTATACTATTTCGGGTTAACGGGAACGCCCTCTGTTAGTTAACATACTGTATAATACTGGTATAGAGCTGCTTCCGGTTAGATTGTTGAAAAAAAGCTAGTCAGTTTTGATATCAGTTCGAATACCTGGTTTTAAGAAAAATTTTATGTGTTCTATTTTTATCCTTCTTGCAAACTGTTTGTCTTATAACTTAAATATCTTTTATAGGCCATGTGCTGCCAACTACACATCGCAGCCCTCATAGCAGAGTACCTAAAACTACGAGGAACACAACAATGGGGTGCTGACGAATTCACCGAGATCTCCCGCAACATAACCCGGGACGAGACCGGTCTCAAAATCGACGAGGGTAAGTCAAACACCAATAACACCATATCATAATATATTTTATATTTTGCATCATGCGACATAAAGTCCAATTTTAAATACCACAGCCTAATCCATCGATTGTTGAGGTTTAGCTTCACAAATAAAACTCAACGCGATCAGTACAGCCAAGCCGCGATCAAAAGCTGGCTTTATTATTGTCGAATATTGACTCTAAAAGCGTTTGAATGCGATGGCTTCAGTTCTATTGGGGAACACCACACTGAACGTACTAAATAAAGTTTCCTTGGTTACATGGGCGTACACAGGTGGGGGGACTGCTCCCCTTGAAATCTCGCCTTCACTTATACAGGATCATTTGCGTCTATTTGCCCTACACACTACACTACAACTACCTAATGTTTCATGTAGATATGCTTGAGTAGTTTGTAAGACAAAATCTGACTTGCCCCCTCTAGCCCTGATCCCCATGGCTAGAAGCTGTGTACCCCCTTGCTAGTTTAATTATGTATTAGGAACGATTGTGCAATCTTTGTTATAGTTGTGCGACACTATGTATTTTGTTAACTCTTTGAATGTCTCGAGGGGACAAAAAGCGTTGCAGCCTGGTACTTCCATTAGGCGAGGTTCCGCCGAGTCGTCGTCCCAGTAGTATATCTGAAATGAAAGTTTTTGTAAAAGTATAAAACTCTTAACAGCCAGCAATATATTATTATAATAATCATAGAAAAAGACAACTTTTGTTAATACCTGCCGTCAAAGTGAAAATAAGGAGTTTTGGCGGCAAAGTTAAGCTGAGTGTCACGCTCATTTTTCATTGGACTTTTACATTATTCATAGTGTTGTTTGCTAAATAAAAGTGCGTGATTTATGTAGTAAAAACTGCATTCAGTAAATAATGCATAAAGTACATTGAGATTTCGCACCATAGTGGCCACATCATGACTTTTGCCTCAAACCTCCCTCGAAGACTGTTCACGCGGCCGTCTTTTTCGACATGAATGAAAATACATTACGAATTGGATTTTCTAACAATGCCAACATGTGACATTGGCTAAATGCACAAACCGTGCGAAGCAAAGAAGAAAAAAAATAATGAAAATAAGTATGCGTCGAATTCAAAAGTCAGTTTAAAAGAATGAGGAAAACAACCAACTGAACCATTTCTAATTGGTCAACTAAAAGGTGTAAATAAAATAAATATAGCTTTTCAGGCAAGGCCTTCAATTTGTTAAACAGGCGTTTCTAATTAGCGTTGCGGTTACGATGTCAAAGTTCACGGTCGACTTTCTAACTAAATGTTTTACAAAAACCATTAATTATTGTAATTACTAAGAAAGAGAATGCCTAGTTAACATTCTCTAGGTCGCCTTCATTATAAGGTTGGAAATGTTCACAAAATTTCGGGCTTCCACTACTAAGTATATGCGAAACGTGCGTTGTCATTGTTCTTGCAAAAAATGTCTAAATGCGACAGAGCAGTGACTTAGGCCGCTGCCTCGAATCTTGCGGGCAGCGGGGCGGCGGCGCGGGAGCCGAGCGGGCATCGAAGACCCGTTCTCGGGACTAGCGGGAAAATCGCGCGTCACTATAGCCGCGTAGTGTTGTATTCACGATTGTGTTGACGAGATATTTGTTTATATTCGCGAAAGAAATGTCTGAACAATGGCGGCAACATCTTTTTGATTCAAATTTATTCCTAACGTTCGATCACCGCTCGCTGCCCGCCTGCTGCCCGCCCGCTGCCCGCAAGATTCGAGCGCGAGAAGAACACCGCTCGCTACCCGCCACCGTCCCGCTGCCGCGCCGATGTTTTCGAGAAAATCAAACGGACCGGCGTTTGATTTTACGTATAAGATCTTGCCGCTCACTCGCCGCCGCCGCCGTCGCCCCGCTGCCCGCAAGTTTCGAGGCAGCGGCCTTAGAGCAGTGGTAGCTTAGTGGTATCGTAAATTGCAGGTCATAGGTTCAAACCCCATCAAGCGTTTTACTTTATATAAATTATTTCATCCCCACTGCTCTCAAAACGGTGAAGGAAACATCGTGAGGAAACCGGTATATCCTAGAACCAAAAACTTCTAAGACATGTGACATCTACCAACCCGCACTGGGCCAGCGTGGTAGATTACGGCTCACTCCCTCTCATCGAGAGCAGGTCTGTGTCCCAACAGTGGGAACAATATAGGCTGATTATGTATGTTATGTAAATGCGACAGATACCAGAGGCCTATTTCTTAATGTAATTTATTGTTTATTAGTTTACAAACGTTGCATTTCTCTCTCCATTATGATATTTTTCATGCATTTAAAGCATTTGCAAATTGGTAGACTTTACCCTAATGTTTCTATCCGAATCACAAATTAAACCATTTAATACCCACCGACTTTCAAAAGATTTACGAACATATAATAATTGAAACTTAATACTCTAGGCTTGTTAGAGGGTTACATTTTAATATCATACCTTAAGACCAAACCGCTGGCCCTCCGCTAAAATCTTCTGTTCCTTATTCGATTGCGGCGAGGGCCGTCGTTCGTGTAGCTCGAAAAGCAGGGCTGCTCCAGGGTCAGGCAAACGCGGCGGCGGGGCCACGCAGGCCCCTAACAAGGCCGCGACGGACACAGGGGTGCCTGTGCGCACCACCAGTCGAAGCTGAGAGTCACCTGCGCTGTTGCTGCTGGCTTCTTTTATTATTTGTTGGAGAAGGGCGCCTAGAACATATAATTAGATCAGTTGCCCTCGAAATTTGCATTCTTGTTTATTATCAGTAGAGCCTCCGAGCGAATCGGTCTTAAAATGAACATGGACAAGACGAAAGTCATGTCTAATGCCCATGTTGTACCGATTCCTATAAAGATTAGAGACTATTCTCGGAAGCTGTTGATAGTTACGTATACCTGGGACAAACTAATCCAGTTAGGTAGATCCAACTTCAAGAAAGAGGTCAATCGTCGAATACAACTCGGCTGGGCTGCTTTCGGGAAGCTACGTAGAATGTTCTCGTCCGAAATACTGCAGTGTCTCAAGACAAAAGTCTTCGATCAGTGTGTTGCCAGTGATGACATATAAAATTGAGACGTGGTCGCTAAAAATGGGCTTTATAAGAAATCTTAAGGTCACTCAAAAAGGCAATGGAGAGGGCTATGCTTGGGGTTTCACTGCATGATCAAATCAGAAATGAGAGGAGATCCGCAGAAAAACGGGAATAACCGACATAGCTCGAAGAATTGCAACACTTAAGTGGCAGTGGGCCGCGTCCATTGCCCGTAGGACCGATGCCCGATGTCGCCGATGGGTTCTCAAGTGCCCACCACGCACCGGAAGACACAGCGTGGGTAGGCCCCTGACAAGGTGGACTGACGACCTGGTGAAGGTCGTAGGAAACCGCTGGTTGTGGGAGGCGCAGGAGCGGTCATCGTGGAGATCCTTGTGGGAGGCCTATGTCCAGTAGTGGACGTCTTTCGGCTGAAATGATGATGATGATGAAGGTGAACCATTCCTTCCATATATGTATATTTAATTTCAACGATGGAAAGAGCTATGCACGGAGTTTCTTTGCGTGATCGAATCAGAAATGAGGAGATCCGCAGAAGAACCAAAGTCACCAACATAGCGCGTCGAGTCGCTAAAATTAAGTGGCAGTGGGCAGGGCACATTGCTCGTAGAACCGAAGGCCGATGGGGCAGTAAGGTTCTGGAGTGTTAGCCACGTACCGGAAGACGCAGCGTAGGGAGGCCCCCAACAAGTTGGACCGATGACCTGCTGAAGGTCGCGGGAAGCCGATGTATGCGGGCAGCACAAGACCGGTCATCGTGAAAAGCCTTGGGACAGGCCTTTGTCCAGCAGTAGACCTCTATAGGCTGAAGAAGACCTTTGTTGGATGGGAAAAAAAGCATTAATTCGCGTGAACGTGACCGACCCAACACCGTGATCACTACAGCCAGATATGTTCATAATATTTATATAGTGTATGTATGTACAAGTACATTGTATACAATGGTATAGATTGTGTCAGAGTTATAACTTCTTTTTCTTTTTTTCTTGTTATCAGTCTGTCGTATGACGGTCAGTCCCACGACTACCTTTTTTTAAATTTCCCAATTAAAAAATTAAAAACAGAGATAAATTAATATTTTATTTATTTTTTATTTTTTTCGATCTAAAAAAAAGTTTCTAGGGTGTTTGTTAAGTATTTGTCTATGAACAGTAAATACTCACCGCCGCTGAGTTTTCTTAGCAAATTATTATGGAACATCATTGAGTATTCCAACCTGGCCACATCCATCAGTTTTCTCTTCACATGTTTCGCCCACTTCGGATTCGGTACTTTAATGTCGTCCTGCAATTTAATTTACTATTTCAAATTCTAAATTCCATGATAAAAAAATATGCTCAGAATGAGCTCGAACACACAACACTAAACAAACAGCAAAACAGGTAAACAAAAAACAACAGCCAATAAACGAACTCCTGACTGTCCTTGGAACTTTTACAAATTTATAAAACTACAATGACAGCCTCCAGAAGGTTCAAGGGTGTTTAGCATAAGTAGAAGAAACGCAATAAATACAACTGTTTGTTACGGAAGTGGATGAATGGCATCATGATTTAAACTGGCATATTTTGAGAATCAATATCTCAATACCGAATGGTTGGTATTGATCGACCGTCGACGACGTCGTTGACAGCCTCCGTGGCGTAGCGGTAGCGGACGCGACCGCTGCGCAAGGTGGCGCGGGTTCGATCCCCGCAAGTATTTGTATGCATGAATATGAATATTTGCACTGCTCTGGTCGTGCCTCGGGAAGCACGTTAAGCCGTTGGTCCCGGTTGCCATACGAACATCTAGTGGCAGTCGTTACGGGTTGTTGGAGCCCTCAAAAGTCCAACAATTGGTCTAACTGCAATACTTCGATGCCGCCTTCGGGTTGTGGAGGTCAGACGGCAGTCGCTTCACGGAAAATGTCGAAGTTTAGGCATATCAGCAGTTGGACTGGTAAAGCGGACCCCAGACTCCAAAGCTGAAAAGGCTTCGGATGCGACTGGGATTAACGCTGGGATGATGATGATGGTATTGATCGACCGTCATAATCATATTTGCACCTGTATTTATGCAACGTTATTTTTTGTTTATGCGAAACCCGAAACAGGTGTCCAGTATTTTTAAGTAAAAAATGTATGTACAAAATAAAAATATATCATGAAATAGCACAAAGTTATGAGCTTGTTATCTTACTTGATTGTCCCAACAAAAATATGGTTAACGCACCGCTCGCCCGCCCGCGAATTCAGCGGCACGTGTCTCACGCGTCTAGTACTATGATCTACCGTCAGCTATATTGCCCGCTAGGTAACCACACTGCAAAAATTTCTAAATGTATTTGGGGAAAAATGCAACATGGTGTAAAAATGATTGGAATCGATTCAGTTGCTTATTCTGGACAAATTATAGTCAGGTTTCGTATAGAGAAAAAATAACGTTGTATAATAGTTTGTTTGTTTGAGGGGATTATGGTTTAATAATATTAGCCGCACGAGTCGATCGCTAAGCTACATTCGCTGTTATGATTACGGTTGGTCAGTGGTTGGCCGAACATCTTAACATACAAAAACCCCTGTGTGTCTCGAAAAGCACGATAAGCTATGCCTTAACGTGCTGTTCACGAGCCAAAACCAACATTTTGGCTGTCATTCTTGGACATTTGACAATAGGCTATATGACAGTATTCAATTTTTTTGTGATATTTTGCTTTAATTGTATAAAATGAGGGTTCTTTATGTGTTTTACATGAGTTTTAATAAAAAATAATAACAATTAATATATCCAAAACACAAAAATTTGTTTGACTTTTTGTTTCTCGCGCCACAGATTGTGAAACGATCCGGATTGGCTAATGTCGCGATGACGTCATACGCGCATCAACGCTTGTTTTCGGCAAACTTATAAACTGTTTTCGAAGGTTTTTGTCGATTTATTTGTACAACCCGGTACAGCACACCACTTGTAAACCATTTTATTAGATAACAACAACAAATAATAAATAAAAACAAACACCACTGAAAACCGAAAACCGCTTGTGACGTCACTTACAAAGCGCGACGCCATATTGCTGCGTAAATCGTTTTCGCGGCTTATTTGAATTTTGAATTTTTATTTGCATATTTCTTACGAAATACGTATTTAAAATTCATAAAAATACTTTCGGTGAACTTCTTAACCGCAACCAAGTAATTCAAGAGAAAAATTATAAATCTGTCAAATAGCCTATTCTTATGGGTCGTAAGAAGTACGAAAATCTGACAAGAAGTCTTAGCAAGGGATAGCGTAACCCAGTAACTGGTTTGTGGCGGTTACATAGGCTGTCGCTCCATGTAAAATATTGTTATTCAGCTGCATCCCATTAGACTAGGCGCCGACACCAATATAGTCGGGAAAGGCAAATGATGGATTTGTTTGTTCGATCGCGCTAATCTCTAACAGTATTTTTGCAAATTATTGCATTTGGTAGTTCAAAACTTGCGGATGGCTCGTGCGTTCTGTTTTTAAACATGCTAGTAGTACCTTTAAAGGCCAAGCAAAAGTAATCAGAACGAACGCTAAACGAAAACGAAATAATAGCGCAGACAGCCGATGCGATGCGACGGTGTAGAATTGTAGATCGTGAAATGTCGTGATGAGTCTCCTAAACAAGAAATTTCACCCAGACAGAATTTAGTACAGTAATAAAAGTAGTGTAATAATATTAAAAGACAATTATTAACGTACCTGTATAAGGAATAAATTATTTAGATAATAGGCTTCTTGCGGCGTACTAAAGTTTGTGTTGGTCATTTGCGCGATTTTGTGGAAAAAGTCGCGGTATGGCTGCAACAGCCCTTCTTCTGTGAATGCTTTAAGTATCCTTTCCTTCTCTTGTTTATAGCGAGGACAGTTTTCTTCGTAAAGTAGCTGTAAAAATAAAATACATAAATACAACAGTATCTTGACAATAAGAAGATTAAGATTTTAATGTTTGTTACTAGTATTGTATACATTCAGGTGCTGTCTAATTGAACAGACAGCTGTGCTGCTGGGGAGTTTGATGCTCCACTTCTCCCCACTAGAAAGTGATGAAGGGCGGGTGATTTGGGTTTTTTTTTTTTAATAATTATAAACTAGTGCTTGACTGGAATCCCGCCTGATGGTAAGCAGTGATGCAATCGTTGAGTGTAAAGCGCACTAGTTTATTAAGCCTATTCACTTAAAAAAACTTAGGAATAGGAAGGATGACGGCAGTTGAACGAGGTGATGCAATGTTAAACCCAAGACCAACACGACCAAACGATGCTGCGTTAGAGGGAGATTGATCTGGAGACTCTCCACGACCAAATTCCCGAGACAACAACATTTGGCGCATCGTACCCGCCACACATCGCAACACAACTGCTCAGACCCGTCCTCCGTACGGTTATTGTCTTTTGTAATTTTTACGTCCAAAAATGCTGGTCAGCCTAATTTGAATGATAGTTCTTTTTTTACAGAGATGTTTTTAAATTATCCTTATGTTTCAAAATTAACTCAAAGAAGGACTACTCCCTTTAGGCATTTAAATTTAACCTAAATTTTTCTACTCAACTATTTAACAGAAGCAGTGTATTTTCTAAAGGCGAAGTGTTTTTAAAACCTTTATATTTCAAAGAAATAGTATGATTCTAACATAGTTATCATAATTATTGAGCTAAAATTATTTCTTATCAAGATAAGATCTAATTTTATAGACAATAATTTCTAAGATCTAATGATCTACTACGTATGCGGACAATATATGATCAAATAACAATAAAAACCAATCAATCAACTCATAGGATTTGAATTAACCCTTATTTATTATTATATTCACTTGGTCTTATTCAATAACGCATCGCAAAGCACTTACAAAGTCTTGACGTCTCGGCGGATATTTGTAAGGCACGGGTTGCCAGGGCAGCGTGTCGTTCCACTCTTGCGCCGGTGAAGGCGGCCAGAGTCCTGCCGCGATCAACAGAGCCGTCATCTTACTCAGTTCTGTATCTGACGATATCACAATACTGCTCTCTGTCAAAACATGAAACAGAACTCTTTTAGTAATAAAACAAAACTAGAAGCAAATATAATAAATTAAATTCTTATAAAAATACCAAAATAAATACCACTCTGGTAGTAAGGTCCCAGAAACTCGTCATATCTCTTCCTAAGTAATGCGCCCATTTCAAATGTCAACATCTTGCCCTCCTGGAATCATAAGAAATGACATTAGAAAGAAAGAAAGAAAAAAATATTTATTGTGACTCGTACTATGGAAAATCTTAAAACTAATGAAATGAAATGAAATGAAATCGTTTATTAAGCAAGTAGGATCACTGATCACTTTTACACGTCATGTTTATTTTTTATTTTATTTTTTTAACTAGATGAAGCCGGCATTTCCTAACTGACTACCTCTGAGAAGAAATGGCCGAAACAAACTCAGGGATCATCGTCTTTTTCAAGTCCAGACATTAAAAATGAAAATGTTTACAATAATTTACCTTATAATTACGCATATTGCTTAATAAAAATTAACAATGCTTAACAGAGCGAGCAGCTTAATCCCAAGCTTTTTTGTCTTCTAAATAATCTGTGATTTTATAATACCCCTTTTTGCAAAGTTTGGCCTTTATATGGTTCTTAAATCGTTTAATGGGTAAGTTTCGAACGTCCATGGGAAGCTTGTTGTAAAAGTGTATACATTGACCCATGAACGAGTTGCCTACTCTGTGGAGACGAGTGTGATGTAAAGCAAGATTGTGTTTGTTCCTTGTATTTACATTATGAATATCGCTTATCTTCTTAAAATTCGAGATATTTTTATGAACATACATAAGATTTTCAAATATATATTGTGAAGCTACAGTCAGAATGTTCACCTCTTTGAACTTTTCTCTAAGAGATTCTCTAGGACCAAGGTTATAAACGGCTCGAACAGCCCTCTTCTGTAAAACAAAGATGGTATTGATGTCCGCACAAGTTCCCCAGAGAAGAATCCCATAAGTCATAAGACTATGAAAATAACTAAAATAAACAATTCTGGCTGTATCTACATCAGTTATCTGTCTAATTTTCTTAACAGCAAAGGCGGCAGAACTGAGTCTACCTGACAGCTTCTCAATGTGAGGACCCCATTGTAACTTGGCGTCAATAGTTACTCCAAGAAAAACTGTCGACTCGACAGGGATCAACTCTACTCCATTCAGTTGAACATTGGTACTTAGCTGCCTGACATTTGGCGTAGAAAATTTAATGACTTTAGTTTTTTTTTCATTTAAAAGGAGGTTATTTACATTAAACCAATGGACAACTTTAGAGAGTGCATTGTTAACTTCGTCAAAGTTTGTTAGCTGACGCTTGACTTTAAAAATAAGAGAAGTGTCATCCGCGAACAATACTATGTTGTGATTATCCCTCACGTGATGAGGTAAGTCATTAATATAAATTAAAAACAAGAATGGACCTAGAATTGAGCCCTGCGGAACGCCCATGGTGACCACAGATCCTGCAGATCTCTTGCCATTAACATCAACCCTCTGAATTCGATTATTCAGATAAGAAGTCAGAAGGTCGAGAGCTCTGTCCCTCAAACCATAATGGTACAATTTCCTGATAAGAGTATCATGATGTACGCAATCAAAGGCCTTGGACAAATCACCCAAGAGCATCTTGCGATTCCTCCCAGGCCCCAAATATGTTCTTTAGCAACGCCACGCCCGCATCCGTAGTTGAACGACCCTTTGTAAAACCAAATTGTTTCACGTGCAATAAATTGTGTAAGTTAAAGTGCCTCAACAACTGTTTCAAAATTAATTTTTCAAAATTTTGCTCAAAGTTGGTAATATCGATATTGGCCGAAAATTCGTGGGATCAGTTGTACTACCAGATTTGAACAGTGGAATTACTTTGCTTAGTTTCATCAAATCAGGAAATACACCAGATGTGACACAAGAATTAAAAACAATTGCTAAGAAAGGTGCGATAACATCTATTATTGAAGCTACAGTGTATACTGACAAACCCCAATGATCGGCAGTTTTTTTTACATCAAGATCCTTAAAAGATTCTATAATGTCTTTAGCAGTCACAAATGTAAATTCAAAGTGATTGTCACATTCTGGAACACATTCTTTTAGTATGGCATATGCAGAAGTGGAGGAAGAAGACAAAGTTTTTGTTGTCATTATTGGAATATTAGTAAAAAAATTCTCAAAGTCAGTTGCTACCTCCAAGTCCGCCTTTATATCTTCATCGTTAATTTTAAGATGGAAATCGCGGTTCTGTACTTTGGTTCTTCCAGTTTCAGAATTTATAATTCCCCAAGTTGTTTTGATTTTATTGCCAGAAGATTTTATTTTATTTTTAATGTGTACGGCTTTTGCTGAGGAACAGGCTCTTTTAAAAGTTTTTGAATAATTTTTAACAAAATCTTGAAAAGCTTCATCATGGTTAAATGTTTTTTCCTGATATAATTCATACATTTTTTCCCTGCTTTTATAAATACCTGGGGTTTCCCAGTCACTAAATATAATACGGTCGCTAACAGGCAATGTTTTTTTTGTGAAAACTTTCATAAATTCACAATTAATGAGGTTAAATAGTACACTATACGCATGATCCGGATTGGCGTGATAAAGCAAGTCCGGTAGCCTTTCAATTAAATTATTTTTAAATTGTCCTTGTTGGAGGTTGTATACCTACCTTGGCAACCAACACATGATGCGCTGTCTGTCGTTATGACAGAACTATAAAATAAATGGTGTGAAGCTGATACGGTCTATAATTTAGTAAATAATATAAGTACTCGGGGAATGCGCTAATGCTGGATACGTTAATATTTTTAACAGGTTATGGTTCCCATTCCGTACCTGAGTAAATATTATTAAAAAGTGATCGTAAAAAATATTTCCTATAAAATACTGATTGTCACGTTGTTGACAGTGAAAAAACAATAGGTACTGTCAAAAAGTGAAAAAATGTGTGATGAAAATTCTGTTTCTGGTTCCTATTGCGGAATTAAAAAACTGCAAGGAGCGAATGATTTTACATCGTGGAAATTCGTTGTGAAAAACCTCCTCGAATCCAAAAACTTGTGGGATGTTGTGGAAACAGAAAATATCAGTGATTTACTAAAAGACAGTGATAGGAAGGCACGATCAACTATATGTCTGCTTATTGAGCCTACATGTTTTGCGCACGTGTACCAAGCAAAAACCGCACGCGAGGTATGGCAAAATTTGTGCAGAACTTACGAGGATCAAGGCTGGGGCAGGCGAATTTTGCTGCAACGTAAACTATGGCAGTGTCGTTTGGAAAATTATTCAAGTATGGAAAAATACATCTGCGACATAGTACACCTGGCACAGCAGCTTAATGATATAGACGCAAAAGTATCAGACGATTGGCTTATTTCAATACTATTGGCTGGCTTAACGAGCGAATACAACCCGTTCGTGATGGCCATCGATAATAGTGGAAAAGAGGTAACACTAGAGCAAGTAAAGACCAAATTACTACAAGAAGGCAACAGACAAGCCGAAGTGTGTAATGGGGCTGGTGAGCAAGCTTTTACCACTCAAAACAGGAAGAGCAACAACAACAGTGCTCGGAAACCAGCGACATACAAATGTTTCAAGTGTCACAAATTTGGACACAAAGCATCAGAATGCAAAGGCATCAAGAAAACTGCGCATATTTGCATGGGTACTGCCGATACCGTAAATAAAAACGCCTGGTATGTTGATAGTGGCTGTTCTACCCATATGACGAATGATGCGAACAAACTAGTGCAATATAAGGCACAGAAAGGCGACTGTAAGATAAAAGTTGCTAGTGGTGATGAGATATCAGTAGTTGGAAAGGGCAATGCAGCACCGATTGTGAGTAAAAATGAGAAACTCAAATTGAATAATGTCCTGCATGTTCCCAAATTGTCGATGAACCTAATCTCAGTGAGTGATCTCGTAAGAGACGAGTACAAAGTTAAGTTTGACAAGTATGGATGTTTGATGAAAGATAAAAATGACCGCAAAGTTGCCACTTGCAAAGAAGTTGGTGGAATTTTCAAGCTGATTGAAAACAGCAATACTGTGGTTAATTTAACAACATCGAATGAAGTTTTGTCAAATCTATGGCACAGGAGACTAGCTCATCTAGGACAAAAGTACATGATCACCCTGAAAAACATGGTATCTGGAATAGAATTCAAAACTACGGACAAAATAGAGCCGTGTGTTCCATGTATAAATGGAAAGAGATGCAAAAGTCCATTCAAAAAACAAGGCACTCGAGCAAATGATTTATTGGAGATTGTGCACACAGATTTGTGCGGCCCAATGGAAAAGCCATCTTTTGCTGGTTCGCTGTATATGCTTTCATTTATTGATGATTTCTCGCGAAAGACGCACGTCTATTTCTTAAAAAACAAAAGTCAATGTCTCAACAAGTTCCGTGAGTATAAGGCGGAAGTAGAAAATGAGACTGGCAAGATGATCAAGTGCTTGAGATCGGATAATTTCAAAGAATTTTGCAACGATGCCTTCGACAAGCATTTGAAGTTAGCTGGTATAAAACATCAAAAGACAGTTCCATACACGCCGGAGCAGAATGGCGTGGCTGAAAGAGCGAATAGAACAATCATTGAGAAAGCGCTAACATTACTTTTTGAAGCCAATTTGGGCAAAAGATTTTGGGCAGAAGCAGTCGGAACAGTTGTATATTTAAAAAACCTAAGCCCAACGAAGGCTGTCACTGGAAAAGTACCACAGGAACTCTGGTCTGTTAAGAAAATAGATCTGAGTCATCTGAGAGTATTCGGATGTTTGGCATACGCTCTGAAACCAAAACAAAAGAGAAAGAAGCTAGACACAAAAACTGAAGCTCTGATATTTGTTGGCTACTGCGAGACCACGAAAGGTTACAAACTGGTAGAACCAAAGACTGGAAAATTTTCAGTTGTGAGAGAGGTCCAATTTTTAGAAAATGTTTTTCCTGGAGACGATATGAAAGTGACGAAGAACTCAGTCGTTCCTATTTCAACAGAGGAGGAACGTGTTGAACCTGAGGTTGCATGTGAGGAAATTCACAGCGTTAGTGAAGGAAGCAATGAAGACGTTTTTGAAGAAACTATTGATGAAATAAGACAGGAAGCTCAAGAAGCAAGTACCTATCCTATATTACAATCTGAAAACAACGAGTGTGAAAACCCGCCCAGATATAACTTACGTCCAAGGAATAATGTGGACTACAGATGCACATGTGCGAAAGCCGAAGCTGAAAGAAAAGCTATCGCAGATATTGATGGCGATCCAACGACAATGGATGAGGCAATGTCAAGGCCTGATCGTGAGCTATGGCAGAAGGCCATGAATGATGAGCTCAACTCGTTGAAGGAGAACCAAACGTGGACGTTAGTTAATCTACCGTGCGATAAGAAGCCTATACAGAACAAATGGGTATTCAAAATCAAGCGAGATAGTGATAGTAACATATTGAAATACAAGGCGAGGTTGGTAGCTAAAGGATTTGCACAGGTACGTGGAATTGATTATAATGAAACCTATTCTCCCGTCGTGAGGCACTCTACGCTTCGCTTGTTATTCTCACTAGCTGCAGAATACGAGTGGACCATTGACCAGTGGGATGTTACCACTGCTTTCCTGTACGGAAAATTAAAGGAAGACATTTACATGCTTCAGCCAGAGGGCGCTATAGCCGAAGGTCAGGAAAACAAAGTTTGTAAACTACAACGGTCATTATATGGATTGAAGCAAGCCTCTAATGCTTGGTTTAGCGAATTAGATAAGGAGATGCTTAATTTAGGTTTTATACAATCAAAGATAGAGCCCTGTTTATATCAAAAGATAATAGGTCAAGATAGGATAGTGGTAGCTATCTATGTTGATGATATATTTGTATTATGTCCTCCAAAGCAGGATAAAGAGAAGCAAGCTTTGAAAAACGGGCTGCTCAAAAAGTTTAAAGTGAAAGACTTAGGCGAAGCTAGGCACGTACTAGGTATGAGGTTACGACGAGATAAGAGAACTATTTATCTCGATCAAGAACAATATGTCCTGAATGTATTGAAGGAATTTAAAATGTCAGACTGCAAACCAGTCAATACCCCAATGGAGGTAGGCATCAAGCTAGAAAAAGCTGAGCCTGGTTGTAGGTTGCCATACCAAAGTTTGATAGGATGTCTGAATTATCTGGCTCAAACTACTAGGCCTGATATAGCACATGCTGTCAGTTTACTGTCTCAATTCAATTCGTGCTATGATGAGACCCACTTCAATTGTGCTAAACTGGTGTTGCGATACATAAAGGGGACATCTGATTTTGCGCTTGTCTTCCGAAAATCCGGTAACTTAGAGATGCGCGGGTACGTTGACGCTGATTTGGGGGGATCATTCGATCGAAAGTCCTTCACAGGAATGCTTTTTACATTAGGCGATAATTTAATAGTATGGGAGAGTCGCAAGCAGCGATGTGTAGCATTGTCTTCGACTGAGGCAGAATACATAGGACTCAGTCAGGCTGCTAAAGAAGCAATTTACTTGCGAGGTTTGTTGTCTAGTTTGACTAACTAAAAATGCTTGCGACAAACCAACGATTATTTTTAACGATAATCAGTCAGCACATAAAATATCGCAAAATAAAATGAACCATAATAGAACAAAACATATAGATATTAGGTATCATTTTGTCCGCGAAGCCTTGATTAAGGAGGCGATTGATGTACAATACTTGTGTACTCAAGAGATGTTAGCAGACATATTAACGAAGTCTCTGCCAGGCCCAAAACTTAAACAGATTGTACAAAAATTACCCATTAAGAGGGCGGGCAAGTACAGTTAGGTTTAGGATTTGTAATTTGAGTTTTATACCTATCTGTTGTAATGGTTATTTTTAATTTTGATATTGTTTTGTTTTGTTAATGTGACGCTTTGGATTTATTACTTCTATATATAATTAAGTTTAAAGCGTTTTTGGTTCTAATTTGTGTAGCTCATCATGTAGTAGATTGAGGAGGCGTGTTGGAGGTTGTATACCTACCTTGGCAACCAACACATGATGCGCTGTCTGTCGTTATGACAGAACTATAAAATAAATGGTGTGAAGCTGATACGGTCTATAATTTAGTAAATAATATAAGTACTCGGGGAATGCGCTAATGCTGGATAAGTTAATTTTTTAACAGTCCTAAACGATTTTCATTTATAGGAACAAAACTCACAAGTTTTCTTTGAGCTCTGACTTCACTTTTCTGAGTAAAAGTAACTAACTGGCCACAGTGATCAGAGTCTAACTCGTTTATAATTAAATGGTCAGAAGGTCTTGAGTTAGTAAAGATGTTGTCTAAACAGGTGGCACTCGTGGCAGTTATTCTAGTCGGCTCAAAGAATCTTGCGTACAAGTTATAAGACTTAAATAATGACATAAATTTATTTTTAACACCCTTGCTCGTAAAGCTGATGTAATTCCACCGGTTTTAAATATGTAAAGCAGGCCACAACAAACGCGTGTTTTATCAAAGCAAATAGTTAAGTTATATTCCATAACAGCATTATTTTCCATAACAGCATTATTTTCCATAACAGCATTATTTTCCATTTCAAGTAATTATGGAACTGATCGCCGCCGCACGCCTCCGCTGCGCGCTGTTCCATATTTGAAATGGCAAATAATAATACTAATGGAGGGAAAGCAACAGTGTGCATTCACAGATTGAGTTTATTTAAAATGAACAAAATATAAAATACTTCTATTTCTGTTTCCTCGCAAGTGTGTTAAAAAACGTCGTACGATATACGTGCGTATTTGTTATAACATGCTCGGCTCAATTACACCCTCGCCTTCGGCTCGGGCTGAAATTCCGCCTCGCATGTTATAACCATCATTACGCACTAATATCGTAATGTACTATAACTGTAGCTGATTTCTCTAGAACATTAATGTTGAAGTCTCCACAAACAACAACTGTTTTGTTACTGCGACAAGTCTTTAATAAAACTTCCTCCATATATTTCTCAAAAATATCATAGGAAGCACATGGGGGCCTGTAGACACTTATTACAATGAACCGCTCAAGCTCGATGCAAGCAATTTCAATAACCCTCTCAACAGAGAGGCTTACAATATCAGTCCTTTCTTTAAATTTGAAATTGTTACGAACAATTATTAGGGAGCCACCCCTTATCATATTCACTCTGCTGAACGAGCTAGCAATCTGATGGTTATTAAAGCTGAACATGAACTGATGGGCTTTTAACCAATGTTCAGTAAGACAAACAATATCAATGTAATTACAGTTCATGAACAACTCCAATTCTAATTGTTTATTTATCACACCCTGTATATTTTGATGAACAATTTTAAGGTATTATAATATTATTATATCTTGGTTTACGGTTATGCTAGAGTTTAACTCTGTTGTCTAAGTAGACACAATTGAGTATAAAAACATATTATACAGTATGTTAAATAACAGAGGGCGTTCCCTTAAACTCGTTAATATATATCATTAATAGATTAAAATAAAAATATCAGCATAGAAAAATAAGCACAAAAAAATCCGAATAAAAAAAATTCTAATTGGAAATAAATTTGAAACCTCCTGTTTTAAATCAAAATAGTAGTCGTCATGTATAAATAAATTGCGACGTTGCCGTCTTTCATGTTCGCGTGTACAGTGTGTTTCTTTTACATGTCAATTTAAAGTTTTTATTGAATATTTTCTTATTGGAAAAAATTTTAAAACATTTTGTTTTCGAATGGAAATATTTTTTTTAGCATGTATGTATGCTATACTATTTCGGGTTAACGGGAACGCCCTCTGTTAGTTAACATACTGTATATAAAAAAGAATAACAATAATCAGAGTCCCTTACGAGGCCAAAAGCCTCCTATCTCAGCATAATGCTTCGACATTTAAAAGTAAAAAACGTCATTAAATAAACGTCTTGGTTAATAAAGTCCGGTCCACTCGCGAATGCTTTTCTATTAGTGTCGTGTGACGTGGGACAAGCAATAAATCATTATTAGCGGCTGACGGCAATCTGCGTGTCTGCCGACACTTCGTTCCCGTTTAGCAGCCGACCTTCGGGGTATCGGGACTCCCTCCCGCATTCGGACCAGGAAGCGGACACTTCGTTATAACATCATTCGTCTTCACTTGTCCTTCTGACCCGACCCTTATCTGCGGTTCCGAGGATTCATTGTCACGGCCGGCGGCCTCGACAAAGTATTACGTGACGACTAATATAATTTGTTGCTATTGATAGTATGCCCTATATTGGTATTTTATTATTTGCAATAATAATGATTGTATAAGTTGTGTATGCATTGTGGATGGATGAGATTTGTGGTTTTGCATTCATAAATCGAACTGTAACGTAAATTGCTTGGTTTGCTAATCTTGTGAATGGCTGTATATAATATGTACTTTAGTGGCTAACCTACAAGGACGCAATAACAAGTGCTCTTTTGTTGAATGGCCAGTATTGTGAGTACGGTATAGAGGAGCGCCTCCGGCGCATATGAGTAATCTATATGCAGCATCATCATTGATCAGCGACAGTCGCAGTTATGGTTTGTGTCCGTCAGAATCCATTCGTTACGGCTGGCGGACACCAAGTTTAATGTATCGAGGAACTACGCCAAAAAAGTCTATTGTTAAAAATTACGTCTCATGCAATTCCCACGATATGGCGCGTGATAAAAAAATGTTAAAAATATGTACTAAATGTAATGATAGGTAATGTGATATCTCATCCTGTGTCAATTTGTATAGTATCATTCTGAAGTAAGGTCAGTATAAAACGAATAGTCACTTACATTAGTCATAGCGCCCGCTCCGTAAGGTGAAAACACGTGGTCTGGTGGGGGGGCTCCAAGCATAGCCAGCTCGCCCTCACTAGGGGTGCGCTCCCCATGTGACATTAGCTGCAAAAATCCCATGACATTTATTTCATTTCAGATTGATCTTCCTAAAGGAAGTTTGACGGGAAATCTAAGATGAGTGTCGCGCTCATTTTTCATTGGACATTTAAATTATTTAAAGTGTCGTTTACTAAATAAAAGGGTGTGATTTTTGTAGTAAAAAGTGCATTCAGTAAGTAATTCATAAAGAACATTGAAATATCGCAGCATAGTGACCACATCATGACTTTGTCTGAAACCTCCCTCGTAGACGGTTCACGCAGCCGTCCTTTTCCATTGTCGTTGGCAATATCCGCCATTATTGTGAAATAAAATTTTCAAGGGGTTTCTATAATTTGTTACACGGGTTATTGACAAAATTGTGGTATCTATTCCACAGGGGCCATTGATCAAGAGTCGAAGTTGACCTTCCTAAAATTGCTCGCAAAATAAGTGGGTATCGATAAACTAAATAAGATCTGTATATCAAATTCTTCAGAGACAAAAACATCGCAAATTTCAAAATCATATTTGAACTGTAAATGCGTAGTTTTTTACGTGATCATACGTTAGCTAGGCTTCTTTTTAAGACAAAATTTAAAAGCAAAATGCTCTTCATTAAATTCGGCTCTAATTCCCGCGTCGTTCAGTGTAATAAATTGTATTTGTTTACATTAACAAGATTTAATTACTCGACTAAATATGTTGTTCTAAGTACTTTTCTTAACTAAGGAAACATTTTTAGTAAACTATTTCATAATATACATTAATTTCTTTGAATGTACTCGCCCTCTATTATATGGCACTTAAAAACAATTTGCGTAATATGGTTGTGCTGTACACATCTGATTGTCCCTTGCAGGTATACAAGCATGATACATACTATGTTTTGTACCTACACTTACTATCCGGAACCTGTAAGCTCTTAACGACATCTTATTAAATGACAATATATCCAGAGAGGCTTTCTTCGTATGCGTTTCTGCATAACTTATAAACAAGGACAGGGTATTAGTTTATTGCATACTTTGTATTCATAAGTTGTTTTAATGTTCTTACCACGTGTACTTGTCGAAGTACAGTGACGTCAACCGTTGAATCCTTCATCAGGATCACTGCTACGAGGGCTGAAGACAAAATTATTAATTTTAAATGAATATTTTGTTTAAGTGCTATGTTTTTCTGCTTGTCTCCTTTTTTGATAAATGCAAACATTTTTTAAATTTTATTGTAATACTCTTCTTTCTTATTTATAACTTGCTTGGAGATGTTTTTTGCTGTTGAGATAGCAAATCTGACATAGTGTCTAGAATTGTAAACAGTGTTGGAGGCATATCTACACTAGCCAAAAAATCAAGCGGCTAAATAATAAAAGTGGTCACTTTTTGTCGTATCCATTCTTTCCATCGACGATTGCCAAAGAATATAAATAAATACACTTTGCTGACTATTGCTTATAGGGTTTTTATTTGAGTCTTTTAAGCAGACGGGGGCAAGCAAGCAGTAACGGGTGGGTTGTGCTAAAAGAATGAGAAACATTGAGTGCATGTCCAAAAGTATACATACCGGCGATGAGCGAGATGCCCACCAACACGCCGAGGCAGCAGCAAGTGTGTTCTATGCGCATGCCTTGCGCTGGCGCCGCTTCCGCCGCGTTGGTCGGCTCCTCCTCGCGACCGCCCTCTTTCCTGCACAAACGCATCACACACTTGACGCGAATGCAAGTTTTATAGAGATATAAACGAATTTTTTATATCTTAAAGTGTTTATATTCAAGCACAATTTATTTAAACTATTCAGAACATGCGCTATTGGTGAATTGCGCTTATGCTAAATGTTTCACATGATCTTACAGAAACTGCGACTGATAAAAACATCCGCTTTATTGAATGATGTGTCAAAGTTACACTCACATTTTCCTCCGCCGAGTCGGCAGCTCTACATTGTAATCTGATCTTAATCGGGTTTTAATCACTCGGGGTAACGCATAATTAATTGTTTACTGTTGACACATGAACCACCAGCACTGTTAGTAGCATGCACTTGGTATACGTAAGCTAGAACAGCAGCGATACCAGGCAGGGAGCGCACGGCGCGCGAGGCGGGGTTCCACTGAGATACGTACGGGACGCTCCGCCAGATTCACGGTCGCCGCGACCTGTGCCCGCTCAGATGATTGACTTTGTCCAATCGATTGTACCACGGTGCCTATTTACACATGCGTGCCTGTATCGTCCGATGTTGATATTTAGACGGCTGGCGCCCTTGTTAACCTGAGATTCAATGGAAAAATCAGATTTGGTCACACAATGTAGCCACGTGTATACCTTCATGAGTCGACTCATTGAATTGACCATACATGGTAGATTTTCATACGTATTAGAGATGGATAACGTTAATTTCCTGTAGGAAATGCATTGTGAATATGCAATAGAAACAATGAATGTACGTATGAATAACGCAGTAACATGTGAGTATTATTTGCATGAGGGTGCTTTGATTCGCCTGACAGTGTGAATTAAAAGATTGCGCGCGCGATGCCGTGCGAACGTACAATGCCTTCCGCCTGCCCTATCCCGGTGGGGGTACTGAAATACTATTTTTCTATAACGTCCTCGCATTCTTGGCTAGCTATTTGTTTCTAAGAATAAGTATTGACAAGATTTTTTTCCCTATTAAAATATGAAAAAGAAGTGTATATGACCTTACTTTTAATGACTGTGCTACTTAAAACTATTATTTATTTGGAATCTTATCTTAATCAACGAAAAACCAAAGTAATTCTGGCGTAACTAACTTTATGTACCTACAATCTTACAAACACAAGGACTTCTCACCCTAAATCATGCGATAAGATTATTAATTCGTTTACAACTTACTTAGAAGCAGTATTAGGCACTTACTTGATACATAACACACTCGTCAGTTGCACCATCTTGCCACTACAAACATCTCAGTACTTCTAACTAAAATACCAAATTATCTTTGTGTAAATTATTCGTATAATCTACGCATCTCGCTTAGTGATAAGACATTAATAAGATGTTGGAGGAAACATTGTTCTTATAATTCTATGGCTGTAGTACTGCGAGTGATTATATCTAATCTTATTATAACTACAACCATTCTGTAGGTATTATGTTTTCAGTGAATAAACTCGCTTATTTGCATTATGTCTGTGTATCAAGTCATGTGTACTTATAATAATTATGTAGGTACAGGATTGCTTCCACAGGTTTTGATGACTTGGCTCTGATGTTCTTCAGAAAGATGACATGGCTCTGATGTTCTTCAGAAAAGTTTGGTACATAGAACGGCCAACCAGCGTGTGTGTATGACTAAATTAATGTAAAAAAAAAAAAAAACAAAATGAATATTTTAGGATCCGTAGCACGTGGCGTTCTGTAGTTTCAGTTTACCCCATGAAAAAAAACGTCTTATCTTCCCACTTTGTCCCTTATTTTCCGTTGAGTTCATGAAAATAGTTAAGTCTATGTACTTTAAGAATTTTTATGCATCCAAATTAGCAACAGAGGTTTCTTTAGATCAGATAAGAATCAGATACCTGGAGGTTCTAAATCGTAACAGTTAGGCAAAATTGACTTTTAAGAAGCGTTTAGATATCAAATTCAAGCAGAAGAGTTATTACAGCATCATCATCACATAATTTAAAGACGCACCTTTGTGTTTTTGAGAGGGAGTGCACCACGCGAGCCCAATGCTAGTTGGTTGTTCAAATGTCTTCGAACTTTTGGTTTTAGCACATACCGTTTTTCCTATCGATTTAAAAGTGTTTTTTTTTCGGTTTTGAGAGTAGTGGTGATGAAATAAGTCAAATAAAGTCTAGGCAGGCCTTCAATAATAAGTCTGATGATAGCATACATGTCTCGAAGCAAGCAGACTTAGTCAAATTCCTCCATATTGCAACTAATCCACTAGGACATTCTCCCAGTTCGTAAATAACTAGAGTTTTCAGCCCGCCTTTGTTGTGAGCATGATAGTCTATATTATAGCATGATTGGAACACGCTCAGCCTAGACTTTCAGGGTCAAATATTTGATTCACTATGACAATGCATTGTGCACCCGCATGTGATGGACTGTGTCTTCGCCCGCTGTTTGGAAAATCATTGTAGGGGATTCCTGACTTCCTTTTTCCTCTAAGTTATTTGACCTTGGCTTTGCAGAAATTTCTATTGTAGGAAATTCCTTAAATAAAACAGTAGGTTGGTTTATTTCAATTTATACAATATGTAAAGAAAACCCTGTCCGATTCGTGAAGGTATTGTTAGGTATCGATAACTGATCCTACTAATGGTTACAAAGCCAGAATAAACTTAAAAAAAATCCACCTATAAAAATTAATATTATTTCGCAAAAAGAGGTAACTTAATACATGTGCAGTAGGCAATGCATGCGAAGGCGAAGGGTGGCAGGGCACGTGGTCACACCGCTCATAATAATGCCCTCGAGAATAATGTTGTCACTTTTACAAAAAATACCAAATTTTGGGGAAGCTGAAATTAACTCGCGAAAAAAAAAGATTATTTCAAAATTCATTAGAATAGAAAAACATGAAATTTTACGTAATCATCATAATAACAATATATTATGATGACTATGTAAAATTTCATATTTTATTTGGTCATGTGTTTACCTAACCTTTATTATCCTAATATTTATGTCGGACGGGGTTTTCTTTACATATTGTATAGGTAAGGTTGTGTAGGTCCCAATACTGTATAGTTATATACATTTTTGAATATTTAAGCATTTATAAATATAAAAAGTAGTAGTAGCCATGGAGCAAATATAGAGAGGAGGCGGCCTAAGTAACTGTGCACTGTGATTCTCAATAGGCCCTGACGTCATCATAGTGGGCGTGGCCTTTATTCAGTGTACGGTAGTTGTTCGTTCTGTGCACAACGGAGGTTTTTCGTGTTATTTTCATATTATTAAGTAAAAAAGGATGAAATGTTGTGTTTTATCTTGTAAAAATTGCTCGGACAGACGTTCTGGTGCTACGAAAGGCATCACATTTCACGTGCAAGTAATTTTATTCATAATTTAAAAGAATAGTTCTAGAAAAATCTCATATCTTGTGGGCGTGTTCAATTATACTTATTCTACTTGACCATAGATGGCGACACTTTATGTCATAGAAATTAAAATAAATAGGTAATTAGAGCAGTATTAATATACTTTAATAATCATACGTACTGAAATTTGTTCTACTGACATACCTAAAGACTTTTTAGCCGCTAATATATATTTTTTACAGTTTTTATAAACATTTTTAAACATGCCCGCCATCTATCGTCATCCCTTGAATTTAACAAAATGACAGGGTCGTAATTAGAACCCAATTATTTTACAGAGTGTTCCACGGCTATGGAAAGTACTTTAATAAAATATTTAATACTCAGGAAATGAAAATAAGCCTCCTTTAAATTAAATACACTATTCTCTATTTAATCTACATTATCGAAAGTACTTCCACTTCGTGAGACAACCATCATAAAAGTTTTTGTTTAAATTATGTATGTTTTAGATTTCTATTCGAAGAGATACTTAAACAGCAGTGAATCACTAAAATTAATAGATAAGACTGGACTCCGACAAAATATACAAAGATTTGTTCTTGCCATTTTAATGATGAAGACTTCTTGGTGACAAAAAAGGACTTCGAAAATAAAAGAACATTATCTTGTATAAAACTAGATATATCGGTTCGTTTCAATGTTGTTTGTATTTACCAGTTTCAATTATTTTGGGAGAATGAATTAATTTAATATTCTTTTGTTTTATTCTTTATGTTATAGCTTAAAAGAAAATTTCAAGTGATTTATATGAACTTTTGATACTTCATGATTGGCCTCGAAAGAAAAAGTTAAAGCAAGAAATAGAACAACTTCGTAATTATTGTTTTTTGTAGCGAGAGCCTGCGTAAGTGTCTAGTACGAAAACTTAAAAGAACAGAAAACATTGATAAAAATAAGTAAAATTGAAAAAACATTGTTATACATAAGTTAAATCTCCGCAACAATATCAATAACCTGAGTCTAATCAAACCATAATCTAACTTAGTCCTTTAATATCATTCATAAAACTAAATACAGTTAACGATCAGGTTACTGCATTACTCAATAATCTGCATTCTTATAACTAGTTAAAAATAAACGTTATGAATCTATACACAACACAACATTTGTATTTGTAAGACCTTTGATATGTACCTGTGTATCACAAATAAACTATTTGATTTGATTTAAATATTTTGCTTTAGGTAAATCAAATAAGTACTGGTATAAAATTTAGACGCTCACAGGCCCGTGTACCTAAATGGAATTTATAGTTGTATATCCTCAACTATCTACCTACATATTTCTATGAGATAGGTTCCGTCACAGTTGGGGGGTGAGGATTCCATGTTTTCGGTACATGGCGCTCCGTGTAAATAGCACTGCACGCGCCATCTGTAGTATATTCCTACATAATAGTGTTTGTCAATAAAATTTATTTTGATATAATTTGTTTATTATTTGTTCTGCCTCTGAAATTAACATTACTTGACCATACACACACACACACACACACAGCTTCATTCGCATCATGCTACTTTTGATTAAGGAAAATATTACTTGTTTACATAATAGGTAATGGTACCAAAATTCTGAGTACGTCCCTGTAGTAGTAGATGTTATGACATCTAGTGTGAGGTAGTTAAACTACGTAGTAACATCAAATTCAAAAAGAAGCAAGCAGTTTTGCTTTTGACCGGTAGATGGAAAACAAAAAAGGGGGCAGGATCTAACAAAATCCCGCCCACTTTTTGCACCCCTCATCCCGCAAATTGTCACGCGTTGTTTCTTGAAGAAATCTAATTACAACACCTCCTCTCTATATTTGCTCCATGAGTAGTAGCCCTTCAGGAACAGAGTCCAAGCTAGTATTGGTAGTATGTAGTTGGTTTATTATTAAACCCGCGTAAATTTTGATCCCTTAGGAATATCGGGATAAAAAGTATCCTATGTGTTATTCTTGCTTATAAACCTTCTGTGTACCAAATGTCATCCAAATCAGTTCAGTAGGTTTAGCGTCAAAGCGGAATAAACAAACAAACTCACTTTCACTTTTATAGTATTAGTAAGGATTATAAACACATTCATTGCTGGACATACGCCTGCCCCCAAACCCCCCGCTTTCTAACAGGTCTTCATAAGGTCGTCGGTCCACCATTTGAGAGGCATTCCAAAGCTACATCTTTCGGTACGCTCCACTGCAGATCTCCTTTCGGCCCCATCGGCCACCTGTTCTGCAAGCACCCTACCCACTGCCACTTAAGTTTGGTAATTCTTCTGGCTATTTCAGTTGCCGTGCTTTGAAGTATACTTAATGCAATTTTTGTAAGTTATATGTAGCTTTTTGTAAGGGTTTTATGATAGGCATTATGTCCATTATGCTTGTTATATAGTTAGTTTCAACAGTCATCAAGACAGCTTTCAAAGCAACATACATAGGTACCTACTTAATCTAGTTGAATGTACATATTGTTAATTTTGCCAATATTCCTGAGAATTTATACAGTTATCAATCGGCAGACAATCTCCATAGAAAAGGGAGGATTCTCTGACTAGACGGGTGTTATGTCTGGCGGGCACTTGCCCAACGTTTGATGTTGGAATGTTGTGTACAATGTATCCTAATTGCACGGTAAACTCTGCTTGCGCTATGTAGAATTCGTGTGACGTAACGTAAAATAAATAAATGACCATGTATTTGAAATGGGCTCCATAATAGCTATGTACATTTTTATTATGGGACAATCTGATAAAAATATTTTTATCATACGATCAATTCGTATATCACTAGCATGTAAATAACTGGTTTAGATATGTAACCTGCACAACATTTCATACTTATCTCCACGGTCATTTGCTGTAATTCTAGCATATTTTATTTTCTAAGTATATGCCTAGCCTTTTTCCAACTATGTCGGGGTCGGCAGCCAGTATAACCGGAAGCAGCTGAGTAGTATTTTAGTAGTACATGGAACGTCTGCTTATCTGACCTCCACAACTCAGTCACAGGGATATACTTAATGCCTTTATAACTGTATTTAACGCCCTTAAAGGTTACTTACAGGTATGCATGTCTGACGTCAATTAAAATCAAACAAATAAAATAAAAATCACAGCCACTTTATTCGTGTCAACTATATCTATTGAATAATTTACTATCTAATATTATAAAATCCTCGTGTCGCGGTGTTTGTGGTTAAACTCCTCCGAAACGGCTTTCCCGATTCTCATGAAATTTTGTGTGCATATTGGGTAGGTCTGAGAATCGGACAACATCTATTTTTTATCCCCCAAAATTTTAAGGGTAATCCACCCCTAATTTTTTTTATATAGATCTATATCGCCCTTTACAGCACATGATTTAAATAAATAGTTTCGAAGATATTACACATTTAAAAATTTTGGGGCGTCGCATTTTCGGCGGTACCAGCCGGTTGGGCGACGGGCCGCTATGTTTTTTATACAACGTAAACAGTTTTTTTGTAATGTATTTAGTATCAGCATTGCACCCGTGCGAAGCCGGGCGCGTCGCTAGTATACTATAATTGCGCTAGGTTTTTGCATTGTTTATCCATTTCTTCTTTCGACCAGGTCACGTCTTGTACTAGGCTGCTAAACTTTTCGTATGGGCACACCAGCTGGCCTCCGCAGCCGCTAATAGGTAGAATCTCCCCTGGCCCGCCGGCATCTCGTGCGTACACCGTCTGAACAAAAAACAAAAACTGTTTTTTCTCTTCACCAGAACAAAGCATTTTCTTCAGATCACGTCTCAGTATACATAGGTGAATGCCCGAAAACTATAGATACAAGCGGTTCATTCAATGTCGCTTTTATAATTATAAAAAGTCTCGATTCGACTATTAACAAGAAAATACCCAAGTAAAAGAAATAGACTCATCTACAACTGTCAAAGACCTAGGCGTAGACAGTAAAAAATGTCGTTTTGAATTTTCAATCTCGCAGTAAATAAAGCAAATTAAATGTAGGTAATCCTTCGCTATAAAATAAATAATAGATTAAATTCAGTGTAATAAAAATAATAAATGTTGTGACTTCCACACAAGTTCCCCATTTATGATGTAAAGTTAGGAAAATTAATTGTTAAGAAAATTGAATACATTCCGCTGTCAGTCGCTGTTCCTTGTTGTCCGTATATTTAAATCAGACCTGAGGGGTAATTCTACTAGTTTTAACGACGTTCATAGTCTGATCTCAGTCTGAATCTGTCTAAAAATACTTCTAGTTCAGGGAAATTAGGAGTATTATTTGACAAAATGTAGGGACATTTTGACTTTGACAAGTTTTTGACTTTTGTTTGTCGCCGAGATGAGACAGCGACTAGATTTTGAACGTTTTAAATTACGGGAAGTGGTCTTCTATTATTATTATTTTTTTTTTTCCTTTTGGCAATTGAGCCGGTTTCGACTATTCTGCCAGTGTCACGTGGTGACGGCAGCAAACAGAGGCAGGCCGTCGAACTTTTCCATTCGTGGTAGGTGTTAGTATAGCTGCATGGACAAACACATGGGTTAGTAAAACCCATGTGTTTGTCCATGCAGCTATACTAATTATTAGTTTCCAGTAGTATGAAAAGGATTAACACGGTGTATCGTGTTAAAGTAAGGTGTCAATTGGCGACGTGTGAAATTGGCATGTTAAGCCAAGACTACATGTTAGTAACTCTCACAAAAGCATGCAAACTACATGCCGTTGTGCCATATCAATTGATTGGTGAAATAACATCATGGTGAAAAGATTCATCAGCTAAATTCTGGATTGTCAAATTCTAGTTGCACGGGATGCGTCGAGCATTTCTTTTTCATCTCTAGCTGCTTAGCTGAGGTTACCTATGGGTGCCACAATAAATTAGGGCCACCTGCCACGGCTTAAAAAAAAATAAAACTAGGTGACCACGCGTTAAAGGCATTCCCTGTTGTGTACCTCGACTTAGGGCATCTCAGAGTTAAGGCAACAGGACTTAGGCTGAATCGCGTTTTTGCCAAGCATTTGGAGTCACAGTACAAATTATACCAACCCCACTCAGGGAGGCCTCTTTCAGGCACCTCCACTGATTGGCGATGACTTGGATATGTCGCGTTGACATGTAAGCTACTTGCGTTCCTACTTAAGCACCAGATACTGGCATGTGGAAGTTCTTAAAATAAAACTAGAGCAAAAATTCAGCTAAATAGTTTGTCCCATTTTTGAGGCAACCTGTTTTACATGTAAAGATTTCTTTGCTCTATAAAAATAAACTCCTAAAAGCAATATCTGCTATGGCAAATCATCATGACAATGTGTAACTAATCAAACCACATGTCAAATTGCTACAGTAATTTTGTAAATTGTCGTACGTCAATCCAATAACTTCCAAACAATAGCTATACCCTAATTTCGGGGTCATTCTTTGCTTATTTTTGTATTACATGTATTGTATTGTCTTCATATTGAACGTAGACATAGTACGTCAAAGTAAAGTACCGCAAAATTGGCAATATTAAAACAACATACCTAGAAAATTTATTTCGGTGTGTTTTTCTTACAGATTTATAAAAGTTGTTTTATTTTCCTGCAAATAACCTTGCAGGTGTAGGTAATGAGATGGCATACAAAGATACAAATCATATTTCCTATTTTTTTTCCTTAAACTTTATGAATACCCTGCAAAGGTATATCTAATTTATTTAGTGGGAAACCAATAAGGAATCTATTGAAAAGAACATAGAATTTATATTAAATTAACAACCCACTGTATTCCTTCGCCGCCATGATATCTGAGGAGCAATTCTCGTATAGAACGCAAAGTTTGATTTAAACTGGCAAAAAAATACCTAAAATTTTCCTATATTTTGACAAGTATTTGACATTTGTATGTGGCCGATATAAGACTGCGACTAGATTTCGAACGTTTTAAATCACGACAATTGCCTTCACACCTTCGACCCGATCCCGTAAAGTACTAATCACAATCTTAAAGAATTTAAAGGAAATCGCTAATGCATTGCCTCATATATTTGAAAAATACAATTGTAAAGATGTTACGCAATTACTCATTCGCTGTACAAGAACAGAAGGACAATTCTAGTAATTTAAAACCTTATATTAAAACAAATGTTATGCCATTCATTGCTACCAACGCACCATATGCGTTTAGCGAGATTAGAACGTCATGCCACCAACGACCCATTTGCGTTGAGTGCACTATCAAGGGTTCCCATCTAGTACAACAGACTCTCAGTTCTTATCAAAAGATAATGGATGGCAGCATAGGTTGCGGTTTAAAACTTAGCAACGATTTTAAACCTCTTACGTGCAGTTTATAGCCTTTTTCATTTTTTTTTAACAATTTGAATTTACTTATTTAATGCTGCTCCGTATATTTACACGTATAAATAACGTAATTAAACAAAACGGTAAAATGGGCTCAGTTGTGACAATGATTTTTATTTTACACTCGGGACAATAGATGGCAGTGTACTCAATTAATCCTGTCATAACATATTTTTTTAGGTTAAGATAAGATGTCTTCTAACCATTATATTGCTGTTATCTTCTTTTAGAATGCGTATTTCTCGATGCACGACGCATGGATGTATATATGACAATGTAGACAAGATATATATGGCGGTAGTGGCCGGCCGGTCAAGCGCTCCCTGGAGACCATCTAGTGATCTCTTTAAGAAACTTTTTTTGCTCGACCGTCTGCCCGAATTCAGCTGGACTCATTTTGTTGTTCCCCTTAAGGTATCTGTATGGAGTATTCTGTAATCTGTGGCACTATGTAACGTTTTCTGCCATTACAAAAAAATTACAGAAATTTATTTAAATACTAACTGTTGCCCGCGACCCGGTCCGCGTGTTGAATGTGTTGATATAAAATAAGCGCCTTTTAAAATAATGGGAGCAATATGTAAGTCCACGTTTGCCCCCGTTTTCGCAACATTTTTTTGTTCCTGCCCTGCTCGTATTGGTCATGGAATGTTATATAGCCTATGTCCTTTCTCAGGCTCTACACTATCTGTGTACCAAAATTCATTAAAATCGGTTCAGTAGTTTTGGCATGAAAGCCGGACAGACAGAGATACTTTCGCATTTATAATATTAGTATGGATTTGGCAACATTGACTGCTAGAAACAATTTTGAAATATAGAACCACTGTCGCTTTTTGGTTTGGGCTGTTATTCTTGTCTCAGTAAAGAAAAAACGGTTGGCGCTGTGAAGGTCCATTTTCATTAAGTGATAACTGAAGTTTTACTGGGTGTTTAAAGTAAATTTTTGAATTGAGAGATAAATGTAAGTAATATTCTTGATTTTATCATTTTTGTATACAGTATCATCGTATATTTTTTAAATAAAATCACTTGCACGCAAACCGTGCGTTCACTGGCATAGCAGTAAAAATATTTTTGGATAAGTATTATGCATAACCAAATCACGGCAAAATGTATGCACGTATTTTTTAATATTTAGAGTTAAATTTACTAGTATGTAAGTAACTTACTACAAAATACGTACTAAAAATGGATTACGCATTTTTAGTAAGTAATTAGTATATTACTTACATACTATATATTTTGCAATCTGGCCGATATTTGATCAATGTGAGACTGAATCCACGGGATTTTTAAACTGTTGAAGAACATGTTGCATAATACCGTCCAAACGTCAACGCAAACGGTGCGTTAAATGGCAATTACGATTTAAATTCTTTTACCACTGCCGCCAACGCATATATTGCGTTTACCATTTTTGAATGGGTTTTCCTCATTTAGGATGTTTTATATTAAAAAACACATTTAATTAAGTATTTTCCATAGTAATCATTAAAAAAATTAAGTGGCACCCAGGCGAAGTTTTTAAAATTTTAGTCGCAATGAGTGGGTTAAAACCTTATCATAATGTATGGAAATTTAGAGGTATCTTTGACTGAGATGAGACTAAACGTTTTAAAAATTACGAAATTTGCTCCTCTGTATGGACGACAGCAGGTTAAGCTACCCAAAACTGTCAATATTTCCAATCAAGTTTAAGCCTAACGTTTAAGATATAAGATTAAAAATCTAATTTAGAAATATAACAGATTTTAGTAGCTTGATGTGCTGCCGTCTGCACCAACTATGGCTTAATCCTTAACATTACTCACCGAAATTCCATACTCATCAGTCAAAGCATTCTTCCTAAGTTCTATGGAGAAAGTTGCCCCATAGTTTGGCTGGTGAGCTTCATATACCCTTGCCGCGGCCATCAAGGCAGCGACATTATTTTCATGAGCCGAGTATAGGTATAACTTCGGCTCTTGAGGAACACTAGTGTTGTATATAGCTGAATGAGTTATGTTTAGTATCGATTGCATTAATACACCTGAAATTAAAATATATTTTGAGTACATTATATATTTAAGTTAACAATAGGCATTAGGCTCGCCCGTTGTTATATCGCCGGCCCACCATGTGAAAGCTTTCCAACACTACGTCTTCCGAAAATCGGGCGCCACTCCACAAACTTTTCAGCCCCATCGGCCATCTGTGCTGCGACCAATTTGCTGCCCGCTGCCACTTAAGTTTGACAATTCTTCAAGATTGTTCTCCTGCGGATCCCTTCATTTCTGATTCGATCACGCAGTGAAATTCCAAGCCCATTACCCCTTGGATGACTTTAAGCCCATAGAATTGCTAGCAGCAACTTTAATTATATTCCAGGGAGAGTACTGTATATAAAAAAAATATTTTTTACCTGCAGCCAATTTAATTAATTCTGCATTATAAAATTCTATGGCGTACTCAATTTTTGTAACGTCTTTTATTTTCGACATAACATCTTGCGTCCAATTACCCTTTGGATGACTTTAAGCCCATACAATTGCTAGCAGCAACTTTTATATTCCAGGGAGAGTACTGTATATAAAAAAAATATTTTTACCTGCAGCCAATTGAATTAATTCTGCATTATAAAATTCTATGGCGTACTCAATTTTTGTAACGTCTTTTATTTTCGGCATTACATCTTGCGCCCATTGTGGAGGGTCTATACCGACATTTTTCTGAAAACATTACAATATGTTAATTTTCGCTAAACTGCAGGATATAGAGTCTAATTTCCAGGTGTCATTTTATTTGTTTAGCAAACGTACCAATGTTTGGAATAAATTGTCTAAATAAAAGACATCTTCAGTTTTAGTGATATTCGTCCCGGTCCTTTCACTTAATATATTGAATAGACCTTGATAGGGTTCTATCCACTTTCTAACCTCAGGCCGCTCATACATTTTGTCTCTCAACCATAAGTATCTTGGGCAGTTGTACCAGTAAAGAAGCTGAAAAATGGAAAATAACTGAAAAACTTGTTACACTTAAAAATTATGACTGCTAAAAAAGATTTATTGGTTTTCACTCATTAGCCCAGGAATGTATCGATGCAGTTTCTTCTGATTAATACATATACCCCTTACTTTAAGTTTCTTTACTTCTCCTATTTATAGTAGAAGATAAAATAATAAAAACAATTTTTTTATCACAATTTATCTAAAAGTAGCGGCCGCCAGCGACTTCGTTCGCGTGGAGTTAGTTATGCTCCGCTCTTATTGGTTACAGCGTATGTTATATTAATAGCCTAAAGCCTTCCTGGATTAATGGGCTATCCAACGCAAAAAGAATTTTTCAAATCGGACCAGTACTTCCTGAGATTAGCGGGTTCAAACAAACAAACAAACTCTTCAGCTTTATATATTAGTATGGATGAGTTATGAATGTAGATGTGTAGACAGAAATTCATTTACCAAACTGTTGTAAAATAATTATGATGACCGTTATCTTAATGCCTACTAGGTATTTTTAAACTAATTTGCATGCATTAATTAGTTTTTAAACTTATTCTTTTTTGGAAAACCCATTTTTTTTACAGTTTAAGATTTTTGTACTCATTAAAAATATGTCAATTTTCTGAATCATAAAATATATGCTAATAAAAGTTATGAAACAGTATACATCTGCAAAAGATCGCTCTTAGCGATAAGACCGCCCATTGTGTCACCCTTAATAAAATTTGCAAATTTGTATTCTGTAATTTATAAGGTGTAGGTACATCATCATCAACCTTTTTATCGTCCCACTGCTGGGCACAAGTCTCCTCTCATACAGAGAAGGAATGAGCGTAATCACCACGCTTGCTCAATGCGGGTTGGCGATTTCAAACTTAAAGTCCAGGTTTCCTCAAGATGTTTTCCTTCACCTTCAGTCATTGGTGTCCAACATATACTTAGAAAGTACATATATCTTTAGAAAAGTTACATTGGTACTTGCCTGACCTGAAATCGAACCCGCGCACTCATACTTGAGAGGCTGGTGTTTTAACCACTAAGCCACCACAACAATTACATATAAAGGTGTGCATAATAAAGAGTATTCCATTCTATTCTATTCTACATTTTATTCGTCGTAACTATGAGCAGTTTTGTTTTCTAGAAAATGTATACTTACATCATCTTCATCATACGGCGGTGTATCATATGGAATGGGTTGCCATTCCAAATTAGGGTTCCATTTCTGGGCTGGCTGAGGTGGGTACAGGGCTGACAAGGCAGTCAATGCTGTCATCTGGGTCCTGGCGTAATCAGTAGTTCGTATGGTAATTTCATCAGGTAAATATAATTTGCTGATGAAATTATCGTAGAGATCCCTTAGATACTTGCCAACGAAGTAACTCCGTTGTTTGCCTTTCTGTAGACAGACAATGGATATTAGTAAAATAAAAACTATTTACGTAAACATTACGCATGGCAAGTCTGTGTATTTTTATGATAACTGATAAGGTGGCTGGTAGAGTAATCTTGAAATCTAGATATCAACAAGGTCATGTTTGTGTTAAATCTGTGCTGGTACAGTCACGGGCACTAATACATTAAGATTTCGACTTACGAAGTTGACGAACATCCAATTATACCATTTTTTACGTGAAATAAGTAAAACTACAATGAAATGCACGTTGCAAAACCTATGGGTTTAAAAATAAATGTATACTTAATAATGTATTATGCTCTTGACTGTACACATTATAATTTCGGTGTCTCTCATTTTCTTTTACGGGATTTGCCTCCTTTAGGTCTATAGAGAATTTAGCGATCTTCAGCAGGGTATACCTTAGGACTGATTGTCCAATCAAGATGTGTAACTTTATTCCAGAAATAATTTTAACACTTATTTCATACAAAAACTGTCAAACGTCTTTATTTTTTCTCCGACAAAGTTATTGGCGATTGAAAAATTAGCTTTTCTTAGTAGTATTTTCGTGTAAACAGGCGCACCTTAACTATACATTAAACCATCAATGATGAAGATACTTTATTCAATAAGCATGCGTTTAAATACAATTTTAGAGTGAATAGGCCTTAATAAACTAGCGCGCTTTTCCATCTTTATTACATCACTGCGTACCATCAGGCGGGATTGCGGTCAAGCACTAGTTTATCCATACTAATATTATAAATGCGAAAGTAACTCTGTCTGTCTGTCTGTCGGTCTGTCTGTCTGTCTGTCTGTCTGTTACGCTTTCCCGCTTAAACCTCTCAACCGATTTTGATGAAATTTAGCACAGACAATCTTTAGACCCTGAGAAAGGACATAGGCTACCTTTTATCCCGGAAAAATTTGATGTTCCCGAGGGAAATCTTAAAAGCCCGATATAACCGAACTCCACCCGTGCGAAGCCGCGGGCGGAAAGCTAGTAATATATAAAAAGTCAAGCTTTCAAAATCTTACATATGTTAAAAATCTGTAAATCTTTTACCTGACGCGGGGCACAAATATTTTTATAGAACAAAATATAATTAATTAAATGAAACTAAAACTAATGACTAATATTCAATATTAAGTCTTTATGCTAATAATAATACTATAGAAATAATATCTAACAAGCATGTCGAAAAGACGTGTCTGCCCAAAAAGTAATTAATATTATAATAATAACACTTGTTTTTTTTAATAGATTTCGAATCTCATTTTTTAATTTACAGTTTTAAATTTAGACAGCTTAGAATGACTATCAATATTTTAGGTAAAGTGCAATATCTAAATAAACGATTGGTACAAATAGAGCAAAGCTGCCCCCTAATCGGCGAACACATTTTTGTAAAATAATTGCGACTAGCTGGGATCAGTTGGGATCGTTTGGACCACCGCGCGCCGCGACCATTGGTCCGTTCGGCCGAAACGATCCCAACTAGTCGCAATCATTTGACAAAAATGTGTTCGCCGATTAGGGTGCTGGTCTTTACATGGTTTCATTTACATTATTTCTAGTGGTACAAACTCTATGAACATATATTATGTTAGTATTAAATAACGGTTGTACCGTAGATGCATGAACAATTTTATTTATGTATTACTCACAATTCTATGTTTGCAAAATCCAAGACCGTGGCTAAATACATTATAGATTTCCTAGTCGGATATCATGGTAATGCCTAAACATGCTACTGTTGGTATTGTATTATGTAACGTTCAGTACATTATCGATATTGTCATTAACATTTCAATTTCTTTTTTAAACAATATTTAACAAAAGCCCTGTTGTTCCTTTTACCTATGTACGTTTTAAGAAATCATTTATAAAAATTTGTTCAACAAATATAATTAAAATAAATATTCAATTATTGAATATTTATTTTAATTATATTTGTTATCTTTAACTGATTGCTTACCTCTGCAATTATACACGAATAAACTACACACAAGACATAAGTAGAACTTTCCCGCCAATCTCTTATAAAATCAGATATTCTAAACATTTTTTCGAATGATTTGATTTTGACCCCTCGACTAGACATTTTTTTTTTGTAATTATAATGTCATTAATGTAGTTACATAGTGTTGAGTGGATTGTTTATTTTCAAACAAGATACACATATGTCAAAACTTTATCCAAATCGGTTCAGTAGTTTTTGCGTGAAAGAATAATGAAACAAACTTTTATAGGGATGTCTTATAGGGTTTGTCGCTGCTAGTAATATATACTCTCACAGAAATAAAATAACAAACCGAAATAAATAATAGTATGTTCACGGATATAAGGCGATAGATAGATTAATTATTATAGTTTAGATTTTATGTGGTATTTGGAAGATTAAACATTTACAATCCCGAAAACGGGCTTCTAAGAGAGCTGTCACTACGACATCCAATAAGTACTAAAAGCTTGAATACCTGATGATACTGTTATGAGCTCCTTAAAATAACTACATTGTCTTGTAAATCCTGAAAATTTTCTTTGAAGTCATTTACCAGTAATAACATAGCCGATGCCGTTCTTATGTTTCCTTATAGCTAGAACTTACATTTGTCAAGGCTTTTTTCCCGTATGGGAAAAATAGGTTGTCGGTAAATTTCTGTTCACTTGGATACAAAGCCAGCTCCTCCTGGTCAGGAGTGCGGTCACCATGGCGAAAGACCTGTTAACAATTTATCGATGTCAAAAATCACTTACATACTAATACAAAATATCCCAGTAATTGGTACCTTAGCAAGTAAACGTTTTCAAACGTTACTACTACAATAGATTTTAAAATGTGCAGCAAAGATCACAAAAAAGATCTTTAGTATGGTTATTATTTATCCATTTCCACAATTGATTGATTAAAAGCTACAATACTAATTTTTAGCTCTGTGTCATAGTTACCAGTTACTGGCACTCTTTTGATAACATGATTGACCACTGTTCGTCATTAAATGAATGACCTGCAATTCACATAGGAAGCAGACACGCTTGCCGGCCGTGACCGCGGTTGAATAACAAGTCATCAGACGTACCACAAATGCGAGGATCAGCTCTGTGGTCGCCAAACCATTGTCTACGGAGTCGATCCGTCGGGGCTCCACTAAGTGGCCGGGTGGCTCTTGTCCACTCACAGCCGCCACTAGTACAACTACCAACACTAACACCAGCCCCATTTTAAAATGGGAATTTCCCGCCGAACCGACAGAGCGGTCTCTTATCGGCGGTACGTACGCGCGTTCGCGAACCGTTTTCGACTGCAACACGCAGAGCCTCTGCTCCATTTATATAGAGATACATAGAATAGTATTTCAAGAGGGCCGACGGACAGTACCGCTTCAATAGCTGTGCGAATCTCTAACAACGTAATCTGTGGTTAGGTATCTATTAATACCGAAAATTGCACCTTTGAGAGTCTATCTTGAGAGGGCCTAACATACCATATTTTTAAAACAAAATGCACGTGCCATATTACAGCCATTGCTTATTATAATCACAGAAAACAGTCGTCGTCATAAAGTGCATAGGGTATTTCAGGGTCATCGTTCTCATATAATTTTCAGTGTTAGTATAATCACAGCGTGAGCGTATCTGCGTTATCAAGATAAATACTTAAATATATGTATAAATAGATACATAAACAATAGATAGTAAGTAAATAAAAATATAATAATTCCTTTTTGCCTCACATCGAAACTCTCCGCTAAGCTGTCGCTAAAGTATAAAGTCGCCATGAATCATAAAGGGATATCGAGACAGGGAAAGGGTTGAGCGTTGATTATAACAAATTTTACGCAAAGGTAACGTGATGTCAAGGGAAATTACCTTTTTTTCCCCACATTGGTAATGTTGTCACTCTCCGTGAAGCAGTCACAAAAGTTCCCAATCGCTTTGAATCATAATAGGATAACGGGACGTGGAAAGGGTTTAATTGTAATTTACGTAAAGGAAACTATTTTGTCATAATCTCTCTGAAATTACGAATTTTTGAAAACTCTCTAACCAGAAATATCATGCCACGAAAAGATTGACCATCAACCAACAAAAAGATTAACGAAGAATAAAAAGAACCAAATTGGGGGGAAAATATGCGTCTAAAATATCTACGCAACACGGCCATAGGTCAGCATAATGCTAAGACCCAAGATAGAGCCCCAGCGCTGGTTTCAAGCGCTAGCCGCCGTTGACCTGACGTACTGTATCCTCTGCTGTCTATGATAATTATTATAATTATCAATAGGGATGTTTACTGGGTAAAAAAAAATTGATTCTATTTAGTCCGTCATTCAGATTATAGAAAAATATTGGATACGTATATTTTGTTTTATCAAATCAATAAAAATTGACAAATATAAAAGGCATCAAAGATCAGGAGTGGTGGCTGGTGACGTCACTGCTCGCTAAAAAGTGTAGCGTGCAGTGACGTCACACGAGTTTTCAATGCACTGTGTCGTCTTCATTTTTTGTTTATATGAAAAAAGAAAAATTTGACTGATGGACTAATTGTTTTTTTTTTTTTAGTCAAATACCCTATTCTCTGTACTTAATTAAAATGGGATGGTAGATTATAATTACATATATAAATATTTGTTAGGGCTGTGAATCATATTTAAATCAATATGCTGGTCAATATCAAGTTGTATACCTGATATTGCAAAAAAACTTAAGAAAATGTATATTTCAAGGGCTACCATTATACTTTCACTTTAAGATACAATGTTTTTATGTCGTAATTATATCGAAAAACGACCGTAAGTAAGAAAGGTAAGTCAATTCCAGTAATGAAGAATATTAAAAGTCACAATCTCATTTAGTGACAATCAATGTAAAAACTTTTCTAAGACAAAAATATTTTTGAGAGAGAGAGAGAGATCAGATTGTAAACGATCTTTAAACAGAATTAGGGCGAGAGTTGACTCTGACGTCTCGCCCTAATTCTGTTTATAAACTAAATACCAATAATACTTAAGGGCTACAAAACAATAGGCATGGTGACATTATTAATTGCTGTTTTATGTAAATTAATTCTAGTTTGAGTTATTATTTATCCTCAATCATTTTATTATTTTACCTTGATATCCATTCAATTGTAGAATCTCATGGTCTTCCTTTAAGACATATTTAATTGTTGTTCCACTATTTGCGTTTACTCTACTATTCCCTTCCCTCACTTTTCCCCTGTAAATGGTGCTACAAACAACTTGCAGTAAGTTCCGATCTTTCACGGCTTTTTTTACTAGACTGTGATTTGTAACAGACTTGTTAGTGGAAGCAACCCAACAGGAACCTTATCACAAAGAGCATAAAGATCACTGATTTGGACAGTCATGCAAAATCAGAGACAAAATAATATGAGTGGCATGGCACTTCTTTGCAATAGACATATGCACATGCCGTACGCGTATAATTTGCAGTAATTTTTTAGTTTGAAAAGAGTGAGAGTCACAATTTTCATCTCAAGGCATATTCTAATGGATAATTATAGATACTAATGCTATATTGTCGATGCTTCTTGCCTAAGACCATAGAGTTAATATAAAAGTACTTTGTTTCTTAATTTTCTACCAAGGATAAAATAAGACATGTTCAAAGATTTTTCAGTTCAAAGATGTTCAGTTTTAAATGATTTTTTAAATGTTTAAAATAACAAGCGTAAGAAAAAATGAACACAAGAAAATTATTGTTTTGATATGTAATGTCTCGATTCAATTTAGACCATTACAAATTTAACATGAATACAAAATTCATGTTATTTAGTTCCGCTTCGAATATGATTTCCTTTTGCTGTTTTCACCTCAATTGTGTAAAAAAAGAAAAAGTGCTGTAATCTCGAAATTTTGACAATTTCATAAATTGTATATTCTTAACCTTGATAACTTAGAAGATGACAACGACATATTGTAGAAAATTAGGTACACTTAGAATATTTGTAAAATGAAAGCAACTAATATGACAAGGAGGAAGTTTGTAAGTGTGTGTTTCTACAGTAACAGTGCTCAATGCCGCACAAAAATCTTTGAAGTTGTAGCGCCAAATAAACCTTATTGTGTGAGAATTACTTATTTTTTTTGATTAATTCCTATATAGGATACTTTTTTACCCCGGTAACCCACGAAATGGAAACATGCGAGTAAAACCGCTGAACGCATTTAGTCCTATGTTGTATTCTCTCTAAATAACATACGTTTTAAATACATTCTCTTTTCTAATTCCAGGTATGACGGACGTTCATTACAATGAGCAAGCGTTACTCGATCAACTGATGATCTGCACGGAAGCCGTAGACAAAGCCGAAAGATATGAACTCCTGGGGCCACTGTACCGGCTCATTATACCCATTTATGAGCGAAGAAAGGACTATCAAGCCCTCTTAGCCTGCTACCAACACCTCACCAAAGCTTATGCCAAAGTGATCGAAGTTACCAACTCAGGGAAGCGGTTACTTGGTAGATTCTACCGCGTTGCCTTCTACGGCAAAGCCCATTTCGGTGAAGATGAAGAGGGCATCGAGTTCATCTACAAAGAACCCAAACTGACGTCACTGAGTGAAATCTCAGAGAAATTACAAAACTTTTACGAGCAAAAATATGGTGCTGACAACGTCAAAATTATTATGGACTCTGCTCCGGTTAGTATAGTTATGATACATTTTATTCTTACATAATTTGGTTAGCAGACTAATCGAAGATGTATAGTCATTATTAAATTAGTTAAGGTAACGTAATGCAAAATACGTCATTAGGAAAGGCTTTTAGTTTTAAATTCATAACAATTTAAAATCGTTTAAACCTTTACGTAATTAATCGGTACATTTTTAGGGTTTCGTAGTCAACTAGAAACCCTTATAGTTTCGCCAAATCTGTCTGTCTGTCTGTCCGTCCGTCCGCGGATAATCTCAGTGACCGTTAGTACAACAGAGCTGAAATTTGGTACCAATATATGTATATATTAATCACGCCGACTTGCTAAAATAAAAAGTGGAAAAGAATGTTTCACTATGGTAGCCCCCGTGCACATACGGTTGCGAGCGATTGTTTTTTAAATTTCTACTCTCAACCTCTGGTATATTGTTGAAAGGGGTTTATTAAAATCATTTTTTGATAATAAAAATAAAAGTGACCCCCTTCTCTTCTACCTTTAGAACCATATGTTTGAAAAATCTTAAAAAAATCTCAAACGTAGAACTTTATAAAATCTTTTTAGGAACATTATTTTGAACTTGACTCTGACCTCATTGGACAGTTTTTAAAAAAAGTACAAAATATTTTCTAAAATAAGTTTGTAAATTAACCATATATGCATATTTTTATATTAATTTACATATTTTATTATTTTGAACACATTTTATTTTTTATTTTATTTTTTTATTTGAAAGAATCGAATAAAAAAGGAATTATTAAAATCGATTCAGGCAATCCAAAATTACCACCGAAAATCCGACATACGATTACATAACCCGTCTAATTTGTATAAATTAGTAACCCAATTTCCCGAGCGATAGCGCTGTATAAGCCCCGCACGATGATATTGCGATTGGCGGCCATCTTGGTGACGTAGTCGAACTCGCACCGTCGGTACCGTTCGCAAGTTCAGTCCGCGCTTACCCACTTACGCACATCGAATATTTTTGTTAGCTTTTTGTTTTTGTTATCCTGTTTTATTGTTGTTCTTGAGTTTTGTTGTTTAGTTTTGTTAACTGCTACTCGTTAAAATGAGTAAGAAATTAATTAATAGTCGTGCTCGTGAAATTATAATTAAAGTGGACAATTATTTTGTTAAAGAGAAAGAGGATTGTAAGTTAGTTCTTGAAAGTATAAACCGTGCTTTAAAAAGTGCTTCGGACATTTTAATACCGAAGCAACTGCTTACAGTTATTAAAAATATTTTGCAAAATTCTATCAAAGTCACGGAGTGTGTGGCATGTGCCACAGGCGTTGCAAAAAATACTGTGACGAAATTGAGACGAGAGCATGAGTCAGCAACAGCCAGTGGCAGCAAAATGAAGTTCTCATTTCCTACTAAAGGAAAAAGACAAAAGAAGAAATATTTCGACGGGTTTTCCTTAACAGCTTTAAGAAATATTATAGATTCAATGTGCACGGTGAGGAGAGAAATACCCACAATGCGCAAAATCTTGGCGGCTTCAAAAGTAGACCTTAATACTGGTAGTGAAACTACATTAAGAAAAATAATTAAATGTGATTTAGGCTACCAATTTAAACGATGCTACAAAAAAGACTGGCCCTAATTCAAAGACCCCAAATTCAAGCGTGGAGGGCTAAATATTTACGACGTATGAAAGAAAATGACTCGCTTGGTAATAACAAAAGACCCGTTATTTATCTCGACGAAACGTGGATACATGCACACTAAACGGTAGAAAAATGTTGGCAAACAGCAACCGATGGAGTGAGCCGGTACGACAGCCCCGGCCGCCGATGGATAATAGTTCACGCGGGAAGTTAAAGCGGTTTTGTTGACAATGCCCTTTTAATGTTTAAAGCAGACACCAAAACGGGGGATTACTATGATCAAATGAATGCTGAGTATTTCACCAAGTGGCTTACAGACAAAATAGTACCCAACATACCACGCAACTCAAAAATTGTGATGGACAACGCCCCTTATCACAGTAGGGATGAGAATAGGCCACTAAGTATGAACAATAAAAAACAGTTGATTGTTGAGACTTTCCCAACGACAGTACAAAACCTGAACTGTATTTATTAATTAAACGGCACAGACCGCCGAAAAAATTATAAAATTGACAATTTATTAGCTGGCAATGGCCATGAAGTCGTTAGATTACCACCTTACAACTGCGACCTCAACCCCATTGAGTACCTACATCTGGAATCTGGTAAAGATGAGGGTGTCAGAAAAGAATATGGAGCAGTTGGAAAGTCGCATTGAAGCTCTGACGTTGGAGTCGTTGGCGTCAATAACTCCAGATGACTGGCGAAAGGAAGTCAATCATGTTAAACGGCTTGAAGAGGAATACCTATTGGAATAAAGATCGAATAATTGACGAGTTATTTGTCATAAATACGGCGACGACAGTGAATCGGAAACGACAGACACAGAAAGCAGTTATGATTCGGAAGACTATATACATTTTTTTACATATTATCCTGGTTTATTTATAAGCTGATAGATGTAGGTAGTAATTAAAACATGACTACTACACAGTGGACTCTGGTTCAATTCCCGCTCGCAAATTAACAGAAATGTGGTTAGAAAAACATAGTATACATGTAAGAAAGATATACGAATAGGTAAGTATAGTATTTTTAGTATAGTATTTTTCTTACGTCTACAAAAATTATTTCCTTGAAATTTTTAATAATGAAAGTTTATTTGTCAGAATATGGGTGAGTAAGTATACCGAAGAAAGAATGTTAAATGCAAAATTAATATTAATTTTATTATACATACACTCTTTATAAAGAGTGTAATAAAATTATAAAATACAAATAAACCCTTAACCCTAATATTAATTTATACATACACTCTTTATAAAGAGTAATAAAATTATAAAATACAAATAAACCCTTAACCCTAATATTAATTTTGCATTTAACATTCTTTTGCTAGCTGTCCTTTTGTGTGACAGATGACGTCACAACGCTGTTATTGTGACAAGGTTCCATCGCAATATCATCGTGCGGGGCTTATACTTCGCGGTGTTAAGGTTTTTCTGAGTTGATGGGTCAGGATGGGTATGAGCTATAGAATAGCTGGAAGTAACAATAACTATTTCCTTCTTTGTAGGCTCGTTTTTAGGATTCTGTACTTAGTATGTCAATTTAATGTAACAAATAGAATATTTTTTAACTCTTAAATGGGATCACTTATTGTGACAGACGGGAAACTACGGAACCTCACACTGAGCGTGGCCCGACACGCTCTTGGTCGGTTTTTCTGTATAATTAAAACAGCGTTAATCAGTTTTATTTTATCAGTAGCACATGCAAGCCAAATGCCTAATATGTAGGTGATACAGCGGTAATCGCTTTTATCATCAACTGTCTACTGTTGGTTTTAGAGGTTTAGACGAACTCGTTTTTAATAACTCAAATTTCTCTTAATATATTATACATCAGACCTGTGTAGCTACCATGAGTTTACATTACGAGACTCGATCGTCGATATCGAGCGCGTTTGACTCTTCGATTGGCCCGCTTCAAGGTTGTAAGAACTCTCAACCAATTAGTGCTACAAATGCGCTCGATATCGACGATCGAGTCTCGTAATGAAAACTCGTGGTAGCTATACTGAGGATTTCGCATATATATATATTTTTTTTTATATATATAAATTATAAGCGCTTTCGGAGGTTTCGCGGAGCTTTCGGGGCCATGCAGGCCGGAGTGTGGGGTGAGACAGGGGGGACTCTCCTCGCCCTTACTCTTCAGTCTCTATGTGAATGACTTGGTCGAGCGACTCAGCAGCATGCGTGTCGGCTGCTATGTAGATGGAGTTTGTTTTAATAATCTGAGCTACGCAGACGACATGGTGCTGTTGGCTCCCTCGATCGGTGCTCTCCGAGGGTTACTGGCTGTGTGTGAATCGTACGCGGAGTCTCATGGGTTGATATACAACGCCAAAAAGACAGAGTATATTGTCTTCGGGTCTGGAGCCAGGTATCCATCTACGGTCCCTCCTCTGTTTCTTAAAGGTCACCCAATAAACAGGGTGTATAAATTTAAATACTTGGGCCATATGGTAACAGATACCCTGAACGATGATATAGATTTGGAGAGGGAACGCAGAGCGTTGTCGGTCCGGGCGAACATGCTGGCCCGCAGGTTCTCTCGATGTGCAGTAGCAGTTAAAATAGCCCTTTTTAAGGCGTATTGTACATCACTGTACTCGGGGGCCCTGTGGTTCAGATATACCCAAAGGGCTTGCAACGCTTTGCGTATCCAATACAACAATGCGTTCAGGACGCTGTTGCGACTGCCGCGCTTCTGTAGTGCGTCGGCGATGTTCGCTGACGCGCGCGTTGATAGCTTTGACGCAGTATGGCGCAAGAAATCTGCCTCGTTACTTCGCGGGTTGCGTGACAGTCCCAACATCATTCTGCACTCGATAGCGGCCAGGGCAGATAGTCCGCTTGTGTGGGCATTAGCGAACCGTACAAAATCGGTTTTAGTTATTAAGTACTAACATAGGTTTAAGTGAAATTGTTACTAACACAATGGACCACATGTAGTCTGAACACACAATAAATAATAATAAATAATAATAATAAATAAACTAGCGCTTGACCGCAATCCCGCCTGATGGTAAGCAGTGACGCAATGGTTGGTGGTTGATGGTAAGAAACATCGATCCCAGTCACTGGTAAAAAAAAACACGTGACTCCCATTCAACAATGACAGTAGCCTTTGTGAATTTCAAGTAATTATTTTTTCTAATAAACTGGTTTTCATTTAAAATAGCTTAATTAAACGATTCTGACTCGTACCTTGTCGCCATAAAATAAGTCACGGCAGATTTATTCTATCTAAACAATTGTTCTCTAATAACATTCACCATGGCACCAATATGTCAATTAACAATGTAACAGCATCTGAAATCAAAGGACTAACCATAAACTCCTTGCTACATTAATTGGAACGCCGCAAAAAATATTGACTGCTCAAACGTGTCTGTGGTCTAATTTAAATAAATAAATGTTAATAATTATTTATTTACGATTAAAAAAAAATACGTTTTCTCGGTGGTAGGCCATTGGCTGCCGGCAGAAGTTACCACCCACCAGACAAAGTCTTGCCGCCAAGCGATTCGTCGTGTTCCGGCATGATGTCTGGTGAAGCCGTACGGAGGACGGGTCTGAGCAGTTGTGTTGCGATGTGTGCCGGGTACGATGCACCAAATGTTGTTTTGTCGGGGGTTTGGTCGTGGAGGGTCTCCAAATCAATCTCCCTCTGGCGCAGCATCGTTGGTCGTGTTGTTAGGTTTAACATTGCATCACCTCGCTCAACTGCTGTCTTCCTTCCAATTCACCAAGTTTTTTAAGTGAATAGGCTTAATAAACTAGCGCGTTTTACCATCAACGATTGCATCACTGCTTACTATCAGGCGGAATTACGGCCAAGCACTTGTTTATAATTATTAAAAAGCAAAACGGGTCGCTTCATTAATTTACGAAATGTTCTGTTGCTATGCATCTAGGTTAACCGTGAGGAGCTAGACAGTAAACTGGCCTACATACAAGTGACTTGGGTTCGCGCGGCGCCCGAAGGTGTGGTGGTGTCGGGGAGCGGGGAAGGCTCTTTCGAACGGGCCCATAATGTGCGGCGCTTTGTGTTCGAGACGCCTTTCACAAGAGATGGAGCGGCCAGGGGACCTGTGCATCATCAGCGGATTAGGCTCACGCATCTTACTAGTAAGTTACAGCTGAATCTAATAGATGGTGTATGCCTATTTGAAAGTTTAAGGAAATCAGCCTTTTGTATTATTGCAATTAGGTATCGTTTATTATTTAGGTAGGTTAGGTAGTTATTGCAAGTAGTCCCGTGAGTGTCGTAAAAGGCGACTAAGGGAATTCTCGCCAGGGAAGTGGCCAGCAGCGCTTCTTCTGTGGAATAACAAAATACTACGAACCCCAATCCGACTGCGAAGTGTGAGGATTATGGCAAGCCCCCCTAATGCCTTGGGGGAGGCCTTTGTCCAGCAGTGGACCTCTATAGGCTGAAGAAGAAGAAGTAGGTATACCTATGTATGAGATATTTTTCAATGCAAGACTACCTACACATATTGGAGACACACAAACAGTCACATACAGGAGTTTAGCTATCGTATTTAAACGATTGCGAGATATACAGTATGTTAAATAACAGAGGGCGTTCCCTTAAACTCGTTAATATATATCATTAATAGATTAAAATAAAAATATCAGCATAGAAAAATAAGCATAAAAAAATCCGAATAAAAAAAAATTCTAATTGGAAATAAATTTGAAACTTCCTGTTTTAAATCAAAATAGTAGTCGTCATGTATAAATAAATTGCGACGTTGCCGTCTTTCATGTTCGCGTGTACAGTGTCTTTCTTTTACATGTCAATTTAAATTTTTATTGAATATTTTCATATTGGAAAAAATTTTAAAACATTTTGTTTTCGAATGGAAATATTTTTTTTAGCATGTATGTATGCTATACTATTTCGGGTTAACAGGAACGCCCTCTGTTAGTTAACATACTGTATATTGTCTGATATTTAAATTTTCTCTAAGATTGAAATAACTTGAAAACACAATGTCTTGAAAACCCTAGAATAGTAATATGAAATTGAAAAATGTTACCTATATTAAACAGTATTTATAGCGATAACATCAATCACGTCAGAATACGTTTTTAAACATTAGTGGAACGAAATAAGTGTTGAACTACTTACAATTGATATTTTTCAGTTGGTACGTACTTTATACAATAACAATGATATTTTTTATTATGATAACTCGTTCATTAAGATAAGATAGATCTATTACTTATTGAATACTTCATGCACAAACAACTGAACCTTATTTTGTCGGAGGGAAATTTTCAAAAGGCACTCGACCTCTGGGACCGAGGTCGGGGAGTGTGGGATTTTTACCTCACTAAAACCACCCCGGTGATCAGCATCCGCACGAAGGGGTGGTCCCGGTTCCTCTTAAAAAGCCAATTTCGGAACGGGCGGTTCCGGAATTGGCTTATTGCGTAACGCCTGTCAAGACGCATCCCTGGGGAGACTGTTAAGGGGCCGCCCCTAAGCCTCGCTGTGTACAGCAGCACGTGACTACTGTGCCACCGTCTTCCCTGGGGTCACTCAATGCACCCGCGACCCCAAGATCCACCTACCTTTTGTGGCACAAAAACAACTGAACCTGTATGTCGGCCAAATTCGATAAAGAATACAGGTAAACAAACCGTTGCTAGGTAAAAGACAGATGTTAACAACCCGATTTTCATAAAAGTAATAATTCTACTTCCTACTAATGTAAACAGTTTATTTGTTTAGATATTCACGATTTTAATGGAAAGCGTAACCGACTTGAATTAAATATGACACGCATGTAAGCTAATTTCCTAATAAGTTAAATTTTTTGATACATACCTACATATTATACTTAGTCTATACTTGAAAGTATTACAATGCATGTGTTATGCAGTTGATTTGAAAGTAATTAAAATACCCAAAATTGTATTGACAAATGCCTCAACTATATTCGTTGGTTGAATTCCACAAAATGTGTTTAATACCTGGATTTCATCCATCTTTCTTTTTTGTAGGGCTATCACATAAAATTTATGTCGACTTTTTAATGATTTTTCGAAATACCAAGTTAATATGCATGTTATTTTAGTGATTCTATTTAAATATGCTGCAATAGGAATATTTAATAAATAGTTAACATGTAAAAGTCGATAATCATGTAAATAACCGGAGATTTGTAAAACGTGAGTTGTGATAACCCTAAATTGATTTATTTATCTCTATTTTTTATGGAGTTTGGCGAGAATATAGATGGAATTAATGCGTTATACTTCTAGTGGTTTATTCATAAACGATAATTAAGTTAAGTGACGTGCAAACGTCAAAAATGTATGGTTAAACAGTCGCTAATCACTAGTTAACTTTAACCCGTAAATAATACACAGTAGGCTAACATAAAAATTCTTATACTTGCAGCGGATTCGTGGTTCCCGTACGTTAAACGCCGCGTACCTGTCATCGATACGCAAGTTGAGGAGAAGAGCCCGATAGAGGTCGCAGTCTCAGAAATGGAAGCACAGGTCACCGAGTTACAGGAGATTGTCAATGCTAAAGCACCTGATATTAAGAAATTACAGCTCAGGTAGGATAGCTTTAACTTATAATAATGTTTAAAGTTAATGCCCCAAATCCACATTAAGTAAATTCTATTTCAGCGGATCTTTCTTTCTGTTTCATTAGGAAAGGGACAGAACATGAATATCGACGCTTGAAAGGCAATCATATCTAAGCGACAAAAATTCGTAAATTGAGTTATATACACCATTCGAACCGCCAGATTTTTCTGCGTCGTTTGGTGTATACAACGTGTAACATAAAGGGTATATAATATACATACCAAGGGCATGGCATGTTTACATGATATCAAAAGATATTGGAAGGGTTTCAACTCAAAATAAAATATTCAAAAAATTGATACCAAATTTTGGGTTTCGTGTGTTTCCTAAATTCAAATAATAATAAACGTGGCACCACACTACATACGCTAATAACTACTCGTTACACGTCACGTTACTCGCTAAAATCACGTTAAATGTCTTCAATAATTCTAAGCGCCTAGTATGGTAGTGCCTATCACAGGCGGTGTTTTTTTTCTCTTAACTTCTTAACATAAAGAGGTAGGATTAAAAAACCCTTCCAATACCGTTTGATATCATATAAAGGTGCCATGCTCTTGGTATGTATATACCCTTTATGTTACACGTTGTATAACTCAATTTACGAATTTTTGTCGCTTAGATATGATTGCTTTTCAAGCGTCGATATGTACCTTCTGTCCAGTAAGAAAAATATTTAGTCCTGTAATCTTCTGTCCCTTTCTACTAATATTATACTGATATTGTTAGTACAATCCTGTTTTGACAGCCTCCGTGGCGTAGCAGTAGCTACCGCGGCCGCTGCGCAAGGTGACGCGGGTTCGATCCCCGCGCAGTGCAAATATTTGTATGCCTGAGTATGAATATTTGCACTGATCTGGTCGTGCCTCGGAAAGCACGTTAAGCCGTTGGTCCCGGTTGCCATATGAACATTTAGTGGCAGTCGTTACGGGTTGTTGGAGCCCTCAAAAGTTCAGCAATTGGTCTGACTGCAATGCTTCGATATCGCCTTCGGGTTGTGGAGGTCAGACAGCAGTCGCTTCACGGAAAATATCGAAGTTTAGCCAAAATCAGCAGTTAGACTGGTGGTGGCGGACCCCAGAGTCCAAAGCTGAAAAAACTTGTAATGCGACTGGGATTAACGCTGAGATGATGATGATTGTTAGTACAGTCCTGTCAAATTAAGATAGGTACTCCATAGAAAATGTAGACACGATTAAAAACATGTCTACTAAAACATGAACAAGGGAATGTATCTTGTTTTACGAGAGAAGTAATACAGGGTAGAAATTGTAGCCATGAATTTTGCACAAGATTCTAGCTAGAAGTTCCACTATCGAAGAAGTTTCCCTGTTCAAACAAAATCTGTTGTGTCATAGGTTGCAATACTTATGCGGTGAAAATGTATGAAACAGCTAATACTTTTTAAGTAACCTACGAATATTTGGACGCAGTGGTTTCAGTATATACAATTTGTAAAGAAAACCCTGTCCGATCCGTGAAGGTATTGTTAGGTATCGATAACTGATTCTACTAATGCCTACAAAACCGGGCTAATCTTAAAAAAAAAAAAACTTAAAACATGTGTGGTAGGCCATACAGGCGCGGGCGAAGAGGGGCAGGGCACGCGGCACGCGGTCGCATTGCTATTCGCTCAGAATTATACCGTCAAAAATAATGTTGTCACTTTTACAAAATTACCAAATTTTGGGCAAGTTGGAATTAATTCGCGGGAAAAAGAGATTATTTCAAAATTCACTAGTATTGTTACTATGATGATTATGTAAAATTTGATATGTTATTTGGTCAAGTGTTTACCTAACCTTTATTATCCTTATGGGTCGGACGGGGTTTTCTTTACATATTGTATACAACATGTTATTAACGCACACCCTCAAACACTGCAATTAGAATATTATGTTCTATTCATAATACAACACTGAATTTTTAATTTATCAAGTATGTATATGCATTGTTATTTATTGAATTAGTGATACCAATTCTCGGAGAACGAAGACCTTAACGTTCTTTGATAAGGCTTTTTTTTTTCTTTATTTTGTATTAAATGATTAAATTTGTATAAATACAAGTAAAACTGCGATTTTAAAAGTGTGTACAAATAACAGGGTTAATATGACAATAATTTCCGTAGTTTCAATTATTTATGGTATAAAAAATACCAATTAATTATTATATAATTTTTAGTAAAACCTGTTTTAAAAATTATAGATTCAGTAAACTATTCTGAACTATTTTCAGGAAGTGCGTTAATTAATTTACATGTTGTAGTGTTAGGTCCTATCAATTTGGTAACGCACGTCTTTTACTCCTGAAACAACGATATTGATGCCAAGAATATATTAAAACCAAAATATATTAACCATTCATTATGAAACATTTTCTACTTAACAGATTACAAGGCAGTGTATGCGTACAAGTGAACGCGGGCCCTCTGGCGTATGCTAACGCCTTCCTAGACCCAACACTAGCGCCAATGTATCCTGACGACATGGTTGACAAACTCAAGACAATATTCAAGTAAGTATTCTTGGACGTAATACGCTTACAACGGATAATAATGGAATAGATGCTGTTCACAAATGCACGTATCGATACCTTAATTCGCAAATCGGCTAAATTCATATAAACAATTTCTTCAGGAGATGCTTAAAACTGTATACATATTTTTTATACGTCACTTAAGGGATATCTAAAATACCGATGTTAGATAATATAGTAAGCTAGTATTTTTGATAATGTAGACTAGGGTTGTAACGGAGCTTCGCCTCCGCTTCCGTTACTGCGGAAGTTCCGCAAGAAATCGTGTCTTCGCTTCCGCCTCCGCCTCCGCACAATTTTTGCGGAGTTATAACGGAGTTTTATTTACGTATTTATAAAATAAATAACGCGCAAGCTGCGACGCTCGACAACCGTCCGGCCGCGTTTGAGCGCGAAATGGTCAAGAATCAACTAGTGCGTAAACCCAATTTGTTTCTCCTTACTTTTCATTACAAGAAGGTAATATTTTTTTACCAAGTATACTACTATTAATGTACGTATTTAAAATAAAAGAATTGTTTTAATTAACAATAAATTTCAATTTTTTCTATATGTACTTTCACCTCCGCCTCCGTTAACCTCCGCATCCGCGGAAGTGAGACTCGTCGCCTCCGCATCCGCCTCCGCCTCCGCTAACAAGCCTCCGTTACAACCCTAATGTAGACTTCTTTATACCTATTAGTTAAAATACTAGCAGACCCCGAGCTCCAACGCGAAAGCCGCGGATGCAATCGGGATAAACGCTAAGATGATGATGATTAGTTAAAATACTATCGTGTTATTAGGAGTTCACAGTAGGTATAAAACAATAATAATTAACTTAAAAAAGAAAGACAGAAAATTATTTTTTGTGATTCGTATAGGAAGTAAAAAAAACTAAATTGTATAAAAAAGTAACAAAGAATGGTAGTTGAGAAAGTTTACGGGACCAAAAGGCTCTATCCTAAGTATTATGTTACTCTCAACAGCGCTATTAGTGGTACGTTGGCTGTGCTCTGGACTCTTTTATATTGACATATTTTTTTGCCGACAGCCTATCTATATAAATAAATCCATGAATTCAGAATATAGTTGTCCATTCATATCTTTACATAAATCTGTCTGTCTGTCTGGCTATATTGGCCGCACCTCAACGTTCATTGATAAGCCCCGTCTGAATGGAACGAAGTCATTGGTCAATGTCGGTATATATGTATGCGTGTTTGGCGCATTGTCTGATTTTGTGAATTGGAGATTAATCAGTAGTAGACTTACCCATAACGATAAGATTTCCACAGAAAGAAATTCTTACTAATATCAAAGATAGTAAGAAATCTATACTAATATATAAAGCTGAAGAGTTCCTTTGTTTGTTTTTACCTGTTAATCTCAGGAACTACTGGTCCGATTTGAAAAATTATTTTTGCGTTGGATTAGCCCCTTAATCCAGGAAGCCTTTAAGCTATATAACATCACGTTGCGACCAATAGGAACGGAGCATATCGAAACCTACACGGGTGAAACCGCATGGCGCAGCTAGTTAGATATAACGTCAAAAAATGTTTTGTACTCAGTTGAATTAATCCAGATATCCGAACAGAATTATATAACGATATCACATTTAACTGGGCTGGCTTTTTAACTGTTCTTTTTTTTTATAAATTATAAACTACTGCTTGACCGCAATCGCGCTTAATGGTAACCAGTGATGCAATCTTTGATGGTAAAGCTCGCTAGTTTATTAAGAGCCTTTTCACTCTAGCCTTGAAGACATTACAATTGTAGCCCAACAGAAACACCGCCGCTGGCAAACCGTTCCAGTCCCTCGATGTAGGCGGTATAAAAGAAGAAGCGAAACGCTTCGTTGGGATCGTTGTGGTGTCAACAACGTAACGGTGGAAACTCGACGTCCAACGGGTCGTTCGGTCGTTCTTTTTTTCTTTACAGATAATTCTTTCTTTTCTTTTTATTGCCAACTAGCTTTCCGTCCGCGTTTTCGCCCGCGTGGAGTATCGGTTATAACGCGCTTTTTTAAATTTCCCTTGGGAAAATCAATTTTTTTTCCGGGATTTAAAGTACCCTATTATTTAATCCGGACTTCTAACTTTAAGTCTGCAAAATTTCAAAACAAACAAACAAACTCACTTTCCCATTTATAATATTAGGAAGCATTCTTAATATTGCTTTATCTTTTTTCCAGAGAGTTCCTAACGGTATGCCATGCAGCGCTGCAACTAAACGCCAAGCTGATATGCTCCGATCAAGTCTCGTACCACGAGGCTTTGGAATCGAACTACTACAAACTAAGCCACTCTCTGTCTGGCATGTTAGGGCAGCCATTACAAGATATACTTGTTAATGGGAATCTGAGCACCACCGTTCCTGGAGTAGAATTAGAGTCTAGTAATGCTTGAAAAGGGAATAATGTGCTTTGCTTCAAGCCACCAAGAAAATATACATGACAATCAAACTGAACAGGACTTATATCAAACTAGTTCTCATAAAGGTTTTTTTTTTAGATACTATGTACGGGCAGCCTTTATAGATGGCGTTGCGTCATAGATTTCGTCAGATATAGTCTGTGCAATAATTATGTATCCGATGTACATCGGACATTTAAAAATCGAACACATCGCGATGCTCTGTCCGGCTAGAACAGAGGGTTTATTGTCTCAAAATTATGACCGAGTATTACACTTGCCATTATCTATCACCTGGAGTATAGAAATTCGGAAAGGAGTAATTATAATTAGTAGTTTTTGTGATAAGAATCAAGAGAAATGCCGTTTCTCACCGACTATGGTTAAGCCAAAAATATTGGACACGTGTGGAATAAGACAATCATCCTACATAAGTTTTTGACAGGTTTAAACCAATGAGGTTTAAATTCCCACAGAGTTCAACATCCTTCTTCGGGTTTTAATGACAAAATGCCTATAATATATTGATAAAAATTAATTCAAGGGCCTATGCGTACTATGGTGTATTAAAACCATAAATGTTTCAGTGCTCGGGAGAAATAACTACACAGCAGGAATAGCTAAGTACATCCTCTCTTGCGAAGGAATAATGTACGGACGACAGCATTCCCAATCAATCTTGAACTTTAATGTTTTGGAGACAAAGTTGTAAAATCTAATAAAGAAATCTGACAGACACTAGTTAAAACAAATTAAATCCGATTCTCATAGACTGCTCTTCATATTTGAGCACAGTAATCCAAAGTAGATTTTGCACGGATAAAGTAAGTTCACAAAATATTAGAACTAAGGGTTGAATACTATTTAAATATTGTACCCGATAAGGTTAATATTACGCTCGGTTTTACGTAAATGGTTGAAACTTATCGGTTCCCCAGAAAACGGTGGACGGCATACACACATCTTATCGCCGTCATCTTAATGTCGAACACTGGCAAAAATTACAGGTTTTCATGATTTTTTATAATGACGGAACCGCTTTTCTAAGGAATCTAAATTTTAGCGGTTGATTTGGTGATAAGTATGGATCGTTGGAACTACATTAACACTCACTTTGTTCTTAATTCTTATTTGGCCCCTATGCCAAATTGGTTTTACTAAAAAAAGGTTTGGTTGGCAATAAGTCGTCTACATAGAAATAAGGTAGTTCATTTTAATCAACCAATACCTGTTCTAAGTTCCAAAACGTCTAATATTATTTTCATGTTAACCGCAAAGTAGTTTTACTAATTAAGGAAGATTAGATCCTATTAAACTTTATAAGCCAAGTATCAGAGACATCGTTAGTAAAATATCTTATTTACTAAGATAGATAGAAGACCTTTGATAAGACTGGGTCACCGTTGCGTAAGATGCATCAAACTGCGATCAAAATAATAATATAATTTACAATCGCCCAAAAAGTAACTAAATCGAAACAATAAAATTAGCTATAATTGGATTATGTGATCAAATTTTTATATTGAACTTGGAAATGTTTAGAATTAATATTAATTTAATTGGTTAATACCAAAAATGTTTAGAATCTTTACTACAGGTGATTAGCATTTATTTCACAACACATTCGACAATGAAATAACATATATGCCCCTATTCTGTTGGATACCACCTGAACTAAAGAAATGTCTTTGCAAATTACAATAAAAAATAGAAGAACATTTTTGCTATCAATTATTTGTATAATACATACTTCTAAACTTTAAGGTTGGGGCGATATCCAAGAGTATGTCTCCTTAAAACACGTTAATGATTAACATGCAAATCAGCTTTATAGCTTGAAACAATTATCTCGTTAAGGTGTTTGGGAAATCAGCGAAATTTAGTTGGTTTCGAACAACATTAGTCTAATCATATCGAGTTTTAAAAACCATGCGTTAAACAAAGTAAATATAAACAATAAGTAAAATGAGGGGGGAAATATACTCGTCATAAACAACTCATTAAGCATTGTCAATTACAAACTCCATCCTACGAACAGCCAATATCTTTGCAAATAATTAAGATCTGATAAAAACTGTTAAAGTGCCATGACTGATATTTCTCTCTTGCCTAACCTAGGAACCTTTATCTAGACTAAATTTTAGTCTAGCGCTATGTGCACAAATATCGATTTTAAGTAGCTATAGTATACGCCAATTTTTGTGGCAGCTGCGGTCACAAAATTGTAGGAGCAAGATGCTGCGTATCTCAGTACTTATAGATAAGGCATACTCAGACTGCCTTATCAATAAGTACTGTAGTATTCATAAATGTCCTTTCTTTGGTATTGTTTGTCGAATCGTTGAGCTCCTCAAGTGCTGAGTTGAGCTGCACGTTTTATGGCAAATGAGTGCACTGATTGTGGACAGGTCAAAAGACCATTTGAGATGCCAACCTACATGGTCCTCAAAGGTTATATCGGTATTATCTTTTTTTTTTTTTAATGCCAAGCTACATGGTCCTCAAAGGTTATGTCGGTATTTTCTTCTTTTTTAATGCCAACCTACATGGTCCTCAAAGGTTATGTCGGTATTTTCTTTTTTTTTTTTATATAAACAGCTTGACATTGATAAATTTTAATTTTATATAAATAATGGCATTTGCTTTCTCCGTAATGTATACTATTATTTATTGTGGGCGTTTCATTTATTTTATGTTCTATTAGTTTTTATCCTGATCAGGCAGTTTGAGTCATTTTGTGGCCTACCTAAATGGTTTTTCTTTGGTATTTTTCGTCGAATCTTTGAGCTCATTAAATTAAGCTGTACGATTTCTGGCAAATGCCTGCACTGCATGACTCCTCTTTAACCTGTGGTTCTTTCAAAAGACAATCTCAGACATCGTTCTTACAACATCTTATATGATCTGGCCAAGATTTCTTCTGGACTTTAAAAGCGCCTATGACCTCTTGAGTTTGTTTCGGCCTTTCTATTAATATTCACCGTTCTACTCTGACTGTTTATGACCTCAACTACCAAGAATCTTGGCGTTTAGTATAGGATGTTTACCCTCAGTAGAACGACCTAAGAGTATCAAGTCATTAGCGAACTACTGTTGGCTATTATTGCCATGCTTAACATATAACTAGCTTTTAAGGATTTTTATCCCCGTTTGATATATACCTACTTTTAGATACCGATTTTTTTGAATATTTTTACCTTTTGCTTATTTTTTAAGATATTTTTTTTTTCGGTGTATTATTAATTATTGCGTAAATTATGTATATTGTTGTATGAAGTCCAATGTAATTTTCCATGTTTTTTTTTTATGTTTATTCTATGTAACCTAGATGTTTTACAGACGTCAGTACATCAATCTACCGGAAACTAAAATTATCACAATTAACCTTGAATGCTTTAGGGATAAAGTTGAAAATGTAGTAATCTTCCAGATTTTTGTAGCTGATGTGCGGTATGTTCGTTTTAAAACCCTGAACAAATTTCATAATGTAATTTTATATCCTTTATTATTATATCGACTAGCTCACGATACCACCCTATTTGTTATTTCTTTATTATAATTGGGACCTGAACTTCGTTTTGGTACTTTTAAGGGCCTGGCTATGTCATATTTGTTTACCACCGAACACCCATTATGTCCGCGGAAATTTGCTATCTTATTTAATTTGACCGTGTATGCAATGTGTAAGAGAAACCCCATTGCTATCCTTGAGCACTGAAGATAATATATAGTATAGAATCACTATAAATAGTTATACTAAAGTTTTAACTCAAAATAAAATATTGTAAGAATTGATATCAAATTTTCGGTTTCATATGTTTTTTTTTTTTTTTTTTTTTTTTTTTTTTTTTTTTTTTTTTTTTTTTTTTTTTTTTTTTTTTTTTTTTTTCACAGATTGAAGCTAGCCCCAAAGTAAGTTCGAGACTTGTGTTATGGGATACTAACTTAACGATACTATATTTTATAATAGATACATATATAGATAAACATCCAAGACCCAGGCCAATTAGGAAAAGATCGTTTCCCATCATGACCTAGCCGGGGATCGAACCCGGGGCCTCCACGTCGCAGGCAGGCGTGTTGACCGCTGCGCCACGGAGACCGACACTAGTTTGATAAGTCACTGCACTACGTAGATCAAGAACTTTCCAAAGTGATGTGTTTATTTCAATTTTAAAAGTTCGGTTTCTGGTATCAGTGTATTAAAAAATCTCGAACATATAGAGAAATAATTAAAATATCGTTTGATGTCATTAGAGGTCGGATATTCCGGCGCCTAAATACCTAAACTTGATTTGACGAAAGAAAAATATGGATATTCGGTAGGTACACGTGCTTGATGAATGCTACTACAGGTTTTAAAGGTAATTATTTCTAAAACTATCACCAGATGGCATATAACAAGGTATTTTGTCATTTTGAAGAAAAAATTTATAAACATAAAAACTAAAATTATTTACACAATAAATTGTTAGTTAAAAGGCGTATCCACATTATACTTTCGACGTCATTTTGTTCAAGTTTGGTTATACAATATGCAAAGAAAACCCTGTCCGATCCGTGAAGGTATTGTTAGGAATCGATAACTGATTCTACTAATGCCGACAAAGCCGGACTAAAGTTTAAAAAAAAATCCCCCTAAAAAAATAAATATTATTTTGCAAAAAGAGGTAACTTAATACATGTGCGGTAGGACACCCTTCCGCGGGCGACGGGGGGCAGGGCACGCGACGCCTGTGCGAATCGCATAAGCGTACCGTCAAAATGGTGTTGTCACTTTTTAAAAATTACCAAATTTCGGGGAAGTTGGAATTAATTCGCGGGAAAAAAAAGATTATTTTAAAATTCATTAGTATTGTTACTATGATGATTACGTAAAATTTTATATTATATTTGGTCATGTGTTTACCTAACCTTTATTATCCTTATAAGAAAACCCTGTCCGACCCGGACAGGGTTTTCTTTACATATTGTATAAGCGCTGTGATTTCCGATCTCTAGATATCATCCAAAGAAGCAGTGCTCTCGGCATGTATAATGTATTACCCTTTCCATTACACGTTGTATACAACATTATTTTTTGTTTATGCGAAACCCGAAACACGTATCCACTATTTCTAAGTAAAAAATCTATATACGAAATTTAAAAAAGTTATCATTAAACAGCACAAACTTATGAGTTTGTTATCCTACTTGGCTGTCCCGACAAAAATATGGTCCATGCTCCGCTCAGGCAGACGAGCGGTGCATTGACCTCTGGCGTCAGCTGTTGCGCGGACGATGATCTACCGTAAGCTGCGTGTCGCGCTCGGTAACAACACTGCAACAGTTTCTAAAAGTATTAGTGAAAAGATATAACATGGTTTAAAAATTATTGGAGTCGATTCAGTTGCTTATTCCGAACAAACTATATTCAGGTTTCGCATAAACATAAAATAACGTTGTATAATAGGTATAGAAATACCACAAGCACGCAATAATAGATCACAGTCTAAAAATCATACAGTCGTCCAATGAAGACGTCTAGACAGAGCAATCGTGCGGGGTGTGAGGGACGAGACGCGGGTAAGCGGCACCCGAGCTGCGAACAAAACGATGTTCGTAGCTCGGTATCTATCATTAAGGGCTAACGCGTGTTTGTTTTTTTTTTTTATTTGTTTGTTTTATAATTTGATATGAGTGTCAATTTTGAGTATAATTGGGGTGCTTGTTACGAAAAAGCCATCCTTTTTGACATCCAAAATTGCGGATGGATGGGCTCAGTGGTGCAATAAAAGAAGCGGACTGTAGAAAAAAGGTGTATTAGCGTAATTAACAATAAGAACGATGAAATGCCCGTGGCGGAGCGCGTCTGTGAGCTTAGTGGTAAGACGCGACAACGGCGCCGGCGGCTCGTACAGAGCTCGCTGCCCCGCACCCCGCGCCGTCCCCTCGGCCAATCACGCGCATATGTGATGCGCCGACAGCGGACGTCATTTTTTATAATTTGATATGAGTGTCAATTTTGAGTATACCTAATTGCGGTGCTTGTTACGAAAAAGTCACCCTTTTTGAAATCCAAGATGGCGGACGCCAATTTCAATGTAGATTAATATGATATGGGTGTAAATTCCGAGGTGGATTGGAGTGCTGGTTACAAAAATGCCATCTAAATAAATTAAATCTGTCTCGAGTCGTTCCCTTAGTAAAAATAGCAAATTAATTAAATATGGTTACAAAAATGCCATCTAAATAACTTAAATCTGTCTCGAGTTGTTCCCCTAGTAAAAATAGCAAATTAATTAAATATAATACAGCTATCGATGTTGGTCTGCAATAAATAAATAATTTCATAAATATTGTTTATTTGTGACAACCCTGGCCGATCCGTTACTGTCTAGACGAGATCAAAGGCGTCGACCTACTGTATGATTTTTATACTGTGAATAGATTAAGTAATGCATGACGTAAGATATTATAGTTTAAGTAACTAGTTTACTTACGTATTAACATTATTATATTATATCATGGAAATGCAGCTCAAATCTGACTTATAGTGAAATTGCACACAAAACACGTCTAACATAGCCGAGGTCCTTTCAAGAAGATTACTCTTTTGTGGAAAGTATTAAATATTTTTTTTTTATCAAACTCGACCTGTCGTTATATTTAGGTAAACATTTTTTTATTTTTTATATCAGAAGTTTAGTACTCAGTTAAAGTACTGTTTTATTAAATTAAGTTTGTTGTCACAAATTGTACGTCTGTTTAATTTATTTTGTTGTTTGTCTTATTAAGGCTTTATTTTAGAGTTATAGATAGCGCTGATAACGTCCTGTACGTAATTGCATGTAATATACACTACCACGGAGATCTACATACATTGCTCAGGCTAAAATAATTGGGTTGTATCCTAAAAAATAATTTAATGTCCATCAGATAGATTTATAAAAATATTGAACACGTATTTTTTTTTTCTTTCATTCAAATACTTAGTGATATATTGATTTGAAATGTCGCATGACGTCACGCCGTGGTACAAAATATACCACAGCGTGACGTAATTAGCCCCCACTCCGTAACTTTAATACGCTATATCTCAGTAATTTTTGGTAATTTCGACAAAATTCAGGATTTAACTTTTTTTTATTATCTATAAGACGGACTAATTATTTTTCTGATTGTCATACTTTGGATACATCCCTATTATTTATAACTAAGTATCGGATCATTAGATTTAATGGCGGTATAATTGTAATATTAAACTACTGTGTGGCTACCATGAGTTGTCATTTCGAGACTCGATCATACGCATCGACCGTGTTTTAAACTCAATGGTTGAGAGTTCTTACAACCTTGAAGCGGGCCAAACGCGGTCGATATCGGTGATTGAGTCTTCGTGATGAAAACTCATGGTAGCCACACTGAAATAAGTACTTTAAAACTATTAAATATTAGTAATAGAAGATAATCATAATACAGATAAAGTGCCGTAACTCATAAACATGTTTACTTGCTCGCACAGAAGCTTGCGCTTGCCTGTACCACCCATAAAAGCATTTACCTTGGTAATAAATTCGATAAGAAAAAAAGGTAACTGTTATTTGTCTTTGTCGTGAATTTAATATTCGTGACAGTAGAAGCTACCGTGGTAGTGATTTAATTCTTAAAACGATTCTACAATTTATTTCCACTGTAAACGCTTGACGAGAAAAATATTAAATGTGCAAACTTACCTATATTTGTGCCAAACTCGATAAAGAATAGAGGTAAACAAACCAATTTAGGGTTATCACAACTCACGATTTACAAATCTCCTTTTATTTGGGTACATGATTATCGACTTTTACATGCTAACTATTTATTAACAATTCCTATTGCGGCATAACTATTTCAATGGAATGATTAAAATAACATGCATATTAACTAGCTATTTCGAAAAACCATTTAAAAGTCGACATAAATTTAACGTGATAGCCCTACAAAAAAAGGAAGATAGATAAAATCCAGATATTAAACAGACTTTGTGGAATTCAGACTGAATAAATTTGGGACATTTTTCAATACAATTTTGCGTATTATAACTACATTTTAGATCAACTGCATAACACATGCGTAATTATATTACTTTCAAGTATGGACTACGTATAATACGTGTAGGTACCTATATGTATCAAAAATTTAACCTATTTGGAAATTAGCTTACATGTGTGTCATATTTCATTCAAAATCGGTTAATCATTCTATGCAAATCATAAATATCTAAACATAAATAAACTATTTACATTTAGAAAGTAGGATTATTCTTCATCTATCTAGAAAAGGTTAACATCTGCCTTTTAGGTGTAAACAAGTCGTTGCCTAGCAACGGTTTGTTTACATCTATTCTTTATCGAATTTGGCCGATATATAGGTACGCGATTTAGTCCGAAAAGAGCATAATAAGATTCTTTTGTTAGTAAAAAAATCATATTTATAGCTTGGACTTAAAACTGACCAGAGCGACCGTAAATTCCAATGTTTGTACCTATTAATTAATATTTTTCTTAACAGGCTACATTCTACTGTTAAGTCCATAAGCGTTCTTTATAATACTCCATTCCATTGAATTATAAAGCTTTGTAAGTTAGGGGAAGGGTACATATTCATTACACTTATTTATTTATATGTGAATAATCAAATTAATCTCATACTCAATGCCTTGCTTTATTCGTCATATTAAATAATTTATTTTATATAATATAATGGCCCTGATTCTCTTGTTCACGAACTAAATTAAATTTAAGTTTAGTGCATCTTTTTCTTTCTATTTCATTAAGGAAAGGACAGAAATATATTTTAGAAAGTGTTCTTTCCCTCACTAGAGCGGGAAAAACTCATACAAATTACTTCCCACCTAAGGGTCGGAATGAACTTTAAAAATAGAACTGCTGTCAGCTGTGAAGAAATTTGTGTAAAAAACACCAATAAAAAAAATGCAGCGTCAATGTGAGTTTCTAAACAGCCAGTGTAAACTTAGCGCAAACTTTATTTAGCGAAATAGGTCGCAACCATAGAACTAAGAAGTGTCTACGATAGTACCTACTTATTAATTCTATGGTCGCAACAATAACGTGGTGAGTTCCATGTTTAAAATTTAAAAATTCGACGTAAATTAGCGGGATGCTAATCTGTTATGTATCTGTGATGGAATTAAAAAAATAGTTACTTTAATAGGTACCTAATCCTTTATGCTAAGATTTTAATTTAAAAATGAGTTCAAGCGATTCTGAAATATTGACACCAGATTTAATTAAAGACGAGGCAAATTGTGTTATAACAATCTTTTACCAGAAATCTCAAAAAAAAAATATATAAACACATACAATGATTTTATGAAGTGGCGAGCAGAGAAGAATACTTACTTAAAAAACATTTTCCGAAAGTGTACATATTTTAATGGACTGTCTAGCAAACTACAACCTTTTACGCTATGGAGCCGATATTCAATGCTCAAGAGTACACTTAGTTAAATAGAGTACCTATTTAAAATAGTCAAATTAGGACTAACATTCTTATATAGTGTTATCCATAAAAAGTTCAGATAAACAACTAGTTTTATTTTCCTCTTATTCGAAATGAAAAGTAGAGTGTTTAACACGGGTAAAAGAATCAATTCTGCAATAATGCGTCTAAATACCTCGGGAATTGATTTTCCACCCTCGGTTAACAATCTACTATTAGGTTAGACCCGTCAAATTAGTCCGCTCCTGGCGTATTTTTGGTCGCCATGTTTATAATCGCGTCTAAACTGTCTATGGAGTATCTTAATTTGACAGGATTAAACTAAAATGTTATCTTCTATCCTTTTCTTAATGAAGTAGTAAGAAAAAGATGCACTGAAGGTAAACTTAGTTTGGTTTATGAACAAGAGAATCGGCGCCAATATCCAACTTATTGGAACAGCCATAAGATTAAACATTTATTTAAACCTTGCTGTAACTTTCAATGGTAGTTAAATAACATGGTATCCATTGATATAATATTAAACAGATATGATATGCTCTAACAAATTAACCAAAATAAATGTGCCGATCGGAGCAGCAGCACACACATGCATTTTTTTTTATTTTGCGTACATTTCACAGGTTGGCACAGTGTGAGTGAGATGGGGCGCAATCTAAAGCATAGAGAAGAAAAAGATGGCTAGTGTTTGTCGTTTGCGCTTATATAGAATCGACGAAAACTAAAGCGCCTTGCGGGACTTGCCTCCTTTTGTACGCTTCATTTTCAGTGCGCTAGTGACGTATCTACCTTAGTTTAATAATATATCAATGATGGTATCACATATTTCTAAACTAAACGTAGAAAAAAATATATTGTAGTCAAAATTTACTTCGTATAATTAAATGGTCGATATTTTAAATAATATAAACTTAATGTGCTAATGTTTACTATTGGATTATTTAAACAATTAACACCAATTTTATGTGATTAATTATTCTTAAATGTTTATTTCTTAATTTATTCTTAAATAATCGTGGACAATAGTTACAAAGTACTAATTTATATCAATTTGATCTTTATAACTGGCTGTGTTGTTGTGGGTAGATAAAGTAATTTCAATTGTCTATGGTATAAATATACTGTGTGTACTTTTTAGATGGTGTTGTTAAAACTATCACGAAATTAAAGCAAGACTTACTCTGAATCTTATTGAAGTGTAATCTAAATTTCATGTTTTAATACATTTTATAAAATTATCTAAAGATCTTTTATTTCTTGTCAACCTTTCCTCGTCAAAATAAAAGAAAAATATTTAAAATTTGTTGAGCTTACAACAGTTACAACTAAATAAAACAGTTGTCGTAGTGGGTTTAATTGGGTTTAATCAACCCTACAAGAATCCGGTGCCCATTATTGGAATCGGATTTTACGTCAAGTCATCCCTGACATTTGAAAATTACTCGAAGGGTAAGACGCGAAGCCAAATTCTTAGGACTCTAAAAAATCGGAACCCACTTATACAATATGTAAAGAAAACCCTGTCCGATCTGTAAAGGTATTGTTAGGTATCGATAACTGATTCTACTCTTAAACAGAAATACCCCCAAAAAAATAAATATTATTTCGCAAAAGGAAGTACCTAAATTACAATGACATGGCAATACATACCTACACGCGCGACGGGGGCAGGGCACGCGGTCAAACAAAATGCCACCAGTACTGTACATACATTCATTCATTCCTCAAAAAAGTGTTGTCACTTTTTAAAAAATTATTTATCAAATTCTTCTTAAAATATTTTATTGGAGAAGTTGGAGTTAATTCGCGGACAAAAGAGATTATTTCATAATTCATTACTATTGTTATTATGATGATTATGTAAAGTTTCAAATTTTATTTGGTCATGTCATTACCTAAACTTTATTATCCTTATCGGTCGGACAGGATTTTCTTTACATATTGAGTACATCTGTTATAAAACATATACCTATCACAATAGTACAGCAGCCTTTCGCATGAATACCACCGGACCATCCTTTCTCATTCAACGAGGAGTCAGACATGGCAACTCGGCTCCCTAACTCTTTACAGCTACGCTAGAATAGGTATTACTAAACTGAAAGTCTCTTAGCTAAAGTAAGTAGTTTTGCATTCAAACATTGAAATGTCTATTGAATAAACAGCTCGTGCTCGGAAATACTTTAGGCTTACAAGTGCCCATTTATATGCAGAACATGAACATCATAAAAGTGAAACCGTAACTCTTTTGAAAATCCTCATAATTCTTTTCAATAACTGAAATAAATAGATAAAAAGCTTTCATTACTAAAAATTATAGCTTTAGAATTTACCAGGCATTTGATTTGACAAAATGCAGAATTTGCAAAATAATATTTTTCCCTAATGTTCCTACTGCTGGAGAAAAGAATCCTTTCCCTTGTGTTTTTTTCGGAATTTCGTGTTCAAACAAATAAACAAACAAACTCTTCAGCTTTATAATATATTAGTAGGTATAGATATATTGCGGTCATATGAGAAGACTCCGACACCAATTCCACGGTGGGCCTTGAATCATCGATATAAACTCTCAGCTCTTCCGAAACTGAGCAGTCGCACTGCTCCTCTTCAAATACTATGCTATCTATACTCTGTTTTTTAATCTCGTAGAGTAAATTGACACATGCAAATGTCAAATTTACATTATTAATTTTGTATTATTACGTTTTTATTATGTACCTACACATTATTTCAGGATAACTTAATGTAAAAAAAGATACTTGATTTTATGAACGCTAAGTTTCGGCACTATTGCACCTAATTGCAATAAACTGCCAACACTCGTAATGTCAATTTACTCTACGAGATTAAAAAACAGAGTATAGGTAGGTGGAAGCAGTATTGCTTCGGGGCTTTGTCGCAGGGTGCTTCGTCTCTTTGATGGATCTTCTGGTGATCTTTTCTTTATCTGCGCAGGTTATAGGATACCTAAGATGTACAGACGACAGCACATCAAGCTACTAAAATCTATCAGATTTCTTTATTTTATTTCTGAATCATTAAGGCTCAAGGTTGATTGGGAATATTTGACTGTTTTGGGTAACTTGACGTGCTGTCGTCCGTACAGTTTACAGCAGTGTGACCATCTCAGAAATAGCGAATCTGCCACGAAATGGGCGAAATTCTGCCACAGGTGATCCCAAAAAATGCCAAAAATATGCCACCATGAAAACGAAAAAAAAACACGTTTTAATGAAATTCTTTTATCAAATATAAATAAAAAAACAAAAAAAAAACAATTTCGTCCACGTAGCAGTCAAACACCTATTATTAAATCAGCACTGGCTTTGATGTCAACATTTGCGTCCAATCTTCATTTTCGTATTAGGTAGATTGGAAGAAATCTTATTCATATTTTCAGTTGGCTTAAAGAAAACACAATTTCCGTGCTAATCCCCTCTTTAGTGACTATTGATAAAAGAAACGTATTGATTTAAGAACCTATTCCTAAAAGAGAATAAGGTAATAAAGTCTGTTTGAAATGAAAACAATAAAGTGTATAAGAATATGAACACTGAACAGCACTTGTTTTACAACATGATAAGCCGGGTCTACGTGCGAACTGCCTATGAAACAGATGTTGCGAGTTTCACAAAATCTATCTTACCAAATTACTTAAAACACCTTTATTAATTCATTTGAAAAAGATGAACACGTCAAAAATTGAATTCGGTTATTTTTATTTTTTCAAAATCTTTTAAATCCGTCAAAATCTGCCTGAAAATCTTTTAAATCTGCCGAATTTTCAAATCGTCACCATGATCTGCCACCATCAAAATTTAGGGGTGAAATCTGCCAAAATGGCAGAAATCTGTCACAAATGGTCACACTGGTTTACAGCCTACATGCTACTCTGATAGAAAATCTTTAGATTGAACCTAATTACATTGAATTACTTTGACCTTGATTTGGCTACACAGTCGGTGAGTCGGTAATATGTACGTTTTGTTATCTTTTCCCGGAGATATTTCTCTATGAACTCAAATGTCTATGGAACGGAGAGTTTTGGCGGGCTAGCGATTTAGCTAAGATGAGTGTCACGCTCATTTTTCATTGGTCTTAAAATTATTTATAGTGTCGTTTACTATACTCTGTTTTTTAATCTCGTAGACTAAATTGACACATGCAAATGTCAAATTTACATTATTAATTTTGTATTATTACGTTTTTAATAAGTACCTATACATTATTTCAGGATAACTTATTGTAAAAAAACGATACTTGATTTTATGAACGCTAAGTTTCGGCACTATTTAAGAATTGCAATAAACTGCCAACACTCGTAATGTCAGTTTAGTCTACGAGATTAAAAAACAGAGTATAAATAAAAACGACCACTCATATATATCAGTCATAATAACGCCATTTTGTTAGCAGATTACGAAACTAGTCAAAATCGACCATTACGATCTCGTTAAAAATTATTTATATTGTCGTTTACTAAATAAAAGCGCGTGATTTATCTAGTAAAAAGTGCATTCAGTGAATAATTCATAAAGAACATTGAAATATTGCAGCATAGTGGCCACATCATGTCTTTAGACCTAGTGTTGGTTCACGTGGAAACCGAACGGAGATAGGTTTAGATTAAGGTCCGTATTCCAGAAGGAAACTCAAGTATTGACCTCTGCTTAAGCATTACTTAAAACTAGTTTCAACCAATCAAATGGCTTGAAACGAGACTTAAGTGGAGTTTGAGTTTTGAGTGACGTTCTGTAATACGTGCCTAAGTTATGTTAGTTTAGTTAAGATAGGATAGTTGAAAATTAATTACTGAAAACATGGCAGTATGGTCTCTGACCTTAGCCGGTTTCAAACGGAACAAACCAAACAAAAAAAAATGTCTATAGAACGGATGTAATAAACATAGATAACGTTACGATATCGGGCCAATCAATAATAGACTTTGCACGTAGGGGTTAGAATATATAATAGTTGTTGGTAAATTACTCAAATAGAGCAAAGTTCGATTAAGTAGTAACGGTCTCTAAAGTAGCCTACCTACGAGATGCCATATCAAAAAAAAAAAAAAATTACTCAAATAGAATAGTCTATTAAAATGACAGAAATGTCATGCCAAAATCTATATTCTCTTCCTAGTATTTGCATTTATGTTCTACAATAAATTTAATGTCGGTATACACAAATCTAATTATAATATAAGTGCACTTTGAGTGCTAATAAAAAAACCATTTATTGTGTTATCATTGAAATCACTGCAAGGACATGGAAGACGAATTAGAAGATAGAGTTGTATACCAAACATATCTTTCGTTTACGAAAATCTTGTCACGTTTCACTAGTAGTGTTCCGCTTGATACTCCCGTGAGCTATTTATGGAAGATGGTGCGCCTTTATTTACTACGATCTGAAGTGCTAGTATTCACGCTAGCCATAATATTATTTTTTATGTACTTGCAAACTATCGAGCTATGGAGTCGCACAATGCTGAGCAGATTGTCGCAAGCCATGAGTCCTCTAAGTGCAGTGCAACGAATGAAGATGTTGGAGGGATCGGATGCCGACAAGCAAAGCTGGGAGCAAAAGGGTATACTTAGTGCTGCTTATGCAATCAAAGGCAGACGAGCTCATATGGAAGACCGATTTATCATCCACGAAAACATAAACGATACTGGGATCTCACTGTTTGCTATATTCGATGGACACGGAGGTGATTTTGCTGCCAACTATGCAAAAGACCACCTCATTCAAAACCTTTACAATAAAATTGTAGAATTACATGCATTTAGGGAAGGCAAACTAATTAGCACTCCTTTAATAGAAATTACTGAAGAGCCAAAACAAGACAACAGTGTTTCTATTGATCGAAAATCGAGCTTTAAAAAGTCTGTGAGTGCTGCTGATGATACATCAAAGAAAGAAATAACAGATCCTGAGCTTTTAGCACAGCTATCGAAGGCAAGGCCTATTACCAGGGAGGTGAGACCAACTGCTAAGCCAGTGAAGAATGTGCCTAAACCACTATCCAGCTATATGGACAAGGGAAAAATCAACTATGGAAAGCTACTCAGTGATGAGGTATTAGATGCAGACCGGCTATTAGTGGAAGCTGCCAAGCGTACCTTAAATGTTGCGGGTACTACAGCTCTTCTTGCAGTAATGGAAGGCAATTATTTGTTTGTGGCTAATGTGGGTGATTCACGAGGAGTCATGTGTGATTCACGTGGCAATGCAATTCCTGTATCTTTTGACCATAAACCACAACAGGTAATTCTTTTGAAATTTTATAAAAAGGTTGTGATTATTTTAATAATAATAAACCACATGTGACTGTCCCTAGGCTGATATAATTTTTGTTTTTCCTTATTATGTCAATATTAGTGATATGGTCAACCTCTCCCTAAGAATGGATAAATTGCAATCTGTCTAGCCTCAATCAACTCTGTTAGAGCTGGCTTCCAGTCTAGCTGAATATCAGTACCAGTTTTACATAGAGAGACTGTCTACCGAGTAACTTGAGTTGTGGATCCTACCCAACCAAGCCTTGGAAAGACTGGTTGTCAGGTTCAGAGCCTGGAATAACTGTGAAACATACAGGAATGACACTCAGGACCAACAGTTTAATAAAGCTGGACTCAAATCTGCAGAGCAACTACAGCAAACATAGAGTAACCTGATTGATTCTGACTTGTTTGCTGTTATTACTAGGCTACAAGTCCCTCTCTGTATTGCATAAATAGTTGTTATTAATAATAATAAGTTTATTTCATATCAATTTGACTTATATTACATGTCAAAGAGTCTCCATTTAGGTATAGAAATGCCTGTAGTTGAAGGCTCCGCTCTTCCCGTACATATTAAATATGAAAGCAACAAAGAGGGAAAAGAGAAAAAACAATAATATTACGTGTGCATGGTCTGTGTGCATGGTGCGTATGTGCCTGTGTAAAAATAATGATTAAAATTGAATATGCAATTTCAAAAATGGCACATATCTGTAAATTAAAAATGTTCAGGAATTGAAAAAAACTAAATATTTTCCAAAGCATTGTTTTATAACTAATAGTAGCTATCAAGTTACATTGTGGTGTTCATATGTTTTCTAAATTGCATTTACACCACATTTGTACAAAAAAAACCTGTTTGACAAATATGCGATAAAATTTTAGAATCTTGAGCATTGTTTAGTATTATGCTTATTTCTGTATATACCATTAAGCAACTGGATATTTACAGTGCGTCATTTTGCAAAAAAAAAAAAAATGCCAAGCTACAATAGTATAGAATCTTGAATATTGTGTCTACAATACTGTATTGGCTTAGGTATTAACTAAGTAAGCAAAAAAACCAAGTGACTAGGTTAACCAACTAAACCCAACACCTGTTCTATTCAGGTGTTATGCTATATCACAGTTGCTGTCCAATTTAAGTCCATTTGTGCTCTTGTTTAAATAACAATGCTAAATCGAGGAGTACACATGTGACATTGCAAGACAACTCAAATGACTGATATTATGTTTATTCCTTAACTAAGTCACATGGCTTTTTGACTTCCTACTGTTTATGCTATATTTGCAAGGGAACATTTTGAGAAATCCCATTCCAGTTCTCATATACTAATACATATAATTCATCATATTTTTAGGTTCGTGAACAGAAAAGGATTGAGGCTGCTGGCGGCTACATAGCATTTAATGGTGTATGGAGAGTAGCAGGTATATTGGCAACCTCACGGGCCATGGGAGACTACCCTTTAAAAGATAAGAAGTTTGTTATTGCTGATCCCGACATCTTGACTTTTAACCTGGACGACCACAAGCCTATGTTCTTAGTTTTAGCATCTGATGGGTTGTGGGATACCTTTTCAAATGAGGAGGCTGTGAAATTCATTAAAGAAAGGCTAGATGAACCAGATTATGGAGCTAAAAGTTTAACATTACAAGCATATTACAGGGGTTCTGTGGATAACATCACAGTTTTAGTTATCAATTTTTTAACTAATAAAATGTTTGCTGCAATTTCACAGTGAAACTTTTGGGTATTGTAGACCCTTTGCGTCTTCAATTCTAAAATCTTACAATTTATGAAAGGTTTTCTTGAATTATTCCCTAAAATTGTAAGGGTTTTTTACTAACTCAATATCGAAAATTCGTGCATGGAAATTTGGTTTACAATTCTCAAGGCGTTTTTCTATGTGGGTAGCAGTGTAAGTAACAAAAAATATAACTAACTGTTGTCTATGCATAATACATTTTAGAGTAACTTATGAACTATATTCTTTTAAAACCTAGCTATTTTGAAACAAGATTGTAGTAGATCGAGTAGTTTAACATAGTATTTTTTTATATTCTAATTTTGAAAACAATGATTATTAACATTGTAAGTATGTACTAACAGTAAACCCAATAGAATATTGACGCGCAGTTTGTTACTATGGATTCTGAAACCCCCTTTTTATTATTGTTATTTGTTATTTACTAATATAGGATAAGTTTATACTAATACTATTAGGATCCACTAGTTGGGTTAAATAGTTTTTTTTTTTTTTTGTTTTTTGGTGGGTAATTATCAAGTAACTTCTGCTGTGGGCGGACCAGAAGAGGCCACAGTATCTTTCGAACAGCCTGTGGCCCGGCCAAGCATTAGCCCAAGCGGACCCCGTATCAAAGGGCTGAAATCATTTTGAGGCGCGCGTGGAACGCTAGACCCAGGCTTGATCCTTACCGGGCGGCGACCTACCCATAGTACGTTGTGACTCCCCTTGCGTTGAAATATTACAGCGATTATTTTAAAAAAATGATTAAAAATCATGTACTGTATGTAATTCAAGCTTGCAGTTCACGCGTCAATATCCCTCTTGCCACCCTGTATAATAAACAAACAAATAGTTGAATTAAATGTTGTATTGTAAAGTGTCAGCATAATACTACATTATTTTCATAATACGTATATAACAAATCTGATTGTTGTAGTGTAGTAATTGTCGTCAAGTTATGTATTTTTCCATGTTTTCATCTCCAGTATATTCATACAGTCAAGGAATAGAAATGTTAAGTCCCTTATGGTTAAATTTAATTTTCATTATTTGTCAACTACATATCGACGCTTGAAAGCCAATCATATCTAAGCGACAAAAATTCGTAAATTGAGTTATATACACCATTCGAACCGCCAGCTTTTTCTGTGTCGTTTGGTGTATAAATTTACGAATTTTTGTCGCTTAGATATGATTGCCTTTCAAGCGTCGATATATACCTACTGTCAATATTTTGAATGAAAATAACGTGATAAAGAAAGTTGAGGACGGAAAGGAATGTGTTTGAAAATTGCTTAACATTTAAGCGCAACACACACAGCGGACGGGTGCGGGTCGGGCGCGGGTCTTTTCTGTATAATTATATGGACAACAACACACGGAACGCGTGCGCGGGTCGAGTGACGTCCATACAATAAACAGAAAAGACACGCGCCCGACCCGCACCCGTCCCCCGTGTGTGATGCGCTTTAGGCTCCTTGACTACTTATTTTACAATATGTACCTAAATTTCTCGTATTTTGATATTGTTATTAAGATTACGAAAATTTTGTATATAGTTATGTCCAGTAGATGATATTACTTCGACGAGTGTCATTTATATTTTTGATTATAAATGTGTATAGGGTCATATTTTTGAAAATCTAAAGTTTTGAATTTATGGATGGTTGTGATGTGGATACAGTTTTAAAACTGGGTGGTCTTTAAGAGTAATGTTTTATTGTTTACCTGTCATAATATTGTCGTGTTGACAAACCATTTTAAATGTTTATTATAGAGAGTAACTTTTATCCCTCACGAAATCTGACATCTTATCATTCATCGGTATTATGATATGGAGTGTTGTTTTAACGACTTTTATTATTTTTGTTGGTACGATAATAATCTTTAGTTTTGGTCATAGAGACGGTATAATTGATTGATTGCTCACAATGCTGACGTTGCGATATTTTACTGTAAAAATTTAGTAACAGAATTCAACATCTCACTGTCCATACAGTTAAAAACAAATGGAATATGAAAGTGCCATGTGATCCCAAAAATATACGGTAAAAGATTGTACTAAGGGCCAATTCTCGTATAACACGCGCAGATAAAGAAAAGATCTGTAAATGGCGTCCGCTCGCATGCGTTCTCACTCACTCTCTATCGCTGTCTATACTCAAACAGTGAAGTAAGCGCTGCAAAAAAAAATCATCGTTCAGGAATTCAGGATTCGCTTTCCAAGCTACTTTGATGTACTTCGAGTTATCGTTAATTTCGTTCCGCTAAAGTCTCTGTTATTTTGTTGATATTGTTATTTTTCAACAAAATAAAAACAAAAAACAACAATAAACAAGTAAAATGTCAAATTTACGTTGTAAATAACAATATTTACAACGTAAATTTGACATTTTTCTATCTTAGCATTTGGTTTGTGATTGAACAATGGCATGTTTTGTCAACCGTACCATAAGTATTCGTCGCCATTTTCAGATCTTTTCTTTATCTGCGCGGGTTATAATTCAATAGTCGCAGTGTCATCTCAGCGAATGTCAGAAACTTGTCAAAACGTAGGGTTTGAAGTATTGTTTGACAGTTGAGACTGAGATCAAGACTGAACATTCTTAAACTGACAAGAATTACCCTCTGGTCAAATGGGAATGGGCCTAATTGTTTTTGGTCAAATAATTGCCAAGTCTATGATTGTACAGACGACAGCACAGCAACCTAATACAATATGTCAGTCAGATTTCTTTATTAGATTGTTATCTTTATCGCTAAAGCATTAAGGCTGAATGTTGATTGGGAATATTTTGACAGTTTCGGGTAGGTTGACCTGCTGCCGTCCGTACAATACCTATAAGCTTTTAAAAAGTATGAAATTGACGTGATCCCTTTCGCCTTTATTATGTATTTACTTACTGCATTTGGTTTGGTTTGAGTATTAGTGTAATTTATATGTTAGGCTTGGGTTTGTATTTGCCTGTGGTGCTAGTCATGCATTATTAGTTTTATATTATCCCCCTTATTCATAAACGTTGCTTAAAGTTAACTAGTGATTAGTGATTCTTTAACTACGCATTTTTGACGTTTTCACGTTACTTAACTTCAGTCTTCGTTTATGAATAAACTCCATAGTGTTTAAGGGGTTTATTCATAAACGATGATTAAAGCGACGTTAAAACGAAAAAATGTATGGTTAAGCAATCGCTAATCACTAGTTAATTTTAAGCAACTTATGAATACGGGGGTAAATGTTTTTGTTTCATAGCAATTTTATTTGCATAATAGACAAACGCTGTTCATAGTAACCCCTTTTATTTGTAAACGCTGCTTAAGGCCAAAATAAATTGTCGATTTTTTCGTAACCATTTATTTCGTATTTACCGTATGTATCGATTTATTATTTGGTTATATGTTTATTGATTAACATTCTGACTAAAGGAAAACGCAATAGGCTATTTGACAGTATACATTTTTTTGTGATTATTTGCTTTAAATGCATAAAATGAGGGTTCTTTATGTCATTTACATGAGTTTTAATAAAAATAATAACAATTAATACATCCAAAAACGCAAAAATATGTTTTGACATTTTGTATCTCGCGCCACATATTGTGAAACGATCCGGATTGGCTAATGTCACGATGACGTCATATGCGCATCAGCACTTGTTGTTCTGTGTTCTCAGGTGTTTTATCGATGTATTTGTACAACCCGGTACAGCACACCACTTGTAAGCCATTTTATTAGATAAACAACAACAAATAACAGATAGATACAAACACCACTGCAGAACCGAAAATCGGTTATAATGCTTGTGACGTCACCTACAAGGCGCAACGCCATATTGCTGAATAAAGCGTTTTGGCGGCTTATTTGAATTTTGAATTTTTATTTGCATGTTTCTTACGAAATACGTATTTAAAATTAAAAAAATACTTTCTGTGAACTCCTTAACCGCAACCAAGTAATTCAAGATGGAAATTATAAATCTGTCAAATAGCCTATTGGAATAAATATCCTCGATAGGATTTAATCCCAAATTGAACGACATTTATTTCTGTAATTCGAAAATAGCAAGTACTTTCATTACAAAATACCATTCAAAATGTGCGTGAGTACCTAACTGGAAACTCTGACCGAAATATTAACACGGATTAGTTTTTTTTTAACATTTATATTGAGTTTGGCACATACGTTGTTTTATTTTGAGGTTTCAGTGCATTGTAAGGCTCATTTTTTTTTCGCAGGTTAGTCCAGTCACTTTAGGGTTTCACGTCGGAATTTGAGATAATAAGCTGGAAACTCGTATACAGCTTCATTTTGGCGTTCTAAAAGTTGTCTGAAAAGTCTCATATTATATCGTGTCTGCGTCGTAAGCTATTCGAGGTTAATGGTCACGAAATTGTTTTTTTTTTTTTTTTTTTGCATCATCTCCGTTTCTATTGCTCCAATAATGTTAGTACCTATTAACAAAATTATAGAGCATAAAATTTGCAACAAATTTAGTTGTAAACATTTTTTTTATAAAATCAACCGTTTTTGAGACAGAGAGCGGAGAACACCCAGCGCTCAGGCACATATACTGTAATACAAGGTCAATACATTTGACTTATTGCTGATACTATTGTAACGATTTAGTAACTATGTACAAGGTATTATTCACCGAGATTCACGGTGACCTTGTATTACAGTATACACATGCCTGAGCGCTGGGTGCGCTCAGCTCTCTATCTCAAAAACGGTTGACTTTATTAAAAAAATGTTTAGAATAAAATTTGTGCTCTACAATTTTGATAATAGGTGCTAACATCATTGGAGCAGTAGAAACGGAGATAATTGCAAAAAAACGATTTTCGTGACCTTTGACCTCGAATAACTTACGACGCAGACACGAGATAATATGAGACTTTTCAGACAACTTTTAGAACGCCATAATGAAGCTATATACGAGTTTCCAGCTTATTATTTCAAATTCCGAGGTTGGCCCCTTTTTTGCCTAAAGTGACTGGGCTATGTTGAAGTAATTGACAGTCACTTCTTATACCCGCCCCACGAGTGATGATGTATTTTTACGGTTCACCGTAAAGACATTTTTAACTTCTCTTAGCAGACTTTAATCATTACATAACTTGAAGCAACGATTATAAATACGAAGGCTCATAAAGATAATTTTTAAATTCTTAACATCGTCAAAACATGGTCATGGTATTTAAAATATTTTTGTAAATCAATCTATACAGAAAAAGATGATAAAGTTCTATTTAGGTAAGTACAAATAAATTGTTTACAAGGGCCTATGGATGGCATATTACTATCTTTTAACTACACGTTATTGGGGCCAAATGATCTACTTTCTATTTGACCTAATGAACGCCTACTAAGTATATAATTGGTCACATATTAAAAAACATTAAATTTTAATAGGTAAGGTGCCAAAATTACTTGGATTTTTATTATGATACGATGTGGTTTTCATAAATATTTGCGTAATAATGTGATTGTGTATAATAGCACTTTAACATATAGAATTAATCTCTTGTGTTACCCAATATTTTTTTAGATATTTTAACATATACAATATGTAAAGAAAACCCTGTCCGATCCGTGAAGGTATTATTAGGTATCGATAACTGATTCTACTAATGCCCACAAAGCCGGGCTAAACTTAAAAAAAAATCCCCTTAAAAAAATAAATATTATTTCGCAAAAAGAGGTAACTTAAAACATATGTGATACGCCATACAGGCGCGGGCGAAGAGGGGCAGGGCACGCGGTCGCATCGCTATTCGCTCAGAATTATACCGTCAAAAATAATGTTGTCACTTTTTAAAAATTACCAAATTTTGGGGAAGTTTGAATTAATTCGCGGGAAAAAAAGATTATTTCAAAATTCACTAGTATTGTTACTATGATGATTATGTAAAATTTCATATGTTATTTGGTCGTGTGTTTACCTAACCTTTATTATCCTTACGGGTCGGACAGGGTTTTCTTAACATATTGTATATATATATATATGTATAATAGTTAGTATTTTTGACGTGTACATAATCAGTGTTATAGTATGTGTAAATCTACCAAAACCTAAAAGGTTTATATGTTGTCCAATTGTCTATATGCTTGCCTCAGATCTACCTACCAAAGTATAACAATATTGTATGTAATACTTAAATAAATGGTATTATAAAATTGTGGTTTTTTTTTTTTGAAGACACGCTTGTTCATTGTTGTTTCAGCTAGGCACACTTCCAGATAAAACTCCTATTATCAACACTATACGGTATTCAAGTTTTGTTTTCTTTTTTAAGACTTCTTACCACACTCACGAGCACAGATCAATATCCATACAAAAAAAGACTTTAAGACTAATAACGTTATAATACTGGTCAAGCTATCCGAAACTGTCAAATATTCCCAATAAACCTTGAACCTTAATACTTTAGATATAAAGTTGAAAATCCAATAAATAAATCTGACAGATTGTAGTAGCTTGATGTGCTGTCGTCTGTACATACAAATAAAAAAAAGTGACTGAAACATAGAATCGGGCTATACTTAAACTTATAAACTGTGTTTCCGGGATGGAGACACGATTAATGCAGTGGGTGAGCGATTGACTGCTGCGCTACGTCTCGCGGGTTCGATTTCCGCACGGAACAAAGATTTGTATGACTTACAGGTAGTTGTTTCGGGTTTGTCTGTTCGTGTATGTGAGTTTATATGTTTGTAAACGCACCTACGATACAGGAGAAATTCCTAATGCGGGGCAAAGTTTATTAAAACAAACATATTTTTCAGCTTGCGCATAAAAAACAGCACGTCCTGCACAATTTTTTTTACGTTTAGAAAATGATAATTATACTAAGTACTATGTGGTGATCCGTATTAGCGTTTTGATGCTAATTGTCTTGATTTGGAAACCAAGGTACCTACCTACAATAGATGCATTTTGTAAATGTTAGTTGTCCAGAAGAATGTGACAGCCTCCGTGGCGTAGCGGTAGCGGATGCGGCCGCTGCGCAAGGTGGCGCGGGTTCGATCCCCGCACAGTGCAAGTATTTGTATGCATGAATATGAATATTTGCACTGGTCTGGTCGTGCCTCGGAAAGCACGTTAAGCCGTTGGTCCCGGTTGCCATACGAACATCTAGTGGCAGTCGTTGCGGGTTGTTGCAGCCCTCAAAAATCCAACAATTATTCTAACTGCAATACTTCGATGTCGCCTTCGGGTTGTGGAGGTCAGACGGCAGTCGCTTCACGGAAAATGTCGAAGTTTAGCCATATCAGCAGTTGGACTGGTAAAGCGGACCCCAGACTCCAAAGCTGAAAAGGCTGCGGATGCGACTGGGATGATGATGATGAGTTGTCCAGAAGAATATTGGCGCTTAGATCTCTTGCGTGTAGGTACCTAGGTACTATAATAATATGATTACGAGTAACAATGACACTCGTAACATAAGTGTTGGTAACAAGGGCATAAACTTACAACTATGTTAGTAGCACAATACAACTAAACCGGACGGTTTATTTGTAGGTATTGAGCTACTAACATACTTGGTTTGTAGCGGCTGGATAGCCGAGATACTGGAACAGGGATTCAAAACACAGCAGTCCAGCCTGCCTGCAATAACTCCCAGGATGCTGTTGGAACTGGCTTACACCAAAGATGCATATCTTTTACACATTAACACATAAAATCAATCAACACGCAATTCCGAAAACCTCCTTGATGTGCTACAGAAGCGACACAGCCCCATCAACACCTTGAAAGCTTTATTGTACTGCACGCTACGATCTTTGCGTAAAATGTACCCACCGCCGGTGGTGCAATGTAGAATAAGGAACAGTGCTGGCCGTAGATGTAGAATGAGGGACAGAAGGCTCTAAAAATTGTTTGTTAACCTCCATAGGAGCACGCTTAAACCTGCGGTCAATTATATTCGAATTGACCTAAAACACTCTCGCTTCGCTCTCTCAATCCCGTCATCATCGTTACGGCCAGTGGTCAAAACATCCCAAGATACTTGAAAGAGTGTACTCTCGATAACGGTAGGTACACCTCTCATCAAAATTGGAAGTATTGTTTCTGGTATTTTCCACCAGCCTCGAAAACCATTACGACACTTTTCTTCACATTCTATTTACACCAGGCCATGAGCACTGACGTACCTCTCACACAGACCCACCAGCCTTCTCAGGCCACAGACTCAAACTGAGCAGTACCATGACATCTGCATAACAAATGTTGATTCGTCGTCGTCGAGTTCGATTTCCGCACGGAACAAATTTTTGTATAGCCTAATTTTTTTTTACTTATTTACATTGCCTCACACTATCAAATTACCATCAATATAACATCCGACTGCTGCTACTCAACTCCCTAATCAAATGGCTCATTTACAGGTTGAACAGAGTAGGAGAACTCGGGCCCCCTGCCTAATACCTATGGATCATATGAATACCTACATACCAAAACTTAAAAATATTTATGATATTAGCTGGTAGTTTCACATCATAAGCCAACTTAACCAAATTAAAAGCACTACACAGGTCGAGGAAACAAGCGTAAACCGTTATGCTACGGTGTAATAATGAGACTCAACAGATTGATAGTTTCTGTACCCAATCTCATCGTAAAACTAGAATTAATAGGTGTGCGGGGTGTTACCCCAGATATTTTTAAAGAGCTACTTTATTAATCGTAAACAGTGCATCAAGATAGACACTTAACTGAGTGATCAGGAAATCATATTCTACGGTGTTCCTCGAGGAAGCATCCTGGGCCCAACCTTAATCCAAATCTATGTTTACGATCTGTGTAATATGACCGTTATAATTATATTATCCCCTACGCTGATGATACTGCGATTCTGGTCCGTGGTTCAACATGGGATATGGCTAATGCCGAAGCTGTCAGTGCAGCTTCGTCATTTTCCTTAACCATATCCACTTCACCGCACTTCACAATTCAACTTTAGACAGTTCTAAAGTAATGTTATGGGTAAACTCTAACCTACTAACGTTAAACCTTAATAAAACCACTTACATACCTTTCGGGTTAAGACTTTGTGATGCTCCTGGATCTGACTTCACTCTTGGTGGCACAGGAGCGTGGTGGTGTTGTTTTTCAAAAAAGGTGACAATACACCCCCCCCCTCACTCCTCACTCCTGAAAAACTACAGACCGATATGCCTTCTGAGCCATGTCTATAAGCTGTTTTCTAGGGTCATCACGAATCGTCTCGCTTGCAGGTTCGACAACTTCCAGCCTCTCGACAAGCAGGCTTCTGAAAAGGCTTTAGTACCATAGACCACATACATACGCTGCGGCAAGTTATCCAGAAGTCCGAGGAGTGTAACAAACCAACTAATAATAAATAATAATAATACCCAACTATGCTCGGCGTTTGTGGACTATGAGAAGGCCTTCGATTCGATCGAGACTTGGGCGATGCAACAGTCTCTCCAGCGGTGCCAAATTGACCATCGATACTTTAAGGTGATAAAGTGTTTGTACAAAAACGCCACCATATCAGTCTAAGCACTACCTGCTATTAGTTAGTTAATTTTATGTTTAGATATCAGGCATTTTACACCTATTCAGTTTATAGTTACTTTATTAAGGTATCGTTTTTGCGTGTTAATTTTCTATATTCAATAAATGGTTTTTTATAATTCTGTCTGATTTTATATAAATTTACTTTCCTTTATTTAAAGGTGGGAGTACTGTAGGCACTTTGCATTTATGTAGGTACTAGCTTTCCGCCCGCGTGGAGGTCGGTTATATCGCGCTTTTTAGATTTCCCTCGGGAACATCATTTCCGTTCATTTTTTCCGGGATAAAAGGTAGCCTATGTTCTTTCTCGGGGTCTAAAGATTGTCTGTGCCAAATTTCATCAAAATCGGTTGAGAGGTTTAAGCGGGAAAGCGTAACAGACAGACAGACAGACAGAGTTACTTTCGCATTTATAATATTAGTATGGATGTCATACGTGTTGCTATTCACGGACATAACCTTATTGACTTGTAATAACTACCTATTTTATTCAGATCATCTAAATTTCCTTTCTATGGGTGCAATATGCATTTCATCGCACAATATTAATAATGTACTCTAGATAGCCTTACATTTATACAATAAAGAGCATTACTGAACACGCACTCGTAGTCTTGACTACACATATACCTACTTAATTATCAAAAAGATCTGGTTTTTAAACCTGCTGATGGTCAGGTTTACTAATATACTTTTCAGGCTTGATGATAGCGTGATTTCTATCGCTTACTGATCTTTGTGTAGTGAAAAGTTCTACAATTGTAAACCCAACTCTTATTAGTTTTATAAAACGGGGCGCTACCATGCTCGCGATATAACTGGGCATCATTGTGACGTCGCACAATATAAATATTAAAGTAGATACGTACAAGCGACGCCAGGTGCCTGCTGCTGTATTTGCGCTTGACTTGCAACTTCGCAAAAGTGAATATACAATAATAACGTATAATATACAGTTCAATATCATCGGTAAATACCAAGTTACCAGATAGAAATATGCAAAATAATTATATTTAATGGGAAGTAAATAACTGCACATTACCCGAGATATTTTGAGTAAAAAAGGAACACCCCAAGCAATGAGGTTACTTTTTAGGTATCTTCTTTGAATATTCCCTTTGAAAACGTTTACAAAGTCTACGTAAAACATATAACTAATTACTAAAAGCCAGTAATGTCTTGCTATGTTGAAGAAATCAGGTAGATCGAGTCGGCTAAATAGCAACCATATTTTTCTTATATTGATGTTCACATTGTACATGCGGATAATAATGATTGCATAGATAAAAAAGTTTGCTAGTGTTAAGTTGAGAAACACGTAGTTTCTGTAATTACGAAACTTCACTAGCACGAACCATGATGTCGCTCCGTATATAAACGCAGCCAATGTAAACGCAAACACAATCTGGTCAATTAAAATTAGTGTCCTTGCTGTTAAATCCAAAACATCACTGTTGTAAGTAGAATCATGTTCACTTGTATAGTTATTAGACATGGCGAATGTCACTACGAAAACCTTTAACAATTTCTATGATACAGAGCTCTTCCTGGTTTTCTATTCTTTGGTACAAACGGCGTGATATGGTACCCGTACATAAACATTCACTCCTATTATTGTAAACAGCTGTACTAAAAGCACTTGCAAGCCCCCATGTAAAGTTGTTACATCTGAAACAGACAGTGGAATTATAACTTAAAACTGGTACAGAATAATTGAACAATTAAAATAAATGAATAAATTTTGAACAATTTATAAGAAATTTTACGTTAATAGCTACTGATTTGAATTTGATGCAACATATTGCATGAACCAGCAGGGTAATTGCTTAACATACTGTCAGTAGCAATGGGCTTCATTTAGACAATTCAACAACATTCATTACGTTATCCACGTTGTTGAGCAAATACGTTTACGAACACATGGAGCAATTGATTAGCAATATGCTTCGAAATGGTTCCAACTGATAGTAATCTAGTGTTCCGCAATTAGGGTGCAGAACGGCGGTGTTTCCGTCTGATTACAATTTAAGTGTCTCAAGGCTAGGCTTTTGTGGAGGCGTGATGAACAGGGTGTAAAGTTCACTCATCCTCCCTTTTGGAATCAGAATTTACCGTGCAATTAGCATAGGTACTTACCTATGCTAATTGCACGGTAAATTCTGATTGCGAGATGTAGAATTCATGTGACGTCAGTATGCCGCGTTGTTTTTTTGTGACGTTTTGTAGGTACCGCTACACTCTTAATAAACTAGTGCATTTTACCATCAATGATTGCACTGCTTACCATTAGGCGGGATTGCGGTAAAGCACTAATTTATAATTATAACAGACAATTAATACACACACACAGACAGATAATTATGGCAGACAAGTCTTGCCGCCAAGCGATTCGTCGTGTTCCGGCATGATGTCTGGTGAAGCCGTACGGAGGACGGGTCTGAGCAGTTGTGTTGCGATGTGTACCGGGTACGATGTCGGGAGTTTGGTCGTGGAGGGTCTCCAGATCATCCTCTGGCGCAGCATCGTTGGTCGTGTTGTTTGGTTAAACATTGCATCACCTTTTTTTTTTTTTTTGTTCCGGGTGGAAAATCCTCATAGATGTCCGCCGCCCTGGGGCGGGCGACGGGGTCTGTCAGACTCTTACTGACTAAAAACCACCCGGTTGTTCCTTCTCACACCTACTCCGGGGGCTGCGAGAACTAATACTGCTTCCGCAACCCCCGATTGGTGCTGGCCCACCACCGTAGGCCTCTTCGGGTCAAGGCGGGGAGTGAGGTGTAGGACTCCCCCCGTGACGTCTAAGAGTAGCGCGTGTGGAACACTTCGCAGCAACAACTGTTTCGCAGACGGAAACCACCGCATCCCAGGACTCTTCGCTGCCGACCATCGACTTGATTACGGCCGGCAGCGACAAGTCACTGCCTATTTCAGAGATGAGGACACGGCGCAGCTCCTCCCAAGCGGCACACTCTGACAGCGTATGCTGCACCGTATCCTCCCGGCAGTCGACGCAGTGTTGACACCGGGCGTCCGGCTCCCTGTTTATGCGACACAGGTACTTTCCGAAGCAACCATGCCCCGAGAGCACCTGTGTCACCCGAAATGTCAGGGAGCCATGCCTTCTCCCGAGCCAGTCCGCCAGTACCGGCCGGATGGCCTCGATGGTGGTGAAGCCGGCGGTAGGGCGTGAAAGCCTGTCCCGCCATTCCGCCACCAGGACCTCGCTGAGCTGCGACCGACGCTGCTCAAGCTGACGCTGCATCGGCCGTTCGCCCCATTCTCGCGCCTGCTCACGCCACCGGTACAGAGACGCGAGGACCCTCGCCTCCAGGTCCCAGAGCGGGGTTCCAGCCAGTAGGCAGGCCGCCTCATAGGAGATCGTGCGATACCCATGTATGACTCTGACGGCCATCACTCTCTGCGGTATTCGCAGTACAGCGATGCTGCCGGCCGTCAGGTCAAAAGCCCACACCGGGGCCCCATACAGGGCCATCGATCGCACGATTTCCATGTAGAGCAAGCGGCGCTCGGTCCCCCCAGGTTGGGAAGCAACGTTGAAATCGCCCTAGCCGCCCCCAACAACTTGGGCGCCAGCCGCCGGAAGTGGGGGCCGAAGTCCCACCGGCTGTCGAGCACCAATCCTAGGTACTTCATAGTGGACTCGACAGCGATCCGAATCCCCCCGATCACGATATGTGAGCTGAGTGGCGGCGCCCGCCGGGGACCATAAATCACCATGGCCTCCGACTTGTTGAGGGCTACCTCCAGGCCTAGGCGACGTATACGGCCCACCACCTGTGATGCCGCAGCCGTCACCAGCAACGTTGCTTCCCTATGCGAGCTCCCCCGGGCGGTGACCAGCGTGTCGTCCGCATAACACGTCAGGTCTACCCCCGGTCTGAGCTCGCCTCTCAGCACCCAGTCGTAACCGATGTTCCACAGGAGCGGACCTAGGACCGAACCCTGTGGAACACCGCACGACATGCGGCGCTGGTGTCCGCCATCACGTCCCATGTAAGTGACACATCTCTCGGACAGATAAGCCCCAACTATTTGACGGAGGTAGGGAGGCACTTGATGGTACCGCAGTGCCTCCCGAATACAACTCCAGGGTAGGGTGTTAAAAGCGTTAGAGATGTCCAAAGACACCGCCAACATCACCCCGCCCCGGGACACCGCTTCCTCCGCCAGGGCTCTCACGCGCGTCTAAGCATGTATGGTGGAGTGCCCATGCCGAAACCCAAACTGAATGTCGTCCAAGTCCGTCGCCTCTCTGCACAAGTGGCCGACGAGGCGGGCGGCAATGATTCGCTCAAACAACTTACCCACCTCGTCTAGTAGCACTATGGGCCGGTACGCGGACGACGAGTCCGCAGGGCGCCCGGCCTTCCTGAGCAGGACCAGACGACCAGATTTCCACAAAGTGGGAAACTGGTCCCGCTCAAGGCACGCTGTATAGAGCCCTCTAAGTTGGGGCTCGAGTTCCTGCAGAGCGAGGGCTAACACGCAGCCGTGGATCCCGTCGGGCCCCGGAGCCACATTCTTGGCCCGGAGCCGCATCACGGCCGCCCTCATCTCTGCCTGTGTCACTTCTGGGACGCTGATGGCGTTCTCCTCTGTAGACTCTGTGGCTGTGGACAGAGCCATCGACGGTGGCGTATGCTCCGCTCTGGCCGGGAAGAGTGCTGTGACCACCTCCTCCAGCAGCTCGGGTTGAAGACTCTCCGTAAGTGGGGGCGCCGTGGCTCGAAGTTTCCCTCGGACCGCGCGATATGGACGCCCCCACGTATCCCTGTTTAGAGTCTCCAACATCTCCTCCCTGGCTCGCGTCTTCGCTTCGTAGATGGCCAGCCACAGAGCCTTCTTTGCCGCGCGGTACACCTCATACAGCGCGGCTTCTTCGTCAGGGACCCGACGACGTCTCCTCCGGTATCTGGTGTACCGGCGTCGAACCGCCACGCACTCAACACGTAGCTGCGCGATCTCGGCGGTCCACCAGTACACCTGGCGCCTTGCCGAGTGCACGTGGATCCGGGGCATGGACGCATCGCATATTTGCGTCATTGCCCCGCGAAACCACAGGGCCTCCTGTTCGACGTCGACGGGTCCGTAGGATGCCGACTCCCGGATCCAGGCCTGGACAATAGCGGCCTCCTCGAGAAGCTCCCTGTCGATGCGCTTACGCGCCCAGCGCGGACCGTCTGCTCGCGGGGCTGATGATCCGCGGCCGCCAGCGGTCTGGGCGGAGACGTCGAAACGGATGTATCGATGATCCGACAATGTCTCCATCTCCGCGGCGACATGCCAGTCGCGGACACGGCTTGCGAGAGCGGGGCTAGCAAACGAGACGTCCACTATAGACCCGCCCCGCTGTCGTACACACGTGTGAACCGAGCCCCGATTTAGGACGGTCAAGCCAGTCGTGACCAACCACTCCTCAAGTACTTCGCCTCTATTGTCGGTCACAGGGGACCCCCACGCCGCAGACTTGGCGTTGAGATCCCCCAGTAGCAGCACCGGGCGAGGGTGGAGTTGGCCACAACAGCACCCAACTCGACAAGGAACGTCTCGAAGTCAGCGAGACTCTTGTTGGGCGAGAAATACGCCCCAACCGTACCAATACCGTCCGCGAGGGCGGCCACCCAGCCGTGACCTCGGGACGGGTTGACAAGAGCCCCGCCAATGATGGCCACCAAACCGTCCAGATCTCCCACCCAGTTATCCCTGGGCGGGATAAAATACGGTTCAGCGACCACAGCCACGTGAATCGACCACTCTGCCATGCTCTGAAGTAAAAGATCCTGAGCTCTGGCACAATGGTTGATATTGCCCTGGAGAAAATGGTAGAGCGCCGTTATGCGCAATCCATTCCCTCCGCACCATTCTTAGGCCGGGAGTCGGCCGAAGGGTTGCCAGGCTGTGGGGGGTGTAAAGAGCCCCCGGCAGCCTTGACAACCCTTCTCTTCGATTTTCGGGTGGGCGCGCCACAGGCCTTCCCGCCCATTCTGTGCCCAGCAGGCCTCCCTGCATCTGTACAGAGGCTGCAGTTTGGCGCCGCGGAGCACTGGGCCGCCTTGTGGCCGGCCTGGCCGCAGCGATAGCACAGTTCGCTGCGGTCTACTTCAGCAGTGCACCGTACCCTGATATGTCCAATATCAAGGCAACGGTAGCACCGCAAGGCCCTGGGATGCAACAGCTTCACCCTCGCTGCAACCCACCCTACCAACAGACGCTTAGTGTCGGCGATTCTGTTGGCCACCGCCACCGGACATCGCAACCAGATCGCGCCAAGTCCGGAAGCATCGGCGCGGATCTCGCCCGTCCGCACGTCCTCGGGCTGACATCCACCAACTCTGGCAACAGCCGCCACAACCTCATCTGTAGTCGTTGCATCGTCCAGTCCGTCTATCCTCAAATCAGCGGTCTTCGTCGGCCTGGATACCCGAACGTCCTCCGCGTTGAGGACCTCCCTCAATCTGGTGGCCAGGGTGTCTGCCTTCTCGGCGCTAGAGGCACCCGACACCTCGAGTAACCGCGCCCCCGTCATTGTCGGCCTCATTTTAAGGCCGGTCTGTGTGCCAAGATCTGGGAGCGCGACTTTTGATCTAGCCTCCATCAGGACCGCCTTGTAAGTCAAGCCCTTTTTAATGGCTCCAGGCTGCAGTGTAATGACTACAGGCGAGGAGCGAGGCACTTTGGCCCTAGGTGGTCCCTGCACCTTCTTGGGTGTCGTTGCTTTCTTGCGGCGGCCCTTCTTGACAACAGTTGTCCACGTCTCCGTGGGTGCGGTCGCCGGAGGTGCGGTCGTCTGGGTAGTTGACGCGTTCTGCGCAGGTTTTTTGGGCCTCCCCATAGACTTTTTAGCTCCTTTACCGGCTGCGGATGCCGGGACCGACTTAGCAGGCTCCTCCTTTCTACGCCTGTCTGCAGCCAGCGGCGGGCGGAGATTTTCCGCCGGAAGGAGCCTCGTCTCCAAGGCCTGCAGGCGGGCGTTTATGCTGCGGACGATTCCCTGAACATCCTTATCCGCAGACAGGGCAGGGGCAGGGGCCGGTGACGGAGCCGATGGTGGCGGGGTCACAATGGGAGCGGACACAATGGCAGCAGGACGCCTCTGCTGCCATTCCGCTCTCTGCTCGGCAAGCTCCCGTTTGAGGTCCTCGAGCTCAGATCTGAGACGGCTATTCTCCTCCCACAGCTTCGCTGTCTCCTCCGAGCTTGTGCGATTAATGAGGACCCCAACCACCTCCTTGATGTCGTCAGCCGCCTCCTTTAGAGCGCGCGCGAATGTGCCCTTCAGGTTGCCCGATTTGGTGGCAACCTTAAGGATGATGTCCACACCGTCCAAAGCTTGGCGACTGAGCTCCACCGCCGATGGGCTCTCTCCAGAGGCCGCCTGAGCAGAGCGTCGTTCTCGGGCCAGTCGAGCCATCTCGCTGACCTCGTCAGCCGCCACCGCCTTTCGTTGCACCCGCTTTGCGGCGTTCGTCTCCGCCCTGTTCGACCTTAGCAAGGACGGCATCGAGGAAGAGGAGTCCTCACTCAGGTCCATTGTAGGAGGTCCGGGATCGCTCTCCACGCTTCCTGCTGGACGTTCTGTGGAAGCTGGTGTAACGGGCTGAGAAGACGCCACAAACCGACTCACACGGTCACGGCCCGGCAATCGAGCGGGGGCTTTCCCCGCCACCGTGCGGGTCCGCCCTCTTTGTGCCGTTGGCACTTTGGGGGGTGGCAGATTCTCCTCGCTGGAAGAGAGGCCCGACCCCAAGTTGGTGCTTCTCAGGCGCTTCCTCCAGAATTTAGAAGTGCACCCTCGCAATCCTAGGTCCCCATCGGGACAGGCACCTTCCTTCTTCATCATCGCATCGCTTCCAGTAGCAATAACGGCAGCAGGGGCCTGGTCGCCTACCCCTGCGCGTTCATCGGTAACCAATTTATCACTCGCAGGCCCGGATACCTGCGAGCGCCGGGCGTCAGCCGGATCGCACGACAAATCGCATTTCTCATTACTCGACATTTTCATTTTTTACGATAGGTATTACGCACATCGCTTCCCCAAGGAGATGCGGCCGCTCTTTTTGGGAGGGTATTAATCCTCCCGAGGCCCGCGGATGCCTCCGGTGCAGGTTATACCGCCCGCTGTTCGGTATCTAAAACTAAATATATTTTTGGTATTTTGATTTTTTTTATATTTTTGTATTTTGTTTTTTTAATAAATTTTATGTATTTTCTCTTTGATTTTTTCTTTAATTTTTTTTTTCTCCCCTTAATTAAATAAGCCTAAAACTATCCTACATCTAACCTAGCCTACCCACCACCTAGCACCGTGGCTGTAAACCCTCTATCGCCACGGGTGCCCATAGACCGCAGGTTGAGGAGAAACCCACGGTCTTCACCACCTCGGTCACGCGACGTGACCCCTAGACTGCGGACTGTGAAAACGGCCCGCGGTCTACACCACCTCGCTCCCTATTCGTACGCTCCGCTGCAGAGCGTAGATAGGGAGCCCTCGGGAGCGACTCCTCCGCTCCGGCAGAAATTCGCCGGGGACAACAATCTCCTCCTGCACAATAGTCACGAAGAGATTGCTGCCCAAGCCCAGGGTGCACCGGCCCAGCGTCTGCTCGTCCTCAAGGAAACAACAAGAGGACCAGCAGCCACTGAGCACTCGGGGAGGTTTTCTGCCACGCACCCCAAACATTGCATCACCTCGCTCAACTACCGTCTTCCTTCCTATTCACTCAGTTTTTTTTGAGTGAATAGGCTTAATAAGCTAGTGCGTTTTACCATCAACGATTGCATCACTGCTTACCATCAGGCTTGATTGCAGTCAAGCACTACTTTATAAATAAAAAAAAAATAAACATCATATGTAAATTAATAAATTATCGTTACCTGTCATATTGAATTCTGCTTGGACAGTTTTGATTGATAAATTATATATAATAATATGTTTAGCTGCCTTGTAATAAACACATTAAGTACCTACTACATAGGCACTGTGATTGACAGACGTGCAGATGATGGGCTGGTGTTGGGAATCAGGGTGTTTGAGAGTTAATTCAGTCACTGGCCTCGGTTCTGAATACGTCTTGATCGATTCTGTAAAAATTGCACTGAGAAAACCTAGGTAAATTACGTTGTTGATAGTGAGATAGTTGCAGGATTGCAATACCTACTGTATTTAACTTGTTCAGATCGAGACGTTATGAGTAGGTACTTGGTATCCTACGGGGCAAATCTTCACATGGCCACCGATGGTACATCGCCGCCCCATCAACCGAAAGTCTTACCGGGCGGGGTGCGCCACCGGCGGACACAGATAAGATTACACAGGAATTATGCTTTCTCTCTCTTTCTAATAACTAATATAAATTGTTTGTTTATACCTAGAATACACGACCTTTAAGGTCTAGATCGTGTCACAATTCTGGTAATGAGCGAAATGATAAGGTGGGGTAGGCGTTCGATTTGCAGTGCAACTACGAGGTGTTCGAAGAAAATTCAGACGACTCCGCATGGGACCCGCATTGTAAAGTATGTCTCATGATACCCGACGACACAGGTTGCCGTTAACCATTAACTTCCAATAGTTCAAGTGAAGAAGAGATTTCCGATGTTCGCTCTAATATAAATCAGTGTTCAGGCAATTAACTACAAACACCATCAATCAGTCGTCGCAGACCGTTTGAAAGTCCGGTTAAGTAGTTACGGCCTCTAATGGCCACCTACGAGATGCCATATCAAAAAAAAAAGACCGTTATTTTTTTCCGACGATTCAAGCACAGAAGCCATTTTTGGTTTGCATCTAAAAGGAAGATTGGTTCGTTCTTCTTAAAATGATCAAAATATCAACGCCAAACAAGACAATGTGTAAAAACAACATGCCCTTAAATAGAAGTTCTCAGTCTCCTGCTCATGCTCACAATGAGCATCTGTTTCATCGGATGATAATGACGAACACGAAGGCAATAGTGACCATGAACAAAATCGAAACGGCAATGCTTCTAATATCATAATATAATTCGCATTTCGTACAATTTATTCATTTTTTGAATATTGATTTTACCTTAGTCTTCAAAATAATATCCACTTCCTGAGTTGCACTATGAAAATTTGTCAATTCTTCTAGGCGGGAACGGTAAATACAACACCTTTTTTCAAAACGGCGCGAGTTTTAAAAAAGGTTAATCTAAAGTATAGTGTGATTTGGCCACCGGCGGTACACCTCGCCTAGTCAGCAAATACTCCGTGCTCTACTGGTGGTACACGCCGGTCTGAACGTGTTAAAGACGAGACTCAGTAAAGACTGGTATCGTGACCGTATCAGCATAATATTATTTGGGTTTTTGTGAGTCACTAATCTCTTCTGCGAATATCTAAGGAACCAGAAGACTAATTCTCGTAATTTAAAACGTTCAAAATCTAGTCGCAGTCACAGAGTACTTTTTATTATATGGGTCGCAGTCTCATCTCAGCGACAAACAAATGTCAAAAACTTGTCAAAACGTAAGGAAATTGGAAATATTTTTGACAGATTGAGACTGAGATCAGACTGAATGTAAAGACGCGCCCAGATATTCTACTCAACAGACCGGAGCGTCACAGGCGCGTCTTTGGGGATGAGTGTAGTATAGGTCGAGGGTAATAGGCAAAATGGGTGTACTCACATAGAACAGTCTCTTCAAACACTATATATTCTAGAAACACGTTTTACTTTTATAGCCGACTATTTTACTATTACGCAACATTTCTAATGGAATCACATCTCTGTGGGACATCTCACATCTCTTTGAGGCACGCGCACACACACAACGCGCCGTCGGCCCGGGCCTGATGCTTACCAGGTGTTCGATGTTGTCTCCAGTCCCGACAAGGGCGTTTCCTGCGGAGGCTAGAGGCTTGAGGGCGCTGAGATTCCCGCTGCAGAATTTAAGTATATTCACTCTAGCCTTGAAGACACTTAAATTGTAGTGCGACGGAAACACCGCAGCTGGCAATAAAAAAGAACGTAATAAAAAAAAATCATGATGATGTTTGCTATTTATTGATTAACCCTTTGCGACTTACAGTTTTCTACAGGCAACATGCTTAATATCTAGTTAGTTATAGCACAAGTGCCATAATAACCCTTAGGAGCAAAACATTGATAATCTTAGCTTAGAAAAATTACGTTTAGAAAATGAAATTATACTCGATGTAATGATAATAATTAATAATATCGCTCTAAAAACAATATTAGATGTGATAAAATCTTTTGATATAAGTATATAAGTAGGTACCTACGTCATCTATGCGGATGAAATCACGGGCAAAGTGCCAATCTATTATAGATAAATGTATAAAACATGCTGAATATATTATCTAAATATTAAAAATAATATACTCCGGAACGTTCATGTGTTGGATGGATTTTGATGTGATTTACACTAGCTTTTAACAAACAATAAAGCAGATACACAGATAAACACGAAGAGTGATTTAGTTTTATAATATTTCTAGTCATGTTTACTTGTCTGACAATTCAAAAGTGCCTGTAACTGGTTTATTTGAAATAAATGATTTGATTTGATTTGAATATATTTTTATCAAAACATCTGGCTTTTAAAGAGCCTCCGTGGCGTAGCGGTAGCGGACGCGGCCGCTGCGCAAGGTGGCGCGGGTTCAGTCCCCGCACAGTGCAAGTATTTGTATGCATGAATATGAATATTTGCACTGGTTTGGTCGTGCCTCGGAAAGCACGTTAAGGCGTTGGTCCCGGTTGCCATGCGAACATCTAGTGGCAGCCGTTACGGGTTGTTGGAGCCCTCAAAAGTCCAACAATTGGTCTAACTGTAATGCTTCGATGTCGCCTTCGGGTTGTGGAGGTCAGACGGCAGTCGCTTCACAGAAAATGTTGAAGTTTAGCCATATCAGCAGTTGGACTGGTAAAGCGGACCCCAGACTTCAAAGCTGAAAAGGCTTCGGATGCGACTGGGATTAACGCTGTGAGGATGATGATGATCTGGCTTTTAAACCTGCTGATGGTCAAGTTTACCAATATACTTTTCAGGCTTAATGATAGCGTGTTTTTTATCTCTTGCTGATCTTTGGTTTAATTTAAGTACATAATATTCATACCATAACTGCCGATTACTCTTAACAACGACCAGAAAAACGTCTAATACTAGTATAGTGATATATTGTACAATTGTTAATAAAACTGATGTTATTTGTGAAAAACGGGGCGCTATCATGTTCGCGATATAACTGGACATCAATGTGACGTCACACAATATAAATATTAAAGTAGATACATACAAGCGACGCCAGATGCCTGCTGCTGTATTTGCGCTTGGCTTGGAACTTCGGAAAAGAGAATATACAATAATAACGTAAAATATACAGTTCAATGTCAACGGTAAAAACAAAGTTACCGTATAGAAGTAATTATATCTAATAGGAAGTAAGTAATCGCACATTATCCTAGATATTATTAATAAAAAAGGAACACCCCAAGCGAAGAGGCAACTTTTTAGGTATCTTCTTTGGGTAATACCTTTGAAAACGTTGACAAAATCTACGTAAAACATATAACTGATCACTAAAAGCCAGTGATGTCTCGCTATGTTGAAGAAATAAAGTAAATAGAGTAGGGTCAACTGAAATTGAAACCATGTTTTTCTATTGTAGTCCAAATTGTAGAGGCTGATAAAAATCAATGTACAGATAAAAAAATTTGCTAGTGTTAAGTTCAGAAACACGTAGTTTCTGTAAGTACGAAATTTCACTAGCATGAACCACGACATCGCTCCGTACATAAACGCAGCCAAAGTAAACCCAAGCACAATGTGGACATTTAAAATTAGTTCATTTCCTATAAGCTCCAAAATATCACTGCTGTAAGTAGAATCATGTTCGCTTGTATAGTTATCAGACATGGCTAATGTCACTACGAAAACCTTGTAAGAATTTCTATGGTACCTAGAGGTCTCTCCCAGATTTTTCTATTCTTTGGTACAAACGACGTGATAATTTTACATACACATTCACTCACAAACATACACTCCTATTTGTATACAGCTGGACGAAAAGAACTTGCAAGCCCCCAGTAAAGTCGTTGCATCTGAAATAGACAGTGAAATTATAACTTAGAGCTGAAACAGAATAATTGAACGATTAACAGAAATTAATAAATTAAATATTACTTTTCGAATATCGTTATCTGTCATATTGAATTCTACTTGCACAGTTTTGATTGATAAAATATTATATATAATAATAATTATAGGTACCTTATGTTTACTTACTTGCCTTGTAAGAAACACACTAGGTAGGTAATGTGATTGATTCACTTTTAAACTATTGTTTTATTAATGACTTGGCAGTAAACATTTCCCTAAAGATACGTGTTGATTCGAAAGTTTTAGAATAATATTGGACAGGATCAGACGGAGCAAGACGAATTCTGAGAAATCTGTTTTGATAATTTTTTTGAAGGTAATCTGCTTCAATTTACCTATCAAACTTGAATTTCGAGTTTTACGATTATCATTCAAAAATCAACTTGATTCACAAAACGCTAAAGCAAATACACACATCAAAAGTGTCTAGGGATCAACATATATTTTTGCAATAACTTTTCTCCTGATTGATATTAATTAAAATTTTCTTTAAGGATTCATCAAATAAAGTGTTTTCGTTTGTCACAGTCACCTTTGCATTAATAAAGAAATTTGCCATTTTCCTAATAAAGGGATATTTGACATTTGAACCACTAACACAAAAGTTCGAAAAAAGACTGAAATAACAGTTTTCTCTAAAATTTTATTGGGTAACTTAAACAATTAATAATCCGTGTTTCTACCGCGAACACTAACAACACAAGAACTTCGGTTTGGCATACTCAAAATGAGTTCATCCAAATCACGCTGTGGAATGGCCGCCCATGTTCGTTGCAACAACAAAAAAAGGTCTTCTTGCGACTGGATACCCTCCATATTCGGCAGAGCTCTTCTCTGTAGCATATCCCATGCATGCTCAATCGGGTTCAAGTCTGGCGACTGAGCAGGCCAGGGCAGGACATTGATGTTAGCTGCGGCGAGAGTCTGTCTTACAACTCTTGCGGTGTGCGGTCGTGCATTATCATGCATTAACTGAAATAAGGGACCGATTTGCGCTTGTAGAGGAACGATGACGTCTGATACAATCGTTTCAGCATAAATTTGAGCGTTGAGGTTGCCTCTGATCCAAATCAACTCAGTTCTTCCGCCGATCGAAATACCCGCCCATACCATGATGGTTCCACCACTATAAGGATGGACTTCCTGGCAGGATTTTAATCGCTGTTGGCGTCCAGGGGTTCTCCAGTGTCGTATACGTCTTGTATCCGGTCTCATACCAAAACGAGACTCATCAGAAAAGCACACGAAACGCCATTGTTCTTCTGCCCAATTTCTGTGTTCAAGAGCCCATTGATATCGAATCCTACGATTGTGCATTGCTATAAGTGGTACCCGTAGCGGTCTTCGGGAATGAAGGTTCACTTCATGCAAGCGGTTTCTGACTGTTTGGTCGCTAATTAAGTTCCCTGAAGAGTGATGAAGCCTCACGGCTAACATCATGGCGGTTATTGTTGGAGCTCTTCGAGTTAAGATTTGAATGTATCAGTCTTGTCTCCGTGTGGTGCAGCGATACCGTCCTCCATGGCGCTCAGCCACGGTACCAGTGCTTCGGTAACGTGTCCAAAGTCGACTGATAACACTCTGACTTGTATTCAGAGCTAATGCCACAGTACGTTGCCGGGAACCAGCTTCTATCATTCCCACGGCTCTGAGCATTTCTTCCCTGCTTAAATGGCGTCGCCGCTCCATAATAACGTTGGTTTTAATCAGTAGTAGGGAAACAGTAGCACTAATAATGTCTTCAATGCGTTGTATGTTTTTATAGGGAAAATATTGACAGCTGATTTTCATCTTTTACTCGAATTTGATTCACAGTTCCTGATTCAAATTATGAAATGCACCAAAAGGATCCATATAAATTTATAAAATCATAAATTTATTACAAAGCCACATCTCAATCTCAAGAAATCCGCATAAAAATGCTTGATCCCTAGACACTTTTCATGTGTGTAGTTTATCTTCTGTGAGTGCACGAAACTATTAGTGAACTTAGATGGCAAGGCTTTATATTTAATTAATATGAAAACTTCGCCAAAGTTTTGGAAAGTTAAAGTAGAAATAGTCGTGGTGGCCTAGTGGTTAAAACACCAGCCTTTCAAGTAAGAGTATGCGGGTTCGATTCCAGATCAGGCAAGTACCTGTGTAACTTTTCTAAGTTATATGTACTTTATAAGTACATATCTTGGACACCAATATCTGATTAAAAGGTGAGGGAAAACATCTTGAAGAAACCTGGACTTTAAGTCTGAAATTGCCAACCCGCATTGAGGAAGCGTGGTGATTACGCTCAATCCTTCTTTGTAACAGAGGAGACCTGTGCTCAGCGATAAAAAGGTTGTTGATGATAATGATGATGATGATGAAAGTGGAAATTGATTTCGTTTTGTAGATCTTATCACAATTCATTCATTCTTTCAACTTCAAAGTAACGCAAGGGATTGTGATATTTCCCCCTGGCTACGTAGGGCCGATAACTATCAGCTAGCCAGGTTGTAAAGACAGGTGCGATAGATAATCTGACGGCCTCGTCCGACTGTGCCACTCAATTCTATGTGCCATGTCTTCTTTAGGTTATTGAGCAGGTCGCTTTGAAAGCTGAATAAAATATAATAGAATACTCTTTATTAAGTACACCATATAAATTACTGAACATAAATATGAAGATTTTAGAAAGGGTGATACAACCGTTGTGCTCAGTTTTATTTCAAACAGATTGTAATATGTTTGTGCGGTTTGCTTTGTAAGCCACTGGTGTTATACCGGCTATGTAAATTATTGTGCATTTATTTCAGTGGTTAATGTCTCATGATCATCTCAGCGTTAATCCCAGTCGCATCCGAAGCCTTTTCAGCTTTGGAGTCTGGGGTTCGTCTTACCAGTCCAACTGCTGATATGGCTAAACTTCGAAATTTTCCATGAAGCGACTGCCGTCTGACCTCCACAACCCGAGGGCGACATCGAAGCATTGCAGTTAGACCAATTGTTGGAGTTTTGAGGGCTCCAACAACCCGTAACGACTGCCACTAGATGTTCGTATGGCAACCGGGACCAACGGCTTAACGTACTTTCCGAGGCACAACCAGACCAGTGAAAATATTCATATTCATGCATACAAATACTTGCACTGTGCGGGGATCGAACCCGCGCCACCTTGCCCAGTGGCCGCGTCCGTTACCGCTACGCCACGGAGGCTGTCACGCACGGAGGGTGTGGTTAATCTAACCGATAATATTTTGTTGGCCGGGTCAATGTTTACTTTCTATACAGCGTAACTACCTAACTAACCCACTGCTGGGCACAGGTCTCCTCTCATATAGAGAAGGATTGAGCGTAATCACCACGCTTGCTCAACGCGGGTTGGCGATTTCAGATTTAATACAATCTGACATTTAAGTATGTTAAATATGTTCAATGAATTTATACTTGGTTTAATAAAGTTGAATGAAGAGTACATTTGAACGCGGTATTCTCTACAATTATTTTAAATTTTGTTTTGTATTAATTAGCCTAATTTTTGAGAGAGTGTAAAGGCTATTTAATATAATATTGATGACTTTAGAAAAAAAAAAAAATAGGTCAAACACTCTTAGCGAAAACCAAGCAATAACGAAGGCGGGTGATCCAAAGCAACGATCGACGCGGTGGTTCAAAAGCTAGTAAATAATAAAATGCTCGTTATTTTTGTAAAATATGCCGCAATCAAAGCTGAAAACTGATAGCCTCATAACAGCGGCCAACAAACAACTTGCAACACATAACAAAAAAAAAAAAAAAAATTAAAATTCTGATGACCTATGGAATGACCCAAATGTCAAAAGCTGGCGGCAAGCCAGAATGTGTTATCTACTACAGAGTAAAATACAAGCTGTTCCCAATTTTCACTTTTTAATTACCAAACTCTTGACTTTGGTGGTTGATAACGGTACATTGTATGATTGTTATTTTTTCCGTTATGTAACCATTTGACCCGCTTATCAAGTACCTTTCAACTGACGCTTTAGTGAACACTTTTTTTTAATTTACTTTTTAATTTGACTTGCATGAGGTACGATGAAACATCAATATATAAACAAAATACCTTGAAACGATTATTTACATTAGAAAATGTGCCAATACATGTTTTGGATCTTAAAAAAAGCGTTTTAGCTATTTTATTTTTATCAAAAAGAAATCTATTTTAGACATTATATTATAAAGAATCATAGGTAAATATCAAACATAAGTGTATATAGGTTTACAAAAAAAAAAAGTAAAGTTATGTACTTATTTTTAGTAAATCATATTATGTACTTTTTTTCGTATAGACATAAAACCTTCCAACTGAATAGCTACCTTGATAATCAAAACCTTAGGCAATACTGCTATAACTGTAATAGCCTAACCAACACCAATAAAAGTTTTCCCTGAGGCAGTTATTATTCGATATTCATGACACAATTGCGAATTCGAATCCCGTATAAACACTTTTATTCCTAAGCTACATACACACATTTGGAAACGTTCATATAACGGGATTAAGGTGTGTTCAAATGAATAAAAATGCGGGAAAAATAAAAATGGGAAAATAGGGCAGGGGCGCTCTATTGCTGCTTCCCACGAAATCAAAAACCATCGTCGCGACGCTCTATATAAATTTATTATTGCGCGCCACTTCCCCAAAGCTTTTGTATTTTAAATCACGGAGTATTGTCAGTAAATATCAGCCTTTCTATTTTGTATGGATTGCTGAATCTTTGATCTATGTATGTTGTGATTAAGGCTGGAAACGTTTGTTTAATATTGAACGTGACGCAATGGAATAAAGAAACTTAATCGTTGCTATAGGTTATGTTATGGCTTGATGGATAAGATAGTTTTCATATAGAGAGGTAACGCAGATTTTGCCTGACCGTTGTAACTTGCTGGCCTGCAGGTTTTCAAAGGTTTAATTCAGTGAAAATCACGCTTTTAAAAGCATGTTGTCTATCTTTTTTTTTAATAATTATAAGCTGATGCTTGACTGCGATCCCACCTAATGGTAAGCAGTGATGCAATCGTTGATGGTAAAGCGCACTAGTTTATTAAGCCTATTAACTTAAAAAACTTAGGAATAGGAAGGATGACGGCAGTTGAGCGAGGTGATGCAATGTTAAACCCAAGATCAACACGACCAAACGATGCTGCGCTAGAGGGAGATTGATCTGGAGACTCTCCACGACCAAAGTCCCGACACAACAACATTTGGCGCATCGTACCCGCCACACATCGCAACACAACTGCTCAGACCCGTCCTTCGTACAGCTTCACCAGACATCATGCCGGAACACGACGAATCGCTTGGCGGCAAGACTTTGTCTGGTGGGTGGTAACTTCTGCCGGCAGTGCAGCCTGTGGGTAATTTTTTTTGTGGCAGCGTGCATACGGTTACCGGCGTGTCCAATATAATAATGCACGCTGGGCACGCAGGGTACTTTGGGGTAGTAATGGCATTGCAGTGCATCAGGGATGTTTGCTGATATGGCTTTGCCGCTATCATAAGAAAAACATGCCCATCCCTACTTGCTTCGCTTTGGCAGTCCCAATACTATACTGAGTGTTTTTACTGATTAGTAGGTGTGCCTTGATGTCACTATTTAATTTTATTTACCAATATTGTTGTGTTTTGAGTTCATTCTTACTAACAAATCATGAACATAGTCTGAAACGTTTATTAGTAGTGTGCAAATATTTTTATGCATAAATATGAATATTTGCACTGGTCTGGACGTGCCTCGACAAGCACGTTAAGTCGTTCGTCCCTTTTGCCATACGAACATCTAATAGCAGTCGTTACGGGTTGTTGGAGCCCTCAAAAGTCTAACAATTGGTCTAACTACAATGCTTTGATATCGCCTTAGGGTTGTGGAGGTCAGACGGCAGTCGCTTCACGGAAAATATCGAAGTCTAGTCAAAATCAGCAGTTAGACTGGTAAAGCCGACCCCAGACTCCAAAGCTGAAAAAGTTTCGGATGCGACTGGGATTAACGCTAAGATGATGATGATGATTCGTTTCGCATTTTGAGTTTTACTTTCTTCCTTTAAGTACTTACTTAGGTACCTACAGTACTTATAAATGACTTTGAAATTGACCTAGGCAGGGAGACAAAGGTATTATTACTACCCAGAATACTTACCTAATCTCTTGTAAAAGCAAGTCTCTACCTTTATGAACTACAAAGTTAGGCTTATCATAAAATATGATATTAAATAAAAGCAACCTACAAGTCCTTTCACACTCTTCAATATCTGTATATTACAGGATCGAAAGAAAAATAGCGGTGGTTTTTTCCGCACGAGAAGCAAGAGTAGTTCTAAAGAAAATAGGTTAATACGGCACTCGAAGGCGATGGGCTTACATGCTATTGCCAACTTTGTCATTCAAGTATCGCTCAAAGCTCCGTTTAACACAATAACCGACACGTTTTAAAGGGACGTTTAGTTTTATCACACAGATTATAAAAGTTCTATAAAAGTTGATGGTAATCACGATAGAGCTGGCTTAGGTGTGCACGTAAATTTAGTTAATAGTCTAATGTATTTTGTGCCGTGGTTTTTGATTAACTGTAGGTGGAGTTAGCGTATCAAAAAGCCTGGACAGGTAGGACACTCTTTATCATGTACGCCATAAAATATTACAGATCTAAAAATACAATTTTGTAAGAAGTAACGTTTTTATCGATATGTAAGAACTTTTAATGACATCCTTTGGATGGATGAAGGGAGAAGGGGAGAGAACATATTTTTTTCCCGCTCTAGGCGGAGCAGAAAGGCGTGTCAGATTTTTGCTTCACTTGCCTGTGCGCCATGGATCTCTTTCGAACAATTCGCGTCGAAAGATAATACTGCAGGTGTATGTGATGTACCATTTGCATATTATATACCACTCCTCCGCTCCTATTGGTCGCAGCGTTGTTATATAGCCTAAAGCCTTCCTGGATTAATAGACTATCCAACGCAAAGAGATTTTTTCAAATCGGACCAGGTCCTGTAGCCATTGTAACATCGCTTCGTAGCGAAGCGAAATCAAAAACCAAACCAACCAATGGCGGGAACGATTGACCACGTGGTTTATCGCGTCACGTGGTCAATCGTTTTCGTTATTGGTTGGTTTGGTATTCGATTTCGTTTCGTTGTGAAGCGATGTTACATTGGCTAGGGCCCCTGGAGTTCCTGAGATTACCGCGTTCAAACAAGCAAACTCTTCAGCTTTATATGATAGTATAGATTATATGTTAAGTATAGATAAAACAGTCCAAAGATCATAAAAAATACCGATGATGATAAACTTTGGGTGTAATCATAAATAGGAGAGTTACCTACATTTACACCTGTGAATGTTATTACGAACCCAGGTTACTGTGACCTGGTTTATATTTTCTGGTGTAAAACCTTAGAAGAGTACTTGTTAGCCGGCGTTTTAAAAATTGGACGTGTGTACAGCTCCTCAATTGTTTCAACCCTTCAAATTTTTGTCGGGATCCACTATATGACGGAGTACTCAGTCGTTTTGAAAACTCTTTTGTTTTAAAATGTACTCGAGATTTCGCTTAGATGAGTGCACACTAGAGCATTTTGTCAAGCGTTTCCACGAAATGTAACGTTTTTATGTTACCCTGCGTTCATTGTTGATGATTTTGCGTTTCTAAATGATTGTGTCTTTGCTCGATAAGATGTTACTCAATACGGTCGCTGGTTTTTAAAACCAGTGTTCTGTTCAAATTACAAAACGGCGAATGCTCAGTGTTCTGTTACAATATGTACTTTTAACATCTTGTATGAGATGTTACAAGATGTACTTTTAACATCTTGTATGAGATGTTACAAGATGTACTTGTAACATCTTGCATGAGATGTTACAAGATGTACTTGTTACATCTTGCATGGGATGTTACAAGATGTACTTGTAACATCTTGTATGAGATGTTACAAGATGTACTTGTAACATCTTGCATGAGATGTTACAAGATGTACTTGTAGCATCTTGTATGAGATGTTACAAGATGTACTTGTAACATCTTGTAACAGAATACTGAGCATATTTATAAACGCATTCTAAAGACTGCAGAACAAATATTCGATCCCAATAGATGTATATTTTTCGTAAATCCTGCAGAAGGCACTGACCGGAGCTGACTCACGTAAGTATTCCATCTTATTTCAATAAAACCCAATTTACATAAATGAATATATTATTGTATCCCACCCACACAAAACACCTACTTACTCAAACAGAAACCGGTTACCATGTAATATTTATCGGTTTTATGGACATTTAGGGCATATATATTTCAAAATGTATAATTCAAGCCTTCTTTTGTGGACTAGTTAAAAACGGCCAAGATAGCTGCCAGCTATTTATCCTAGTCAAGATATGTTGTCAAAATCTTACTTGTCGTTCTGGTAAAGAACTGGGCGACTCGTCTGGATATAACGTCTACTGCTGGATATAGGCCTATGCGAAATCCATATATTCTCCCCTCGTCAAGATATATCTTAGATAAGAATTCGCCTTGTTTTGGGTATAGTAAAAGACAATAATTTGATAAGTCTAACATACCCTAAAAGTGTAATCATAATGTATATATATGCTTGTTACTTTTTCAGGCAAAAAAAAGAAGAATATTATACGGATTTGTATGAAATTTGGAACTCAGGTGACTTATAACCGGGATATATATTTAATACCAAAATCAAATGTCTTTATTCAAATTACACTGACAGTTAGCACTTTTGAATGTAAGTATTGCATAAGACAGTCCCCAAAAACGCTCGAACTTTGCCACTGTCTAGTGCTTTCGCTGGGAAGAAGTGGAGGAACAAACTCCCCAACAGCGCAGCTGTCTATTCATTCAAAAAACACATGACTTTATACCATACTATTTATGCAAATTATCTAATATAAAAAAAAAAAAAAACTGTACATAAAATTAAACTATAGACAATCATGTGCACTCATATAATTTGTCAGAATAGCCAATATTGATAACTGGAGAAGGATGATGATGAAATGCCTTCGGGGTTGATTATTTATTGTACATACTTCAGAGGTTAGAAAAAGGATGAATGTTTGCATATACCTAAGAACTCAGTTCAATAGTTAAACGTGCATAAACTAAGAGAGGAGACCAAAAACAACCATATCTATATTCTATTTACATATATAAAAAATTATGCCACTTTCGTTGTAATTTTGTAACTCAAGAACAGGCTCAAAAGTTCGTTCACCTAATTGCGAGGTTTGCAACAAGACGGAAGATGTGCAGCATCTTTTGATGGAGTGTGTCAGGAACGAGTCTGAGAGAAATAGAATAATTAAAGAATTAGATATAAAACGGTTAGACTTAGGCACATTCAATAATTTTCTTTCCCAGCCTTTGTCCCGTGAGGCTAGAATGATTTATTCTTTAGTTAATATTTAAGTTCATTTTTTGTTTAGAAATAAGGTTTTGTTATGTAACTTAAGATTAGTTTATGATGGGACTGACGTGAACTGTGTTCAAAAGTCCCTTAAAATAAAATAAAAAAAAAAGAACTAGCTCACCTATCCAAAGCAAAAGTTTAGGCTTTGAATTGACTAATTAGTAGGTTTATGTGAAATTTGTTTCAAAACCAAGAACCAGAATTTTGTTATGTCATTCATGCGCTTATTTCATTTAGGACGTGCTTCGATTACAGCAAATTGTTGGCGATAATATTATTGCTTTGTTTGTTTATTAATGCTCAAAATGAAAAAAAAATGTTTTTCCTAAAGTTTTGGATTAAGTTTTAAAATAGCTAACAATTAATAATTTTTTTTTGTTTAAATAAATTAATTTGATGTTCCAATCACTTATTATTTCACTTTATACGTAGCGAAGCAAGTACCGGACCGCTAGTTCACTATAAAAACCTATGCGTTCACTGCAGTCACTAGAGTGAGCTTTAACTTCTTGAAGTAAGCTACAGAATAGCACAACAACAACTTTATAGTCGAGTCGTGTCCTTGATCTATGACTAATAGATATTATGTCTCACACTGACGTGTTCGGCAAGCCATCCATTAATCAATTCTCGATACACTCGCAGCTTGTTCGACTATTCATTACATGGATTTGCATATCATACATGTTCATATAGTACGGGGTATATAACTCGATAATCGATTAGAATCGTACAGTGGCAAAAGTGAATAAGTGTGTTAGTTATGATTTTTGTGAGGCGCTTTAGAAATGGGTGAGTTAACATTCACAACAGTCTTTAAGTTTAACTAATGGGGAAGGTTTTTTCAATGTAACATCTGTAAATAATCATTAATACTGAAGATGCTTAAATCGGGTTTCAAAAATGGAATTAAACCTTATCAATATGTAGCATCCTTTAATGTAGGCCGTGAAATCAAAAACTTCTTAAATGTTTGACAAAAATACAAATCAATTATGCGGATTTTCACTTTAAGAGGGATGCAACATAATGAATTACATTTAGAACAACATAATTATAACCTTGCAAATTGGAAAAAAAAACTTAAGAAAAACTGAATGAAGCGGGATACTCTGACGCTCTTGGATAATGCCAAAGAAGAATTTGACAAGTTCTCAACTTCGAAATTGAAAGCAAGCCTCTTTAATCTAGCTAACTAGATGACAAAATAATAATAAAATAAATTGTTGCGGTGCCTACAACGCAACATGCGAACAACGCGTCATACTGACGTCACACGAATTCTACATCTCGCAATCAGAGTTTACCGTGCAACTAGCACATATACAAGCTCGCGACATCAACCGGCGGGCAAGTGGCCCGCCAGACAACTAGTCTGGTCGGAGGATCCTCCCTTTTCTATGGAGGATGAGTGAGCTTTACACGCTGCTCCTCATACCTCCACAAAATAAAGAAATAACGGATTGCCCCCGATTCGCATGTTCACAAACTAACCTAAATTTAAGTTCAGTGAATCTTTATTTCACAAAGAAAAAACAGGAGCTAAAATATTATATTAGTTTAGTCAACTTTAGTCCTGTCAAATTAGCCCAGGTCTGAAGTAAGTTGGCGTATTTTTAGTAGCCATATCTTTAATCGTGTTGAAGCGTGCGCGTGTTGTGTGTTGTCTGTAAAAGATCGCTCTTAGCGATAAAACCGCCCATTGTGTCACCCATCTTTATATTTATGGTTTTGTAATCTATATGGTGTACAGAATAAAGAGTATTCTATTCTACGTCTTAATTTGACAGGACTAAAGTATATTCTGTCCCAATGAAATAAAAAGAAAAAGATTGGAACTTAAAATTAGGTTAGTTTGTCAACAAGAGGATCGTCACCCACCATTATCACATTAGTTCGTGTGGTCCTTTGAAAAGACAAGCTTTTCTCTGAAAGCTTTTCGTAAGAATGGAAGTCTCTTTTCTGCTGCGAAGATCTATAGAATCTTGATATTGAATTAGTTGCATCGAAACGCAAAGCAATGCACATTTTGTATTAGCTTTTTTATTTACCTAAGAGAAGTTTAAAAGGAGGTTGGGTGATTTTTATGTTGATAATGGCGCCGATTCTCATGTCCACAAACTAAACTAACTTTAAGTTAACTGCATCTTTTTTTTTCTATTTTATTATGAAAAGGATAGAAGATAACATTTTAGTTTAATCCTAACAAATTAAGATACTCCATAGACAGTTTAGACGCGATTATAAACATGACGACCAAAAATAGTTACGTCAATTTACGCTAGGAGCGGTCTAATTTGACAGGTCTGAACTAACATTTTATCTTCTGTCCTTTTCTTAATGAAATAGAAAGAAAAAGATGTATTGAACTTAAATTTAGTTTAGTTTATATGCATTTTTAGTTCTATCTTTGATTATTTTTTATTTCAATGCTATGTCTTTGACTATTCTGTAAAGCGATTTCATTCATTTATTATTTAATTTATGCTTTATTACTTCATGTTTACGGCAGTATTTTTTAAGGTCTACTAGTTGCTGCCAGCGACTTCGTTCGCGTACGTGTTGGAAAAAAAATAATGGGTTATTTTGTTTTGCGTGCAGTCCCATTTTTTTTTTTACTTAATTTTAGCTCTCTGTCGGAGAAATTTCGGTTAAAATAAGTCCCTCCGTTTCAGAGATTAGCTGGAACAAATAGACATTTTTTCTTTAACCGTAAATATACATACTTACATATTTAGTAAGAAACTGTTACTTTTACATTACATTTTATGTATTTTTATGTTTAAGAAGAACTAAGCAATTGGGTTTATTTTCACCCTGTTTATATATGCTGGTACATAAAAGTAATAACATACTTCTAGTTGAAAAATTATTATCCTCTGACAACTGTATTCACTGTTTTGATTATAAATAATATAAATAAATATATCAAATCAAATCAAAATTGTTTATTGCAAATTAACCATCACTTGGTACTTTTGAATAGTCAATGTCGGTCAGACCAAGAAAAGTGCAACTAAATTGCACGTTTCAAAGCGTAGATCTCTATGGAGAAGAACGTGCAAGAAACTCCATAGACACATGGACATATAGACATGTATGTAGATAACCTGCGGGGCACTAGCACAACACACTATTAGTAGCTATGGCTTATTTTGACAGTACAGAGAAATTCATTGCGTTATTTGCATTGTTTAATTGATTTTTTTTCTAACTGAAGAAGGAATGCATCACCAACATCCTTCAAAATGATTGTCACGTCAAGCGCGTCAGTTTCCTTTAGAGAATTAGTACATCTTCTGTCCAATACTATTGAATATACCTAGAGATATTCTTTTACATCTGAGTGATATTTATGAATAATGTTTTATTTTATATCCCAGGAGAAGCATCGAGCTATTCGCTATAAAAGATTCCTTACTTTTTTCCAGGGGCTTTATTTCTTTGTGCAAAATTTCATCACCACCTGTCACGCGTCTGCAAAAAGATTCTCAGACAAAGTACTGCAGAGTTCTGGAGGGTTTTTTCGATACGGAGATAAATGACCGGTTTTATTTTATACCTACGACCCAAACTATCAGATGTAACGACATCATGGAGGAAAATTGATGCAGTATTTTAGTCTTTATGAAATCTATTTTTATCTGTTCGATTCAAGCACAGACCAAATATTTGTATGATCTACAAGTAGTTGTTCCGGGTCTGGCTGTTTGTGTAGGTTTGTGAGTTTATATATTTGGAACCGTACGCGTGGGGTAAGGTTTCTTATAGAAAAAGAAACAAAAATTACGGATAGGTTGAAAGCTGAAAGTGAGCTATTTTCATAAATGTTATTACTTTTATGTACCAGCATATAAAAACAGGGTGAAAATAAACCCAATTGCTTAGTTCTTCTTATCCATAATAAAAACTTTTTTACAAAAAAACAGCTGACTTCCAAAAACCACTACAAAGTGAAAAATAACGAATTTCGGAAGTCGGTGTCTTTGGTTTTGTATATTCGTTTTTTGACACCGACTTCCGAAATTAGTTATTTTTCACTTTGTAGTGGTTTTTGGAAGTCGGTTGTTTTTTTGTAAAAAAGTTTTTATTTTACACTTTTTAGTTGTTAAAAGTACTATGTATTCAGTTGCATCCGGTCAGACTGGAAGCTGACGCAAATATAGTTGGGAAACGACGTAATTTTGTTTACTTTAATTTTTACCCGTAAGTATTCCCTCAACTGCCTATGGTCATCATCATCAAATTTACTGTAGACCATTATTTTAACCCAATGGGTGCAAAGGTCTCATCAATATAAATGAATGAAGTCCAACCACAAAGTAGCTACTGTAAACCGTTGAGGAGTTCCCGGAACTGGCCTTTGTCTTCATCATCAGAGCTCTTATGACAGTCACAACCCATCTAGGTGTAAAGTTCTTATCAATACAAATTAATCGAGTCCAAACACAAGGTAGCTGCTGTGAATTGTTGAGGAGTTCCTTCGACTGTCTCCCGGCTCCATCATCAGATCTACTCCAGACCTTTATTAAATTGTAGTGTTTTAAAATACTTAATGAAAATGCCAAGAAATTCACTAGTCCACCCCTTGCAATTTTTGAAAGTTCCCCTAGTTTTCACTGGTCTTCCACCATCAAACCCTGATATCCTTATCATGGGACCACCTTGGGAAGGTCTTCTTTCCAGAAAAAGAATTATAAAAATCGGTTCATAAACGACGAAGTAATGCGCGAACAAACATAGAAAAAAAAGGCATATATACGGTCGAATTGAGTAACCTCCTTCTTTTTGAAGTCGGTTAAAAATACATAAAATGTAATGTAAAAGTAACAGTTTCTTACTAAATATGTATGTATATTTACGGTTAAAGACAAAATGTCTATTTGTTCCAGCTAATCTCTTAAACGGAGGGACTTATTTTAACCGAAATTTCTCCGACAGAGAGCTAAAATTAAGTAAAAAAAAAATGGGGCTGCACGCAAAACAAAATAACCCATTATTTTTTTTTTCCAACACGTACGCGAACGAAGTCGCTGGCAGCAACTAGTAGACCTTAAAAAATAGTGCCGTAAACATGAAGTAATAAAGCATAAATTAAATAATAAATGAATGAAATCACTTTATTAACATTTCATTCTGTATTAGACATTTAACTTATTAAAAACATAGTATCAAAAGTCGGCCAATTTTCCACATACAGTTATCCATACAGCATACTGACCTACATAGACATACTCCGTGCCACCCTTTGGAGTTTTGCAATTACGGAAAATGATATAGCAACCTATACTGATGGTACTCCCATCCGCATATACGAAAGGCCAGAGGGGCTATTCTAATATATTTGAGAACGTTCTCCGTCTGATCTAACTTCCAATCTGTCAAAAAATCCTAGAATTTCCTGCATTTTGACATATATGTCGGAGTCTGCGACGGCGGAGCGGTAGGGTCATCAGCATCTTGGTGTTGTGGTAAAGGGATCCATATCGTAGGTGGTGTTTTGAATTAAAGCATGACGGGTAAATATACTCTCCAATCTTGACAATAACAATTTGAATAGGCAAACCAACAATTTCGCCCCGGAGAAGTGCTTTCGTCCGCGCCTCAGTGCAAAGTGACCGTTCGACCATCTCCACTTTCCAAAACGACTACGTCTTCGTGCCGCCATTACAAAAATAACGTCACGGCGTTTATTAAATGAGCAACCTCTATTTTAAGTTTTTGACATTTGTTGTCGTCGAAATGAGACTGCAATATATGTATGTATCTATGATATATGTATGCGATAAGCGGCTTCCACACGCTGGCTGTTTGTCACAAACACCGCAAACAGCAAATAAAGTCCCAAACATCCAACAAAAATCACCCAACACAAACAGACATCCACATGCTTGGTGAACGTTCATTACATTCCGAATCGGCAAACATGGCGGACGTCGAACTTGTGGCAAGTATATCTTTCCGCCCGCCGCATCGCCCGCGTGGAATTCGGTTATATTGCGCTTTTTAGATTTCCCTCGAGAAAATCATTTTTTTTACAATAATAGGTAGCCTATGTCCTTTCTTAGGGTCTAAAGATTATCTGTGCCAAATTTCATCAAAATCGGTTTAGAAGTTTAAGCGGGAAAGCGTAACAGACAGAAAGAGTTACTTTCGCATTTATAATATTAGTATGGGTGGATTAGTATGGATTAAAACAAGCGAAAAAAAAAAGATTACGAAAAGACGATGGTGGATGATTCAAATGCATAAAAATCGTACAAGGTACCTCTTTAGGCCTATTATTTTGGCTTTAATTTGCCGTGTTATTTAATTTTACTTAAAAGTTTTTGTTGGTTTCAGACAATTTATAGAAGAAAAATCTAATGAGCTTTTCACAAACCATCAGGGGAGTTTCATAACTTCTGTTTCATGAGTTTCACAGGTTTTGAGTATTTGCTATCCTTTATCCTTTTTTTTTTCTTCAGATGTCTGCTTAACGTAGCCATCAGTATTTATTTTTTGGTCTTCATTTCGTTCACACTTTTATTAATTATAATGCTGATTCGAGTCCATGCATCATTAACCTTTTGCCGATTTTTGTAATCGGCATCTTTAGAATTACAGAGATATGGCTCATTTTGATAAGCCACCAAAAATGACAGAATCGTAGGTGCTGACCAATCACTCATTTTTTTGCTTTGCGCGCCAACGGAAACGTGTATCAAGTAAATACGTCCGCCTCCCGAAAGCTCGCACGCATTACTGAATACTGATCGCTGCCAAACGTGTGGATACCTCGCAAACTGTTTGCCAAACATCCTTTGATCTGGCAAGAAAAACCGACACCAATGCCGAACACTGCCAAACACCAACACAAACAGGCAAACAAAGACAAATGCCCATCCACACGTCCGTGTTTGCTGTTTGCTGTTGGCTGTTTGCCATTGTTTGCCAAGCGTGTGGAGGGCCTTATATGCGTATAGTATATATTAGCTAGCATAAATACATATATATTATATATGCTAGATTTTGAACATTTTAAAATACGAGAATTGGACGTCAGACTAAAATATACCGGTGTTCTATTGGATGAATTTTGGAGAGTGTGCGAGGGAATTACATGACTTAATTCATCCATTATTCGTCATCATTTCTCCGTTTCATCATCGGATGATTCACCCTTACGTTGAAGCGTTACTTCGTAATAATTTTGGTTTTCGTTCAAAGTTCAAACTTCATCATGGCCTGTTTTAGATAAACTATTATGTCTATCTATCTGCAACCCAACCTTCGTTTATCGGCTCGATATGACGCCGGTTTGGTAGCGAGACTGTTAGATTAATTGGTGTACAAACGCACGGGAGGGGCCCGTGGTTCAATATCAATAATAAAAGCCGCACGGATCGATCGAAGATTACGATGTTTGCTGCGGTCGTAGATGAATGACCCCTCTGTGCCTTTTTTGTTTTGGATGGGAAATCATCAAATGACCTCTTCCGCTCTGGGCGGAGCGGAATGGCGTATCAGACTCTTACTGACTAAAAGCCACCCCTATTCTTTCACTTGCCTGTGCGCCAGAGCCACGGTTTCTTTTTTAACCTGAAAACTGACCCAGGAGGCATCGGTTTTCATGGACTCCGTCACGATGTGCTGACATCTTTTTGAGGCGCGCGTGAAACACAACGCGTCGTCGACTCGGGCCTGGTTCTTACCGGGCGGCAAGCAGCCCACTGCTCGGCGCCCGCAAGCCCACCCTTCTGTGCCTTGAAAAGACCCTGTTAGTCTGGGCTGTCATTTGTACGTCTTTGATAGTTGTTAAGCATAGTTAGAAAGAATGCCCCAATGTCTGACAACCAGACTTATCAAGGGGCTTGCTTGTATCCAGTAACTGGGTTGTTGAGGAGCTGCATACGGTTAGACTGAAGGCTGAAACCATTATAGCTAGGCAAAACTAGCCAGGTGGAATTTGACATGACAGCTGCACCTTAATTGCGTAGCACACTAATACTATCAGTTTAGATCTGTTCTTTTGTATGGCAGTGAGGCGTGGCTTGTGTTCGAGTGACACAAGCAGGAGCTGCGTGTCACGGAGTTGAATATGCTGCGGTGGATGTGTGGAGTTACCCGGAAAGACCGCATCAGGAACTCCCGCAATAGACAAACTACAAGAGGGTTGCCTACGCTGGCACGGTCACGTCTTACTGGATAACAAATGTCTTGCCATGACGCCTCCGCCGGGCCGGAACAAGCGAGGTAGACCAAACAAGTGCTGGCTTGACGTTGTAGGAGATGAAGTGCGTGCCAGCAATCTCAAACCACGGGATGCCAGAGATCGTGCGAAATGGAGGCGTACATGTAGGAAAGCGGACCCGGGGCTCCAACGCGAAAGCCGCGGATGCAACCGGGATTATACGCTCAGATGATGAGGATGACTAATACTATCAGTTAGAATCATTTTGAAGTATATTGCTAATTCATTGCTCCATATACGAAAAATGTGTCTGCTCAAGAAACGTAAATAATGCAATGCATATTGTTGAACTATCAAAATGAATCCCACTGCTACTGATTGTGTGCTACATTATTACCTGCTGTTCTGGTGAACCAAATTGGTCTATCAAGTTGAAGGTTTGCTCTTTGTAATTTGTGAACTGTGATTTATATTCATTTTTGTATTTGCTATTTTTTTGGTTTCTTATCCTATCATTAGCTTGTATTAAGGAATGATGGTTGCAAAAAACGTGATAATGGCGAATTGAATAAAAGTAATACCGCTCTAAAAACAGTATAAAGCGGCATTTCCCCGTGTATTACTTTTCTCATTATGACTGGCTGGCATAACAAGGCCAGCTAGTCAAAATGGTTAAATAATAAATGGTTTATCGTTAGTCAATGAATAAAGGATGAAAATAAACAAACAAATGACTGGCTGGTAACAATTCAGAGTCAAAACTGACAACCAAAGAGTTATTTTTTGTTAACGCGAAACCGTTATCATTTGTTCAGAATAAGCAACTGAATCAATTCCAATCATTTTTACAGCATGTTATATTTTTCCCAAATGCATTTAGAAATTATTGTAATGTAGATACCGAGCGCGCGCACGTAGCTTACGATAGATCATAGTACTTGCGCGCAGCCATCAGTTGACGCCAGAGGTCAACACACCTCGCTCGCTCGCCCGAGGCGGAGCTTTGACCATATTTTTGTTGGGACAACCAAGTAGAAAAGCAAGCTCATAACTTTGTGGTTTTCATTATATCTTTCTGAAATTTTGTACATAGATTCTTTACTTAAAAACACTGGACACGTGTTTCGGGTTTCGCACAACCAAAAAATAATGTTGTATCCATACTAATATTATAAATGCGAAAGTAACTCTGTCTGTCTGTCTGTCTGTCTCTCTGTCTGTCTGTTACGCTTTCCCGCTTAAACCTCTCAACCGATTTTGATGAATTTTGGCACAGACAATCTTAAGACCCTGAGAAAGAACATAGGCTACCTTTTATCCCGGAAAAATTTGATGTTCCCGAGGGAAATATAAAAAGCGCGATATAACCGAACTCCACGCGGGCGAAGCCGCGGGCGGAAAGCTAGTGTGACAATAAAATAAGGTTGACAACACTTCAATTTATTCCTTACCTATCCCCAACGAGGAAAATACGAAACCATAAAGAATTCTATCCATGCCGCAAAGAACAGTCAACGATAAAACTAGAAATTAAATTACTCAACCAGCCATAACCTCGTATCCCTTCCACTTTAGACAAGAGTAAGTAGATTTACCTAACCTAATAACGTTCAATTGTTTCCAAGTGCTGTCCTGTTCTGGTTTGGAGTCTTTGGACTAGAGCCAGTGAGTAGTCGGCCAAAGTTGAAGACTAGACCGCACTTTGTTTATATTGATCGAAGTTATGCAACAACAGATGGTGGCGACTGTGGTGGGAACTGCCATGTAGTAATGAATTTTGTGAAACACTTTTTGTTGCAGAAGGAGTAGAGCGTCTTCATAGTTTAAACTGTGAAATGTTTTGTAGTAAGAAATTACGTATATCTTGGACACCAAGCACTGATTAAAAGGTGAAGGAAAACATCTTGAGGAAACCTGTACTATTAGTTTGAAATCACCAACCCGCATTGAGCAAGCGTGGTGATTACGCTCAGTCCTTCTCTGTATGAGAGGAGACCTGTGTCCAGCAGTGGGACGATAAAAGGTTGATAATGATGCAGAAATTACGGTTGTAGCAAATATTTTTGTATACAATAACAAAGACAAATATTCGTTGAATTTGGTAGGAACAAGTTTGCTTAGTAGTAGGATAGATTCGCCGCTAAATACAGGGTGTATCAGACATCGTAACGCAAACTTCGCGAAAAGGCTAGACCGCATGTCACCAATAAAATTATGATAGTCATTTATGTCGTTAATGAGCAGTTAAAGAAATCACGGTGTTTAAAAAAAGTGTCGGCTCGGCTTTTGAAGGTTGCAAGCGCGTGTTTGTAGGTATGACCCCTGATGTGAACTCTATTAAATCAGCTGATAGTTTTTCGAGTTTTGTTCTTATTCTGATTTTTTGTGTAATTAGCGAATTAATTAATTTTTACTTTAAAATCTTATTGGATTATAAAAGTATAACAGTTATGAACGGCCTAAAGTGAAAAATACTGTATTTTTTTAAAATCAGGTAATAGCCGACGGAAAATTTCACCATTGGGGGGTTCAGAATTATGTACTGGATCGTTGGTATTCGTTTGTGCATCGATGTCAGATACACCTTCTAAAGTTCGATTATTTTTTTTATTTTTATTTATATCGTTCCCAAATGTGTTGGGACTAACAGGACTTAGTTGAATATCCATAATAATATTCCACAATCCAGTTACTGGGTAATACAATAGCCATTGGAGAGTTGTGGTCAGACTTTCGGACTTTTACTGACCAGTAACGACTGTCAAAAATCTACGAGTGACAGCCGGGAGCAACGGTTCAGTGTGCTTCCTGAGGCAATATGTATAAGTAAATATGGTCAACGATTCAAAATCAAAACCAAAGCATTTATTTCAAATAAACCAGTTACAGGCACTTTTGAATTGTCAGAAGGTCAGTCAGTCAGTAAGATGAAGCTAGTCGCCCATTCCAAAGAGTAGGTACCTATGGAGAAGAACGGGCAAGAAAATCCATGGACATTCTTTTAAATTTTCAAGCTATTGTTACAAATATTTGATTACATCATTCATGTTGAAATCCACCGGGTGAGAACGATGCAGAAATATATTGTACGCTAAGAGCGTTCATTATGGAAAACAAAAAAAAAAAAAACAACAATTCAGAAATTAAAGTACGCTGTAGCAGCTAAGAGATGACCAATCCCCTCTGACGGCGTCCGTTCACGAACATGACGTATGGATCAGCATCATTCAGCTCAACCATATTGAAAGGAACCTTATGACCCAACACACGCGCCACCACCAGCGAGACCTTTGAGTGAGATGTCATGCTCACTCAACAGTCAGAGCACTATTCATTCAGCATTCATATTCATTTATTAGCATAAAACATGGTATACAAAGGTGTTACATTACAAATGTAAGATCATGCATGTTCTGCTTATATCTACAGCATGCAAAATTGTTAATAATATGGTTTATATTATAGGTATTCCATATTACTATAAAAATTATTGCCGTTTATACAAGTGAATTTTAAATAATCTGCTATGTAGTCATTTAATCTCACATGGTAGTTTATTACATATTCGGACGGCCATAGTTAGGCTGCTTTTACTATACTTAGCTGATCGAGGGATTAACAAAAACAAGCCTAAATTGGTCTCGGCGATTTCTAGTGCCTACATCTACCGAAGGATCCAGCTGGCAGCATTTGGTAAACTCGGTCGGGTATTTTCGTCGCCCATACCCCAATGCTTGAAAACTAAAATCTTCAACCAGTGCGGCCTACCCGTCATGACTTACGGAGCCGAGACGTGGACACTAACGGTCAGACTAGTCCATAAGTTTAAAGTCGTTCAGCGAGCTATGAGGCGGGCTATGTTGGGCGTCTTTCTGAAGGACCGCATCAAAAATGAGGTGATCCGACAGAGGACTAGAGTCATCGACATAGCTGAGAGGATTAGCAAGCTGAAGTGGCAATGGGCTGATCACATATGCCGCAGGACCGACAACCGTTAGGGTAAACGAGTCCTCGAGTGGAGACCGCGTCTCGGCAAACGTAGCGTAGGACGCCCTTGGGCGAGATGGAGCGACGAGATCAAAAAGGTGGCTGGTAGTGGCTCAGGATCGAGCTTGTTGGCGTGCCATGAAGGAGGCCTATGTCCAGCAGTGGACGAGTAGGGGCTGATGATGATGGTGACATCTGCCGTTGTTTTTTTGAAAAAGTCTTTTGTGTTCAAGGACCAATCGCGGCAAATGTAAGATTAACCTGATTGATCGACCCGTGCGGCTTTTTTTATAATTATACGATAGTGTTTGACCGCAATCCCACCTGATGGTAAATAGTGATGCAATCGTTGATGGTAATGCGCCCTAGTTTATTAAGAACCTACCTATTCATTCAAAAAAGAACTGAGTGAATCGAAAATTAAACGATAATTTCTCGAAAACATAAAGTATATGTTTCTGCGTCAGCTGGATTTAATCTATTTTACTACAATTTAATTCGCAGTGATGCCTTGTCGATCAAAGAGACTGATAATAATAAAACAATTTACGATTGAAACGAAAATTGGGAGGGAAGGATTGAAAAATGTTTCAGTCTCTTCCGGAGTCGAATAGGTTCATCTCGATTATCAACGATCTTGATTCGATATAAAACTTCAATCGATTTTGCCGACGTTCGTGGTAGACGAAGGCGTAACTTGCAGTAAACAAGTTTTCAAACTTGCCATGTTTGATCCCAGTTTGTTGAATAAAAAACGGAAAAAGAGATTTCTTTGTGTGAAAGATTTGATCGGGAAGATATAAGTTGAATTGAATACGACTGCATTTGAGTGGTGAATTGTAAGTATCTATGGTTAGATTTGAAAGTTCAACTTTTCCTCAACATGAGTTCCAATTTTAAATGCACTGGTAAAAGCAGGAAAAGATTGTCTATGCATATGGAATTTTGCTTGGATTTAGTATATACTTACTATGTGAACTCCTTGGTAGTTTGATAAACATGAGGGATAAAAATGTTATAGAATAAATATCGATATAGCTCTACGAGTGTAATTTTAATGCCTACTTTTTTAATATAAATGGACATGCAAAGTTTTGAAACAAGGTTATTTGTTAGACCTCCTATCTACTTGATTGTTTTTATGATAATGAACATTAATAATGCGTATTGTAGAAATAAAATAAAACATTTCATGATAAGAGTTTGTTGTTGCATGATAATGATCCATCGGAAGTATAGGTGGTTGTAATGTTAGAAAATAGCCATGACCTAGTTTAGAATAAACACGTAAAAAGCTGTACACAAAGCTGAAGCTAATAAATAGACAAATTAACAAATGCCCATTATGAGCTTACCGTTCAACACAATATCAGATGATTTACAACACCTTAATGCGCCTTTGGGCGAAGTGAAGAAGCATTTTTGACAGAGCAAAGGCGGGGCAAAAATAATGAAGACAAAGGGGGTTATTATGGACAAATGGTAGGCGCCTTCAATTTCCCTGCCTCAACCAAATTAAAACACAAAATGAGATTTGAACATAACGATAAGAAACATTGAAGATAGAAAGAATATTAAAGGTGCTTACATAATCTAAAAAATGCTGTTCTTTTATGACTGACTTTGGTAAGACTTGTTACTGAAACGTTTTTGTAATGAAGGGAAACTTCTGGTGGTTCCCATAGTTGGTTTTATCTATTTGTTATGACGGGCAAACTTACGAATATAATTTTAAATACAACACACATCTCGTCTACTGTTAATGTTTAGTAATAAGTTATTTCAAAACAATTTAAATTGTTAAAATTCATAAAAAAAAAACACTTAAGAAATTAATTAGAACGATGTTAAATGTCTGTCGAACTCTCATGTCGCACCCACTCCAATTGTAGTTGGTTGCTCTGCACTCGAAGTTGTTGACGAGTATATATACCTGGGACAGAAAGTCCAACTAGGTAGGTCCAACTTCGAGAAAGAGGTGTCTCGGCGAATCCAGCTCGGTTGGGCAGCGTTCGGGAAGCTACGCTACATCTTCTCGTCGTCCAAGATACCACAGTGTCTCAAGACTAAAGTCTTTGACCAGTGTGTGTTGCCAGTGATGACTTACGGAACTGAAACGTGGTCGCTCACAATGGGCCTCATACGAAGGCTCAGAGTCACACAAAGGGCAATGGAAAGAGCTATGCTAGGAGTTTCTCTGCGTGATCGAATCAGAAATGAGGAGATCCGCAGAAGAACCAAAGTCACCGACATAGCTCTGCGAGTCGCTAAACTTAAGTGGCAGTGGGCAGGGCACATTGCGCGTAGAACCGATGGCCGATGGGGCAGCAAGGTTCTGGAGTGGCGGCCACGTACTGGAAGACGCAGCGTAGGGAGACCCCCAACAAGGTGGACCGATGACCTGGTGAAGGTCGCGGGAAGCCGATGGATGCGGGCAGCACAAGACCGGTCATCGTGGAAAGCCTTGGGGGAGGCCTTTGTCCAGCAGTGGACATCTATAGGCTGAGGAAGAAGAAGAAGATGTTAAATGTCATAAAAAGAAATTACATTTTAAATGTAGGATGTCAATCTAGAAATAAATAAATAATAAAAATATTAAAAAATATAAAAAGGAAAAAAATGCAAATATAGAAATAGTACCTATGTCAACGATGAATACCTACTAAGTACACATATAAGACGTTAAAGAATCCATACTAATATTATAAATGCGAAAGTAACTCTGTCCGTCTGTCTGTCTGTCTGTCTGTCTGTCTGTTACGCTTTCCCGTTTAAACCTCTCAACCGATTTTGATGAAATTCGGCACAGACAATCTTTAGACCCTGAGAAAGGACATAGGCTACCTTTTATTGAAAAAAAAAATTGATATTCCCGAGGGAAATCTAAAAAGCGCGATATAACCGAATTCCAAGCGAGCGAAGCCGCGGGCGGAAATCTAGTTAATAATAATTACAAAATCCTGCATCATCCCACTGCTGGACTAAGGCCTCCTGAATTCCAGCTTTATCGATTCAGAGCTAAATTGAGCCGCTGATCGTTTACCCTCTCCTACGGGGTCTGCCGTGAGGCTAAGAGGCCTCAATCGAAGTAGTAGTTATTTTGGCCAAGAGCTCATATGATGACGTGGCCAGCCCCGTCCCACTTAACTTTTGTGGCTTTTTGAGTAATCTGTGTTTTGTAGTGAAGTGTGATGTGAATATGGCATCTCTTTTACTAAATTAAAATACAGCCAAATAGTCGTGGTGGCGTAGTGGTTAAAACACCAGCCTCTCAAGTATAAGTGCGGGTTTGATTCCAGGTCAGGCAAGTACCAATGTAACTTTTCTAAGTTATATGTACTTTCTAAGTATATCTTGGACACCAATGACTGATTACAAGGTGACGGAAAACATCTTGAGGAAACCTGGACTTTAAGTCTGAAATCGCCAACCCGCATTGAGCAAGCGTGGTGATTACGCTCAATCCTTCTCTGTATGAGAGAAGACTGCTTACCATCAGGCAGGATTGCGGTCAAGCGCTGGTTTATAATTTATAAAAAAAAAAAAAAAAAAAGATCTGTGACAGCAGTGGGACGATAAAAAGGTCGATGAAGATGATGATGAAATTTCAAATCGAACTGTTTCTCTTGTTAAAATCTCTATATTTTATGTTATAAAACGTCCCATTCGATGACCTAACCGCATTGCAAGCCATAGGATCAAAGGAATCAAAATTTAGTTAGGTTCACTACCGATTCTTTCATTTGTTTTATTTCCTATCCGCAGCTATACCACCGCCCCAGTAGAGACACAGTCGACTGAATATAATGACATTTTTTTCTTCAGTTTTATTTAATTTCGCCCGAAGAAGTTCGCCGCTTAGTAATTGGAGACAATAATTTCGAAAACCTTTGCCTCGACTGCCCGAATAACTCAATTATGTAAATCGGTTGGAAATATTTACGAACCTAGGTACGAATTTCAGAGTTTTGTTTTAGAAAGGCAAGGTTTTTTGGATGTAGTTTTTTCTTTAGCAAATACGGCCATTAAGTGTGCAAATATTTATTTATTTATTTATTTATTAGAAACATACAATTATAGCACTGTTACAGAGCATTCCAATTCAGTGCTATAAGTAAGAACAAATTATACATAACAATAAAAAAAAAACATTACATACATAAAGGCAGAATAATTAGTAAAGAAACATTTATAATATATTTACATTATATACTTAGACTATAATAAACAGGAACAATACCTACATCATTAATTAATATTTCCTATGAATCTATACCTTGTTATAATATAGAAGCGTCACATGTTTTTGGCGCGTGTACACTCTATGAAAATGGATAAAGATTATAATATACACTTTAGCAACCTCTTTAATCTCATATTACAAGATAATAACTGGTGTACAGAGAATTTTTGGTAAATATGGTCATTTCCATGTTAGTTATCATTGAAAATGATTGAAAGAACAGCCACTAGTGGACGAAATTATTGTAATTGTGAACCTTTTTTTTGTTCGGATGGGAAATCATCAAATGACTTCTCCCGCTCTAGTTGGAGCGGAAGGGCGTGTCAGACTTTTACTGACTAAAACCCACCCGTATTTCTTCGCTTGCCTGTGCGACGGCCAGGGCCACGGTTTCTTGTTTAACCAACCCGCAACCCTGACCCAGGAGGCATCGGTCATCGTGGACCCCGTTACGATGTGCTGACATCTCTTTGAGGCGCGCGTGAAACACGACGCGCCGTCGACTCGGGCCTGGTCCTTACCGGGCGGCGAGCTGCCCACTGCTCACCACCCGCAGGCCCGCGCCTACAGTGGCTGGGAGTAAGGTGTCGTCTCCCGACCAGGGCGTTTCCTGCGGCGGCTAATGGCTTGAGGGCGCTGGGATTCCCGTTGCCTCACGCGCTCCGCCTCCTCCTTTGCCAGCATCACTGCTTCGCAAAAGGAGGTGATGGCCTGCCATGCACTCTCGCTCCGAATCATGGCCTGGACCAGAGTTGGACGCGAGAGATCGCCGCCGATCGCCGCTACGAGGACACGGCGGTGCTTTTTTTTTTTTTTGGGACAAACCCCGCCACACTGTTCCCAACCCACTGCAACTCCTGAAAGCCAGAATCAACAGTGGAGACCGCCAGAAAAACGCCGAGCAATGAAGCTCAACGAGGCACACGGTGGTGCTCTACCCAAGCCGGCCAGAGCTCCACCGTATGCTCCACCATGTCCTCAGGGCGATCTATACAATGGTGACACCCTGGCGTGTCCTCCCGCCTAATACGGAACAGGAACCACCCGAAACAACCGTGTCCGATACCGGAATGCCTCCCTGATGCAACTCCAGGGTAGGGTATTGAAGGCGTTGGCGATGTCTAGAGACACCGCCAAGACAACTCTACCCCGGGCCACAGCATCCCCTGTCGGCGTCATGGCGTCCACCGTAGAGCGCCCCCTGCGGAAGCCCAACTGGCTCTCCGCCAAATCTGCTCGCCTGAGTTGCCCGACGAGGCGATCTGTAATGACTCCTTCGAAGAGCTTGCCCACCTCGTCGAGCAGCACAATGGGCAGGTAAGCGGACGGAGAGTCCGCAGGGCGCCCTGGCTTCATTATGAGGACCAATTTCCCCGTCTTCCAGCGAAGTGGGAACTGACCCCAAATTATTGTGAACCTGCTACTACCTTTCATCATCACCATCATCTCCGCGTTTAGTCCCGGTTGCATCCGTTTTTGCGTTGGAGCCCGGGTTCCGCATTCTTGCTCATTCTCCTCCATTTCGCGCGATCTTTAGCATCCTGTGGTGTGAGATTGTTGGCACGCATGCCATCTTTTACAACTATTACTATCTTTCAAGAGTGTACAAAAGAGTGGAAATTCTCGAAAATTTAAAGAACATTCACGGTCCGATTTCCGTCTCTATTTGTAAGAAACCCTCAAATTTCCTTACATTTTGAAAAGTTTTCGACATTAGTTTGTCGCCGAAATGAGACTGCTACCAGATTTTGAACAAGTTATTAAGTTAGATTTGGCCTTCAAGCCAGAAGCTTAGATACATTCATGCGAACAAATAAGGACAGCTTAGATAATTTGCCTTTGCCTTAAAAGCGTAGCAGATAGACAGACTCAAGCCATTCAATCTAAAATTAGACTTGATTTAAATCAATTTGATCCCAGACAGAGTTTAATCCCTTCATAATATAACTGGCTTTTTAGCTAGGCTAAAATAAAGTATAAAGCCATCGTCTCGTCTGGTTTTTAGGGTTCCGTACCTCAAAAGGAAAACACGGAACCCTTATAGGATCACTTTGTTGTCCGTCTGTCTGTCTGTCTGTCTGTCTGTCTGTCTGTCAAGACCCTTTATCTCAAGAACGCGTGGACGTATCAAGCTGAAATTCACACGAAATACTTGGGTTTATTGTCCCTTTAAGCTGTGAAAATATCAAACTTCTAAGCCAAGCCAATCAAAAGATACAGCCGATTATGTCGATATTTTCAACAAATTTTCGACACTCGCAAAGGAATCAAAACCTACAGGATACTTCCCGTAAACTCAGAATCTTGAAAATTGGCATGAAGCATTGTCATATAATGCAAATATAGGAAAAATTGCGAAACTCACATTTTTTTAGTTATATAATATAATAAACATATTTTAATAAAATGGAACTTACTACCTTATTTCTCACGAACGAATAAAGTTATCAAATTGCAATTTATACCAAATACCTAGGTCTATTGTTCCTTTAAGCTGTGAAAATATCAAACTTCTAAGCCAAGCCAATCAAAAGATACAGCCGATATATCGATATTTTCAACAAATTTTCGACACTCGCAAAGGAATCAAAACCTACAGGATACTTCCCGTAAACTCAGAATCTTGAAATTTGGCATGAAGGATTGTCATAAAATGCAAATATAGGAAAAATTGCGAAAATCAAATTTTTTTAGTTATATAATATAATAAACATATTTTAATAAAATGGAACTTACTACCTTATTTCTCACGAACGAATAAAGTTATCAAATTGAAATTTACACGAAATACCTAGGTCTATTGTCCCTTTAAGCTGTGAAAATATCAAACTTCTAAGCCAAGCCAATCAAAAGATACAGCCGATATGTCGATATTTTCAACAAATTTTCGACACTCGCAAAGGAATCAAAACCTACAGGATACTTCCCGTAAACTCAGAATCTTGAAATTTGGCATCAAGGATTTTCATATAATGCAAATATAGGAAAAATTGCGAAAATCACATTTTTTTAGTTATATAATATAATAAACATATTTTAATCAAATGAAACTTACTACTTTATTTCTCACGAACTAATAAAGGTATCAAATTGAAATTTATACCAAATACCTAGGTCTATTGTCCCTTTAAGCAGTGAAAAAATCAAACTTCTAAGTTAAAGCGATCAAAAGATACAGCAGTTTATACCGATACCTTAGACGAATTTCCGTCACACGCTAGGGAATCAAAACCTACAAGGTACTTCCCGTGAACTCAGAATCTTGAAATTCGGCACAAAGCAACGTTATATTATAGTACAGACAGATAAACGAAAAATTGTGAAAATGATAGATTTGAAGTTACATAAAATATTAAAATATTATTTTTGCTTACGACATAAAATATTTTTTTAATAATTATAAACTTACTACCTACCCTTTTTCACATGAACGCGTAGAGATATTAAAGTTGAAATTCATATCAAACACTTCTTAAATCTAATTGCCTCTAAACTGTGTAAAATTCTAAATCAATGCTAGTATTATAAATGCGAAAGTAACTCTGTCTGTCTGTTACGCTTTCCCGCTTAAACCTCTCAACCGATTTTGATGAAGTTTGGCACAGACAATCTTTAGACCCTGAGAAAGAACATAGGCTACCTTTTATCGCGGAATAATTTGATGTTCCCGAGGGGAATCTAAACAGCGCGATATAACCGAACTCCACGCGAGCGAAGCCGCTGGCGGAAAGCTAGTACGTAATAAATTGTAAACCGCTACGTTTGTACGGCGGAACCCTCGGTGTGCGAGTCCGACTTGCATTTGGCCGATTTTTTTTTCTAGTTAAAGAAAATGTCAATGGTTACATTTATATACTACTAGCTGCTGCCCGCGACTTCGTCCGCGTGGACTTCAGTCTACAGGAGCTCAGTTGATATAAAATAAGCGCCTGTTAAAAAAATATATTCGTCCGCGTTTGCTCCCGTTTTCGCAACATTTTTTGTTCCTGCTCTGCTCCTATTGGTAATAGCGGGATGTTTTACAGCCTATGTCCTTCCTCAGGTTCTAGACTATCTGTGTACCAAAATTCATTACAATCGGTTCAGTAGTTTTGGCGTGAAAGCCGGACAGACAGAGAAATTTTCGCATTTATAATATTAGGATGGATTTTGTATGACTATTGGGAACGATAGTCTACGTATGTGTAGAGGCGTTTGTATCTAAGGAATACCAGCCAGATTGTTTAGGGCTAAGCTTGCCGCGGTTAGTTCATGGCTGAGTGACCTTATTCACATACCAAGATCCCTCCATGATTTGGAAAGCCACTATTACCCAGGGGCTGTGGAGGTCAGATCAGAAGCCGAACCCAACAGTAGGTAAAAATTTGGGTGATGATAGCCTTCACATGTTTTGGGTTATTCAGTAACTGAGTTTCATCGTCTTTAAAACAGCTGTGATACGTTTTGAACGACGATTTTGGTATTCATGTGCATACAGTCAAACGAAACGCGTCGATGATAAAGGCAAGTGTAATCGTCGACGCGTGTCGGCGACAGCGGTGATAGACGATATGCCGCACGAGTACTTCAGCACCATACTCAATGTGCGCGTGTCGCTGTGTGTGTATACACACTTGTGTAAGCACCGTATTGGTACATAATCTGGCTGCAACCCTTGTTTTGCTTCTTAAATTTTGTAAAAACAATATAGATACAGCAAACAAAAGATAAATGCTTTTTCACCCAGATTGAAGCTTATCGTTTTATTATTTATGACATGTCTTGCTATATGTTTTGGCATAAAACTTGGTGTTTAGATTAAGTTATTCAGAACCTTAAAGGATAATGGCCGCGATTTACGAGTTTTAGGTTTCATCATCATCATCATTTCAGGCTAAAGACGTCCATTGGGCATAGGCCTACCCCAAGGATATCCACGACGACCGGTCATGCGCCTCCCGCATCCAGCGGTTTCGCGCGACCTTCACCAGGTCGTCGTCGGTCCACCTTGTCCCACGCCGCGTCTTCCGGTGCTTGGTAGACACTCGAGAACCCGTCGGCCCCATCTGGCATCGGTCCTACGGACAATGTGCCCGGCCCACTGCCGCTTACGTGTTTTAATTTTTCGGGCTATGTCGGTTACTCTCGTTCTTCTGCGGAGTTCCATAGTCGCTTTAGCTGGTGTTAATTATTTCTTCATCACTGCTTTAAAAAAGACGAAAACTATCGTGTTTTTTTTTAATAATTACTAACTAGTGCTTCACTGCAATCCTGCCTGATGGTAAGCAGTGATGCAATCGTTGATGGTAAAGCGCACTAGTTTACTAAGCCTATTCAAATTAATAAACTAAACTTAAATTCAATATTCTTAAAAAAGTTAGGAATAGGATGACGGCAGTTGAGCGAGGTGATGCAATGTTAAACACAAGACCAACACGACCAACGATGCTGCGCCAGAGGGAGATTGATCTGGAGACTCTCCACCACCAAACTCTTGACACAACAACATTTGGCAGAGCAGAACTGCTCAGACCCGTCCTCCGTACGGCTTCACCAGACACGGAAACGACGAATCGCTTGGCGGCAAGCCCTCATCGGGTGGGTGGTAACTTCTGCCGGCAGCCGATGTTATGGCCTACCCCCGAGGTGGAGCCAGCAATCATGATGATCCTAGAAGCTACATAGCTGACCAACTCGCACTGGGCATGACTGTAGGTTAACGGTCCACTCCCTCTCATTAAAAGAGGCCTGTGAGCTAGTAGTAGGAATATTTCTGGCTGACTTTATGTGTTATGCTGCGTATTTTAAACGTCGTATGTTCGATCCTTAGAATATCTCAGGTAATTCATAAGTGTTCGGACGAGTATGTAAAATAAAATATAATTGAGTTATGATGTCACGCGTAGGATGAGAAGACAAGTCGGTTTCGATAAAAAATCTACAGGCATCCATTTGCCTTTTTAAACCTAATTTAGTTGCGTTGTTAAAGGCATTTTTTGCGATGACTAAGTTTTATGAATGATCATGGCGGATATAACATGAAGAAGACAGGATATTAGAACATTGATGCGTTGCCTGTTACTATTAATTATATTATTCAGAATAAGGTTTCCTTATTTAATAACTGACAAAAAGTTTATTACAACCGTTTGTCGATTATCAAAAATGATAATGCGCTGTAACATAGATTTTTACTTTTCTATGAAACACCAGATTTTGTTTAATAATAACCTTTTAAAAAATCCTACTCTGGAATCATGTGCATCATCATCATCATTGTCATTTCAACCGAATGACTCACAGTTCACTGCTGGACATAGGTCTCCCCCAAGGATCTCCATGACGACCGGTCCTGCGCCTCCCGCATGCAGCGGATTCCCGCGACCTTCATCAAGTCGTCGATTCACCTTGCGTCTTCCGTCTTCTATCATGTGCATAACCCCGTATAAATTGCGACTGACCCTCATCCAATAAAATCGATAGTTGACCTTAATCGATTAATTTATTAGACGATTCATCTATTTCAGTTGCTACTTGTATACATCTCGCGTTAATGCTATCCCAATTTATATCTACAAACACATCAGATAACAGTGTAAGAATAAATATACCATCAATACAGATTTGTTTATCTCCAGATTCTGAGTAAGTCTATATACATTCGTAAGTCTTTGTAAGTGTTATGGCGTATGTTTGTATTCAATGCGGCTGGTACTCCGTTTCGTACAACATGCTTACTAATGTCGCACTCATTGCTGTGAATAAGTATCTCGTAATCATTATGCTTGGCAAACATTTTGTTGATTGTCTTTAGTTTTTGTTAGCAGTGAGATACCCTTTTTTGTATTGGATGGGAAATCATCATCATCATGCTCTGGGCGGAGCGGAAGGGAGTGTCAGACATTTACTGATCCACCCGTGTTTCTTCACTTGACTGTAGATCTGGGCCAAGGTTTCATTTTTAACCAATATGTAACCTTGACCCAGGAGGCATAGGTCTTCGTAGACCCCATCACGATGTGCTGACATCTTTTTGAGGAGAGCGTGAAACACAACGGCTATGAATGAGTATCTCATAATCATCATGCTTGGCAAACATTTTGTTGATTGTCTTTTGTTTTTGTTCGCAGTGATCTCATTGCAAGTACCAATACCATTGCGGCAAGTACCAATGTAACTTTTCTAAAGTTATATGTATTTTCTAATTATATCTTGGACACCAATGACTAAAAGGTTGATGATGATGATCTCATTGCTATCTCACCGGGTATTTACCCTGTAGTGCGATTCTGTAACCAGTTCTGTAATCAATCCACCGTGAAAATTTAGGTGGAGTGAGTGTTATGTGAGTTGTCATTTCAACTAATTATAGTGATTGATACTATTAGACAGCTCCTGTAAGCTCCTTTTGCCTAACTTTTCGAGATGAGATTAGTACACATTATAAATATCACCTCGAAAAGTTAAGCGAAATAACAAAAGCGAATACGACAAAAGTATACGTTATCCTTTTGTCGTATTTTGAGTATCTAGTTATCTTTTACAGTATCCAAATTCCGAAAAAGTATATTCTAATAATATTGGAAAAATATTGTTGTATATTTTGATAGCCCAATTCTTGAGGAAGGCTACAGCCTATCTAACACCACGTTAAGACCTTTACGAGCCAGGCATAAAGAAAGAAGTCAGAAATAGCTCCAAATGAAAACAAGTGATAGCGCGGGTCTGCGACGAGTGGGTCGGGGAACAAGAAACTTTACGCGGATTAAGTCGCGGGCTGAAGCTAGTAAATTAAATGTTATTGTGGAAATCAAAATATTTATTATACAGGGTGGCCCATCGATTGAAGTCATAAAAAAAATTTAGGTCCGGCATTTCGTGGGATATCCGAAACACCCCCATGTATGTTCCGCGATATTTCATAGTTTTCGAGTTATGATTTTTTTTTTACTTTTCGAGGAATTTCAACCGGAGAAGTATAAAAATTGTTTTATTTTTTTTAAATTAAGTCTTCTTAAGATTTTTTTTTGCAACAGAATCCTCATGTGCTGTACTTTAATACATAAAATAACTAGCTTCGTAACTTTGATGAAAATTACGAAAATGTTGGTCAGAATTAAAAAAAATACGTTCCGTGAATTAAGACTTTAATTTTCAACTTTACATTAAAAATCTAATCAAGTGTTATTTCACTTCTTATTTACTCTCAAAAATGCGCCATACGCCCGGGAGTATTCCAGTGAACAAGAACTGAGGCAGAAGATTTTAGAAGCAAAACGAGTAGTGAATGAAACCCCACGAAATGCCGGACCAAAAATTTTTTTTTATGACGTCAATCGATGGGCCACCCTGTATATTAGCATTTTATAGAATACGTTATTGGGAATCCCCAGCACGTTACGTGGGCAACAAATGGCTTGCCATGGCGCTTCCGCCGGGCCGGAACAAGCGGGGTAGACCAAAGAAGTGCTGGCTTGACGTTGTAAGAGATGACATGCGTGCCAACAAGCTCTTACCACAGGATGCTAAAGATCGCGCGAAATGGAGGAGAATGTGCAGGAAAGCGGACACCGGGTTCCAACGCGAAAGCCGCGGAAGCAACCGGGACAAACGCTGAGATGATGGTGATGACTGTATTTTATAGAATGCATTTTGAAGTGTTCGCAAGGATGACATGACTTAAATTCCTCCATCACTGTTCCATCACCGGCTGACCCATCGTGTGTTGCCTTATGTTGTTGACACCGTTACTAAAGCGTTTCGCTTCCTCTTTTATACCGCGTACATCGAGGGACTGGAACAATTTACCAGGGGCGGTGTTTCCGTCGGACTACAATTAAATTGTCTTCAAGGCTAGAGTGAGTGAGTGAATAATCTAACGCGCTTTACTATCAACGATTGCATCACTGCTTACCATCAGGCGGGATTGCGGTCAAGCACTAGTTTATAATTTAAGTATATTAAAAAAACCTGCTACGGTTTTCCCGTCCGATTACATTTTAAGTGTTTTCAAGGCTAGAGTGAATAAGCTCTTAGTAAACTAGTGGGCTTTACCATCAACAATTGCATCACTGCTTACCATCAGGCGGGATCGCGGTCAAGCACCAGTTTAGAACCTAAAAAGGAAGGAAGGAATCCAACATTTTAGCCTACGTCATACTTCAGCAAAAGCGATTTATAGTAATAAGTCAGATTAGTCATAAGGTAGAGCAGTTATAAGGCGTAATTAGTCAGGGTCGCGACCCGCGAGTGGCTCGCAATTAATCAATTATTTCACTTCATTAGCCCACTCGGATCGGGCTCATCCCTGGTGGGGTAACGGGTTAAGCATTTTGACCGTGACACGCTGGATTAATTAAATTGTGAATTTAACAGTTTGTATAAAGGGGTCCAAGGAGGGAAATAGAAAATGTTGTGATTATCCCTCTGAGAAGCTGATTGCTACTTTTTATCTATTTTGATAAATCATAAATCATTTATTTTGTGTAAGTTGGTTTGTACAAACACTTTTATGAATCAATCTTATTTAACTAGATGAGATTGATTATTCCTGTCCGACTACGTTATCATCATCTTAGCGTTTATCACGGTTGCATCCGCGGCTTTCGCGTTGGAGTCCGTGGTCTACTTTCTTGCTCGATTTCCTCCATTTCGCGCGATCTTTAGCATCCTGTGGTGTGAGATTGTTGGCACGCATGTCATCACTTACAACATCATGCCAGCATTTTTTGGTCTACCCCGCTTGTTTCGGCCAGGGGGCGGCGCCATGGCAAGACATTTGTGAGCCACGTAATATGCCAGTTTTCGTAAGACGTGACCGTACCAACGTAGGCGACTCTCCTGCAGTTTATCCGCTATGTCATGGAGACTACCACGGATGCGGGAGTTGCTGATGCGGTCTTTCCGTGTAACTTCACACATCCACCACAGCATATTCATCTCCGTGAAACGTAGCTCCTGCTTGACTATGTGTCCGAAACAAATGCGGAAATCATAGTTTAGTAGTCTAGACATAATTTTGGTCGCAACACACCAAATACACGTCATGAGTGTCACATGACATCCCATAACATCCGCTTTGAAAAAAGTATCGTACGAATGTTGCATACAAGCAGTCTCCGAATGGGGCGAAGCCAGTCTTTTGGCATTCAACCGGCGTTGAATGCCACAAGACTGGCTGAACTAAAAGCACAAGCGTGTCTATTCACCGCCAAAAGGAGCCCGTCCACCTTTATTTTTTTTAGGTCAGGAAATCATCAAATGTCATCTCCCGCTCCGGGTGGGGCGGAAGGGCGTGTCAGACTTTTACTGACTAAAACCCACCTGTGTTTCTTCACTTGGGTGTGCGACGGCCAGGGCCACGGTTTCTTGTTTAACCAACCCGCAACCCTGACCCAGGAGGCATCGGTTTTCGTGGGCCCCGTCACCAGGCGGCGAGCTGCCCACTGCTTATCTCCTATGCATGAAGGGCTCGTGGGAGTAGAAAACTATATAATAATATCGGAAACAATGTTGTATGCTGTAATAGCCAGCCAGCATGTTGGCTATTAATGTTTTAATCAGATAATGAGCAGTGGCCGTATGAATATGATTTGTGGCATATTAACTAGTCAAATATGTCCTTGTAAATTGATGTAGTTATTGTTATTTCGGTATTACCTTATTTTATTGGAGTACTAAGTATGTTAAGGTAGGTCATTGAGATTCTCAGTCGATGTTTGTCATGTATTCTGTCTAATGCAAAAAATTACGCGCATTGGAATATTTATCATCTATATACAATATGTAAAGAAAACCTTGTCCGATCCGTGTAGGTATTGTTAGGTATCGATAACTGATTCTACTAATGGATACAGAGCCGGGTTAAACTTGAAAAAAAAATCCCTAAAAAACTAAAAATTTATTTCCCAAAAAGAGGTATCATGTGCGCTAGGCAACCCTACCGCGGGCGACGGGGGGCAAGGCACGCGGCATGTGGTCGCATCACTTATAATAATACCTTAAAATGGTGTTGTCACTTTTTAAAAATTACCAAATTCCAGGGAAGTTGAAATTATTCGCAAGAAAAAACGATTATTTCAAAATTCATTAGTATTGTTACTATGATGATTACGTAAAATTAGATTATATTTGGTCTTATGTTTACATCTATACTAATACATAAAGCTGAAGAGTTTGTTTGTTTGTTTAAACGGGCTAATCTCAACAACCACGGGTCCGATTTGAAAAATTGTTTGTTGCGTTTGATAGCCTATTAACCCAGAAAGGCTTTAGGCTATATAACATCACGCTGCGGCCAATAGGAGCCGAGAATAATAACTAACTACACGCGAACGAAGTCGCGGATGGCCGCTAGTTTTCAAATAAATTGGTTGGGAATGCCAGGCTCGACACTAACGTCTTCTCGCTGGAAGAGTTCTGAAAAAAATGTTTGAGGGTAGACGCAATGATTTTCTAAAATTAAGTCGTAAAAACTGAGCCACAGGGATTATATTATTACAACCACTTATAATTTTCCTTATTATTTCGTACTCAGCTCTTTCCTTGAGAATAAAAATTATCACAATTTTTACCGTTCCGGAAGAAACAAAAAGTTAGTATAAATGTGGCGCCAAAACGTTATGTAATATGTATTAACACATTTTTTTTTGCCCTTTACAACATTTTCCGCAAAATGTCGTATCAAAAATAAAAAAATATGCCGAAAAGTCTCCCTTAATCTTAAGTTAAATCTTGCCTTTTAAGTATTTTTAGCAGAGAACTGCTGTATAAAATATTTTTTCCTTTGTTGTGATTCCCCCATGGTCTTGTACTGAGATATAAAGAGTGACTTAATACTTTTAAACATTTACAAAGGTGGACTCAATGCCATTAGCATTATCTACCGATCAATCAACCTTTGGGTGATGCAGAGACAAGCAGTGATAGGTCCAATAGTAAAAATTGAGGTTTTTGATATTTTTCCTTTGTTTGGGATATGCCAGTACTTTACACAGTTGAGCAGTGTACTAAGGTTGAAAATTATTTTATTCCCGAGTCGCGTTATCCTAAAAATAGCGGTCATTGACTCACCTACATTTTCTTGCTTTCTTTTTTGAGAAATTGATACATCTATACTAATATATAAAGCTGAAGAGTTTGTTTGTTTGAACGCACTAATCTCAGGAACTACTGGTCTGATTTGAAAAATTCGTTTTGGGTTGGATAGCCCATTAATCTAGGAAGGCTTATAATATCATGCTGCGATTAATAGGAGCGGAGTATATGACAAAAACGCGAACGTAGTCGCGGACGGCCGCTAGTAGTCTAATAAAGTTCTAAATCAATATTTATATTGCTAATCTATTATAGGTACGTTCAAAAATTTTGTATGATCAACAACGTAAACAACTTAATGAATTACATTGAACTGTTAAAATGAAATCTTTTGCCGCCGATAATGTGATACGCAATTAGGTACCCCACGCTGGTTTGTTGATGCTAACGCTACAATGCCTTTATTTTCATTATTATATCACACTATTTAACAATTTGTGGTTAAAAGTGTTTTCGCTTGCTACACGTAGCAAAAAAGTTACTTATATCTCGACTAAAGGCATAAATGTCTATCCCCAATAAACAGAGAAAGGGGAAATTGCCTAAATCACGCCGTTTGCAGTTTGTTGTTATTAGCGGATACGGGAACACATCCCATCGTCTTGACATACTGTATATTTCACCTCGTACCTTTTACGACCGGGATTTGGGCAAGGTAAATATGTATATTAAATACAACGCTTATAATAGTAGAAAAATAGTTAACATATACTTCCATACAATCAGTCCACATAGAAGATTCATTTTCGAGGTGATCCGGACGGGCGTAAAAATATCGCTGCGAGATTTTTTTGCGCACTAGATCTTCAAGTACTGAATCGAGCATTGAGCATCGAACAAAGCGAAAGCGAAGCATCAAAAAACACATCTCTTCGCGCTAAGCTTTATATACTGGGGCCGAACAAAAAAATCGCCTCGGGAAAAACGCGCTCGTTGAGCTGGGATTACGAAGTTTGGTTTTGCTCAGTGTTTATTAAGACATAATTGAACTGAGATATAGATTAGAAAGATACTGTAATTTAGGTACTTTTTTAAAATAATTATAAACTAGTGCTTTACCGAGATCCCGCCTGATGGTGGCAGGAAGCAGTGATGCAATCGTTGATAATAAAGCGCGCTAGTTTATTAAGCCTATTCATTAAAAAAGACTAAGTGAATAGGAAGGAAGACAGCAGTTGAGCGAGGTGATGCAATGTTAAATCCAACAGCACGACCAACGATGCTGCGCTAGAGGGAGATTGATCTGGAGACCCTCCACGACCAAACTCCCGACACAACAAAATATGGCGCATCGCACCCGGTACACATCGCAAAATAACTGCTCAGACCCGTCCTCCGTACGGCTTCACTAGACATCATGCCGGAACACGATGAATCGTTTGGCAGCAAGACTTTGATTGGTCGGTGCCGACTGCTACTTCTGCCGGCAGCCGATGTTATGGCCTACCACGTAATATAATAAAGACTTCATATAATTTTATTAATATATCTCTCAATAATAAAAAGTAAAAAAACTAAAACCCAACTACGACAAAAAACGACGCTGAAAAAGTATAAAACAAGATTTTCAGAATACTGCACTAAACAAAGTTGCTAGTTTTCATGTTTGGAAATCCGCAGTCACACGTTGTCAAAGTGCTACGGTAGGTATATGTAACGTGTGACTACGCCTTTCCAAACTTGAAAACTAGCAACTTTGTGTAGTGCAGTATTCTGAAAATCTTGTTTTATACTTTTTCAGCGTCGTTTTTTGTCGTAGTTGGGTTTCAGTTTTTTTACTTTTTATTATTTGTACTATTTTGGTGTTAAAGTGTATTTGTGGCGCATAATATTAACAAAAGCTAAATTGATGAAGTAAAAAGCATTCCTGTAATTTTGTACCAACATAAAGTACTCGTGAAGCTCTTTCAATTGATGACAAACACGGTATATTTATTTTAATTTTATATTTACATATAACTTTTTGTCCGCTAGAGGGCGCAATACTAAATTTGGTGACAAGCTCATAACCAACAGAATATTAAGGCCCTTCTAATGGTACTGCAGTGGTCTTATTCTGATAAGTAGTAAAGAAGCTATGAACGAAAAGATGTAAATTATATGCAATCAGCCCATGAATACAGGTAAAGTCACAAGCAAATGCTAGTTATATATATATATATATTCAAAATGTACAAGTAAAACGCTTTAAAATGATACCAAACACGGCATATTTATCTTAACTTTATTTTTTTACTCTGTATGTTTTGTCCGATAGAGGGCGCCACATTAGATTTTGTGAAACCCCATATAGCCTATAACCAGCGGACAATTAAGACGCTTCTAATGATATGTCATTTGTCGAATTCTGATAAGTAGTTTAGAAGTTACGAGGGAACAGATGAACATACATACATACATACATACATACATACATACATACATAGCCTGTGAAAATCATAACCCTCCTTTTGCTTTGCCGTAGTCGGGTAAAAATAAATCTCTCATGCATTCTCTTTCTTTAAAATATTCTATTTTAAGTAGGTAAAGGTCTCGAAACTATACAACCGGCGCTGCTGTCTATTTTTACCCGACTACGGCAAAGCAAAAGGAGGGTTATGATTTTGACAGGCTATGTATGTATGTATGTATGTATGTATGTATGTATGTATGTATGTATGTATGTATGTATATGTTCATCTGTTCCCTCGTAACTTCTAAACTACTTATTCGAATTCGATAAATGACATATCATTAGAAGCGTCTTAATTGTCCGCTGGTTATAGGCTATATGGAGTTTCACAAAATCTAATGTGGCGCCCTCTAGCGGACAAAATATACAGAGTAAAAAAAAAAGTTAAGATAAATATGCCGTGTTTGGTATCATTTGAAAGGGCTTTATTTGTACATTTTGAATATATATATATTACTAGCATTTGCTTGTGACTTTACCTGTATTCATGGGCTGATTGCATATAATTCACATCTTTTCGTTCATAGATAGCTTCTTTACTACTTATCAGAATAAGACCACTGCAGAACCATTAGAAGGGCCTTGATATTCTGTTGGTTATGAGCTATAAAGCTTGTCACCAAATTTAGTATTACGCCCTCTAGCGGACAAAAAGTTCTATGTTAATATAAAATTAAAATAAATATGCCGTATTTGGTATCATCTGAAAGAGCTTCACGAGTAGGTACTTTATGTTTGTACATAATCCCTAGTAATGCTTCGTAGAAATTTGAATGTAAACCAGGGTTTGGTAAACGGAGCGATGGGAGTGGTGAAGGCCTTCGAATGGCCTGCTCTTCGGCGCGATCAGTTGGAACAGGAGAACAGCCAAGCGCTGTTCTCATACAATTTGACGACGCATCCATAAAAGCAAATATTAACGGACTTATCAAAATCGAGCCTTGCCTCACTGAATTTGACGGCTTGAGGGGTTCTGGGCAAATTCAGCGTAAAATGCTCCCGCTGATTCTTTCTTGGGGTTGTACTGTACATAAATTAAAAGGTTGTACTCTAGATAAAAAAGTTACAGATCTAGGAAAGTCATTGTTTGCTAAAGGACAGGCCTATGTCGCTCTCAGTAGAGTTAAAACCATAGAGGGATTATTTATAAGTGCATTGGATCATAATAAATTACTTAAAAATCCACATGACAGTCGATCGTTAGCAGAATTAGATAGATTAAGAAATCTTCCCAGGTCCTCTTAATATATGTTTTTTTTTAATCATTATAAACTAGCGCTTGACTGCAATCCCGCCTGATGGTAAGCAGTGACGCAATCGTTGATGGTAAAGCGCACTAGTTTATTAAGCCTATTCACTTAAAAAAACTTAGGAATAGCAAGGATGACGGCAGTTGAGCCAGGTGATGCAATGTTAAACCCAAGACCAACACGACCAACGATGCTGCGCCAGAGGGAGATTGATCTGGAGACTCTCCACGACCAAACTCCCGACACAACAATATTTGGCGCATCGTACTCGCCACACAGCGCAACACAACTGGTCAGACGCGTCCTCCCTACAGCTTCACCAGACATCATGCTGGAACACGACGAATCGCTTAGCGGCAAGACTTCGTCTGGTGGGTGGTAACTTCAGCCGGCAGCCGATGTTTTGGCCTACCACCGTTAGAAAACCATCCAATCTATTTATACTAACGACCTCATCTACTAATTCATGACCCATTCGGTGCCATCGACGCAAATGTGCGTCGCTACTACGAAAAACCGGGAGCTTCATACGCGGAAACCGTTGCTATACGCGCTACGATCCAAAAGCTACGAAATAGTAAAATAGTACATCTCTACATATTACTATACGCCGATACATAAGTCAAAAGAGATGTCGTATGTTAACTACCTAGTTTTTAGTTCGTCAATTTAACTTTTGTTAATATTATGTGCCACAAATACACTTTAACACCAAAATAGTACAAATAATAAAAAGTATAAAAACTAAAACCCAACTACGACAAAAAACGACGCTGAAAAAGTATAAAACAAGATTTTCAGAATACTGAACTGAACAAAGTTGCTAATGTAGTTGCAAGTAAATGGACACAGTAGACTCTACCAAGATGCCTTCGTTGTAAATTGACAATTCTTATATGAAGTATTCACTATTTAGAGATAAATTTTCATGTTTGGAAAGGCGTAGTCACACGTTACATATACCTACCTACCGTAGCACTTTGATAACGTGTGACTGCGGTTTTCCAAACATGAAAATTTATCTCTACATAGTGAATATTGCATACTTCAGAATAGTATTGTAAGACATTATTGTCAATTTACAACGAAGGCATCTTGGTAGAGTCTACTGTGTCCATTTACTTGCAACTACATTAGCAACTTTGTTCAGTTCAGTATTCTGAAAATCTTGTTTTATACTTTTTCAGCGTCGTTTTTTGTCGTAGTTGGGTTTTAGTTTTTATACTTTTTTACAATTGAAGTGAAGCAAAGTTGTTATAAATTCAGCCTACTTCCCTTGAGACTATTCCTAACAATATAATATTACGTGTAAGGATATGCACTACATTCTGTGTTCTTGTTTGTTTACGGGATTTCAAGTGAACTCAGGTAGGGCCTAGGTGTAAACAGGGTGGGGAACGGTTGACCTACTTACGATTCCTTTCGCCCCTACATATCAGCGATGTCTGTAAGTGACAAGCAACTGAATTAAATGATGTCTTGTGTGGAGATATCTGGCGATGTTTCCGACATCCTCATTTCTCCGGAAATAATTTTTTTTCTAAGTACGTTGTACGTAAGTCAGTGGTGTTGGTGATAGTCGATGTTAGATAAGGTTGTACACAAATTGGCTATTTTTAGCTTGTCAAAATTGCTATTTTTAGATTCTAAGATTTCCAATTATTAACGAATTGTTTTTTCTTATTCTGGAGCTTGTTAATGATACCATACACATATCTATACTATTCAAACTTTACACTTGCAAGTCAACCATTCATGAAGGGATCGAAATTGTTTGTACTAAGCACAGTTTATTAAGTAACCTACTTCGTAGAGCAGTACGGCACCCACTAACTAGATTAAGAAATTTTATGTTTGTGTTTTATATTATACTAGTGGCCGCCAGCGACTTCGGTCGCGTGGATTTAGTGATGCTCCGCTCCTATTGGTCGCAGCGTGATGTTATATAGCCTAAAGCCTTCCTGGAATAATGGGCTTACGAACGCAAAAAGAATTCTTCAAATCGGACCAGTAGTTCCTGAGATTAGCGCGTTCAAAGAAACAAACAAACTCTTCACCTTTATACAATATGTAAAGAAAACCCTGTCCGACCCATAAGGGTAATAAAGGTTAGGTAAACACTTGACCAAATATAATATAAAATTTTACGTAATCATCATAGTAACAATACTAATGAATTTTGAAATAATTTTTCGGGAATTAATTCTAATTTCCCCGAAATTCGGTAATTTTTAAAAAAGTGACATAACCGGTATTATTATAAGCGAATAGCGACGCGACTACGTCACAGGTGCCGCGCGCCCTGTCCCCCGCCGCCCGCGGAAAGGGGTTGCTTACCGCACATATATTAAGTTACCTCTTTTTGCGAAATAATATTTATTGTTTTAGGGGGATTTTATTTTTAAGTTTAGCCTGTCTTTGTGGGCTTTAGTAGAATCAGTTATCGATACCTAACAATACCTTCACGGATCGGACAGGGTTTTCTTTACATATTGTATATTAGTATAGATCATTTTGCCATCTAATAAACGTATATTCTTTCTTTGTAGATAATCTAGTCCAAGCTGAACAATAAATATTAATATTTTTTTATTTTTAAAAATTGTAGATATAGGTACATATGTTTGTTGTATCATGGAACAGTGAGCAGTCGATCTAACCTTTATCCATAATTTTATCTGACTTTTATAATTTAAGATATTGAAAAAAAAAAATGTAGCATATCAAAATGACTTCTTATTTGAAAACTCTTTCAGGTTTTAGTAAATATTTCATAGATCCTATGAGGTCTCTACGAGATCACGATACTACACGATAATGCTCTTGTTAGCTTACCGGACTCATCATGTTTATTATAAATACTACCTTTCAGCCCGCGGCTCCGCCCGCGTGGAGTTCGGTTATATCGCGTTTCCAAGAGAACTCTTCAAAAGTCTGAAATCAAAACTATCCTGTTATTTCTCAAGGTCAACTCTATCTTTGTACCAAATTTCAATAAAATCAGTTCAGTGGTTTAGACGTGAAAGCCTAACAGACAAACAGAGTTACTTTCGCATTTATAATATTAGTACGTCTGTCTGTTACGCTTTTCCACTTAAACCTCTCAACCGATTTTGATAAAATTTGGCACAGACAATCTTTAGACCCTGAGAAAGAACATAGGCTACCTTTTATCCCGGAAAAATTTGATATTCCCGAGGGAAATCTAAAAAGCGTGATATAACCGAACTCCACGCGGGCGAAGCCGCGGGCGGAAAGCTAGTAATCAATATTCGTCACTAAATTACACCGTCAACTTATCAAAATATTCATAAAATTTCGTTTAAGCACCAAATAGGCTATTTTATAACCCCTACAGTGACCAGCTAACCTATTTTTTGCCAAAGAGTCAACTTTGACATATATTCTGCCCGCCTTTTGTGCACGTTTCCCATTGACAGCGATGCTGGCAAATTTTTTGGATACCTTTTTTCACCTCCTTCTTATGTATGTACTTGTACGATCGACAGCAGGTCAAGCTACCCGAAACTGTCAAATATTCCCAATCAACTTTGAGTCTTAATTCTTTAGCGATAAAGTCGAAAATCTAGTAAAGAAATATGACGCCTGATGGTAAGCAGTGATGCAATCGTCGTTGGTAAAGCACGCTCCTTTATTAAGAGCCTATTCACTTCATTCAACCTTGAAGTCACGTAAATTGTAGTCAGACGGAAATACCGCGGCAGGCAAATTGTTTCAACCCTTCGATACAGATGAAGAATTAGGTTGCCATGGACACCTTAATCATATTTTTCGCATCTTTTCCTCCACTAGTCTACTACCCTTTCTTTTGTCTAATTACCAAGTATAATGTCTAATTAAATATAGGAATGGCCGGCTAATAAGTCAATGTAAAGCCTACTTAGGGAAATTAAAACCGTTCCCCTTTGGTCCGACACTTCGCCCCAAACTTGGCACAAATCAACGTTACACGTTTTATCTAATTAGTTGAAAAGGGATAGGCTGTGAAGGAAATATTATGGCTGTTATGAAAGATAAATCGGAAAGTGAGTTTGTTTGTTTGTTTGTTTGTTCCGCTTTCACGCCGTAACTACTGAACCGATTGCTTTGAAAAAGTAATAGGGTATTTTTTATCCCGGAAAAATTTGATATTCCCGAGGGAAAACAAAAATATTGCTGGCTTCATACCAGTTCGGTGATAACGCTGTGTGTCGTGTAAAACAAGGCAATATATTGCAAACGAATATGCACATGTAAACTTAAAAGCTAAGTGATACGATAATATTAATCCCCGAAAATGAGGAATCTAAAAAGCGGGATATAACCGAATTCCACGCGGGCGAAGCCGCGGGCGGAAAGCTAGTTAAACATGAAGGAGATTCAGTCTTGTGCTGTTGGCTGAATGACGCTAGGCGATGGCAGAAAAATACGTGTGTTTTTAAGTTCCTGTATCCAACTTTTTTCTAAAGTTTGACACCAGTCACGTTGGTTTAAAGGTTGCAAGTCTTTTTCATCTGTAGAGCATCTTGATTTTGGTATTACTATTATTAACATAGTGTTGTTAAATGTTAATTATCAAGTACACGTGGCATGCGGTGTTAGATGGATGAACCTGTAGCGGTGCCTACAACACAACATGCGAACAACGCGTCCTACTGACGTCACACGAATTCTACATCTCGTAATCAGAGTTTACCGTGCAACTAGCACATATACAAGCTCGCGACATCAACCGGCGGGCAAGTGGCCCGCCAGACAACTAGTCTGGTCGGAGGATCCTCCCTTTTCTATGGAGGATGAGTGAGCTTTACACGCTGCTCCTCATACCTCCACATTGGTGACCCCGGCGTGATTCCGACCCGATCCCGAACTGATCTCGACCCGATTCCGACCCGAGCCCGAACCGATCTCGACCTGATTCCGACACGATCCCGAACCGATCACAAGCCATTATTTATAGGGAGATGTCCCAGACGCACTAAAGATCAGAGCCGCCCGTGACCTCTCATTTGCGGAGATTGACTTTGCTTCAGCTGAATTCATTTTGAACACGATTTAGAGATTTCCAAGTCGGTCTCGGTAACGCTTTTAGAAAGCAAATCGTTTGATCTTTAATCGCGCAGATTTTCGTCTCACACTAACAAAATTTTTGTAGGCTCAAATTCATTCTCCTTAAATAATAGACAACCTTAAGTCAATCGTCTATAGGATGCATTCTGGTGAGTGTGCAAGGGAATTGCATGATTTAATTCCCCCATCTTCGTTCCACCATCGGACGACCCGTCGTACGGCGACTTTCCACCCTCACGTTGTTAACACCACTACGATCCGGACGAAGCGTTTTGATTCCTCTTTTATTCCGCGTACATCGAGGGACTGGAACAATTTGCCAGCGGTGGTGTTTTCGTCACACTACAATTTGAGTGTCTTCAAGGCTAGAGTGAACAGGCTCTTAATAAACTAGCGCGCTTTACCATCAACGATCGCATCACTGCTTACCATCAGGCGGGATTGCGGTCAAGCGCTAGTTTACCCGTCTAAAAAAATTAAAAAAAAAATCTCTAGGGATTAATAGGATTAATACACATTGGTAGCATTCAGTTTGTGAGAACAGTAAAACACAATGCAATAATATTGGTAAATATGCTTAAGCTAATACCGTTCACGGACCTCGACAAACGGAATGAGTAGTGATAGGGCTCTGGCTAGGGTGTACATGAGTCAAAGTAAAAAATTATTTTATTGGTGCTTCATTTATATCTATACTAATATATAAAGCTGAAGAGTTTGTTTGAACGCGCTAATCTCAGGAACTACTGGTCCGATTTGAAAAAAATATTTTGCGTTGGATAGCCCATTAATCCAGGAAGGCTATAGGCTATATAACATCACGCTGCGACCATTAGCAGCGGGCATATAAAAGAAAACGTGGCGCAGCTAGTATATCATAAAAAGGGAATGCGTGTATAATCAGCGAGGTAATTGTGGAACAAACAAAGTAAAGAATAATCTCCAAAGCCTGGAGCACAGGCGTAAAGTAGCCAGCCTTCCGGTATTTTATAGAATGCATTTTTCTCTAGTGCCGAGAAATTTGGAAAATTGGTATTTGAAGAAACTATTGCCGTCGCGCCGCTTTCAACCTCTCCCGGTAAAGTGCGAAAAGTACAGTTGCAGCTCAGACTGATTTTACCTACAAAAACATTGACCAAAAGACGTTTCGTATTCCGCTGCTTTCTTTTCAAAACACGATGAATCTCAATTATTTTTAAAAAACAAAATTTAGAGGAATAGCCTACCTATGCTTCTATTATTTTCTTTTTTGTCAAAAACTTATCAGGTTTGTATAATAGTCATCTGAACATCACGGTAAAAATGGGTTATTTTTCGCGATTTTGAAGTATCGTATTTCTTTTATTAATTATGTTTCGGAAAAATTCAAATCATAGGGGCAAGTATAATCACGGTGTAAAATTGTAGACAAAAAAATATATTGCTGTAAAAGCATTATCCATGAAGAAAACAGCGGAATACGTTTGTATAGAGAAAGCACCACTAAAGTTCTCTCATAAGTGTCTTCAATTCTAGAGTGAGTATGCTATTGATATACTAGTTAATATAGTAGTTAGATAGGTTACCATCAACAATTGCATCACTGTTTACCATCAGGCTCCAGGTCAAGTCTAATGCTTGACTTATAAATAAAAAAAACACCAACAATTGCAATATATTTAATTTGCTAAATCGACTACATACATTAATTGCGTCATATAATTTACATTGTCGAGCTGATGAATATTTTTAACAGAATTATGAAGCTGTACATTCATCACCATCATTACCAGTCTTTTTATCGTCTCCTCTCATACAGAGGAGGATTGAGCGTAATCACCACGCTTGCTCAATGCAGTTTGGCGATTTCAGACTTACAGGTTTCCCCAAGACGTTTTCCTTCACCTTTTAATCAGTCATTGGTATCAATATATACTTAGAAAGTACATATACCTTAGAAAAGTTACATTGGTACTTATCGGACCTGGAATCGAACCTGCACACTCATACATGAGAGGCTGGTGTTTTAACCACTAGGCCACGACTATACTAGGCCACCATGACAACGGCACTATTTAGTTCCAAATCTTTCGAATTACAAAAGAAATGATTACGCAATTTGGTCGCAGATGTATGAACGTAAATGATGTAAAAGGCGTAAGGATCGTAGCAGGTGTTCTGAAGTTTCTGCTTACCCCCAGGGGAGGTCGGCGTGGGTTTATGTCTGATATAAAAGTGTACTTACGGTTGCACTCCAGTTCCTTGCCTTGAACAAAACTGGAAAATAAAATGAAATGAAACAAGAACACATTGAAAAGAGGTGTTCGCTTGTCGAGTGGAATGAAATCACACTACGTTTTCTCGATTTACGTCAGACTAATTTGATAGGACTAAACTAAAATGTTACCTTCTATCCTTTTCTGAATCATAAAGAAAGAAAAAGATACACAGAACTTAAAATTAGTTCAGTTTGTAATCAAGGGAATCAGTCCCAATCCATACTAATATTATAAATGCGAAACTATCTCTGTCTGTCTGTCCGGATTTCACGCCAAAACTACTGAACCGATTGTGATGAAATTTGGTACACTGTCTAGCTAGAGCCTGAGAAAGGACATAGGCTATATACCATCTTATTAGGACCAATAGGGGAAGAACTAACGCGGTCGTACATATTGCTCCCATTATCTTAACAGGCACTTATTTTATATCAACTTAGTTCTTTTAATTTATGGGAACAACCGCGCGCTGTAATCTGAAGTGTCACGCGGACGGAGTCGCGGGAAACAGCTAGTAATAAATAAGCCAAATAAGCCATCTTGCCCACTGGAACAGATTTTATAGCACCATGCAAACTAAATCCGCACTTCTCTCACGAACTATAAAATAGAATACGATACTTGTGACAAATTGTATCGTAGTTCCTTTCCCGCACAGACCAAATATTTGTATGAACTACAAGTAGTTTTTCCGGGTCTGGTTGTTTGTGTGAGTCTAAATATTTTTGTAAACGCAGGCACGATATAGTAGATATTTCTCCCGAGGGGAATCCATACGAAACAATTCTGTTGAAGCCGTACGGAGGACGGTTCTGAGCAGTTGTGTTGCGATGTATGCCGGGTACGATGCGCCAAATGTTGTTGTGTCGGGAGTTTGGTCGTGGAGAGTCTCCAGATCAATCTCCCTCTAGCGCAGCTTCGTTTGGTCATATTGGTCTTGGGTTTAACATTGCATCACCTCGCTCAACTGCCGTCATCCTTCCTATTCCTTAGTTTTTTAAGTGAATAGGCTTAATTAACTAGTGCGCTTTACCATCAACGATTGCATCACTGCTTACCATCAGGCGGGATTGCGGTAGGTGCACTAGTTTATAATTAATAAAAAAAAAAATATTGATGCGAAAGTAACTCTGTCTGTCTGTCTGTTATGATGTAATTTGGCACAGACTATCTTTAGATCCTGGGAAAGGACATAGGCTACCTTTTATTGTTGTTCTCGAACGATATCTGAAAAGCGAGATATAACCGAATTCCACACGGGCGAAGCCGCGGCGGGCGGAAAGCTAGTGGTCTATAAAGGGAGTATTTTGACTACACGGTTAGCGCAGTGGTTGAGCTATTGACTGCTACGCTGCGTGTTGCGGATTCTATTTCCGCACGACACAAATATTTGTATGAGCTACAAGTAGTTGTTCCGGGTCTGACTGTTTGTGTACTTTAAGTGAGTTCATTTGTTTGTAAACGCACCCATGGTACAGTAGGCACTCCTAGAGTGGGGGAAGGTTTCTTAAAAAAGAAAAAAAAATGCAATGCTAGCTACTGCTGCTAGCCCCCTGCTAGTTTAGATAACTATCGTAATGTGTTCTATATTTTAAACAGCTTAGTAACTTTCACTAGCGTGTACTATAACGCTTCTAACAGTTCCGAGCTCGCAATATTGAAATACTAACAGTTTACAATCATATTGAAATACTAACAGTTTACACTTATATTAGAATACTAACAGTTTACAATAATATTCGAAAACTAAAAGTTTACAGTAATATTGCAATACTTACTAACAGTTTACACTAAGTGATATTGGAATAATAATCGTTTAGGTACTGTAATATTGAACGGTTATACCATTTAATGTTACGAACTGCTGATGCCTAAATTTATGTGTTTATGCTGACCAGCCTCATAATTTCTTGTTTTATTGCTTACAATCGTTATGTTTATGGGGGTAAGTTACAGACAGGATAATTTACTGTTGGTTAATGTTGGTTCTTCCTCGTCAGGGTAATTAGAGAATTCATACTGGTACTGCCTTGTATAGTGACCGGCGATTAGAGCAATCAGCTCCTTATTGAGGTCTATAGTCTACTGACAGAAACGATATTGTGTTAGCTTTATAAATGGACGATACGATTGACGCAGTGGCTGACTGATCAACTGCTGCGCTTCGATTCCTGCACAGAAAAAATATTTCTATGGTCTTCAAGTGACCCAGAACAACTGGGTCTGGCTGTTTGTGTATTTGAGTTTATATGTCCTGTAAGGGTCAAAAGTGGATTACAACTTTTGAACTTTATTGTAATAAAAATACGTGTCAAAAGTGGTACTCCACATTTGACCCTTACCGTAAAAAACATATAAACTCACATACACAAACAGCCTTATCAACTTAGCAGCCTATCGTGGGTGCATTTACAAAGATGCACCCACTATACAGGAGAATTTCATAGTGTGGTCAATGATTAAAAAAATGGAAAGTGATTCAATAAAGTTTATCAACATAATCATCTTATAATGATCCCACTTCTGAGACACAGTACGTCCGTACGTACGTACGTTCTCAGTGAGAGGGAGTGGGCAGTAATCTAACATGCAGGTCCAGTGTGGGTTGGTAGATGTCACATGTCTTCGAAATTTTAGCTCTAGGAAATGCCGGTTACCGCACCACGAAGAAAACAGCGGAATACGTTTGTATGGAGAAAACGCCGCTAAAGTCCCCTCTTAACGCCCCCTAAACAGGCGCGTCGCGACGAGACTAAGAACGCCTATTACAGATCAAACCAAACGCGTTCAACAGATATGTTGAACTACGCTCAAGAGATGTCAGTATCGTCAATGTTGTATAATATTGACACTGACAGCTGTTAAACGCAATTTACATGTGCTAAAGTCGTGCAGTTTCATTAATGAATATCTACATCTTTAGCGTGTGACAGGCGCAACTTGTTGCGATGTGTTTTAGGAAACAACTATAGAATCTAGAGACTCCTGGTCAATGATAGGTACATCCCGATATACATAACATACATGGCCGGTTAGACGGAGTGGGCCGTAATCTACCACGCGGGCCCAGTGCAGGTTGGTAGATGTCACGTGTCTTCGAAGTTTTACCACTAGGATATGCCGGCTTCCTCACGATCTTTTCCTTCACCGTTTTGAGAGCAGTGGTGATGAAATAATTTACACAAAGTAAAGCGCCTGGTGGTGTTCGAATCTACGTTCTATCCTTATCCTTACTAATATTATAAATCGGAAAGTGAGTTTGTTTGTTCCGCTTTCACACCGTAACTACTCAACCGATTCCTTTGTAAATGTAGAGTTATAAGTCCGGATTAAATAATAGGGTAGTTTTTATCCCGGAAAAAAATGACATTGCCAAGGGAAAACAAAAAACTGAATATCACGCGGACGAAGCCGCGGGCTAAATGCAAAATGTAAACAAACAATGACTTAATGCAAACTTATTAGTTGGGGCCGATACCATTCGGTCACCGCTGCCCCCTAAGTAGAGATTATTTTGCAATCGATATATTTGTGAATTTAGCCCATAATTTTGCACTACTGGGAAAGCTTGACCAACGAGTTTAGTCTATTATTTTTATAAATTTGTCATTCTAACACGATTCCGTTGACATTGTGTTTAAAAGTCCGTAATCTGCTAAATTCATAATGATCGATCAATTATCTCAGTCGTCTCGTAATTTAATGGCGATAGAATGACATTGCCGTGTTGCCGTTATATTTTTAAAAACCAATACTCAATTTGAACATTTATTAATATGGAGTGCAGTGTCAATGATTGACCACTGGAAAGTCATAATGACTCCATTTTGTTATCGAAATCATTATTTAAATTCTCATTACGGAACTTGTTAAAAACGATCATTATTAGATCATTGATCGACTATTCTGACACTATTGTAATAGCTGATTAGATCTCCAGGTATCGACTGTAAATTATAACCAAGGAAAATTCTTTATTCCTATATCTATTGTCTTCGAATTTTGTTGGACCTGTACACTCAATGTATTTTCCTTCACCCTATTTAGAGAAGTAGTGATGAAAAAATTTACATGACACACAAAATAAATAAAAGCCTGTTATGGTTCAAGCCTACAACTCGCCGGTAAGTCGCGCGTGAGCTAGAACCCTCACTGCCAACCGTTAAATTATAATCAAAAGAAAATTAGACAGATTTTATTATTAGATAGATATTCAATTCAAGAATTTAAATAAAGATTTCGACTGCCTGAAAATCTCTAGAAAGTTCTGCGTTCAAGAAAAAAATGAAACAGATGTGACGACGCCCAAAGACGACGAAAAATGAGGGGACTAACCGATCAAAACTCAATTTACGGTAAAATGAAAGAAGACACTTGATTCCAATCCAATCATATACGGTGTAAGTGCACGCACACTTACACAGCGATTGTCGGCGCCACAGTCGTTTAAAGACTTTTCCTTGGAAGGGCGATAGGCCACCGTATATGGAAAAATCTATCTAAACGGACAAGCTTACGGCAGATCGAATCAGACTGTGTGGCTACCATGAGTTGCCCGTTTCAAGGTTGTAACAACTCTCAACCAATGAGAGCGCCAAACGCGGTCTATATCGACGATCGAGACTCGTAATCAAAACTTATGGTACCACTCATGGGCCACACTGGTCTGTTCATACTTTGTAGCGTGTAGATCAACGCCTCACGATACAGATTTATTTTGAGCAGGCATATCTTATTCCATATATATCTCTATATATTATATCGAGAAGGATTGAGCGTAATCACCACGCTTGCTCAATGCGGGTTGGCGATTACAGACTTATACAAGGCCTCGTTTCCTCAAGATGTTTTCCCACAGCTTCAGTCATTGGTGTCCAAGATATACTTAGAAAGTGCATACATATAACTTTAGAAAAGTACTATGGTATTGGTACTTGCCTCACCCAGGTGAGGCAAGTACCAATGTAACTCCGATTCCAGAATCGAACCCGCACACTCATACTTCAGAGGCTGATGTTTTAACCACTAGGCCACCAGGACTGTAAATCCTTCTCTGTATGAGAGGAGACCTGTGCCCAGCGGTGGGACGATAAAAAGGTTAATGATGATGATGATGATGTTATATCTCTAAGTATATATCTTTCTATATACATATATCATATACAATCTGACATCGTAACGCAAACTTCGCAAAAAAGCTATACCGCATGCCACTAATACAATTATGATAGTCATTTATGTCGTCAATGAACGGTTACAAAATACACACTGTTTAAAAACAGTGTCGGCTTGGCTTTTGAACGTTGCAAGCGTGCCGCCGTGCGGGTTTGTAGGTATGACGTTGATCCTTGATGTGAACTCTATTAAATCAGCTGATAAGATAGTTTTTCGGGTTTTGTTTTCATTGCGCTTTTTATGTAATTAGCGAATTATTTAATTTTTACTTTAAAATATTATTGGGTTATAAAAGTATAGCAATTGTGAACGGTCTGAAGTGAAAAAAAACTACATATATTTTTTTTTAATCATGAAAAAGCCGACGAAAAATTCCACCACTGGGGGGCTCAGAATCATGTACTGGATCCATGGTACTCGTTTGTGCGTCGATGTCAGATACACCCTTTATATCTCTTTGGGATGTGAGAGCAGTGGAGGCCTAGTGGTATCGGCCGCGACTTATAAGTTGCAGGTCGTAGGTTCAAACCCAGTCAGACGCTTTACTTTGTGTAAATATTTCTTCACCACTTGCTCTCAAAACGGTGAAGGAAAAGATCGTGAGGAAACCAGCATATCCTAGAGGTAAAACTTCGAAGACATGTGACATCTACCAACCTACACTGGGCCCGCGTGGTAGATTACGGCCCACTCCGTCTAACCGGCCATGTATGTTATGTATATCGGGATGTACCTATCATTGACCAGGAGTCTCTAGATACTATAGTTGTTTCCTAAAACACATCGCAACAAGTTGCGCCTGTCACACGCTAAAGATGTAGATATTCATTAATGAAACTGCACGACTTTAGCACATGTAAATTGCGTTTAACAGCTGTCAGTGTCAATATTATGCAACATTGACGATACTGACATCTCTTGAGCGTAGTTCAACATATCTGTGGAACGCGTCTGGTTTGATCTGTAATAGGCGTTCTTAGTCTCGTCGCGACGCGCCTGTTTAAGGGGCGTTAAGAGGGGACTCTAGCGGCGTTTTCTCCATACAAACGTATTCCGCTGTTTTCTTCGTGGATAACGCTTTTAGAGCAATAATTGTTTTTTACAATTTCACACCTTGATTGATGAAAACTTAATTAAGAAAAGAAATATGATGTTTCAAAATCCCGAAAAATAACCCATTTTTACCGCGATGTTCAGACGACTATTACACAAATGTGATAAGTTTTTTTTTATGTATATTATAAACTAGCGCTTGACCGCAATCATGCCTGATGGTAAGCAGTGACGCAATCGTTGATGGTAAAGCGCACTAGTTTATTAAGAGCCTATTCACTCTAGCCTTGAAGACACTCAAATTGTAGTCCGACGGAAACACCGCCGCTGGCAAATTGTTCCAGTCTCGATGTACGCGGTATAAAGGAGGAGGCGAAACGCTTCGTCCGGATCGTAGTGGTGTTAACAACGTAAGGGTGGAAACCAACCGTACGACGGGTCGTCCGATGGTGGAACGGAGATGGGGGAATTAAATTATGCAATTCCCTCGCACACTCCCCAAAATGCACCCTATAGAACACCGAAAGGCTGGCTACTCTACGCCTGTGCTCTAGGCTTAAGTATACCTACTCATCTTCTAAATTTTGATATAAAAATAATTGAGATTTGTCGTGGTTTGAAGAAGAAAACAGCGGAATACGAAACATCTTTTGATCAACGGTTTTTGAGGTAAAATCAGCCTGAGTTGCAACTGTCCCTTTCGCACTTTACTGGGAAAGGTTGAAAGCGGCGCGACAGCAACAGTTTCTTCAAATACCTATTTCCCAAATTCCTCGGCACTAGAGTCCACTCTTAATGAAACTGCACGCCTTTAGCACATGTAAATTGCGTTTAACAGCTGTCAGTGTCAATATTATACAACATTGACGATACTGACATCTCTTGAGCGTAGTTCAACATATCTGTTGAACGCGTTTGGTTTGATCTGTAATAGGCGTTCTTAGTCTCGTCGCGACGCGCCTGTTTAGGGGGCGTTAAGAGGGGACTCTAGCGGCGGTTTCTCCATACAAACGTATTCCGCTGTTTTATTCGTGGATAACGCTTCTTTGTTTACAATTTCACACCTTGATTGATGAAAACTTAATTAATAAAAGAAATATGATGTTTCAAAATCCCGAAAAATAACCCATTTTTACAGCGATGTTCAGACGACTATTACACAAGTGTGTTAAGTTTTTGACAAAAAAGAAAATAATAGAGGCATAAGTATACTCATCTTCTAAATTTTGATATAAAAATAATTGAGATTTGTCGTGTTTTGAAGAAGAAAACAGCGGAATACGAAACATCTTTTGGTCAACGTTTTTGCAGGTAAAATCAGCCTGAGTTGCAACTGTCCCTTTCGCACTTTACTTTATTTTGTCAAGCGCTAGTTTATAATTTAATAAAGAAATAAAAATCGTTTTGGTTAACATGAAAGTAAGTTTTAAATGTTTGTGGCCGTTTACGTAGTGTTAAAATGAATCAGGAATTCAATTACATACTTTGCTGCAAGAACCTAAACGTGGTTAGAGAAAATATTAGTTTTTACGTTTTAATAAAAACTTTTCCCCCACACTAGAAATTACTCCTGTGCGTTTACAAATATTTTAACTCAGATACAAAAAGCCAAACCTGGAATAACTATTTGTAGACCTTATAAATATTTGAGCTGTATCCAATAGTAAACACAAAATGGAGTTTTCCTAGCAAAAAGTTCACTGAGAATAATTTCTCATTTTCGTCTCTCGTCTTTCGAAAATATTATAAATTGTATGAGCTAACTAGCTATAAATCTCTGGGTAATATCATCATCATCATCATCATCAACCTTTTTATCATCCCACTGCTGGGCAAAGATCTTCTTTCATACAGAGAAGGATTGAGCGTAATCACCACGCTTGCGGGTTGGTGATTTCAGACTTAAAGTCCAGGTTTCTTCAAGATGTTTTCCTTCACCTTCAGTCATTGGTGTCCGAGATATACTTAGAAAATACGTATAACTTTTAGAAAAGTTACATTGGTACTTGCCTGACCTGGAATCGAACCCGCGCACTCATACTTGAGAGGTTGGTGTTTTAACCACTAGGCCACCACGACACGTGGTAATATGCATGAGATAAACTGGGTTGTTAGGTAATTACCTAGGCGGAAAGCTAGTAGAAAATAAATCACAAAAATACATTATGAAAATAAAGTACATACATTCAATAATCGAACTCTATAAGAAATACAATGGACGGCCTTGTCTCTTTCCGTGATCTCTTCAAGACAAATGAACCAGGACCTGCCACTCGGGACTTGGGACTCTCTTTGGTACACATTAAGCGCCCGCCGCAGCCCGCCGACACAACCGGCTTATGTTGAAGGAAGCATTTCGGCAACCTACGCCCGCGCGTGTGTCCGCTGACATGTCGTCGGCTAGCGTACGCAAGCGCTCAGTTGCCCGGCCACATTTCAGCTGTAGTGACGTGCTAGTATTTTAAATGCCAAATAAGTTTCTGATGTCGAGCCGCCGCCGATATGCCGCCGGCAAAGTTTTACGACTTGCAATGACTGAAGCCGCCAATCTAGCCCGCCGACAAAATGTTGCCGAGATATGCCACCGGGCCGGCTTTAGTGTGTAGAGCGCCTTATAAGTGTACAAAATACTAGAAAAGGTAGTTCAGACATATATGTCAAAATATTAGCCACAAAGTTACAGGTAATGGCATCACTTTGAAATTGTAACGTTGCTATTTCCAACTTATGCAATACTGAACGGAATTCTGTAGGAAACGGAGGTAGAACCGCAGATTTCGGATACAAATTCTATGCAAATTCCGGACGGTGTCTACTCTATTTGGTTTGGCTCTTAGAAACGCACCGGAAATTCAAGAGGCTTTTCGAAAAATCTGTTTTCCATCTGTGATAGGCGTTTGTTAAAGAAGTTATAAGTGCACAGGAAATAAAAAAAAACAGTAAAATACTAATTATATTGGTTACAGTACGTAACATAATTAACGCAAAAGCTCATACAATAGAATTCGATAGTATTAAATTAAAAGCATAACACAATGATCAATATTTATTTCTATGACTAAAATCGATTCAGTAGTCAATTAAGAAAAACTGTTACCTGTTACACTATGTGTATATGTACTTATGTACATATTTCAAACACCTTTATGAGTCATAAAACAACTACATAAGGTTGATTTTAAAATGCAATTGAGTACCTACTATTCTATAAAAACACTATAATGACCGCGTCTTGGCAAACGTAGCGTAGGACGCCCTTGGGCGAGATGGAGCGACGACATCAAAAAGGTGGCTGGTAGTGGCTGGCGGAGAACTGCTCAGGATCGAGCTTGTTGGCGTGCCATGAAGGAGGTCTATGTCCAGCAGTGGACGAGTAGGGGCTGATGATGATGATGATGATGATTTATTAATGTTTACGTCGACCTGTCAGGAATTTTTGCTTAGAATTTCGTTTACGTAACATTTCGTCTGATTTTTTTTTGCGATCATAATTCAATTATGATCGTGGCCGTGTCGATGTGTAAAAGACAAAATTTAAATTTAGAAAATTTGAAACGGGTTGATTTAAATTATTAAAACAGAATTTCACGGTGCTAAATGCGTCCAATTCATAAAAAAAGTTATGAGGTCTCATTCCAAAATTTTGAATATTAATTATCTATGTTCCATTCCACATGTCTTTAGACACATTTACAACAAAACCATCCTCACAGAGATGGCCCCATTACCAACACAAAACCTATCCAGGGATACATAACTGAGGAAACAAGCTGTTAATAGGACTGCTCAACTAGTCAGTGGGATAAGCGGACCTTAATTACGTCCAATGGCGGCGGGGGTCGAAGAAATAGATGGTGTCCGGTTCCACAGCCCTAAAGTTCGGTAATTTCTGTTAGCAGCAAATGGGGGGAAGTTGGACATATCTATGTAATGTAGGATTAGGGACACTCCATGTGACCGAGATATAGGTACATCGATTTGGGGGAAGATTATGTGACCATAGTTTGCTTGCTGACTTTTATCTTTATTGATTTTTCCGTGACAGTACTACTGTACTGCTTATTCTGTGAAGCCTCACTTGAAGTAAAGTTCCCCCCTCCTAGTGGGAAGATATGGTTTTCCCATGTGTGCCAAATTAACCTCACTTAGAAAACAATTTCTATTAAGTTTGTAAAAATGGGTTATACAAGCAAATCTTTTGTGTTTAATAAATTATAAACTAGTGTTGGACCGCAATTCCGCTCGATGGTAAGCAGTAATGTAATCGTTGATGGCAAAGCGCGCTAGTTTATTAAGAGCCTATTCACTCTAGCCTTGAAGACACTTAAATTGTAGTGAGACGGAAACACCACCGCTGGCAAATTGTCCCAGTCCCTCGATGTACGCGGTATAAAAGAGGAAGCGAAACGCTTCGTCCGGATCGTAGTGGTGTCAACAACGTAAGGGGGGAAACTCGCCATACTTCGGGTCGTCCGATGATGGAACGGAGATAGGGGAATTAAATCATGCAATTCCCTCGCACACTCTCCAAAATGCATCTTATAGAACACCGACAGGCTGGCTACTCTACGCTTGTGCTCCAGGTTTGGAGACCGTTTAGAGTTAAATATAGAGCGCTTTCTAATTCTGCTCAATCTTTTTTCTTAAATCTTCACGAACTGGAACGGCATCTGTCAATATTGCTCAATCACAATTCTTATCAGACCTTATAACTTTCTCCCTTTTAACTATTATTAATAACAGAAAATTCATTTCTATGTTGGTATATACAGAGTGGTGCTGATAATACGACAATAAATTAAACATCGTGTACCTCAACACATTCTCAATCTACTCTTAAAAAATCATATAAATATATCCATTAGTTTAGTCACAGGAAACCATTTTTAATTTTTCACATTTTCTATATGATGTACATGTTGATAAGGAAGCGCTTACAGGTTAATGACCGCCACATCCCGCGGTACTAAAGTATAATAATAATGGCGCCAAAGAAAAAGTCGATACAGGACCGCGCTGTCGCCCGCTGATCGGAGGTCATTGAACCAATATTTTAAAGGATGTTCTATTCCACTTGCAATTTTATGCGATTTAGTTTGTTTGAAATTTTCATTTTTTTTTTATTTTTGATGCTAGTTTTTTTTTTTCTATGGTTTAGGATTATTCCTTTGAACCAGCATTGTTCGTGTTTTCATTTAGTGTCTTATTGTCAGCACCACTCTGTATATAATCGCAGATAAAACTTGAGTAACAGTGAAAAATTAAAGGGTAAACGAAAACGATTTTAACACTCCCGATAATATCACAATTTCCGGAACACGTACAGTTTAATGTTTCAACTTACGTGACTTCTGGTATTTACTGTAACTGTAACATGTTTTTGGCAATGCATGGTTCATCTTTGGCGAAGGTGTCGTTGAGTTTACCCGTGATTTTGCGAGCTATTCCACATAAGGCACCGAAACAAAATGCGGATAAGCTGTTGGTATGGTGACGATATTAGCCTGTCAGAAGATTTAAGATTATTAGGCCGTTTAGACTACACGTCTAGGTCTGTACTGGACAAAGTAAAGTATCGGAAAAAATACCTTCTATAGCATTCTCATGTCATGACCATAGGTCGGAATAGGTAGAGTGAATTATTGGGGTCATTGATCGGAAACGTATATATTAATATGGACATTCCTCCAGATTTACGGAATTGGTTGATATTGGTTCATTAGAGGCTAAATATAAAATATTAAAATGTATTAATGCTTCGATCGGAATTTGGTTCTTTTTATTTTTCCTTACTTTTTTTTTGTCCTTACTTTAAATGAATTGAGTAGTAATAATGTCACTACCAACATTAAAAATATTTACTTGGATCCGGAATTACATTCCGGGAAAATGGCTTATCCAAGTTATTCTTTCTGTGAACATTTATACAAGTACCAAAAATCACTCTACCTATTCCGCCCTCTAGTCATGAGATAGCGTTGCGCAACGTCGCACATTAAATTTCTTGCAAATTGCGTTTTAGACACCTGCTGATCAATTCTGTAAAAATCACTTTCTGGAAAATTAGGAGAAGTCAGGTGTGAGTACAGTCCATATCTAGAGTTGGGAGGAATGCGAGCCACTTTAAGCTTAATTCACTTACCTAAGTTTACAAGATTTAAGAGTTTTACAGGACAAACCTGTTAATCTTAATGCAACATCTTACTAAATGACATTAAATTTCTTGCAAATTGCATTTTAGATACCTGCTGATCAATTCTGTAAAAATCACTTTCTGAAAAATTAGGAGAAGTCAGCTGTGAGTACAGTCAATATCTAAGGTTGGGGGGAATGCAAGCTTAATTCAATTACCTAAGTTTACAAGATTTGAGAGTTTTACAGGATAAACCTGTTAATCTTAATGTAACATCTTACTAAATGACATTAAATTTCTTGCAAATTGCGTTTTAGACACCTGCTGATCAATTCTGTAAAAATCACTTTCTGAAAAATTAGGAGAAGTCAGCTGTGTCAATATTATACAACATTGACGATACTGACATCTCTTGAGCGTAGTTCAACATATCTGTTGAACGCGTTTGGTTTGATCTGTAATAGGCGTTCTTAGTCTCGTCGCGACGCGCCTGTTTAGGGGGCGTTAAGAGGGGACTCTAGCGGCGGTTTCTCCATACAAACGTATTCCGCTGTTTTATTCGTGGATAACGCTTCTTTGTTTACAATTTCACACCTTGATTGATGAAAACTTAATTAATAAAAGAAATATGATGTTTCAAAATCCCGAAAAATAACCCATTTTTACAGCGATGTTCAGACGACTATTACACAAGTGTGTTAAGTTTTTGACAAAAAAGAAAATAATAGAGGCATAAGTATACTCATCTTCTAAATTTTGATATAAAAATAATTGAGATTTGTCGTGTTTTGAAGAAGAAAACAGCGGAATACGAAACATCTTTTGGTCAACGTTTTTGCAGGTAAAATCAGCCTGAGTTGCAACTGTCCCTTTCGCACTTTACTTTATTTTGTCAAGCGCTAGTTTATAATTTAATAAAGAAATAAAAATCGTTTTGGTTAACATGAAAGTAAGTTTTAAATGTTTGTGGCCGTTTACGTAGTGTTAAAATGAATCAGGAATTCAATTACATACTTTGCTGCAAGAACCTAAACGTGGTTAGAGAAAATATTAGTTTTTACGTTTTAATAAAAACTTTTCCCCCACACTAGAAATTACTCCTGTGCGTTTACAAATATTTTAACTCAGATACAAAAAGCCAAACCTGGAATAACTATTTGTAGACCTTATAAATATTTGAGCTGTATCCAATAGTAAACACAAAATGGAGTTTTCCTAGCAAAAAGTTCACTGAGAATAATTTCTCATTTTCGTCTCTCGTCTTTCGAAAATATTATAAATTGTATGAGCTAACTAGCTATAAATCTCTGGGTAATATCATCATCATCATCATCATCAACCTTTTTATCATCCCACTGCTGGGCAAAGATCTTCTTTCATACAGAGAAGGATTGAGCGTAATCACCACGCTTGCGGGTTGGTGATTTCAGACTTAAAGTCCAGGTTTCTTCAAGATGTTTTCCTTCACCTTCAGTCATTGGTGTCCGAGATATACTTAGAAAATACGTATAACTTTTAGAAAAGTTACATTGGTACTTGCCTGACCTGGAATCGAACCCGCGCACTCATACTTGAGAGGTTGGTGTTTTAACCACTAGGCCACCACGACACGTGGTAATATGCATGAGATAAACTGGGTTGTTAGGTAATTACCTAGGCGGAAAGCTAGTAGAAAATAAATCACAAAAATACATTATGAAAATAAAGTACATACATTCAATAATCGAACTCTATAAGAAATACAATGGACGGCCTTGTCTCTTTCCGTGATCTCTTCAAGACAAATGAACCAGGACCTGCCACTCGGGACTTGGGACTCTCTTTGGTACACATTAAGCGCCCGCCGCAGCCCGCCGACACAACCGGCTTATGTTGAAGGAAGCATTTCGGCAACCTACGCCCGCGCGTGTGTCCGCTGACATGTCGTCGGCTAGCGTACGCAAGCGCTCAGTTGCCCGGCCACATTTCAGCTGTAGTGACGTGCTAGTATTTTAAATGCCAAATAAGTTTCTGATGTCGAGCCGCCGCCGATATGCCGCCGGCAAAGTTTTACGACTTGCAATGACTGAAGCCGCCAATCTAGCCCGCCGACAAAATGTTGCCGAGATATGCCACCGGGCCGGCTTTAGTGTGTAGAGCGCCTTATAAGTGTACAAAATACTAGAAAAGGTAGTTCAGACATATATGTCAAAATATTAGCCACAAAGTTACAGGTAATGGCATCACTTTGAAATTGTAACGTTGCTATTTCCAACTTATGCAATACTGAACGGAATTCTGTAGGAAACGGAGGTAGAACCGCAGATTTCGGATACAAATTCTATGCAAATTCCGGACGGTGTCTACTCTATTTGGTTTGGCTCTTAGAAACGCACCGGAAATTCAAGAGGCTTTTCGAAAAATCTGTTTTCCATCTGTGATAGGCGTTTGTTAAAGAAGTTATAAGTGCACAGGAAATAAAAAAAAACAGTAAAATACTAATTATATTGGTTACAGTACGTAACATAATTAACGCAAAAGCTCATACAATAGAATTCGATAGTATTAAATTAAAAGCATAACACAATGATCAATATTTATTTCTATGACTAAAATCGATTCAGTAGTCAATTAAGAAAAACTGTTACCTGTTACACTATGTGTATATGTACTTATGTACATATTTCAAACACCTTTATGAGTCATAAAACAACTACCTAGGGTTGATTTTAAAATGCAATTGAGTACCTACTATTCTATAAAAACACTATAATGACCGCGTCTTGGCAAACGTAGCGTAGGACGCCCTTGGGCGAGATGGAGCGACGACATCAAAAAGGTGGCTGGTAGTGGCTGGCGGAGAACTGCTCAGGATCGAGCTTGTTGGCGTGCCATGAAGGAGGTCTATGTCCAGCAGTGGACGAGTAGGGGCTGATGATGATGATGATGATGATTTATTAATGTTTACGTCGACCTGTCAGGAATTTTTGCTTAGAATTTCGTTTACGTAACATTTCGTCTGATTTTTTTTTGCGATCATAATTCAATTATGATCGTGGCCGTGTCGATGTGTAAAAGACAAAATTTAAATTTAGAAAATTTGAAACGGGTTGATTTAAATTATTAAAACAGAATTTCACGGTGCTAAATGCGTCCAATTCATAAAAAAAGTTATGAGGTCTCATTCCAAAATTTTGAATATTAATTATCTATGTTCCATTCCACATGTCTTTAGACACATTTACAACAAAACCATCCTCACAGAGATGGCCCCATTACCAACACAAAACCTATCCAGGGATACATAACTGAGGAAACAAGCTGTTAATAGGACTGCTCAACTAGTCAGTGGGATAAGCGGACCTTAATTACGTCCAATGGCGGCGGGGGTCGAAGAAATAGATGGTGTCCGGTTCCACAGCCCTAAAGTTCGGTAATTTCTGTTAGCAGCAAATGGGGGGAAGTTGGACATATCTATGTAATGTAGGATTAGGGACACTCCATGTGACCGAGATATAGGTACATCGATTTGGGGGAAGATTATGTGACCATAGTTTGCTTGCTGACTTTTATCTTTATTGATTTTTCCGTGACAGTACTACTGTACTGCTTATTCTGTGAAGCCTCACTTGAAGTAAAGTTCCCCCCTCCTAGTGGGAAGATATGGTTTTCCCATGTGTGCCAAATTAACCTCACTTAGAAAACAATTTCTATTAAGTTTGTAAAAATGGGTTATACAAGCAAATCTTTTGTGTTTAATAAATTATAAACTAGTGTTGGACCGCAATTCCGCTCGATGGTAAGCAGTAATGTAATCGTTGATGGCAAAGCGCGCTAGTTTATTAAGAGCCTATTCACTCTAGCCTTGAAGACACTTAAATTGTAGTGAGACGGAAACACCACCGCTGGCAAATTGTCCCAGTCCCTCGATGTACGCGGTATAAAAGAGGAAGCGAAACGCTTCGTCCGGATCGTAGTGGTGTCAACAACGTAAGGGGGGAAACTCGCCATACTTCGGGTCGTCCGATGATGGAACGGAGATAGGGGAATTAAATCATGCAATTCCCTCGCACACTCTCCAAAATGCATCTTATAGAACACCGACAGGCTGGCTACTCTACGCTTGTGCTCCAGGTTTGGAGACCGTTTAGAGTTAAATATAGAGCGCTTTCTAATTCTGCTCAATCTTTTTTCTTAAATCTTCACGAACTGGAACGGCATCTGTCAATATTGCTCAATCACAATTCTTATCAGACCTTATAACTTTCTCCCTTTTAACTATTATTAATAACAGAAAATTCATTTCTATGTTGGTATATACAGAGTGGTGCTGATAATACGACAATAAATTAAACATCGTGTACCTCAACACATTCTCAATCTACTCTTAAAAAATCATATAAATATATCCATTAGTTTAGTCACAGGAAACCATTTTTAATTTTTCACATTTTCTATATGATGTACATGTTGATAAGGAAGCGCTTACAGGTTAATGACCGCCACATCCCGCGGTACTAAAGTATAATAATAATGGCGCCAAAGAAAAAGTCGATACAGGACCGCGCTGTCGCCCGCTGATCGGAGGTCATTGAACCAATATTTTAAAGGATGTTCTATTCCACTTGCAATTTTATGCGATTTAGTTTGTTTGAAATTTTCATTTTTTTTTTATTTTTGATGCTAGTTTTTTTTTTTCTATGGTTTAGGATTATTCCTTTGAACCAGCATTGTTCGTGTTTTCATTTAGTGTCTTATTGTCAGCACCACTCTGTATATAATCGCAGATAAAACTTGAGTAACAGTGAAAAATTAAAGGGTAAACGAAAACGATTTTAACACTCCCGATAATATCACAATTTCCGGAACACGTACAGTTTAATGTTTCAACTTACGTGACTTCTGGTATTTACTGTAACTGTAACATGTTTTTGGCAATGCATGGTTCATCTTTGGCGAAGGTGTCGTTGAGTTTATCCGTGATTTTGCGAGCTATTCCACATAAGGCACCGAAACAAAATGCGGATAAGCTGTTGGTATGGTGACGATATTAGCCTGTCAGAAGATTTAAGATTATTAGGCCGTTTAGACTACACGTCTAGGTCTGTACTGGACAAAGTAAAGTATCGGAAAAAATACCTTCTATAGCATTCTCATGTCATGACCATAGGTCGGAATAGGTAGAGTGAATTATTGGGGTCATTGATCGGAAACGTATATATTAATATGGACATTCCTCCAGATTTACGGAATTGGTTGATATTGGTTCATTAGAGGCTAAATATAAAATATTAAAATGTATTAATGCTTCGATCGGAATTTGGTTCTTTTTATTTTTCCTTACTTTTTTTTTGTCCTTACTTTAAATGAATTGAGTAGTAATAATGTCACTACCAACATTAAAAATATTTACTTGGATCCGGAATTACATTCCGGGAAAATGGCTTATCCAAGTTATTCTTTCTGTGAACATTTATACAAGTACCAAAAATCACTCTACCTATTCCGCCCTCTAGTCATGAGATAGCGTTGCGCAACGTCGCACATTAAATTTCTTGCAAATTGCGTTTTAGACACCTGCTGATCAATTCTGTAAAAATCACTTTCTGGAAAATTAGGAGAAGTCAGGTGTGAGTACAGTCCATATCTAGAGTTGGGAGGAATGCGAGCCACTTTAAGCTTAATTCACTTACCTAAGTTTACAAGATTTAAGAGTTTTACAGGACAAACCTGTTAATCTTAATGCAACATCTTACTAAATGACATTAAATTTCTTGCAAATTGCATTTTAGATACCTGCTGATCAATTCTGTAAAAATCACTTTCTGAAAAATTAGGAGAAGTCAGCTGTGAGTACAGTCAATATCTAAGGTTGGGGGGAATGCAAGCTTAATTCAATTACCTAAGTTTACAAGATTTGAGAGTTTTACAGGATAAACCTGTTAATCTTAATGTAACATCTTACTAAATGACATTAAATTTCTTGCAAATTGCGTTTTAGACACCTGCTGATCAATTCTGTAAAAATCACTTTCTGAAAAATTAGGAGAAGTCAGCTGTGAGTACAGTCAATATCTAAGGTTGGGGGGAATGCAAGCCACTTCAAGCTTAATTCAATTAAGATTTGAGAGTTTTACAGGATAAACCTGTTAATCTTAATGCAACATCTTACTAAATGACATTAAATTTCTTGCAAATTGCGTTTTAGACACCTGCTGATCAATTCTGTAAAAATCACTTTCTGAAAAATTAGGAGAAGTCAGCTGTGAGTACAGTCAATATCTAAGGTTGGGGGGAATGCAAGCTTAATTCAATTACCTAAGTTTACAAGATTTGAGAGTTTTACAGGATAAACCTGTTAATCTTAATGTAACATCTTACTAAATGACATTAAATTTCTTGCAAATAGCGTTTTAGACACCTGCTGATCAATTCTGTAAAAATCACTTTCTGAAAAATTAGGAGAAGTCAGCTGTGAGTACAGTCAATATCTAAGGTTGGGGGGAATGCAAGCCACTTCAAGCATAATTCAATTAAGATTTGAGAGTTTTACAGGATAAACCTGTTAATCTTAATGTAACATCTTACTAAATGACATTAAATTTCTTGCAAATAGCGTTTTAGACACCTGCTGATCAATTCTGTAAAAATCACTTTCTGAAAAATTAGGAGAAGTCAGCTGTGAGTACAGTCAATATCTAAGGTTGGGGGGAATGCAAGCCACTTCAAGCATAATTCAATTAAGATTTGAGAGTTTTACAGGATAAACCTGTTAATCTTAATGCAACATCTTACTAAATGACATTAAATTTCTTGCAAATTGCATTTTAGATACCTGCTGATCAATTCTGTAAAAATCACTTTCTGAAAAATTAGAAGTCAGCTGTGAGTACAGTCAATATCTAAGGTTGGGGGGAATGCAAGCCTCTTCAAGCTTAATTCAATTAGCTAAGTTTACAAGATTTGAGAGTTTTACAGGATAAACCTGTTAATCTTAATGCAACATCTTACTAAATGTCATTAAATTTCTTGCAAATTGCGCTTTAGACACCTGCTGATCAATTCTGTAAAAACACTTTCTGAAAAATTAGGAAAACTCAGCTGTGAGTACAGTCAATATCTAGAATTGGGTGGAATAAGAGCCACTTCAAGCTTAATTCACTTACCTAAGTTTACAAGATTTGAGAGTTTTACAGGATAAACCTGTTAATCTTAATGCAACATCTTACTAAATGCGTATCTTTCTTTAAGCGTCTTCACAAAACGTTTTCTCCCCATGAAAAATATATTTGAAAACTTTCCCGTCGTAAGCCACGACTTAATTATTTTACAACAATGGTCGACTGTTTTAACTCTTTGTATTTACAGAGTAATTGCTGTTCATTTTAAGCCATAATTTTAAGTTGCCATAATTTACAAAGTTCTGGCAGCATACCGTCATCCAGGTACTTGGTGAGGAGTTTATCATACGCTGTGACGCTATCGTGAGCATGGTCTACATTTTATTAAAGAGATATTTTTCAAATCTATACTAATATAATAAAGCTGAAGAGTTTGTTTATTTGTTTGAACGCGCTAATCTCAGGAACTACTGATCCGATTTGAAAAATTATTTTTGCGTTGGATAGCCCATTAGTCCAGGAAGGCTTTAGACTATATAACATCACGCTGCCTATACTACTGTATATACTATTGCATAGACTATATACGCATGTGGCGCAGCTAGTTCTAGTAGATTTATACTGTTATCGGCTAGGGTAGTGAAAATCCCTAACGCCGGTTAAAGGTTACAAAGATTGTTGACAACGATGGTACAGTCGATAGTAGGCAATGACAAATAGAACGTAGCTGATGTCACATCGAAGTCTTCCCTGATGTTCCCGAGGTTCGTGACGTACACACACAACAACATCTCAGAAGTCGCTTGATGTAGTCCTCGCAGTGCTCTCCGCAGTAGATGTTCTCAATTATCGCTTGTTTCGCTTCGATAGTCAAATGCAGACTGACTGACGCGCTGAGTAACACCGCTTTATATATGCAAACACAACGAATATTCCAGATCTATCTGGAAGTCGTAATTTAGATTAGAATGAGATTTCCAGTATATTCTTTTTACTACTTGGCATTTCTCAGTAAAGAAAGTTTCAATTAATATCGATGTCGACTCTTCGTTGTCAATATTGAAGAAACCTATACCATTCAATAGGTCACCTTCTAGCAATGCATTTTTAGATTGTACCTCTACAATGCCTAGATCTCAAGATATAGGGCTTAAAATTTAGGTAAGGCATGTCACGCAACATTGAACCTTATGCCATCGTTATAAGGTGAAAGAAGAAAGAAATAAAGAAAAAAAAAATGCGTTTATTGATATTACAGCATAAGATTTAACACTTAAAAACATAAAAATATAAAACTTAGCTTATAATGTCAAAAGGGCCTCAGCTCAGCATAATGTCAGATGAGAACACAAGATGTGCCATCTGACGCTGGTTTTCAGCTGCAACCCACGAGTACCATACGCAAGATTACAAAAACACATATGCTATTTCTACAGTTTTCAGTTCGCAATAATAAAATGATATATTTACATAGATAATAAAAGTAATCCAAACAATAGAAAAACTCAAACGTGATGAAATAAAAAATGTTGTGACATATATAAATGTCTGTGTATGTATGTTAAATATATTGTGATTATTCAAATACCTAATAAAATAATGTATGCAATTTACATTAATTTGGTGCATTCGGTTGGTAGATGCATATATTTATGTGGCTAAAGAGAGATATTCATTACATAAAAAGACTATTACTAAGAAAAGGTGTTAGTTTAGTAGCTTAAGCGTGACAAGTGGATAGTATTTGAGAATTTTATAATTTTCCATAAGTATTTTAAGAAATTTTATTTATTTATTTAGTAAAATTTATAGACAAACCTAAAAAGATACTATATAATAGTGGACTTAATGTCTGAGGCATTTTCCATGTTAGGGTGTTACAGAAACAATGCGTATTTTAGACCTCGATTAGAACCTCCGAAGAGGGCCATGGAATCTCAGCGTGCTTAGACATGCTTGCAATACTCTCCTCTAATTAACTAATTCCATAGTTTTGGCTAAAGTTTGGGAGGTCTTTCGTACTTCATATCGTAGATTGGTTCGGTTCTGAACTTAGAATCCTTAATTATGATGTAGAATTGCCATCCGAAAATTTAAGATTAAGTCTTTATTTGGTTTAAACATGGTATAATATATATATATATATATATATATATATATATATATATATATATATATATATATATATATATCTAATAATGTTACAGTCTTATTCAAATACAATGTCCACATGTTTAGCTATACAAAATATGTATTAATTGCATAGTGTATAGTATTTCATTAATTTATGTCAAAGAAATCCTTAATATCTTAGATATTATATTATGAAATAAAAATTGTTTATAAGTAGTTTGTACATGGTATACAGAGTTGCCTTATAAACTGGAATTTTATAAAGTAAAACTAATACAACAATAACACTCTTGTCCCAAACTGTGTAGAAAAAATCGTAGGAAAGGGTAATACTAGAAGGACGTAAAAACTAGACGTAATTTATAAGGTTCGCGTAATTTGTGTTGACAACTTTAATGATTGTGTCATTCGTTCCATTAAGAATCTACTTAATGGGACATACTAGCAGACATAATCCCAAAGTTTAACTTAAATTAGAGGAAAATCTCTTGAATAATCTGACACAGCTAGGTATGTATATTTATTATTAGAATGTAATGTGCTATATAATTGTATTCATCAGTATGAGACGTAACCTCCTTAAACACGATCGGTCATGCATTATGTATGGGATTGTTACTTTCACTCACTTGCTGAGTAATTGATAGGTAAACAAGTGCTTAGGCATCACATCTAAGCATTTCATTACATTTATGCCGTAGAAGTGCTACTGAGTAAAGAATTCAATTAAGATAATACCCGATAAAATTGAAAAAATATCTAACCTTTTTTTCAATTTTTGTTTCCTAACTGATAGACATAGGTACCAGAGCTTTCCCTTTGTAACTTCTCTCCCATCTCATTGTAAAAGGTTTTGTGGAAATTGTTTAGACATTTCGATCAACTAACTGCAGGTTACTCCAGTGAAATATTTAATGGACTTCAGAGCTTAGATTGCCAAGATTTCTGGTTCTACAAAGTTAAACTTGTAAAAAACTTTACAAAAAAGAAAAAAAAATCATATAAACAAAAAATGAAGACGACACGGCACGTTGAAAACTCGTGTGACGTCAATGCACGCTACACTTTTTAGCGGCCAGTGACGTCACCAGCCACCACTCCTGGGGCCCTAGTCTGCTATTGCAATAGTGTCAAAATGCTCGACTTTTAATATCATAATTACCGATTTTCACAAAATCCTTAATCTGCTAACAAAATGGCGTGCCAAGTGGTTAATCACTGAACGAAATGGCATAACACGGTAATCTTGTAAAAAATCACAAATCAATGACTGACATACGCGGTAATCTGCTAAAATTTTGACAGTTCTTTTGATCATTGAACTGTTATGATGACGTCTTTGTACAAACATTGCTTTTCGAAGCGAGGCAGCTCGATGGTGGCGGTGTTTTTGTACAAAAAGTGTGATATCTATTGTGTTTGTGGAATATTTGAGAATGTTTTCACTACTAGCAAATATTCTTGAGCTAGCCAACGCAGTGGATGCTAGAGAAAGAAGATAAGCAGGAGACGTGGAACTCATATCGCTTGACGAGTTTGAATACGAATCCCTTTATTGATATTCCCGAGGCGGAATTTGTGAAAACGTTTCGCCTTGAATATGTCTCATTAGGAGGGTTAATTGAAGAACTCATTCTCCATATGGCCAGACTGCATCGAATCGATAGGGTATGGACAGAAATTAAGGTGAAGAAACGTAGTTTGACAATTGATGTATTATTCTATAGTAATCTATAGCTACAAACACGACATAGATTGATTAATGTTATATTTTTATTGCAGATTCTAATAGCACTTGCATTTTATGCATCGAGGTTCTATGAGAATTTTTATTGCTCAAGGTGCCCTCCATAAAGTTTCACACATTACTGTGTCTACTGCAATCAATGAAGGAACAAAGACTTTGAAACTAAAAAATATACCACAAATATTGCAAACATGCCAAAAGCATTATTGCCACCTGATGAAGATTATGCAGGAACCCTGCGGCAGGTATTTAATTTCTTTTAACTATGTTGGTAAAGGTACATAATAGTTGGACTTTTATTAGTTACTTTATTTATTTATAGTTAACTAAAATGGTACAACGTTAATTACATTAATTAACTTAAAAACTACTACTAGAACTAACATGCAACAGTGTACTCTCTCGCATACTTTCTTTAACAGAAGATCAAACATACACCCATAAGCTTATTCCATTCATCTGCAATCCTGTCACAACATAAATGAGACCACTATACCTATTAAAATTCAACATTTATTTATAACTATACATATATCTATTTTCTCATAAACTAAATATCAACTTTACATTAAGTCAAAAAGTTTTATTATACAAAAAAAAAGACATTTTGTCATTTAAATAATAAAACACACCAATAATCAGTCTTTTAATTTAGGAGGAAAGCAATAAAAAGCCCCTAATTATCAAGACCATAGCAGGGTGAATCGGGATCTTCTTGAAGGTTGGTCGGGATCACTGCAGCACTGCACTTTTGTTGACATACTGTGGAAAAATGCATAAAATAAATTAGCAGGTATGTAGTGTAAACCCTCCTCAATATTCTAGGAAAGTATGAAAATACTCTAATTATTATTAAAATGATTTAACTCTTTGTCACAGATCCACCGCAGTATTGCACAAAACAGAAATTTAAAATAAATTATTATTCTTTTTAATAAACGCTGTTTCATTTACTTTTATATCCCTTTGTAACCCATACTGCTAGACATATCTTCTATGGACTATTATTATATTATTATATGGACATACTTAGTAGGTTATAGGTTGTTCAATATTTCAGATCTCTTCTAAAATATATTTAATTAAACTAGCTTTTAATAAATTGTCAAATTTACCTCTTGCATTCTCCAGAAATCTGACTCAGAATCTGATGACATTATAATTCTGCAGGGTTTCTGTAAAACAAAACTAACTTTAATAAAAAATTCCAACTTATACCTATATAATGTGAAATTTGTAACCTAGCGCTTAGTATGTAGTTGCCATAAAGATTTTAAATTCTGGCCAATGTACTACTGATTTAAACCTACATCTAACACAAGCTTAGCGGGGGGTTTTATATTTAATTGTTATGATATTGTTTTCAAAGCTACTTAATTCTTATTGTGGGTGTTGTATAAATAAATAAATAAAACACCCAATGAGTGGAAGTTTTCATTTTGAATAATTAAGTTTATTCTACTAAACTTTCATAAAGATGAATTACGAATAATAAACAGTACTTAATTACCTTTTTTGACACAGATGTCTCGGTGAACTATTTTTGCTGTGATGGAGCTCTGTCGATTAATGACCTTAGTCAAGTCGTTGATGGTTTGAGCATGCAAAAGACGACTCAGCGTTTCTGACTTCAATAGCATCCAGCCTTGAAGGATGATGCACAAAAATATAGTACTCTGTGATGATGCAGCTTGGAGTTTACAAATCACACTTCGCCTTTTATTGACGCGGCTGTAGTGGCCAGGAGCCATATCTCGGCCTAAATTTGCTGATTGTTTTATTCTTGTTTTTCTTTATGTAGTAATTATAATTTTAATAATATAAACAAAAATAAATACATATCAAAACACCAGCTGTTAAAAAAAACAAATAAACGTCAGTCAGTTTGTATTAATGTCACATTTGACTTTAACAGATAACAAAATTTTTAGTTTTATAGTTTCACAATAATGTTTTTTGCTATTTAATAACTATTTTCTACTCTAGACTGCTTATAAAACTTGTAATTAATATTTAAAATACATATTAACAAAATCTTCCTTAAAGAAATGTTCAAATTAGGTAGTAGTTTTTAGAAACTCATTTCTACTAACGAGTTTTATAATAATAGCAATACAACAATGACCATTCCGTTATGAAATCAATGACCGATGTTCATGATAGAGCAGATTAGGGGCTAATAGCAAAATGACAATGGAAACGTGCTGGAATGACAAAATTATATAAAATAGCAGACTAGGCCCCCTGATGTTTGATGCCTTTTATATTTGTTATTTTTATTGATTTGATAAAACAAAATATACGTAACCAATATTTTTCTATAATCTGAATGATGGACTAAATAGAATCAATTTTTTTTTACCCAGGAAACATCCCTTTTTAAAGATTGCGAAGGACATTACAAAAAAATATCAGTCGTGAAATTTAATGCACGAATAAAAATTATCTGTACATTGAGTGAAAGATCAACAGTTATTTATTTAGATTTTCATGTTAATTCACACACAGCCATTTGTGACACTCTCATTAATAATTCTAGCAGACACAGTCATGTGTATCTGACGGTTGTCAGATGTGTTAACCCTCGTAGTTGAAAAATGTTTCGGTGAGCTGAAAGTGTCTACGCGGATTACAAATTCGGGACTGACATGGATGCTTGTGTTAGAACAAATTAAAAAAAAACTGTATAATTATTAGAGGAACTTGCCAGGGCTTTCATTTGCTGTGCACGAGTGAATAAATAAAATAAATTATACATTCATAGGATTTACAACAATACCTAGTATTGTTACGAACTAATTTATACATATTATAAAAATAGTTGACACAGCATACCTGAAATGTCACCGGCTACTTAGGATTCAGTGGAGAGGCGTGCGAAGAGGCTACTTGGTGACCCTAATTTAACTCGAGACGGTCTCCAAAGCCTGGAGCACAGGCGTAGAGTAGCCAGCCTTTCGGTGTTCTATAGGATGCATTTTGGGGAGTGTGCGAGGGAATTACATGATTTAATTCACCCGTCTCCGTTCCACCATCGGACGACCCGTCGTACGGCTAGTTTCCACCCTTACGTTGTTAACACCACTACGATCCGGACGAAGCGTTTCGCCTCCTCCTTTATACCGCGTAAATCGCGGGACTGGAACAATTTGCCAGCGGCGGTGTTTCCGTCGAACTACAATTTGAGTGTCTTCAAGGCTAGAGTGAATAGGCTCTTAATAAACTAGTGCGCTTTACTATCAACGATTGCGTCGTTGCTTACCATCAGGCGGGATTATGGTCAAGCGTTAGTTTATAATTTATAAAAAAAATATTACAACAATGCCTAGTATTGTCACGAACTAAGTTATACATAATATAAAAATAGTTGACGCAGCATACCAGCTATCCAAATTACTAACACCGTTTTGTTATCTGTTTAAGTATCAATCATGTTACATACTTTTTATTAGCTTCACTTGTACGTTTGCTTGTTTGTTTGTTTGTCCGTCTCTAACTCTTTGGACTACGAGTGAGCGGCTCATTACTGTAAAATGTCCCACCGTTTTCAATACGTTCGTTCGTTCGTTTTTTTTTAAAAGAATATCGAATTAAAAAGTCAAGCAAAAACTAAAAAAACATGCTTTTAAAAAATATCAAACTAAAAAGTTAAAACTAATTTTATTTTAAGACGGACAAACAAACAAACAAGCAAGCAAACGTACAAGTGAAGCTAATAAAAAGCATGTATGTTACATGCTTTTTATTAGCTTCACTTGTACGTTTGTCCGTCTCTAACTCTTTGGACTACGATTGTGCGGCACAGTACTGTAAAATGTCCCACCGTTTTCAATACGTTCGTTCGTTCGTTTTTTTTTTTTAAAAGAATATCGAATTAAAAAGTCAAGCAAAAACTAAAAAAGCATGCTTTTAAAAAATATCAAACTAAAAAGTTAAAAATAATTTTTAAAAAAGCGTGTGGCGCTTTGTGCCCTAATTTTTGTATAAGCGCCTCACGCTTTTTTAAAAATCATTTTTAACTTTTTAGTTTGATATATTTTAAAAGCATGTTTTTAAGTTTATTAAACTAAGCTTTCCGCCCGCGGCTTCGCCCGCGTGGAGTTCGGTTTTATCGCGCTTTTTAGATTTCTCAGTGTTTCTCTACTATATTATGCATTTATTATACATACAAACCTTCCTTAAGAATCACTCTATATATTAAAAAAAACCGCGTCAAAATCCGTTGCGTAGTTTTAAAGATCTAAGCATACATACGGACATACAGCGAAAGCGACTTTGTTTTATACTATGTATTGATACTCAAGTTGAATACCATAAAAATAACGTATGTCCTTTATTTCTCCCATTGTAAAAAGTTGTATGACGTAATGATCCAGATTGAAGAAACCTGTATAAAATTCGTATGACGCAAAAGTTTGTTCATAAAGACGGGGCGGCGCCATTGGGCCATACAATATGTTAAAAGCGATATTCTCAGAAAACGATATCGTGTCCCGTGAGCCGGTTCTTTCAGTAATGAAGCGTAGCTTGCGTGCTCATTATTATATTTTGTGAATCACTTATGTGCGGCGAAGTACTGTTACTACAGAGTGGTATTTATATAATTAATTTAAACTCAAAGTGTTGGAAGAACATCGCATTTTCAAGAATCATCATCATCATCATCATCAATTTGCCGGCGGCGGTGTTTCCGTCGGACTACAATTTGAGTGTCTTCAAGGCTAGAGTGAATAGGCTCTTAATAAACTAGTGCACATTACCATCAACTATTGCGTCACTGCTTACCATCAGGCGGGATTGCGGTCAAGCGCTAATTAATAATTTATAAAAAAAAACATCAACTTTTTTATCGTCCCACTGCTGGGCACAGGTCTCCTCTCATACAGAGAAGGATTGAGCGTAATTACCACGCTTGCTCAATGCGGGTTGGCGATTTCAGACTTAAAGTCCAGGTTTCCTCAAGATGTTTTCCTTCACCATTGTAATCAGTCATTGGTGTCCAAGTTATACTTAGAAAGTAGGTACATATAACTTAAAAAAGTTACATTGGTACTTGCCTGACCTGGAAACGAACCCACACACTCATATTGAGAGGCTGGTGTTTTGACCACTAGGCCACGACTATACTAGGCCACCACACGAAACTCGAAGTTTTGGAAAAACATCGCATTTTCAAGAATAGCGTTAATAAATTTGAGACTGTAACCATGGGCGTACTCAGTTTCTGCCCTATAGGGAAGGGGGGAGTCAGGCCTAGGGGGTGGAAAGTCAGACCTAGGGAGTGGCAAGTCAGGCCCAGGGGAGGGAAAGTCAGGCCTAGGAGGGGGCAAATCAAATTTTTAGAGTGATCGCATGCGGTTTTTGGCAATTATATCGTACATTTTGTTTGTATCTACTGCGTGCTTTTTAAAAAAGTTAGAGATTAGTCCTCGTTTATACTTTCTTTAGTAATTAGGAGAGTTCATACATGTTCTCCGAGATTTGCAGGGGCAGGAGCAGCTGCCCCCATGGGGGGGAACGCCTCTGACTGTAACTATATTCTGTGTTTCAGATTTTATATCTTCAGTAGTGAACCATTTCCTAAGCGGGTATTGAACAAAAAACTGATTTTGTCTATTCTTTTTAGAACTCATTAAGTTCTAAGCTCTATACGATTGTTGACGAAAGGCGTACATTGCTCAACTTGGAGATTCTTTCCTCAAAAGACTATTTCGGTCCTCAATCCAAGTAGATTGCGGACTGAAATAGTCTTTAGATTGATAAAGAACAAGTGACCTTTTTGACCAATATTATGTCTGGGATTTAAAAGAGGCAGTAACCTCTGAGCTTGTCTTTTCCTTTCTTCTCATAGTAGTTAGACATAAAACGCCGACCCCATTTGGTTTTGAAAATATGGTTGACGTAGAAAATATATGTATAAACTTGTATAGAAAAAAAAAAAAAATATTATTCTTATAACTAGCGGCCGCCAGCGACTTAGTTCGCGTGGAGTTGGTTATGCACCGCTCCTATGGTCGCAGCGTGATGTTTTATAGCCTAAAGCCTTCCTCGATTAATGGGTTATTCAACGCAAAAAGATTTTTTCTAATCGAACCCGTAGTTCCTGAGATTAGCGCGTTCAAACAAACAAACTCTTCAGCTTTATATTAGTACTAGCTTTCCGCCCGCGGCTTCGCCCGCGCGGAGTTCGGTTATATCGCGCTCTTTAGATTTCCCTCGGGAACATCAAATTTTTCCGGGATAAAAGGTAGTATATGTTCTTTCTCAGGGTCTAAAGATTGTCTGTGCCAAATTTCATTAAAATCGGTTGAGAGGTTTAAGCGGGAAAGCGTAACAGACAGACAGACAGACAGAGTTACTTTCGCATTTATAATATTAGTATGGACTAGCTTTCCGCCCGCGGCTTCGCCCGCGTGGAGTTCGGTTATATCGCGCTTTTTAGATTTCCCTCAGGAACATCAATTTTTTCTGGGATAAAAGGTAGCCTATGTTCTTTCTCAGGGTCTAAAGATTGTCTGTGCCAAATTTCATCAAAATCGGTTGAGAGGTTTAAGCGGGAAAGCGTAACAGACAGACAGACAGACAGACAAACAGACAGAGTTACTTTCACATTTATAATATTAGTATGGATAGTATGGATAGATGTGGAATTCATAACGAAAGGAATCTAATCACTTATATACGACAATCCAGTCTTGTATACGGAATCACACGTATATGACAGCGTACGATCATGCCCCTTCATGACTGAATTATAAATAAATTACGGAATTCTTTACCCATAAAATTCACGCTCTATGAATTTATTAGGACATTATTTTCTTCTTAATTCTGTCGACGCGTTATTCATAGGTTTGTGACTTATATCACGCGGACGTTTTTTCCATTGTTATTTGACGCGTAAAAAGCTGAAAAGCGTTTATATTCTTTTAGCGAAAACTTAACAATGTAGTCAATATCCTATGTTAAGAGTTCTATCTTTTTTTCTGTTGATTTGTATAATAAGTCCTACTACATACAAGAATTAGAATTAAACTGACTGTCAATATAAATAATAATATATAAAGTATAAAATAAAATAAAATATAAAGTATCTTAAATTACATTTTCGATGCCAAACGAGTAAAGTCTTGCCGCCAAGCGATTCGTCGTATTCCGGCATGATGTCTGGTGAAGCCGTACGGAGGACGGGTCAGAGCAGTCGTGTTGCGATGTGTGCCGGGTACGATGCACCAAATGTTATTGTGTAATGTAATGATTCTTTCTAAATTATTAAGAACATTTATTTGTATTTTAACGATCAGTTATTGTTTAAATTTCATAATTTTTGTTATCTAGAAATAGCCAAAGCGGAATCGTGCCAACTCTCTAGTTCGTCAGAGTGGTGGCGGGAATGAAATCCATACTAATATTATAAATGCGAAAGTAACTCTATCTGTCTGCCTGTCGGTCTGTCTGTCTGTCTGTCTGTTACGCTTTCCCGCCTAAACCTCTCGAGCGATTTTGATGAAATTTGGCTCAGACAATCTTTAGACCCTGAGAAAGAACATAGGCTACCTTTTATCCCGGAAAAATTTGGTATTCCCGAGGGAAATCTAAAAAGAGCGATATAACCGAACTCTACGCGGGCGAAGCCGCGGGTGGAAAGCTAGTTATAAATAAGCATTTTTAGAGCGAGTACGCTCAGTTCTTGGTCGTCATCCAAATCACTCGGACATAATGGTTAAGGAATATTGGAGTCTGTCAGTTATGTATTCGATTTAAGTATAACATATTGGCTGTTACCTGTCGTGAAGAATAAAATTATTATATTAATCTTTACAAGTTGCAGTTTTATTGAAAATTGTGTCGGGAGTTTGGTCGTGGCTGGCGCAGCATCATTACACTAAGTTTTTTTAAGTGAATAGGCTTAATTAACTAGCGCGCTTTACCATCAACGATTGCATTACTGCTTACCATCAGGCGGGATTGCCGTCAAGCACTAGTTTATAATGATTAAAAAAGAAAAAAAAACTGACATGTAAAATCGTTCTAACGGCAACTAACTGAATCCAAAATCTTCATAAGAGTAACTGTAGCTTTGTATTCCCCTTCTTTTATAAATAAAAAGCTTTGCTTTTGCGTTGTCATAGACTAAATAATTATTCATTGATCATTGTTTGTTTGTCTCTGTTCACCCTAAGGTTGATTGTTAGAAAAATTCTCACGCATTAAGTTCGTTTGTGTATAGTAGGTATATTCTTAATTGTGTATAAAGTTTTAATAGATACCTAAATAAATAATGCCCCATATACACGAAGAAAGTTAGCCGGTTTTCTCCGAATCACTAACTTAAGACAGACTAGAACATTATTCATTGATCATTATTGATTTGTCTCTGATCACCTTAATGAGTCAACATTAAGGTAATCAGAGTTAGAAAGAGTCTCACTTATTAAGTTCGCCTTTGTACAGTATATTCTTACTTCTGTATAAAGTTTTAAAAGACACGAAGTAAGTTAGTAGTTTTTCTCCGAATTACTTTCTTTCTTAAGATTAGTTTGTAGCTCGAACTGAATGAATGACAACACGATGTGTGATTTCGATAAGTCATTGTATTGACGGATCAACTACTTTCGGACAAGTCCATATTTTCATCTTGAGTTAAGTGTCGCGACACATCTGCGGAACGTACGGCGCCGAAAGTTTGGCAAAATACGCTCGCAGTGTGTTCGCAGTACTCTATGACACATCAGCCGAAATTACGCTGCATTCGGCATAGGGCCTCACCTTCCTTCGCGCAATTTTTTCAGCTAAAACGCATTTAATGTATTTTGCATAGCAAGCGACACATCACACGATGCGTTGCGCGACTGAAGGTTCGGCGGGTGTAGCTGAACGTTCGGCATGTGTTGTGCATTGCGCGCGTGTCGATAGCGCAGCAACGTCTTCTAAGCCCTCTATAATAGCTGATAGTCTAATTAATTCCATTTTTCTGGACAATTCAGGTACGTCACAAAAACCGCATACCATAAAGTGTCGACACAGACAGACTGACGATGACGCCACCTAACTTTTCGTCGCGTAGCGCGCTGAACAAGACGCCGCGTTTTGACCGTTTGATTTGTCATAACAACTGAATATTGCGACTGACACTTCAGCCTTTGAGCTTTCGGCGCCGTAAGTTCCGCAGATGTGTCGCGACCCTAAATGGTAAACTACCAGATCGTGTAAATAAGTATTTAGAGACTAACCCCCTTTCTTTTTTCAATAAATAAATAAAAAGCAACTTGTTTGCCTACTTGTAAATTCTACCAAAGTGTCACAGTCTATGAAGTAACGTGTTGTATCTGGCAGGTGACTGACATGGTGAACACGCTCGGAGCCCGAAAGTATACTGTTGTGACACGTGCACGTAATATCTAGTGTGAGTGAGTGAAAAGAAATCCTTGTTATGTTGCACATTTTTCGGGCAGTGTGTAGGTACTGAGATCTGAATGATTTTGGATCAAGATCATTCGGGTCTCACGTTAGTTAGTTGGTTAGTATTGTTATGACTTGGCAGATGGGTGGGTTATGGAAGTGTTTTGGTATTCATATAAAGCTGAAGAGTTTGTTTGTTTCAACGCGCTAATCTCAGGAACTGCTGGTCCTATTTGAAAAATTCTTATTACGTTGGATAGCCCATTAATCCAGGAAGGCTTTAGGCTATACACACAAGAACAAGGATGGCTTTATCACGGCGCAAAAGAAAAAAAAGGAAGCCAGCCCAAAACAAGTGCGGCACTGCACCGACCGGAGCGAACCATTTGCTGCGTCCCGCTGTACCAGTGACGCCGCTGTATGTATCCAGGCTGCATTACTCTACAAAATCCGAGGACGTTGTGAAGTACATACAGATCAAGGCGAGACGGTCTTTGAGGGTTGCGAGGTTGGAGTCTCGTCACACCATGAATTTTAATTCCTTTGTGGTGGGCCAACTGAGGATCTCGAGAAATTCATGTCTCCAGAATTTTGGCCGAAAGGCGTTATTTTCTGGCGATTCCGTGGCCGGATACCTGACACAGCGCAATACACGACGCCGATGATGCAGAATAATCGTGTTTGAGTTTACTTTTATATAGAGTTTATAAAGTTAAATATGTATAGTATTCTATGTTTTTATATTTGTTTTTATTGTATGTTTTAGTATAATACTAGCTTTCCGCCCGCGGCTTCGCCCGCGTAAATTTCGGTTATATCGCGCTTTTTAGATTTCCTTCGGGAACATCAAATTTTTCCGGGATAAAAGGTAGCCTATGTCCTTTCTCATGGTCTAAAGATTGTGTGCTTTCCCCCCGCGTCTTCGCCCGCGTGGTGTTCGGTTATATCGCGCTTTTTAGATTTCCCTCGGGAATATCAAATTTTTCCGGGATAACAGGTAGCCTATGTTTTATCTCAGGGTCCAAAGATTGTCTGTGCCAAATTTCATCAAAATCGGTTAAGAGGTTTAGGCGGGAAAGCGTAACAGACAGACAGACAGACAGACAGACAGAGTTACTTTCGCATTTATAATATTAGTATGGATTATTGTATTTTATTACGGGCCTTTGTTGCCTGAGCCAAATAAATAAATAAATAAATATCATCATGTTGCCACCAATAGAAGCGGAGCATAAGTAACTCCACGCAATTGAAGTCGCTGGTGGCCGCTAGGGCCACCAGCGACTTCAATCGCGTGGAGTTATTACGTACTAGCTTTCCGCCCGCGGCTTCGCCCGCTTGGAGTTCGGTTATATCGCGCTTTTTGGATTTCCCTCGGGAATATCAAATTTTTCCGGGATAAAAAGTAGCCTATGTTCTTTCTCAGGTTCTAAAGATTATCTGTGCCAAATTTCATCAAAATCGGTTGAGAGGTTTAAGCAGGAAAGCGTAACAGACAGACAGACAGACAGACAGACCGACAGACAGACAGACAGAGTTACTTTCGCATTTATAATATTAGTATGGATTGTTACGGGCTGGGGGTACTAAAATGCCGGTTAAGGGTTACGAAGTTTATTGGCAACGAAGGTACTGTCGATTGTAGGCAATGACAAGTAGAATGTAGCTGACGTTGCACCGAATTCTTCCCTTACGTCCACGAAGTCCGTGTCGTAAACACACAATAACACTACAAATGTTTCTTCACGTAGTACTCAAAGTTCTCGTTACAGTTGTCGCAGTAGTATTCTCAAAGATCGCTTCTTAACTGTCGATGTTTTCGTATCGTCAGTCGAATGCAGACTGACTCTGCGCCGGCGTCACGGCGCTATATATAGGTCAGCTGATCGAACATTCCAGATTCCTCTAGATGTAATAATTATAGCGCATAACTTCGAGGAAGTACCTAAGGTAGTTCCAGGAAACGGGTTTCTGGAAATTTCGATGTTGACACTTTGTTGACAAAATTGTTGAGACCTGTACCATTCGATAATAGGCCATCCTAAGTCTAGCAATGCGTTTTCATATTGTACCTAGAAAAAGTCTAGATCTGGCGATATAGGGCTTAAAAGGGACACACTGCATGTCACGCGATAATGAACCTTATGCCATCGACATAAGGTCCATTCGTAATAGTATTATAAGATGCTGCTGTCGGTGTGTCTTTCGCTGCAACGTCGGCTGTAATTTTGCGCATTTGGAAAACGGTTTTCATTTTCTTTCCCAAATTGAAGCGGATTCGAGGTCGGCTTTGAGTCTATCCCGATGCAGCTAAGTACCAGTAATTTACCACCTATGTAAAAAAAAAAAAAATACTATAATATGTTATCACTAAGCCACAAGCCACGTAGTGGTTGATGCTAAAAATTCACATGCCTATAATACCTATATTAGTGTCTCGTATTAAAACAAAAGAGATAAAATTGCCACCGACTTAGAGAGTACCTGTATCACCCGAAACGTCAGGGAGCCGTGCCTTATCCTGAGCTAGTCTGCATTGTTCAATTAACCTTCCTCTACTTAAAAATTTTCTCTAACCGACCACATTCACATAAACAGCCTCATTAAGACCTTTGTTAAAGTAAAAAATTAAAAAAAAAAAAACAGACCACCAGCACCAGGTTATCATAAAAATGAAGTTTATGGTGTACCCGCCCGCGTCAATATAAAGGCCCATAAAGACGGCCGAACGCCCGGCCAGCGTTTAATTACTCGTCCCAATGATGTGCCTGACAAATTGCTGACAAGCCGAGTGCGGCATATTGTTGTTATGTGGTCCGCTTCCTCCGTTTCTATTAACTGCTGGATCGATTTATGTTGCTTTGTTGTACACATGGTTGAAGGGTCATTGTTTATATATTATTGGGGCAATTTATTGAGCTTTGATTGGATTGGTTTGGCAGTCCGGGGTGTTGTAAACGTAACAATCTTATCCTACTCTTGAGCTGTTTTGCTGATAAAATTTGAGTGTATTAGGGATGTATCCAAGGCACGAAAATCAAAAAAATAATTAATCTTTTTATTGTAGTTTTGTCTTTTATCTAGATAATAAAAAAAAAAAAAAAAAATAAGCCCCGTATTTTTTATTTTGTCGTAAATTACCAAAAACTACTAAGATATCAATCTGAGAGAGAGGTCAATCGTCGAATCCAACTCGGCTGGGCTGCTTTCGGGAAGCTACGTAAAATCTTCTCGTCCGAAATACCGCAGTGTCTCAAGACAAAAGTCTTCGACCAGTGTGTGTTGCCAGTGATGACTTATGGAATTGAGACGTGGTCGCTAACAATGGGCCTTATAAGAAGGCTCAAAGTCACTCAAAGGGCAATGGAGAGGGCTATGCTTGGGGTTTCACTGCGCGATCGAATCAGGAATGAGGAGATCCGCAGAAGAACGAGAGTAACCGACATAGCCCGAAGAATTGCAACACTAAAGTGGCAGTGAGCTGGACACATTGCCCGTAGGACCGATGCCCGATGGGGCCGACGGGTTCTCGAGTGGCGACTACGCACCGGAAGACGTAGCGTGGGTAGGCTCCCGACAAGGTGGACCGACGACCTGGTGAAGGTCGCGGGGAACCGCTGGATGCGGGAGGCGCAGGACCGGTCGTCGTGAAGAACCATGGGGGAGGCCTATGTCCAGCAGTGGACGGCTTTCGCCTGAAATGATGATGATGATGATGACTGAGATATAGCGTATTAAAATTACGAAGTGGGGCTAATTACGTCACACTGTGGTATATTTTGTACCACGGCGTGACGTCATGCGACATTCCAAATCAATATAATATCTTCCTAAGTATTTGAATGAAAGAAAAAATACGAGTTCAATATTTTTTATAAATTGATCTGATGGACATTAAATTATTTTTTAGGATACAATCCAATTGTAACTGCAATTTGATTTCCTGAGTTTCGCTTTCAGCAAACGGCGTTTAGATTATGACACTAAAAACCTTTTTTTTTTCAATATTATAATCCAGCGCTTGACCGCAATCCTGCCTGATGGTAAGCAGTGACGCAATCGTAGATGGTAAAGCGCACTAGTTCATTAAGAGCCTATTCACTCTAGCCTTAAAGACACTTAAATTGTAGTCCGACGGAAACACCGCCGCTGGCAAATTGTTCCAGTCCCTCGATGGCTTAATTAGCCTAGCCAAGCAAAATCAAGTGCCTGACGGTGTCCGAACCTACGAAGGTTCGAAACCCGTCAGGAGCTTTACTATGTGTAAATTATATCATCACCACTGCTCTCATAACGGTGAAGGAAAACGTCGTGAGGAAACCGGCATGTCCTGTAACCAAAAACTTCGAAGACATGTGACATATACGAACCCGCACTGGGCCAGCATAGTAGATTACAGCCCACTCCCTCTCATCGAGAGGAGGCCTGTGTTCCAACAGTGAGAAGAATATAGGCTAATTATATTATGTTCTCGGTGGTAGGCCATAACATCGGCTGCCGGCAGAAGTTACCACCCACCAGACAAAGTCTTGCCGGCAAGCGATTCGTCGTGTTCCGGCATGATGTCTGGTAAAGCCGTACGGAGGATGGGTCTGAGCAGTTGTGATGTGTCGCGGGTACGATGCGCCAAATGTTGTTGTGTCGGGAGTTTGGTCGTGGAGAGTCTACAGATCAGTCTCCCTCTAGCGCAGCTTCGTTTGGTCGTGTTGGTCTTGGGATTAACATTGCATCACCTCGCTCAACTGCCGTCATTCTTCCTATTCCTTAGTTTTTTAAGTTAATAGGCTTAATAAACTAGTGCGCTTTACCATCAACGATTGCATCACTGCTTACCATCAGGTGGGATTGCAGTCAAACACTAGTTTTTAATTATTAAAAAAAAAATATAGGTATGTATGTGTAAAAAATATAGTGTTATAAGAAAAAGTATTACTATCATCGAAATTTTGTAAAAAAGTTGAGAGCTGTGTCTGTGATTCCTGCTGTCGTGGAAAATATTCAGATCAGCTCCTAACAGTGCAGACTCTGATTTGCAGTGTAGCTACCATGAGTTTTCATTACGAGACTCGATCGTCGAAATCGAGCGAGTTTGGCGCTCTCATTGGTTGAGAGTTTTTATAACCTTGAAGCGGGCCAATCGATGAGTCAAACGCGGTCGATATCGACGATCGAGTCTCGTAATGTAAACTCATGGTAGCGACACTGGTATGAACGCAAATAGGTGTAAGAATATAGATTACATTACTATGTCTTCAGCTCTTAGAATAAAGCGTTGTTTGATTTAATTAAGTGATCCAATATTCTGGCCAAAACGCCTAGCAATATTGTGTTAGCCAATAGCCCATAAACGATATAATTGTGCCGGTCATACATGTGAGCGGTAAACCACCCTTCATTTGTTCGTTGATTACGGGGTCTTGTCTCCTCTTCTCATTCAGATAACTGCGATTATAAACGACGAACAAAAACATGTCTTAAACAAAAAAATAAGAAATATTTTCTGGAGTTTCTTATAAAATTTAAATATAAATATTTTCTCAGTTGTTTTCGAGATTTTTCTGTAACTAGCTACTCTCTAGTCTAATCAATATAGATTTATTATTATTATTTTAATATATAAAGCTGAAGAGTTTGTTTGTTTGTTTTAACGCGTTAATCTCTGGAACTACAGGTCCGACATGAAAAATTATTTTTGCGTTGGATAGCCCATTAATCCAGGAAGGCTTTAGGCTAATATATAACATCACGCTGCGACCAATAGGACCGGAGCATAACTAGCTCCACGCGAACGAAGACACTGGCGGCCGCTAGTGTAGTAATATTTCTACACATAAATATGTTGTTAAACTGATCGAATATGTAATACCTTATTATTTCTTCCTTTAGTGGGCGATTGCGTATGAATTTAAACTGAATTGGCCTTGTTTACAAAGTCGTCGGTTAGATTTGAAACAGAGTATGAGTAGTCAGTGAAATGGAGACAGCTCTAGTCAAACTACCCCGATTCGAGCCTCTAGCACACTCACATTTCCACCACAAAGCCGGATCAGGTAAAAGAATCTGACATCGGGTTCGAATGGCCACGGCTGAGTGCTGACATATCGAGTGCAATTGATTCATAGAACTCAATATACACTTGCCTGCCGACACAGCTGTGATTCTACTGTGTCTATGCACAAGGATTCTATTGTGCCTAGGAGATAAATTTGAGGAATTCCGCTCAGAGCACTGATTTCAATAGCACTTCCACAAACGGCACTTGTGCACTTCCGCTAATCGCACTGAAACAAAAGTTCGTAACGTGCCGTTCTGTTGTTGTTAATGTTTTTAGTTCACGAATGACACCTGCTACTGTTTTAGTGATGGACCGTGGACGTATGTATTCCTTTTTCAGTACATTATCAACGTCGATCGATACGAAAATGATCAAGTTCTTTTCAAATCAGTGCTCTAAGTAGATTAGTAATAGTCACAATGGCCTTTTTTTCTTTTTTTTTGTTCTGGATATGAAATCAATAAATGACCTTACCCGCTCTGGGCGGCGCAGCGGCCGCGCTCGCCACTGCTACGCCACGGAGGCTGTCTAACCGGTGTAGTCGAGAATTAATAGTTTTAAGAACTACATGTTTTAATTAAAGGAGACAACTTATGCAACTTAAATCATACCAGGGCATTTTAAAACAAATTAAGTTACTGAGCTAAAGTGGTCGTATGTAATAAAGTAATCCCAGTTGATCTCCCTTTTGTTAAATCTATGAAACAATGGTACGATGACAAGCGGACACAGTTTTTCTACGAACAATGTGAACACTTTACAATGGATGAGAGGACTGTGTGTGACTCCGTGTTTCAGTTGATAGGATGAGGTGTTGCATTATTGTATTGATGCACTAGCAATAAAATAAAAACAAATAAATGCAAAGATGCACACTTAGCGACTGTCTAAACTGATTTTCTCCTTCCATATTAATTACTAGCGACCGCCACCTTCGTTGGCGTGGAGTTAGTTATACTCCGCCCCTACTGGTCGCAGCGTAATGTTATATAGCCTAAAGCCTTCCTGGATTAATGGGCTATCCAGCGCAAAAATAATTTTTCTAATCTGACCAGTAGTTCCTGAGATTAGCGCGTTCAATCAAACTCTTCAGCTTTATATATCAGTACTAGCTGCCGCCAGCGACTTCGTTCGCGTGGAATTAATTATGCTCCGCTCCTATTGGTCACAGCGTGATGTTATATAGCCTAAAGCCTTCCTGGATTAATGGGCTATCCAACGCAATAAGAATTTTTCAAATCTGACCAGGGCCTGTAGCCAATGTAACATCGCTTCGTAGCGAAGCGAAATCGAATACCAAACCAACCAATGGCGGGAACGATTGACCACGTGATTTGTCTCGTCGCGTGGTTAATCGTTATCGTTATTGGTTGGTTTGGTATTCGATTTCGCTTCGCTAGGAAGCGATGTTACATTGGCTACAGGCTCTGTAGTTCCTGAGATTAGCGTTCAAACAAACGCTTCAGCTTTATATATTAGTATAGATAATTTTTATATTGTTATGAATATACCTAATATTATAAAACACAGAATTTCGAAATATGTCACTCGTAAGTTGCAAACGATATTCTGCCAGAAAATCGCGTTTAAATTTTCCTTAAGTCTTTACACATCAGTGCTTGTGCATAAAACGATCTCATCAATTTAAACAATTTACTTCAAAAAGTAATCGCTTCGGCCTTAAGCACTGCTTAAGAGGGGACTCTAGTGGCGTTTTCTCCATACAAAGGTATTCCGCTGTTTTGTTCTTGGATAACGCTTTTAGAGCAATGATTTTTTCTCTACAATTTCACACCTTGATTATATGCGCCCCTATTATTAATCGAAAACTTAATTAATAAAAGAAATATGATATTTCAAAATCCCGAAAAATAACCCATTTTTACCGCGATGTTCAGACGACTATTACACAAATGTGATAAGTTTTTGACAAAAAAAGAACATAATAGAGGCATAGGTATACTCATCCTCTAAATTTTGATATAAAATAATTGAGATCTGTCGTTTTTTGAAAAAGAAAACAGCTGGTTACGAAACATCTTTTGGTCAACCCTTTTGGAGGTAAAATCAGCCTGAGTTGCAACTGTCCCGTTCGCACTTTACGGGGAAAGGTAGAAAGCGGTGCGACGGCAATAGTTTCTTCAAATACCTATTTCCCAAATTTCTCGGCACTAGAGTCCACTCTTAAATCGACGCTTCACCTAGCCTGAGGGCGTTCTACCTTACATTTGTAAACTGGCGTTTTCCACTCAAAAACAAGACTATCCCAGCGGTCATCGGTTCTAAAGCTAATATGGTTGCCCCATTGCTACTTCAAGTTGCTTATTCTACGTACCATGTCGACTATTTTGGTTCTCTGCTGGAACACCTTATTTATATCAATAAGAGTTTTTCCACACATAGCTCGTCCCATAATACTATGAGCTACGTTGAATCTATGGATCAGCTGTACTGTGAGTATTTATATACGTTTCGGGAGCGTAACTCATATTCTATGTCGCTTATTTTTGTTTAGGATGGGAAATCATCAAATGACCTCTTCCGCTCTGGGCGGAGCGGAAGGGCGTGTCAGACTTTTAATGACTATAACCCACCCGGATTCCTCCACTTGCTTGTACGCCAGGGCCACAGTTTCTTTTTTAACCATCCCGCAACCCTAGCCCAGGAGGTATCGGTCTTCGTGGACTCCGTCACAATGTGCTGACATATCATTGAGGCGCGCGTGAAACACAACGCGCTGTTGACCCGAGCCTGGTCCTTACCGGGCGCCGAGCTAATTGGCAATGCCTTAATATTAATTCACGTTGAAGTATGTGTCAAGTTCTCCTTCTTTTTCTGCAAACCTTTACTGTCCTACTGTTAGGCAACGGTATCCCTACTCTCATTCTACCTCTTTCTGTTCTGAGCTGCCAAGGACCTTTGTAAAAGGAGTCCAGCTCACTACTCATTATCAATAAGACAATTATGTGTTTCTTCACTTGCCTGTAGACCAGGGCCACAGTTTCTTATACTCCATGTCCTCATGTCATGTCCATGTAGTAATTTCACCATATATGTAGCCTTTGTTTTGGAAGGAAAATCATCAAATGACCTTTCCCGTTCTATGGGAAGCGGAAGGGCATGTCAGACTGAATAAGACACTCGTGTTCCTTGTATGATCAGCATCGTCATCATCAACCTTTTTATCGTCCCACTACCTTCTCTGTGTGAGAAGAGACCTGTTCCTTGTATGAATGTATATATTTGAACTGTAAATGTGGTACATGACAATTTGGAGTTAAGACATTCATTTCGAAGCTAATATTTAGATTTCCAAGCCGGCAACACTTTACTGCCTGGCTTCCCAAGCACGACAATAAAGTTCCTGAGACTGGTTTTATGCTTGGAACGAGCAAAAATTTCCTTGTTTTGTACGAAAGTAGATGTTCAAATATGTCATTCTTCCTTGTACGTTGTGCACTGTGGTAATAAAATCGAGTTACATAATGACAAATCGTTGCAACCATTATTTATTTATTTATCCATTTATTTCAGGCATCAAAGCCCATATAAACATATACAATACATAAAAACTTAAAATACTATAAATACATATTATAATATTATTAACGTCGTATTTCGCTGATTGGTGTCACGTAGCCGGCCACGAAACCGGTGGTACACAACACCTTTCGGCCAGAATTCTTTTTTGAGGAACTTCTCGAGATGATTTGTCGGAACACGCACCACGAACGACTTGAAATTCGTGTTGTGACCGGCTCCAACCCCTAGACCCCGAAAGTCCAGTTGGTTTTAACGCGCAGATACTCCAGGATCTCCTCAATCTTCGTGGAGTGGTGCAGTCTGGACACAGAGCAGCGTCGTCGTTACTGCTGAACGCAGCAGCATATTGGGTCCTATCAGAGCTGTACGGTACCGTCATTATTATCCATCCATACTAATATTATAAATGCGAAAGTAACTCTGTCTGTCTGTCTGTTACGCTTTCCCGCTTAAACCTCTCAACAGATTTTGACGAAATTTGGCACAGACAATCTTTAGACCCTGAGAAAGGACATAGACTACCTTTTATTGAAAAATGTGATATTCCCAAGGGAAATCTAAAAAGTGCGATATAACCGAACTCCACGCGGGCGAAGCCGCGGGCGGAAAGCTAGTAATGTTATAATACTACTTCCTTTATTGCTATTCCATAATTCACGTTACGACCAGAATATACCTACTGATTAATAATTTAAGATAATTACTGTAGCATTCAGCAGCTGTGTTGGTAGTTAAAGGTTTCTCTTAAGTGACGACACGCGTATGCCTGAGGTGACTGAAGGCTTCGATGGATGTCTCTGTCGTTATCGTGAATGCACTGTAATGGATAGATATCGACCATTTTTTTTTATAACAATGTGATCAGAACTACATGTCAAAAAGGAATCATCCTCCTTTCTCTCATCATTGCAAGAGTGTGTAAAACGAAAATGAATATTTATTTTTATGATTATAAATTTGTGCTTGACTGTAATCCCGCCTGATGGTAAGCAGTCATGTAATCGTGGATGGTAAAGCGCGCTAGTTTATTTAGAGCCTATTTATTGTAGCCTTGAAGACACATAAATTGTAGTCAGATCAAAACACCGTCTCTGGCATATTGTTCCAGTCCCTCGATTTACGCGATATAAAAGGCGAGGCGAATCGCTTCGTCCGGATTGAAGTAGTGTCAACAACGTAAGGATGGATTACTCGCCGTATAATGGGATGTCCGATGATGGAGCGGAGATGGGTGAATTAAAATTAAATCATGCAATTCCCGCGCACACTCTCTAAAATGCATTCTATAGAACACCGACAGGCTGCTTACTCTTCGCCTGTGCTCAAGGCTTTGTAAACCGTTTTGGAGACCGACATTTGGGTATTGCTGTCAATGAGGTGGAAAGATGCAATAATATTGTACCATTTCCTTTATATATGTAATATAAGTTACTAGCTTTCCGCCAGCGGCTTCACACGCGTGATGTTCGGTTATATCGCGCTTTTTAGATTTCCCTCGGGAATATCTAATTTTTCCGGGATATAAGGTAGCCTATGTTCTTTCTCAGGATCTAAAGCATAGCTGGGCATTAACTCGTTAATCCGTTAATCGTTAATTAACGAAGGTAACATTTTGATTAACGGATTAACTTTTAAGTTAACTTTTAAAAATCTTAACAGACACGTTAACTCCCATTAATATACAGAAGTCCGTTAATCGTTAATCCAATGCCCACCGCACGGCACCACGGCGCGGCGCATTCACTCAAAGTTCCGGTTGATATGGCTGGAAACGTATGACAGCAGTGGAGTGGATGCAGTAAAAAAGTGCGTGGAAAAAAGATAGAAGATGCTTTACGACAAGAAGCAGTGGAAATTTTGAAAGACAGAGTTTAAATGGCGGCGGGAGTAATGCGAGTAACAACAATGATGACAAGGAAGACTTTTTCAGTTCTGTCACTCAGCCTAAAGAGAAACCAAAAAGCTCCAACTCTTAACAGAGTAAAGCGCAATGTCTAGTTAAAATGTGGCTGGACGTGGAAGCAAAAGACTCGTTCAATGATGCTGTACTCCTCGGGGAACAGATATTCAAGCGTTGCAATTGTACGTCTGTTTTCCACGGGTTAAGGCATTTTTACACCAAACAGAGCCTCTTTCAGATGAGCACTTCGACATGTTAATGTTCATGAAGGGGAATATACACCTTATGCCCGACAATTAAATTACACATTTGAATTATTCAAGTATTTTCTCTATTTCTAACCTGTAAACTGTGAAAAAAATTCCAGATTTTTTTTTTCCCGGCTTGGAAATCCTCAATGGATGTCCGCCGCCTTGGGTTGGTCGACGGGGTCTGTCAGACTCTTACTGACTAAAACCTCCCCGGCGTCTCTTCTATCACGAGCGCGCGTGAGGCCACGGGAGACTAAATTCTTCCACGGCCCCACACCCTCGTGCTGGCCCGGTCTGTCCGGGCCTCGTCTCCTGCACGGGGTAGTGGGGTGATAAACTACCCCGAGTTGAGATCTCCCTCTCCTATTCCGCAGCTTCCTTCTGCGACATCACGTCCTCGAACTTGCAGAACCTAAACCAACAATTTTATAAGTTCACTAACGATACGCAATAAAAATGCAATATTACACATACCTGTTAACGGATTAACGATTAACGTTAACTTGCGTTAATTCTTCCGAAATGTAACGCTTTAACGTTTAACGAAGCTAACTTTTAATCACGGTGCCCAGCTATGGTCTAAAGATTGTCTGTGCCAAATTTCATCAAAATCGGTTGAGAGGTTTAAGCGGGAAAGCGTAACAGACAGACAGGCAGACAGACCGAGTTACTTTCGCATTTATAATATTAAGTATAGATTATTAGATAAATCTACGAGCAAACTTTAATAATGAATTTAGTACATGATTTAAAATCTCCCCCAGGTTTTAATAAAGGCGATAAAATTTAATGCAGTCGTGTATGGAATCACGGAGTAAGACTTTTTAGATTTGGAATCATCAAATGACCTATCCTAATCTGGTCGGAGCGGACAGGCGCGTCAAGCTTATACTGACTAAAACCCTTCTGTGCTCTTCATTTGCCTGTGCGCATACGGTTCGCTTTCAGAGTTCATGGTATCTCTTTCAAACAACCCGCGGCCCTTCATAATACGTTGCCTTGTTTGTGTAAGAACTGAATTCTATTTAAAAAAATAATGGGTACAATATTACGAATAAGAAAGCCTTCGAAAATTTAAAGCTTCCTTATACATAATTCTCGGTGGTAGACCATAACATCGGCTGCCAGCAAAAGTTACCATCCACCAAACAAAGTCTTATCGCCAAGCGACTCGTCATATTCCGGTATGATGTCTGCGGTAGCCATACGGAGGACGGGTCTGAGCGGTTGTGTTGCGATGTATGCCGGGTACAATGCGCCAATTGTTGTTGTTTCGGGAGTTTAGTCGTGGAGGGTCTCCAGATCAATCTCCCTCTAGAGTAGCATCGTTGGTCGTGTTATTAGGTTTGGCATTTTATTACCTCGCTCAACTACAGTCTTCCTCTATATTCACTCAGATTTTTTGAGTGAATAGGCGCTTTTAAACTATTGCGCTTATCATCGATAGCATCACTGCTTACCATCATGTAATCAAGCACTAGTTAAAAATAATATTAATATTGTAGGCTTGTTAACTAAGCTCCTTAAAAATTATTATAAATAAAAATCCTGCCCTTTCCGTATTTGTGTTATTCCATATTCTAAGCTGCACTTATGTACTTGGAATGTGTTCAGGTTACTACTCCTTAGAGAAACGTAAACTTAATAATGTTAACAAATATGGTATCTCAAATCCCAGGTCGAGGATGTAGAATTATACTCATAAGTAATATTCTAGGTGAACTAAAGGAACATTCTCTCGAAATACACAACTGCAATAAACTGCAATTTGCAAATAACGTTTTGATATTCATGAATTTTGCAAAGAAGATTAGCATTGTAGGGGTAAAATAGGAATAGATAATACCATTCTGAGTCTGTATGGTAATTTTGGATGATAATGTATTATGACGAACGTTTAGGTAGCGATCGCGGCCGCTGCGCAAGGAGGCGCGCAGTGCAAATATTTGTATGCATGAATATGAATATCTGTACTGGTCTAGTCGTGCCTCGGAAAGCACAGCAGATTGTTTGTTTGAACGCGCTAATCTCCGATTTGAAAAATTATTTTGCGTTGGATATCCTATTAATCCAGGAAGGCTTTAGGCTATATAACATCTAAAATCAAGCTGAGATTAATAGGAGCGCAGCATAACTAAAATTTATGCTGTATATTTTGGGGTTAAAAAAAATGTTCAAATAACTAACTCGTGAGCAGCCCATTGCTCGTCGCTTGATAAGGATTAGTCCCGCATCGACGTCGCGAATTGATTCACGGGCACCTCAAAGAGATGTCACCACATCGTGACGGGGTTCACGAAGACCAATGCATGGGCCAGAGTTGGGGGTTGGTTGAAAGAGTAAGTGAAGGAACACAAGTGGGTTTTAGTCAGTAATAGTCTGACACGTTCTTCCACTCCGCCTAGAGCGGGAGAGGTTATTTTGATTTCCCATCCACACCAAAAAAGGGGTCCAATATCATTAATATCACAAAAATAACAAAAGACTAAAATTTCACACGTTGCATAAATAATCTGAGTATAATTTAATAGAATAATAAGGTAAATTGAGTTACGAGGTGGGAGGAACCCCGCAAATGAATGAAATGATTGATTGAATGAACGAGTGGACTTTCGGGAGCTCGGTCAATTCTACAGTGTTATTACCCGTGCATAATCGTGAGGAAAATTAACGATGAATTTTATGAACGCTGTCAAATATTTTATACGTATTTTGTGTAACGATGCTTTATATTTTAAATGGGTGTTCTTCAATTAGGCTTATTCTTGTTGAAAATGTTATTAATGGTTTTATGGTCACTGCTTTGCAGGAAGATAAGTGAAACAAAAAAATAGTTTTCTAAACTATTTTGTTCACAAGTAGTAACAAAATAGTTTATAAAATTTTATTTTGTATAGAAAACCATAGCGGACAACAAAATAAAGCAGAATGTTACCTAAACTTCAATGAACAAGTATCATTTTAGTCAATAACTAGGTACTCTTAAAAGAATTCAATCCACCTTTTTTCGCATACGCTCTAAATATCACACATACAAACATACACTCATCATCAGTATCAACAACCTTTTTATCGTCCCACTGCTGGGCAAAGGTCTCCTCTCATACAGAGTCAGTCACCATCTGTGGTTGACTGGTAGAGAATGCCTAAGGCATTATGAGGGAACTCTTATGGTGCTTTCTCTATACAAACGTATTCCGCTGTTTTCTTCGTGGATAATGCTTTTAGAACAATTTTTTCTACAATTTTACACCGTGATTATACGTGCCCCTATCATTTGATTTTTTACGAAACTTAAATAATAAAAGAAATACGATACTTCAAAATCGCGAAAAATAACCTATTTTTACCGGGATGACTCTAGATGACTATTACACAAACGTGATATTTTTTTTTATAAAAAAAGAAAATAATGGAACCATAAATAATTGAGATCTATCGTGTTTTGAAAAAGAAAACAGCGGAATACGAAACGTGTTTTGGTCAACGTTTTTGTAGGTAAAATCAGTCTGAGCTGCAACTGTCCTTTTCGGGAGAGGTTAAAAGTAGCGCGACGGTAATAGTTTCTTCAAATACCTATTTTACAAATTTCTCGGCACTAGAGTCCCCTTTTAAGTCCGCCTCTGTACATTTCATGTGCTAAAGATTAACTAAATAAAGAAGGATTGAGCGTAATCACCACGCTTGCTCAATGCGGGTTGGCGATTTCAGACTTAAAGTTCAGGTTTCCTCAAAATGTTTTAATTCACCTTTTAACCAGTCCAAGATAAACTTAAAAAGTACATATAACTTAGAAAAGTTACATTAGTACTTGCCTGACCTGAAATCGAACCCGCACACTCATACTTGAGAGGCTGGTGTTTTAACCACTAGACCACCACGACTATACTAACATACACTCACTCACTCCACCATAATTCAATACACCACAAACACTTCCTAAACATAATCATCACACACATACTTTTACTACATACAATTTCACTCTTCACCGTTTCTCACTCATATTTTTAAAGTTTGACACCAGGTCAAAATTCAAGAACTTACTAGTCCACTGACACATCTGCCAAAAATTGCGTTATATAGCATACCCTATACTCGGTCACTGCCCCCTAAGATACAGGTCTAGCCTAGTTTAGAGGACAGGGATAAACCTATTTTTTTTTAATAATCATAAACTAGTGCTTGACTGCAATCCCGCCTGATGGTATGCAGTGATGCAATCGTTGATGGTAAATCGCTCTAGTTTATTAAGCCTATTCACTTAAAAAACTTAGGAGTAGGAAGGATGACGGCAGTTGAGCGAGGTGATGCAATGTTAAACCCACGACCAACACGACCAACCATGCTGCTCCAGAGGAAGATTGATCCGGAGACTCTCCACGACCAAACTCCCGACACAACAACATTTGGCGCATCGTACTCGGCAGACATCGCAACACAACTGCTCAGACCCGTCCTCCGTACGTCTTCACCAGAGATCATGCCTGAACACGACGAATCGCTTGGCGGCAAGACCTTGTCTGGTGGATGGTAACTTCTGCCGGCAGTCGATGTTATGGCCTGTTGTAATGCAGAATTAATGTACACAAAAATTCAAAAATGTATTTTTGTCCCCAATAAATATTTCTAAATTTGTAAATGACAATTTCAAAAAAAAAAAATACTGGTTATAACTAAAATATACATGTTATGTAGAAGCATAAAATAAGTTGGTGCAATGGCTGAGCGATTGGCTGCGTCGTCAGTTTAATTTCCGTATGGGACAAATATTTATATTACCCACGCCTAGTTGTTCCGAGTTGGTAGTTTGTGTATGTGAGTTAAACTTTTGTAAACGCACCTACAACACTAGTAATTCCTTATGAGGGGCAACGTTTTTATATTTTAAAAAAGGTAGTAGAAAGGGGAAGCGAAAATTTAGTAATAAAATCAATCGTCCGCATCACTCTCACCTAAACTGAGTATACTCGCAAAATGCTACAAAAATCTGAGTAGATTTTTTATATAGTCTTCTTCTTCATCTCAGCGTTAATCCCAGTCGCATCCGAAACGTTTTCAGCTTTGGAGTCTGGGGTCCGCTTTACTGTTAAAGTATTAAAGCAGAAGTTTAGCCAAAATCAGCAGTTAGACTGTTCTAACTGCTGATTTTGGCTAAACTTCGATATTTTCCGTGAAGCGACTGCCGTCTGGCCTCCACAATCTGAAGGCGACATCGAAGCATTGCAGTTAGACCAATTGTTGGACTTTTGAGGGCTCCAACAACCCGTAACGACGGCCATTAAATGTTCGTATGGCAACCGAGACCAACGGCGTAACGTGCTTTCCGAGGCACGACCAGACCAGTGCAAATATTCATATTTACGCACACAAATATTTGCGCTGCACGGGGATCGATCACTACGCCACGGAGGTTGTCATTTATAATTATTAGATTTTTATATAATATACCTACTTAATTGATACCTTAATCTTGAAAAAGCTGACAGGTCTCATAATTGGCTTACGCGAAAATACATCAACAAATTAAACCGCTCAACGAGTATTCTGAGGTTACCTGGAAGATATCGCAGAAGCAATAAGGCATTGTATATTTTGTAGTTTAAATGTATTTTTTTATAGTATGTGTACATGTATTGTACAATAAAGGCTGAATAAAAATAATCAATAAAATCATGTCTCTTATATTCCATTCCAAATAAGATCTACTTTTAAAACCATCGTCATGCCCACAAAATACAAGCAAAACGGAAGGAAGCGGTACGATCTGTAAAAAAGATTTGCTTAAATCCATACTAATATTTTAAATGCGAAAGTAACTCTGTCTGTCTATCTGTTACGCTTTCCCGCTTAAACCTCACAACCGATTTTGATGAAATTTGGCACAGACAATCTTTAGACCCTGAGAAAGGACATAGGCTACCTTATATTGAAAAAAAATTGATATTCCCGAGGGAAATCTAAAAAGCGCGATATACCCGAATTCCACGCGGGCTAAGCCGCGGGCGGAAAGCTAGTGTATAATAAAAAGTATAAACGTTGAAAATACAATTGATATCGCCACACAAAGTCAATTACACACCACGCAAATAAAAATCGCAAACAAATCTAGCAGCAAAACGATTTATAAAAACAAAAACGCATCGAGTGTGCCAACACGTACAGCGGCCGTGTTACACTAGAGTAGGAACATCCATCATATTTCTACCATTTGACAGCGCCACAGCGGTATCAATTTAAAAATGGACTGCATCTGTATGTTGCCGTTTGAATTTTCTCACTGACTCTCAACTTCAACTCTTTATCAATGGCCCCTGTGGAATATATGCTACAATTTTGCCAATAACACGTATAACAAATTATAGAAACTCTTTGAAAATGCTATTTTACAATAATGGCGGATATCGCCAATGATGCGTGAACCGTCTACGAGGGAGCTTTGAGGCAGTTATGATGTGGATATTTCAATGTTCTTTATGAAATATTTACTGAAAGTTTTTACTACATAAATCACGCGCTTTTATTTAGTAAACGACACTATAAATAATTTAAAATTCCATTGAAAAATGACCATGTCACTCATCTTAGCTTTCCCGTCAAAACTCCCACTGACTCTCCTGCTTACGAAAACTGCAATTATTTGACGAATTACCGCCGAATATGTTGTCGATATTACGAAATTAGTTGTTGCGGTTTTAGTTCTTTGGCTAGTTATTATCGAAGGTGAACGAGCTGGTTTTGAGGAAATTTTTAAAAAGTTGTTAACAAAATAAACCTAAGGGTTGTTTAGTCGAAAATGTTACATAACTGATATGAACATCGTTACCTTTTCCCCAGAAATATTGCGTTCAGATTCAGTTAAAAACATCATTATGACAAAAGACTAATGCTTTAGCTACTGTAAAAGCCAGCCCTTGAATTCCAGGTAGTATCTACCGGCCGTCTCGAAATTTTCGTTTTTTGACATCCTAATTAGAATTACAAAGTAGAGCAGCGACTAACAATTTGTAACTACATAGAGATATCTAGTCCAAAATCTTTTTTTTTTAGAAAACTTCAGGTTAGCCGTTTGTTGTATTAGCCGTTTTGAAATTAGTGCCATTAATAATCTCAATGCGTATTATAAATTCATCCTACTTTAAATGCTGCTATGCTTTGTATTTAGACGATATATGTGAAAGTTCTGAAATATAACGAAACATGATAGTCAAGACCGTTCCTTCGTCTGACAATATCATCATCATCATCAACCTTTTTTTTATCATCCCAATGCTGGGCACAGGTCTCCTCTCATACAGAGAAGGATTGAGCGTAATCACTACGCTTGCTCATTGCGGGTAAAGTTCAGGTTTCCTGAAGATATTTTCCCTCACCTTTTAGAAAGTACATATAACTTTAGAAAAGTTGCATTGGTACTTGCCTGACCTGGAATCGAACCCGCGCACTCATACTCGAGAGGCTGGTGTTTTGACCACTAGGCCGCCACGACTTTACAAGGTCTGACAATGTAACACAGCAGAAAACTGAGCCAAAAATGTAGAAAATATGACACAAGAATTGTCTTGTAGCAACATTTGCTACAACGACATACTACACGACAATAGCCTCATTTGTATATTATATATATTTATCTTTCCCACGGTAGGCCTCCTGCAAAATATTCAGACAGAGACATCACTATCTAATCTCGGCCTGAGCCTCAATTTGCAAAAAGGTAAAAGTTTCCTCTCCATTTCGCCGCTTATAAGACCAGGGCCGCCGCGTATTTGTGCCGTCAAATATATATGAAGAATAAAGATTTTTTTTTGGGACAAAACCCGCACTCTGTTCCCAACCCACTGCAACTCCTGAAAGCCAGAATCAACAGTGGAGACCGCCAGAAAAACGCCGAGTAATGAAGCTCGACGAGTCCCGGAGAAACGATTCAACTGTCTTGGGTCCTGCAACGAAATTAATCAGAAAAGAATAGCGGAGGAGTAAGAAAAAAGATATTTTTTCCACTTCCCTCCATAACAAGCAGGAGACAGAACAGATCTAGGCCAATCGGCACAAAGGGACATTATTGCAACTGGGAGAAGCCCAGATTGCCAAGCACCAAGGAATAAAATTTGATTAAGTTAATGGGTCCTAAGTAGGTATGTGCTGTTACAATTGATTCCAATAATAGGTATGGCAAAAGCGCCTGAACGCACGGAAATTGGTTCTAGTTTCTACAAGGTCCGTATAATAAACAACTCCGGATGTAACTTGTACACTATCCAACATAATAAAGATTTGCTTATACGCCATCAGATTTAAAAAAAAGTTCTTGCTCTTTGAGAACCTATTAAAATGCCCTCTGTTGCTATACATAAACGGTTACCCGTCTAGACTAATTCAATTTTCAAAAAATACAAGAGGCACAAAATTCTTATAACTTTGTTATGAATGGAATAATGAGTAAAAAATTATATGTATCTAGTTGCTTTTCAATATACGTAATTATCAATAATATACATTTATTTATATACTTTGTTCCAATTAATGTTTAGATTTTAATTAGAGTAATTTACACTGTTTTTAAAGTAAATATTTCGTATTTCGTACAATAGAAAAAATACCTCAAGTATTGTTTTCTTTACTTTGTTTCAATTAATGTTTAGATAATTAGAATAAATTACACTTTTTTAAATATATCTATACTCTAGACTAAGCTGAAGAGAATAAATTTATTTTTCTTTAAATACATGCTGCTCCGCTTTATTTAGGCGATATATGAGAAAGTTTTGCTAGATATCTATCTATACTTAATATATAAAGCTGAAGAGTTTGTTTGAACGCGCTAATCTCAGAAACTACTGGTCCGATTTGAAAAATTAATCCAGGAAGGCTTAAGGCTATATAACATCACGCTGCGAACAATAGGAGCGGAGCACATAAAAAAAGCATATCGAACCTACGCGGGTGAAACCTCGCGGCCCTGCTAGTATTTCATATTTCACACGACAGTAAAAAAAAACAAAATATTGCGAATTCGTTAAAGGAGAATGGTATTGTGTGGAATATACTATTTTGGAATTGTTCATCATGTAAAAGAATAAATTGTCAGGTCTTGACGGTTAGCCGTCGATATGCATTACGAATTAAATTGTCATTAGAATATTACCGGCGAGTTATTTATAGATGGAGCAATGAAGAAATTTAGAAACATTTTTTGAGGATCAACAATAATTAAACGATTAAAAACGCTGACTTACAACGGCGAAAAAAGTTATGAAAAACATTTCTTTTTAAAAAATCAAGGAAACTCGGAAATATAAAATGAATGGCATTTTACAATTACACACATCAAAAGTGTCTAGGGATCAAGCATTTTTATGCGGATTTCTTGAGATTGAGATGTGGCTTTGTAATAAATTTATGATTTTATAAATTTATATGGATCCTTTTTGGTGCATTTCATAATTTGAATCAGGAACTGTGAATCAAATTCGAGTAAAAGATGAAAATCAGCTGTCAATATTTTCCCTATAAAAACATACAACGCATTGAAGACATTATTAGTGCTACTGTTTCCCTACTACTGATTAAAACCAACGTTATTATGGAGCGGCGACGTCATTTAAGCAGGGAAGAAATGCTCAGAGCCGTGGGAATGATAGAAGCTGGTTCCCGGCAACGTACTGTGGCTTTAGCTCTGAATACAAGTCAGAGTGTTATCAGTCGACTTTGGACACGTTACCGAAGCACTGGTACCGTGGCTGAGCGCCATGGAGGACGGTATCGCTGCACCACACGGAGACAAGACCGATACATTCAAATCTTAACTCGAAGAGCTCCAACAATAACCGCCATGATGTTAGCCGTGAGGCTTCATCACTCTTCAGGGAACTTAATTAGCGACCAAACAGTCAGAAACCGCTTGCATGAAGTGAACCTTCATTCCCGAAGACCGCTACGGGTACCACCTATAGCAATGCACAATCGTAGGATTCGATATCAATGGGCTCTTGAACACAGAAATTGGGCAGAAGAACAATGGCGTTTCGTGTGCTTTTCTGATGAGTCTCGTTTTGGTATGAGACCGGATACAAGACGTATACGACACTGGAGAATCCCTGGACGCCAACAGCGATTAAAATCCTGCCAGGAAGTCCATCCTTATAGTGGTGGAACCATCATGGTATGGGCGGGTATTTGGATCGGCGGAAGAACTGAGTTGATTTGGATCAGAGGCAACCTCAACGCTCAAATTTATGCTGAAACGATTGTATCAGACGTCATCGTTCCTCTACAAGTGCAAATCGGTCCCTTATTTCAGTTAATGCATGATAATGCACGACCGCACACCGCAAGAGTTGTAAGACAGACTCTCGCCGCAGCTAACATCAATGTCCTGCCCTGGCCTGCTCAGTCGCCAGACTTGAACCCGATTGAGCATGCATGGGATATGCTACAGAGAAGAGCTCTGCCGAATATGGAGGGTATCCAGTCGCAAGAAGACCTTTTTTTGTTGTTGCAACGAACATGGGCGGCCATTCCACAGCGTGATTTGGATGAACTCATTTTGAGTATGCCAAACCGATGTTCTTGTGTTGTTAGTGTTCGCGGTAGAAACACGGATTATTAATTGTTTAAGTTACCCAATAAAATTTTAGAGAAAACTGTTATTTCAGTCTTTTTTTCGAACTTTTGTGTTAGTGGTTCAAATGTCAAATATCCCTTTATTAGGAAAATGGCAAATTTCTTTATTAATGCAAAGGTGACTTGGTTTATCGTTACTGTGACAAACGAAAACACTTTATTTGATGAATCCTTAAAGAAAATTTTAATTAATATCAATCAGGAGAAAAGTTATTGCAAAAATATATGTTGATCCCTAGACACTTTTGATGTGTGTATTTGGACGCAAAATAGCCAGTATTTTGAAATAATTTAAGCAACAACCTAGAATATCAATAGAAGAAAACACCGCTCAAAATAAAGAATCTGCGTAATACAATATTAGATCCATATTATTATAACTCAGCCTTACAAACGAGATATAAAACAGATAAATGCGAATGTAGATGCAGTGGAATGAAGAGAAATAACATACCGTGGGTTACGGATGTGAGGGAGGGAACAAAATTGTTTTCTCGTTAATATGCGGGGATGACAGCACCGCTTTAATATATTTTTTATCTGTTAAAAATTTAAGTACTTCCAGAGAACATGTTCGTTATAATGGCAGAATAGTCGAAACCGGCTAAGTAGCCAAAAACGAAAAAAAAAAAATGTTCGTTATAACCGTACTCTTTGCTGATTGGAATTTCGTGAGGAGGCTTTTTAAAATTGTTTTTACATGCTTTTTATTAGCTTCACTTGTATGTTTGCTTGCTTGTTTATTTATTTGTCCGTCTCTAACTCTTTAGACTACGAGTGAGCGGCTCGTTTCTCGTTTCTCCGTTTTCAATACGTTCGTTCGTTCGTTTTTTTTTTTTTTTAATGAATATCGAACTAAAAAGTTGAAAATAAATATAGTATAGAAGCTAAAAAACATGCTTTTAAAGAATATCAAACTAAAAAATTAAAAATATTTTTTAAAAAAGCGTGAGTCGCTTAATACACAAAAATTGTGGCACAAAGCGCCTAACGCCTTAGTTTTTTAAACTATATTTATTTTATTTATTATCTTTGGTCGGAGGTTTGGCGGGAATGTCAAGATGAGTGTCACGCTCATTTTTCATTGGACTTTTAAAATTATTTATAGTGTCGTTTACTAAATAAAAACGCGTGATTTATGTAGTAAAAAGTGCATTCACTGAATAATTCAAAAAGAACAGTGAAATATTGTAGCATAGTGGCCGCATCATGTCTTTACGCTAAACCGCTCCTTATCGTCCAAACGCGGGAAACGAAAGGAGTTAGATTAGTTAGGATAAGTTTAGAATAAGCTAGGATAAGTTAGGATTAATTAGGATAAGTTAGGATAGAAGTTTACTCAAGAATATATTTACTGAAGACTAGGCTGTATGGCGTACTATGCCTTTGCCTTTTCCGTTCAAAAGAACGGAAAGAATTGAACCAAAAAAAAATGTCTATGGAGTATCGTAATTTGAGAGGATTAAACTAAAATGTTATCTTCTATCTTTTTATTAATAAATAGAAAGACAAAGATGCACTTAACTAAATTAAAATTAGTTTAGTTTGTGAACTATAGAATAGGCTATTTGACAGTATTCAATTATTTGTGATTTTTTGCTTTAATTGCATAAAATGAGGGTTCTTTATATCATTTACAAGAGATTTAATAAAAAAGAATAACAATTAATATATCCAAAACACAAAAATATGTTTGGCTTTTTGTTTCTCGCGCCACACATTGTGAAACGATCCGGATTGGCTAATGTCGCGATGACGTCATACGCGCATCAACGCTTGTTTTCGGCAAACTTATAAACTGTTTTTCGGGGGTTTTTATCGATTTATTTGTACAACCCGGTACAGCACACCACTTGTAAACCATTTTATTAGATAAAAACAACAAATCCATACTAATATTATAAATGCGAAAGTAACTCTGTCTGTCGGTCTGTCTGTCTGTCTGTCTGTTACGCTTTCTCGCTTAAACCTCACAACCGATTTTGATGAAATTTAGCACAGTCAATCTTTAGACCCTGAGAAAGAACATAGGCTACCTTTTATCCCTGAAAAATTTGATATTCCCGAGGGAAATCTAATAAGTGCGATATAACCGAACTCCACGCGGGCGAAGCCGCGGGCGGAAAGCTAGTAATAAATAAAAACAAACACCACTGAGAACCGAAAACCGCTTGTGACGTCACTTACAAAGCGCGACGCCATATTGCTGAATAAATCGTTTTCGCGGCTTATTTGAATTTTGAATTTTTATTTGCATATTTCTTACGAAATACGTATTTAAAATAAAAAAAAAATACTTTCGGTGAACTTCTTAACCGCAACCAAGTAATTCATGATAATAATTATAAATCTGTCAAATAGCCTACTCTCCATGCACTTTTGACTTCGTTAGTGCAAGAGCTATGAAAGGTTTGCTTAGAGATCGCCTAGTCGGTCCATTAATTATTAAGCACTAAGTAAATACACAAGAATGTTATCGAAACATAATAGGGATGTATCCAAGGTATGACAATCAGAAAAATTATTAGTCCGTCTTATAGATAGTAAAAAAAAAATAAGACCCGTATTTTTTATTTTGTCGAAATTACCAAAAACTACTGAGATATAGCGTATTAAAGTTACGGAGTGGGGGCTAATTACGTCACGCCGTGGTATATTTTGTACCACGGCGTCACGTCATGCGACATTTCAAATCAATACTTATACCTTCCTTAGTATTTGAATAAAACAAAAAATTAAAAATAGGTGTTCAATATTTTTTATAAATCTATCTGATAGACATTAAATTATTTTTTAGGATACAACCCAATTAATTAGTCAACCACGAAATAAGGCACCGTGTTTTATTGTAATATTTTACAATAGAACACGGTGCCTCGTGTCTGTAATGGACTTAAAATAAATAAACTCTTAACACCCTACAAATAAACAGCTCAAATCTTCAACAAACTAATTTGACGCAAACTATCCAGCTAACTCGGCCACAGGGGCTCGAAGCAACTCTTCTAAATGGCCATATAACATTTTGAAATGTTCCGCACCATCCGGCCATCAGTCACTGTCGCATGCTCTGAATAGTTGATGACGGCCTTATCGCCCACCTGCCCTGCAATCTTTATAATTTGGCTCCAGAGAAGCTGGTTCGTCTGAGATAGGTAGGTGTATGAGGAGTTATGAGAGACGATAATTTTTTGAAGTTTTATACAAGTTCTCTTGATTTTTAAAACAGGAATTTTGTAAAATGTCCCTGGTTCTCAGTATCTAAGTCCATAATTGCTCTAACCGTACCTTGTAACCTTTTAGTAGGCTCACAAAACCTAACATCAAGTGAGATTCAGAATCAATTCAGTAATCAATTTCGGTCTGAGGGCTCCGTACCAGAAGAGTGCCAAAGCTTTAGTGACTGTCGGTGCGTCTACCAAAAGGCAGGCAAGGGAACCCTTCGAGACATCTTTTAAGTCTTTATAGGGAGACACTTGAAATTTTCATAGACTGAATATTTTTATAGTTGCTATGACAACGAAAGAACATAAAAACTGTAAAATCGTAAATAAATATATAAAAAAATTATGATGATGATGTTCCCAAATTTTTTATCACAATATTTATATTACTAGTCTTTAGTGGACCATCCCGGCTTTATAAAACGACGGAAATGAAAATTCACTACAATGAAAATTCAATTATTTTTTTTTACCGAGTCAACTTATAAATCTGCATCAAGATAGAAATGTCTCTCGCACACGGATGATTGCATTTACATTTGGTTGATACCAGTTTCGTGGTCTACTTATCAAATGTAAACGCGCCCTTAGTTGATTCCAATGACGTGGCGGCCATGTTGTGACGTATGTTCGTCCCATAGACAAACGCGATTCATTCAAGTCAACCGCTACGAAACCGAGTGTTTTACATTGATGAATGAAGCTGGGTTGCATCCACGTTTTACTAGAAAGACAAGTTTAGATTGTGTGCGGGTTTTATAAAACTGTCCACACTGGGAGAGTTTTAACTTGACTTTTAAACCAGAATAATAAAACTGTGAGGTATTACGGGAATTATGGGAAATGATGTTCAGGATAGAAAACGGTCGAGCGTTCTGAGATTGACATCCAAATTCATTTTTCTCGAAATCGAGATTCATAGAGAAGTTGTCGGAATGTCATTGAGCTGAAATTTTTGACAAGTAAGAAGTGAGTTATGAAGATATAAAAAAGTTTCCACCCTTACGTTGTTAACACCACTACGATCCGGACGAAGCGTTTCACCTCCTCCTTTATACCGCGTACATCGAAGGACTGGAACAGTTTGCCAGCGGCTGTGTTTCCGTCGGACTATAATTTGAGTGTCTTCAAGGCTAGAGTGAATAGTCTCTTAATAAACTAGTGCCGTTTACCATCAACGATTGCGTCACTGCTTACCATCAGGCGGGATTGCGGTCATGCGCTAATTTAAAAAGTGCGCCATCGCAAAGGTCCGGCGGTACTTCACACCAAGGCAGCTTCTAATGTTGTACAAAGCACAGGTCCGCTCGTGTGTGGAGTACTGCAGCCACATTTGGGCTGGTGCTGCAAAATGTCACCTGGCTACTTTGGGCTCAGTGCATAGGCGTGCGAAGAGGTAAAAAGTGGGACTAGACAAGCATAATATTAGCATTGGTTTACCAAGTACCGTTCTTTGATAGCTCAATGATTTTTCATATTGGGCCATGTACAAACGTGTGTATATATGTATGTATAGTGTAATTTAATGCCAATAGTGTAGACATCATACAAACTGAACGCTAATCCTATACATGGAGTCTTTGTGGTTGCTAAAGCCGACAGCTGGTGGAACAGCGCGACCGTTACACGATGCTCTTAGTCCCTTCCTCACGAAGAACTCAAGTTACATTACACGATACATTTCATTACACATTACACGCGTCTGTAAACGCTTTTAGATATTTATGACTACGCAGCCACAATGAACCCTTCGAGGCAACTTTTCATATAAAAAATGTCACCTTTATGAGGGTAAAACTATCCTCAACCAAATACATTGTTTATTTTGAACCTTAAGACCCATAAAATTTGATACATAGTAGCGTTATCAGGATATTAAAGTTTATGCCTCTTAAAGATATTAATAGCCCCTCTGTACGACAACAATGCTCTCTAAATACCAAGTAAAGGGCAAGCCCCATGTGGGCCCAGGCCCTTGACATCGCTACACATGGCAGAAATTTTGAGAGAAAAATATCATGTATAAATTAATACATCATTATTATAATCTTAAACATAGAGCATCAATCAAGTTCTATATAATCTATGTATTTCGTCACGGAACAGTTCATTACAATATTTAGTAATTATTGGATAGATGAAGTGGCTATCTTTGTAAGACCACTAAAATTCCACAGCGTATTTCACACAGTTATATCTGTAATAAATATATTATCAATAGAGATATACATCCCGTCACACGAGAGAAGAAAAGCAAGCTAAGTTAAATCAAACATTTTATTTACTATAAGTTATACCCATACTACACTTATAGTGCCTTATCAGGATAATAAATATAGTTTAAAAAACTAAAAAAAAACATGCTTTTAAAGAATATCAAACTAAAAAGTTAAAAATAATTTTAAAAAAAGCGTGAAGCGCTTAATATACAAAAAAATATGGCATTTTTGTATATTAAGCGCCTCACGCTTTTTTAAAAATTATTTTTAACTTTTTAATTTTATATTCTTTAAAAGCATGTTTTTTTTTAACTAGATTTATTTTAGTTCGATATTCTTATTATTTAAAAAAAAACGAGCGAACGAACGTAGTGAAAACGGTGGGACATTTTACAGTAATGAGCCGCTCACTCGTATTCGAAGAAGTAAGAGACGGACAAACAAACAAGCAAGCAAGCAAACAAGTAAGCAAACATACAAGTGAAGCTAATAAAAAGCATGTAAAAAAATACTATTTACTTGCGGGAAATAACATCTTGCCCATTTGTTATCATTACTGTGAAAAATAACCCCCTGACTGCTATTTAGGTTATGTGTAGTTGTTGTTTAAGTTTATTTTGCAAGTGTTTTAAGAATTAAATAAATACAACTCGTAATTATACTGAACATTCTGAATTATTTTTAACGTAACTTTTATGTTGGAGTACGGAATAAATCTGATGATCTAAAATGTCCTTTAAGCTTTTTTTTCAATTTCGGAATAATCTTTCGCCTTTACATGTCCTATCATAATAATATCTTTATCCATATAGAGGCATTATATGCCACCACAGACTAGGTCTAAGATATTTCGCAGTTCAGTTTGAACAAATTATCGACCGATACCGCAATTCTTTCGAGAATCATGTCGCAAGCAGGCAACCAGCTCCTTCATTCGCGTAATGTTATACTTGTCGGGAGCACTCGTGCGCTACATAATGATCGCACGTTTTGTTCCTTAGAGCGTAACCGATATAGTCCATTGGAAGAATTTGCTTATTATTCAAGAATTTCGAAGACAAAGGCAAAGCAAAAGTTTCTATTAATACCTTTCTTCCATCGGCCATGAAAGGTCGAAAATATGTTTGGAATTGTTGTAGTGATTTACAGAAAACCTTTACGTATGAAGTATTCAACGTACTTTTACTAAAATTTAAAAGACAATACATACTACAATATCTATCACTATTAAACAAATTTACACTGTTGTTAATTAATTAACAGAAAGGAAAGAAAGGAAATTTGTTTATTTGGGTAACACATCGGAAATAGAAATCGTAAAAAGATAGAAGATATCGATAAAAGATAGAAGAGAAATAGAAATCAATTAAAATTGATAAAACTGCATTAAAGTAGACGGAAAATACAGACAGACGGACAGCGAAGTCTCATGAATAGGGTTCCGTTTTACCTTTTAGATACGGAACCTTAAAAACAGCCGATTAGCCCAAAAAGGCTTTTTGGAAAATGAATAAAGAATTTGTATTGTGATAGCAACCGGGGCTGGTGTTTTGATAACAGAGGGGCTATTCCTGTAGTTGTAAGTATCTGTCAGAAAAACTGCTAGTTTCCGTTATGTTTTTGTTAATTTTTTTTTTGTTTCGACATTGATTTTTGAGAACATAACACTACAACTAGTTGTTGAAAGTTTTTAGTTACGGGAATTGGCCTTGTTTAATTTTGTAATTTGACTATGTTAGTAGTCAACAATTTATTATACAAATTTATAAAAAGACTTTTGAGATAAACTATGCCCAGCAAAACCGTTTTCACGGTTTGTCTATGGGAATGGAACAACAACAACAGTATTAGGAATAATTTTAATTCTTCAGACATTTAATTTTCCTTTACTTATATAGTAATAATAGTCTGTGCAGGCATCGTTCTTAATGGACCCCGTCACGATGTGCTGACATCCCTTTGAGGCATGTATGGAATATATCGCGCCATCGACCTGATCGAACCTGATCCTTACCGAGCGACGAGCTGCCATATGGTAGCCGGGAGTTCGTTGTTATCTCCCGACGTCCAGGGTGTCCTGACGTGAGGTTGCAGAGATGAGTGGGGTTGGAGAGGCATCCCTCATGCGCTCCGCATCCTTCTTTGCAAGGATTACTGCTTCGCAGAAGGAGCATGCCATGCAGGCGATCCCTCACTCCGGCCCATGGCATAGGCCAGGGCGAACGGCGGCGGGGGGTGTATTTATATAATAATCTATTATTATGGTTGTGTTTCACTTGAGAGAGAAGTACAAAGTAACAAGTCGTTAATGTCGTCTAGGAGACATATTACTGTTGCACTGTAGGATAGACGATAGGGCTCGAACCAAGCTGTTGCACTGTAGCCATAATTGTTCCACAATGGCGCCGATTCTGTTGTTCACAAACTAAACTAATTTTAAGTTATGTGCATTTTTCTCTTTCCATTTCGTTAAGCAAAGGATAGAAGATAACATTTAAGTTTAATCCTGTCAAATTAAGATACTCCATAGACAGTTTAGACGTGATTATAAACATGGCGACTAAAAGTAAGCCCGTTTACGTCAGGAGCGCACTAATTTGACAGATCTAAACTGACATTTTATCTTCTGTCCTTTTCTTAATATGTATCAGTATATATTATACTAGCTTTCCGCCCGCGGCTTCGCCCGCGTGGAGTTCGGTTATATCGCGCTTTTTAGATTTCCCTCGGGAACATCAAATTTTTCCGGGATAAGAGGTAGCATGTTGATATCATGAGTTATCTGATTATATTTGCCTGAGGAAAATGGATTTTTTTAACTAAAGCACCTGCCATTTAATCTCTTCACCACCTGTGGTTGACTGGTAGAGAATGCCTAAGGCATTAAGTTCGCCTCTGTACAATTCATGTACGATCTATCGTACATGAATTGTACAGAGGCGAACGGCGGCGGGGGGTGTATTTATATAATAATCTATTATTATATAAATAAATAACATTTTAATCTTTATTTTTACATGCTTTTTATTAGCTTCACTTGTATGGTTGCTTGCTTGTTTGTTTGTTTGTCCGTCTCCAACTCTTTGGACTACGAGTGAACGGCTCATTACTGTAAAATGTCCCACCGTTTTCAATACATTCGTTCGTTCGATTTTTTTTAAAAGAATATCGAACTAAAAAGTTAAAAATCAATATGGTTTAAAAAACTAAGAAACATGCTTTTAAAAAATATCAAACTAAAAAGTTAAAAATAATTTAAAAAAAAGCGTGAGACGCTTAATATACAAAAATTATGGTACAAAGCGCCTCACGCGTTTTTTAAATTATTTTTAACTTTTTAGTTTGTTTTTTTTTTATATTATTATAAGCTAGCGCTTGATTGCAATCCCGTCTGATGGTAAGCAGTGATGCAATCGTTGATGGTAAAGCGCACTAGTTTATTAAGCCCATTCACTTAAAGAAAAACTTAGTGAATAGGAAGGAAGACGGCAGTTCAGCGAGGTGATGCACCACCAGGTGGTTAAACCCAACAACACGACCAACGATGCTGCACCAGAGGGAGTTTAATCTGGAGACCCTTCACGATCAAACTCCCGACACAATAACATTTCGCGCATCGTGCCCGGTACACATCGCAATACAACTGCTCAGACCCGTCCTCCGTACTTCTTCACCAGACATCATGCCGGAACACGACGAATCGCTTGACGGCAAGACTTTGTCTGGTGGGTGGTAACTTCTGCCGCAGCCGATATTATGGCCTACCACCGATAAATCATGTGCGATAGATTAAATAAATAAAAAAACATTTTAATCTTTATTTTTGTAACACAATACACCAATCAATGAACGCGTCCATAGATATTTTAAACCACTTTTATTTCTCACAAACTGGGGTCTGATAATATGTGTATTATACGGTTGTTACGGCACTAAGCTCGATAGTCTAAGAGCCTTACAAAAAGTGCAATGGTTGTGTTTCACTTGAGAGAGAAGTACAAAGTAACAAGTCGTTAATGTCGTCTAGGAGACATATTACTGTTGCACTGTAGGATAGACGATAGGGCTCGAACCAAGCTGTTGCACTGTAGCCATAATTGTTCCACAATGGCGCCGATTCTGTTGTTCACAAACTAAACTAATTTTAAGTTATGTGCATTTTTCTCTTTCCATTTCGTTAAGCAAAGGATAGAAGATAACATTTAAGTTTAATCCTGTCAAATTAAGATACTCCATAGACAGTTTAGACGTGATTATAAACATGGCGACTAAAAGTAAGCCCGTTTACGTCAGGAGCGCACTAATTTGACAGATCTAAACTGACATTTTATCTTCTGTCCTTTTCTTAATATGTATCAGTATATATTATACTAGCTTTCCGCCCGCGGCTTCGCCCGCGTGGAGTTCGGTTATATCGCGCTTTTTAGATTTCCCTCGGGAACATCAAATTTTTCCGGGATAAGAGGTAGCCTATGTTCTTTCTCAGGGTCTAAAGATTGTCTGTGCCAAATTTTATCAAAATCGGTTGAGAGGTTTAAGCGGGAAAGCGTAACAGACAGACAGACAGACAGACAGACAGTTACTTTCGCATTTATAATATTAGTATGGATAAAGTACACCCATAGTATTGTATAGAGTCACGTGTTGTTTTAAATGAATAGACAGCTGTGCTACTGGGGAGTTTGTTGCGCCACTTCTTCTTCCCAGCGAAAGCACTAGGAAGTGCCGATGGGTGGGCGTTTTGGGGGACTGTCTTATGTAATATTGATTTCGAAAAATGCTGATTCTCAGCCTAATTTGAATAAATGACTTTTGATTTAATTTACTTTGATTTGATACACGAAGAAGATTAATCTCCACGACACAAGAAATCCTAGTAAGGAGGTTAATATTGTAATGTATTTTTTTTTCTGAAAAACAAAGTTTTATTTATCAACTAGCTTTCCGTCCGCGGCTTCGCCCGCCTGGAGTTCGGTTATATTACTCTTTTTACATTTCCCTCTGGAATATCAATTTTTTTCGGGATATATATGTGGAAGCTTGTAATTAGCAATTTGTGTTGTAAATAATGAAGTTTATTGTAATATTAGTCTGTAAGCTTTCTGTAATAGTAAAAAAAAATAAAAAAATAAAAAGTACCCCATTATAAAATTCTGACTTCTAACTTTACGTCTGCAAAATTTCAAAGCAATCGGTTCAGTAGTTGCGGCATGAAAGCGGAACAAATAAACAAAGAAACTCATTTTCTCATCTTTAATATTAGTAAGATTTTTATTTATGTATTTTTTTAATTATATTTAACTTATTTAGTGTTAGAAATATGTAGAACAATATCTTTAGTTACTTTATAATTTCAAAAAATTATACGTTAAGGAAAATAAAGATAATTGTATGAATTTTATACTTGTGTATATAATTATTCTTTGGTAGAGATAATTGTAGATGTGTTCTTTATTGTCACAATTATCCCAATAGTAGCGTCACTCCGCTAAATGTTTTCTTATATTAGAAACAGTGTTTATTATGTCTACACGGTCTCCAAAGCCTGGAGCACAGGCGTAGAGTAGCCAGCCTTTCGGTCTTCTATAGGATGCATTCTGGTAGGCAAGGGAATTGCATGATTTAATTGCCCCATCTCCGTTCAACAATTAGACGACCTGTCGTACGGCGACTTTCCACCCTTACGTTGTTAACACCACTGAGATCCGGACGAAGCGTTTCGCTTCTTCTTTTATACCGCGTACATCGAGAGACTGGAACAATTTGCCAGCGACGATGTTGCTACAATTTGAGTGTCTTCAAGGCTAGAGTGAATAGGCTCTTAATAAACTAGCGCACTTTACCATCAACGATCGCATCACTGCTTACCATCAGGCGGGATTGCGGTCAAACACTAGTTTATAATTTAGGTATAAAAAAAAACTGAAATTTGAATTTGAAATGCTCCCACTCCTGGGACACAGGCCTCCACTCGGTGAGAGGGAGTGGGCCGTAATCTACCACGCAGGCCCAGTGCGGCTCCTAATGCAGGTCAAGGTCTCGTGACAAAACACATACATACCCGTTTTAACGTGAAAATGTAAAAACAAACAATACAAGGATCAAATATTTTCTTTATAAATTACTTGATGTTGTTCGCCTGCTATCCAGGATGAAAAAAACCTGTGTCTACCTGAGTCAAGGTCTATATATATAGGCTTATGCGGCCTACCGCCGGCCTCGCTACCGTCGAAGCGATCCGGCCAGTCCTTGACGACTGGCTCGGGAGAAGGCACGGCTCCCTGTCGTTCAGGGTGACGCAGGTACTGTCGGCGCACGGCTGCTTCGGCAAGTACCTGTTTCGCCTAAGCAGGGAGCCGAACGCTCGGTGCCACCATTGCGTCCAATGCGGGGAGGACACGGCGCAGCACACGCTCGCCGAGTGTATAGCTTGGGAGGAGCAGCGCCGTGTCCTCACAAATGAAGTAGGAGGCGACCTGACGCTGCCGGCAGTAGTGCGGAGGATGGTCGGTAGCGCAGTGTCGTGGGACGCGGTGGTGTCCTTCTGCGAGGACGTGATGTCGCAGAAGGAAGCTGCGGAACGGGAGAGGGAGATCTCAACTCCTTTCCCGGGCCGCAGAAGACGCACCGGGCGCCGAGGAAGGGCGGACGACGCCCTCTTCCGCCCCCCATGAATGGGTCCAGGGGCGAGGGACATGGGGAAATCCCCGCCCTCTATTCGATGGACCCCGAGGCGGAGGCGCGCGCGAGTGTCAGCGCGCGCCTCTGAGGCGATGCACGGGGTAGCTTAACACCCCACTACCCCGTGTAAGAGACAAGGCCCGGACAGGCCGGGCCAGCACGAGAGTGTGGGGCTGCGGAAGAATTTAGACTCCCGCGGCCCCACGCGCGCTCGTGATAGACGAGACACCGGGGTGGTTTTAGTCAGTAAAAGTCTGACAGACCCCGTCGCCCACCCTAGGGCGGCGGACATCCTATGAGGATTTCCACCCCAAAAAAAAAAAATAATGTCAAGTCAAGTCGTGGTGGGCTAGTGGTTAAAACACCAGCATATTTGTAGCAGTATGAGTGTGCGGGTTCGATCCCAGGTCAGGCAAGTACCAATGTAACTTTTCTAAAGTAAAGTGTCCCACTTTATGGTATAAAAAGGTTGATGATAAACGTTTATTTCCACCACATAATTAAACATAATTTTGACACAAAATTAAGTATATAAGATATAACGATGTAGTGGAAACTGGAGCCTGAATGATGATAATAAGATAATGTCACATTATTACTAGAGTGGTAAAATTAACTCGGGTTGTTCGATAAAGATACCGTCTTCCCTGGCGCACTGGCAAATAAAGGAACACCGGTGAGTTTTAAGCAGTAAAAGTCTGACATGACCTTCTGCTCCTCCCAGAGCGGGAGAAGCAATTTGATGATTTTCTATAAAAATAAGAGTGGTAAAATTATATTTCAAAACTAAAACACTACGTAGTCCCACATAGCGATATGTTTTGTATCTATTCAATTATTAATACTCATAACAAGAACCCTTTAAAAGACAGAAATATAAAGCAACAAAAACTAAAATCATAACTTCTCTCGTAGCAAAAGTGCTACGCGGCTACGCGGCTACGAGCTACGTTCGAAACATGCGTGATTTGATAACCCAATGGATCGTTCGCGTTTCGAAACTGTAGCGTAAATTTAAAACCACTTTTTTATTCTGTACCTAAACTCTCCAGTTTGTTTAGAATAAAAAAAAATATAAAAACGGTGTACAAATCTCTACTTTTTTATTTGACGTTTAGCCAATATTTATTTTCGCTGTAGTTTCGCAAAGAGTGGATGTTTGCGAAATAAACCCAATTATTAACTCTGTAACTGATAGTTCTATTGATATTTGTAAAACACAACGCGTGGTTAATAAATTGGTACTTTTATTTAAAAATTTATGTTATTATTTTATAGTATTACTAGCTTTCCGCCCGCGGCTTCGCCCGCGTGGAATTCGATTATATAGCGCTTTTTAGATTTCCCTCGGGAATATCAAATTTTCCGGGATAAAAAGTAGAATATGTCCTTTCTCAGGGTCTAAAGATGATCTGTGCCAAAATTCACCAAAATCGGTTGAGAGGTTTAAGCGGGAAAGCGTAACAGACAAACAGAATTACTTTCGCATTTATAATATTAGTGTGGATAGCTAATTTAGCTAGAAATGTATATGCTGAATAAATAAACAAACAGACTGAAATATTAGTTGTTAAGCAAATTGATATATTCCGTGAATTTGCCATGTTGTAGATGCTTTGTAAACCTGTCAAAGAATGACACCAGTTCTTATTTGAATATACGGATAAATACACATTGTTTTATTAACAATTCATAAAAATTAGTTAATTTCTCGGAGTAACTAAAACTAATTTACTCATTGCCTATTTTACTTATTTATCATTCACATGTTTAAGAGGGGACTCTAGTGCCGAGGAATTTGGAAAATAGGTATTTGAAGAAACTATTGCCGTCGCGCTGCAAAACGGAAAAAACAGTTGCACGAAAAGGACAGTTGCAGCTCCGGCTGATTTTACCTACAAAAACGTTGACCAAAAGACGTTTCGTATTCCGCTGTTTTCTTTATCAAAACACGACAGATTTCAATTATTTTATATCAAAATTTAGAGGAAAAGTATACCAATGCTTCTATTATTTTCTTTTTTGGCAAAAACTTATCACGTATGTCTAATAGTCATCTGAACATCACGGTAAAAATGGGTTATTTTTGGCGATTTTGCAGTATCGTATCGTCGTACCTTTTATTAATTAAGTTTCGGAAAAAATCAAATGATAGGGGCACGTATAATCGCGGTGTAAAATTGTAGAAAATAAAAATATGATTGCTCTTAAAGCATTATCCACGAAGAAAACAGCGGAATACGTTTGTATAGAGAAAGCATCACTAGAGTTCCCTCTTAAGTGTTGTCCTTGTAAATTTTACAATCCTAAATGTATTATCAAGTCAACTTTCTTTACACTCTATAAATAAACTATCTTGCAAATTTGATTGAAATGCAAACATGTTTTCTGTGGCATAAGTCATATTATTGAATCTGATTCTTCTCTCCTTAGAGAGAAGAATCAGATTCAATAATATGACTTTATTTAGTATGCAGGGAAATTTACATTACAAACGTATCTTCGAATATTGTAGCTTTATTAGTACCAGTAGAATAAAAATGAACATTATATTGATAGCTCGTTAGCTCAGTGTCTTTACCATGAGTATTCATTATGAAAACTCGATCATCGATATTGACCGCGTCTGAATCATCGATTGGCCCGCTTCAACGTTGTAAGAACTTTCAACAAATGAGAGCGACAAACGCGGTCGATGCGTATGATCGGGTCTCGTAATTGAAAACTCATGGTAACCACACTGAATTCCTTTCATCCTCAGCCAGCAGCAGTCCACTGTTGAAGGTCCCGTTCGGCTTGTAGTCTTAATCGTTGCTGAGTATCAAGTGCTGAGCGGTTCTCGTGTGTTTTAGGAATTTTTCTGGGTTGAGCAAACTTTCATTGTGTTTATCTATCACGGTGAATGTGCATCTGTAGCCCGCGAAATTCAATGCTTCTAACGCTCTTTACAATTTTCAGCGGATCGATCCTGATAATCTCACCGTGGACATCTCCTTAGATGTGAGCGTGGAATGAGCTATCAATATTGTCAATTCCTAACAATAGTTGCAATGGTAGGTAGGTGACAGCCTCCGTGGCCCCCGCGGATCCCCGCGCAGTACAAATATTTGTATGCATGAATATGAATATTTGTACTTGTTTGGTCGTGCCTCGGAAAGCACGTTAAGCCGCTGGTCCCGGTTGCTATATGAACATCTAATGGCAGTCGTTACGGGTTGTTGGTGCCCTCAAAAGTCCAACAATAGATCTAGCTGCAATGCTTCGATATCGGCTTCGGGTTGTGGAGGTCAGGCGGCAGTCGCTTCTCGGAAAATATTGAAGTTTAGCCAAAATCAGCAGTTAGACTGGTAAAGCGGACCCCAGACTCCAAAGCTAAAAAAGCTTCGGATGCGACTGGTATTAACGCTGAGATGATGAGTTGTAATGGTAGGTCACTCCACATCCAGTCATCTTTCTAAGTTAAATTAGAACCATAACAGCAAAGATAATCTCTACTTTGTCCATAATGGTACCAATTTGATTATAATGATTACAATTCTGTTTATAGCCTTAAGAATTTCTTAGGAAGAGCATGGAGTTTGGAAGTAAACTGCGTTGTCGCATACTTTAAGCTTCTCTCTCTGCTGGAGTTGGATTGCATGTCGCAACATAGGACAAAAATAATATATTAGCGGAAAGAAATAGTATACCTAAGTCTGCGCAAACACTTGTGGACTATAATAATATCTCCCACGTCGTAGTGTCCGTTGTGATTGTCTGTAGCACTACTACAACAGTCCAATCTCGGGAATTTTCTGTCCAAATGCTCGCCATTATCTCATCATATTTATGCTTCATCTTCATTATGAATGCACGATTAGCGGAGTAGTTAAGCTATTGACTGTTGCGTTGCGTATCGTGGGTTCGATTCCTGCACAGAACAAATATTTGTATCACCTACAAGTAGGTCGGGCTGTTTGTGTATGTGAGTTAATATGTTTGTTGAGTTAATATATTTTTAACCACGATACATGAGAAATTGCTAGTGTGGGCCAAAATTTAAAAAAAAATCTGTAATTTATATGGTGTACATAATTTAGAGGATTCTATTCGTCATGGATCATCTGCATTACATTTTCCCAACTAAGTTGAGATTGGCTGAAATCCTTTCCCTATAAAATGTCTTTTAAAATATTTCTTAAAATGTCCATGTTTTGCTTCAAATTTCGTGACAAAATGAAAAGGCAAACTTTACGATAATATTAAAGAGCAATTTTGTACCAAGTATGAAATAAACTAAATATTTTAATACAGTATTTTTACGAGGAAACCAGAGGAAGCACATTTCACGATTAAAAATACTTTTAATATCAACAGAGACTGGTGTCTGGTAAGTTTTTATCACCACAACACTATAGTAATACACTTCTGCCAACCGAGGAATCCAGGCCAAGCTCTCGTATTTTAAACGAAAACAACACGCGTTCTTGAGAGCAGTTTGTCTTTTTTATTCACGCCATTATTAATATTAAGTTTGTTATAGTAATGCATTTTAGTATTATAAGTATAAAATACTACAAGTTGCAACTGTACATATTTTTGGGTATAAGACTCTCAATATTCTTTTTCGGATCGTCTTATTCCATACTGCTTAAGAAATTACAATCGGTAAAGTCCGTTCGGCATCGTCCCTCGATGAATCATGTTTGAGTCGGTTGGAAACAATTCAAGCTAATTCCATTGGCTTTTTCACTTCTTCTTCAGCCTATAGATGTCCACTGCTAGACAAAGGCCTCCCCCAAGGCTTTCAACGCTGACCGGTCTTGTGCTGCCCGCCTCCATCGGCTTCCCGCGACCTTCACCAGGTCATCGGTCGTCCTTGTTGGGGCCTCCCTACGCTGCGTCTTTCAGTATGTGGCCGCCACTGCATCTTCCAGTACGTGGCCGCCACTCCAGAACTTTACTGCCCCATCGGCCATCGGTTCTACGAGCAATATGCCCTGCCCACTGCCACTTAAGTTTAGCGACTCGAAGAGCTATGTCGGTGACTTCGGTTCTTCTGCGGATCTCCTCATTTCTGATTCGATCACGCAGAGAAACTGCAAGTATAGCTCTTTCCATTGCCCTTTGTGTGACTCTGAACCTTCGTATGAGGCCCATTGTGAGCGACCACGTTTTAGTTGCGTAAGTCATCACTGGCAAGACACACTGGTCAAAGACTTTAATCTTGAGACACTGTGGTATCTTGGACGACGATAAGATGTAGCGTAGCTTCCCGAACGCTACCCAGCCGAGCTGGATTCGACGAGACAACTTTTTCTCGAAGTTGGACCTACCTAGTTGGACTGTTTGTCCCAGGTATATGTACTCATCAACAACTTCGAGTGCAGAGCAACACACTAGAATTGGAGATCCATGTTCATCTTTAGACCCACTTGTTGGGAAGCCCCAACAAGTGGGTCTAAAGATGAACAGCTGAGGTCATTGAGCATTTTGCCCAAGTCTTCCAGGGTCTCAGCCATGACCGCGATATCATCTGCAAAACGGAGATTAGTGATGTACTCGCCGTTGATGTTGATGCCAAGTCCTTTCCAGTCCAGGAGCTTGGAGACATCTTCCAACGCAGCAGTGAACAATTTGGGAGATATGACATCTCGATATGACGTTTCGAGTCCTGATCCTGAAGACGGGGGGCGAGACATTAAGGCCCTAATCTCGTACAGGCTGACGTCCGGGATATCGTCGGTGTAGTGTCAGGTTAGTCTGGCTCTAGGATCATTAGCCAGGCATACAACAGGTGCGTGTGTTGATGTGTATAACTCTAATCTCCGTAGAATTTCTCAATTTCACCCAAAAGCTCGGGCTTCGAAGTGACAATCCTACCATCCCCAGTCTTCAGCTTCGCAAGTAGGCTCTGTCCAACGGACAAATCCTGTGCGAACACTTTGGAGCCTTTGTTCCGCTCGATAGCCTCTTTAATACAATTTGTATTAAATTGGCGTATATCTTGAATCAGAGACTTTGAGATTTATCTGTTAAGGCATCTGATACGCGAAGCGTCATCAGGGGATTTTAAGACCACCACCCGTCTTTCTTCCATTCCACGCTTTTCACATATATCTGGAATTATTGGATTTTGATCACGACCTTAAGGCCCTTTGTTGTCTCATTATAAATTCTGTGTAAAATATTACGTTGGTTAATTTCTCTTTTATTTGGACACATAGCGTGTGTGTAGGTAATAATAGTACATGTGCCATAACATGGTTTTATTTCCACTGTGTGCATGAAACTTCGTGGAATATTTAAAGTTATTCAAAGCAACCGTAACATGCGTGCATGCAACGCTTTCATGCTTGTGTTGTCGTTTATATGAATAAAACAGCAGTGTCTGTGACTTTAATATGACGTCATGAATATAATGTAGGTACCTTTAGACGTAAAGCTAACCTAAAAGTTATATAACATCAACAACAATTTATTGTTTTTCAACAACTTATGTTCCTTATGTCCCGAATGGATACAGTCCATTCAAACACCAACCTCCTTTTTACAAAACGAAATCTAACATTAGTTCCAGACTTAAACTTTAAGTCAGTATTTGTATTTCGAACTTTATTGAGCTTAAGTCAAAGTTCTTAATACAAAAATGACAACTTAGAACCGAACTAAGCTGTAATTTTATATAAAGAACTGCATTTCTGTAACGATTTGGTTCGTAATTCAATAAAAATTTACGTGTTTTAAAACTGAATCATACAAAATCTTTTGTATTTGTAATAAGAGGGCAAATGTACAATAATAATTATATTTTGTGTGTAAAATTGCATTAAATCCAGAACTTACGATTTCATTCATCATTTGGATCGAAAAAGCCTCGGTGGCGTAGCGGTAGCGAACGCGGCCGCTGTAAAAGGAGGCGCGGGTTCGATCCCCGCGCAGTGCAAATATTTGTATACATGAATATGAATATTGGAACTGGTTTGGTCGTGCCTCGGAAAGCACGTTAAGCCGTTGGTCCCGGTTGCCATACGAACATCTAGTGGCAGTCGTTACGGGTTGGTTGGAGCCCTCAAAAGTGCAACAATTGGTCTAACTGCAATGCTTAGATATCGCCTTCGGGTAGTGGAGGTCAGACGGCAGTCGCTTCACGGAAAATATCGAAGTTTAGCCAAAATCAGCAGTTAGACTGGTAAAGCGGACCCCAGACTCCAAGGCTGAAAAAGCTACGGATGCGACTACTACATACACTTATACACTATTAATATAATATATAGGTACTAATAATATATAAAATACTAAATCAAGGGAGAAAGGTGTTGAGATGACTTTACCCAATTGGTTTAGAAAATAACTTTGCTATTTCCGTTATTCTTCTAGTTATTTTATATTCCAAACCAAATTAGATCTATGTAGCAGTACCGCCTAAAATACACCGCTCAAATCAAAAGAATAGACCACATTTAATTCAACTGGCTTGCGGAAAGCCTGCAGGCGTCGTAAAAATACAGAATATCATGAAAAAGGTAATATTTTATTCACGACGTTTCTAGGACGTTTTTAATTTGATGAAATTAAGATTTTCCGGGAGTCTGTGCGTGTTCGAAGCGCGGATACATTTTATTCGGTAGACATGTTTAAGTTTTTGGTTGCACATAATGTAACGTCACGCCTCTTCGTATTCAAAGAGTTTGGCAGAAGTAGGTATATCATATCTTTAACACTCCTCATTTCGCCATACATCATTATCATGATTTATGACATACTTTTTTCACATATACTAATAATAAAACAAAAAATAAATCAAGATGAAAAATAATAATGTATTTACAATCTTTTTTATTTTAGTTTTTATCCTTCTCAAGTGCAAAAACTAAAAAAAATATTTTGATTGAATTGTTTCAGTATATAGCTAAAATCAGCAGAATGCTACTTTGTTGATATAAGACAAGGACCACGGAACAAACGCCAATAGGATTTTTGCTTTGGACTTGAAAAGTCGCCAACAAAAATCTTTATTCACATTACGGCAAATTTTGAGAACCATTTATTTATCTCACGTATAGTCTTTGACAATTTAGAGGAGGTTCACTCTCAAAACCAGAGGGCTATGGAATGGAGTATTCTAAGTATTAAACTTCATGGTATAAGCGTTAAGAAAACCACGACCCGTTCCATCTCTAAATTAACTGATGTCACTCGGAAAGCTGTTACCATTAAATAGAATTGTGCTGGATACATTTATCGTATATTAGACAGTCAGCGGGTCAAACTTACGATCCAACGGGTCCCGCTTATTGACAAACGATATGCGGCAGGCCCAGACGGAGATGACGCGATGAGCTGAACTCATTTGATAAAGGTGCTCAGCAAGCAGGTCAGCGGTAGTTCTGGAGAGAGAGAGAGGTGAGGATATGTATTTTCGGACCGGTGGGTCTACCCCTCCATAAGAGTCCAGACCCACTTTATTTATTTATTTATTTTATTATTTATGTACACAAAAATTAAAATCAAAAGTCATTTATTCAAATTAGGCTGAGAATCAGCACTTTTTGGACGTCAATATTACTTAAGACAGTCCCCCAAAACGCCCACCCATCGACACTTTCTAGTGCTTTCGCTGGGAAGAAGAAGTGGCGGAACAAACTCCCCAAGAGCACAGCTGTCTGTTCATAAAAAAAAAATACATGACTTTATACAATACTATGTAGGTACAGTAATGAACACAAGAAAAAGCAATAACAATGAATTTATTTATCATAATTATGTCAGCTAGCCGGCATAATTATGATAAATAAAATCCAACGCCAAAAAAATACATAAGGATATGTCACAATTAAGTTCTAAGTACAAAGTTAATTTAATACATACTAAACATTAGTCTAAGTCATCATCATCATCATCCCAGCGTTAATCCCAGTCGCATCCGAAACCTTTTCAGCTTTGGAGTCTGGGGTCCGCTTTACCAGTCCAACTGCTGATATGGCTAAACTTCGACATTTTCCGTGAAGCGACTGCCGTCTGACCTCCACAACCCGAAGGCGACGTCGAAGCATTGCAGTTAGACCAATTATTGGACTTTTGAGGGCTCCAACAACCCGTAACGGCTGCCATTAGATGTTCGTATGGCAACCGGGACCAACGGCTTAACGTGCTTTCCCAGGCACGACCAGACCAGTGCAAATATTCATATTCATGCATACAAATACTTGCACTGTGCGGGGATCGAACCCGCGCCGCCTTGCGCTGCGGCCGCGTCCGCTACCGCTACGCCACGGAGGCTGTCCATTACAAGCTGTCCAAACATTAGTCTAAGTACCAAACCATAACCTCCCAAGGGTATCGTAACCGTAAGAGGCGACTGAGGGAACCCTCACCAGGGAAGCGGGCAGCAGCGCTTCACCTGTGAAATAACAAATTACTGCGATCCTCAATCCGCCTGCCAAGCGTGGGGATTATGGCAATGCCTTCAATGGAATGAAAGCCTTGGGGAGGCTTTTGTCCAGCAGTGGACCTCTACAGGCGAAAAAGAAGAAGAAAAGATTAGATTAAGCTATACTTTTACTATAGTTATATGGATAAATAGGCCTTTGTCCAGCAGTGGGATTATAGAACAAAAAGATGGTAGAGTTGCTGGTAGTCCTTCATGCGAAAATAAACATTTCTGCTGTAGGTAATGTAAGTACGCTTTACGTAATAGTATAATGGCCCGCGCATAATGAAATCACTGAGCTTTGCATTCTATAGAAGACAAAGAGCTTACATTAGAAGACTATGTACATTCTACAAAGCTTATTATGTATATGCTTGTAAAATCACTAAACAAACCATAATAGGATTGCCTTAAGACAGTTTAAATGGAAACACTATTACATGAGAGAGAGCACTCTTCATTCTTGCTTTCTAAGATTATCTTAAACTAGTTTTTGCCCGTGGCTTCTCCCGCGTGGAAGACTATAAACTATTAGACTATATGTTAGCACATATTTCCAGACAAATGGACAAAATTATTCGTTACTATTTAGATATAAAACAATAAAAAAGTCATGTTAAACCCATGTAGTTACTTGATTACAATAAAAAAAAGTAAAGTAAAGAAAAGTAAAGTAGTTATTTGATTACAATTAAAAAAATAATAACTGATTTGCTCAAATCATACTAGTGGCCGCCATTCGAGAACCCGTTGACCCCATTGAGTAGTGTGTGCGGCCACTTAAGTATTGCATTTCTTCGGGCTATGTCGGTTACTCTCTTTCTTCACCGGAAAAAAACGTGGGTAGGCTTCCGACAAGGTGGACCGACGACCTGGTGAAGGTCGCGGGATATCGCTGACTACAGGAGGTGCAGAAACGGTCTCGGTGGACGTCTTTCGGCTGAAATGATGATAATAGTCGTGTTCCGGCATGATGTCTGGTGAAGCCGTACGGAGGACGAGTCTGACTATTTGTTTTGCGATGTGTGCCGGGTACGATGCGTCAGATGTTGTTGTGTCGGGAGTTTGGTCGTGGAGGGTCTCCACATCAATCTCCCTCTGACGCAGCATCGTTGGTCATGTTGTTGGGTTTAATATTGCACCACCTCGCTCAACTACCGTCTTCCTTCCTATTCACTAAGGTTTTTTAAGTGAATGGCCTTAATAAACTCGCGCGCTTTACCATCAACGATTGCATCACTGCTTACCATCAGGCGGGATTGCAGTCAAGCGCTAGTTTATAATTATTAAAAAAAAAATGCACAAGAATTGGTCATTGACGCTTCTTATATAATTACGTCGCTTCTTCTAATGATTTTTGCGATTCTTCTGAAATCAGGGTAATTTTATTCGTCCCTTGTTATCATTTAATGGCGGTCAGAGTTTTGACTCCCATTAGTAGGAACGACCTTTATTAGAACGGCCGTCGAACACAGGACCAACCATTCCTAAACGTTACATTAAATAAATATGCTTTTGGAAACTTATCGTTTGCCTGTATTGCATATCATTTGTTTGAATGCCACATTACATCACAGGGAACCGCTGAGGAAAATACTCGGATTACTTGTAGGTATATGTTATCGGCCAAACCCGATTTTAGGACGAACTAGTTTTGCCTAGGCTAAACTAGTTTTTCCTATACGCGATAGGATAAATCAGTTTAGGCTAGTCCAAACTAATTTGTCCTAAGCCTGATAGGATAGATCAGTTTAGGCTAGGCCAAACTAGTTGATCCTGATATAAATACGTACACTCTAGGATGGTATGGCCTAGTCTAAATAGCGAAGTCGAAAGTGATTGAGCAAATATGTCAGGATTTGTATACGCGGGAGTGCCCCCAGCATCCAGCTCCGCTCCTAAAATCGGGTTTTGCCGGTAACATATACCTACAAGTAATCCATACTAATATTATTAATGCGAAAATAACTCTGTCTGTCTGTCTGTTACGCTTTCCCGCTTAAACCACTCAACCGATTTTGATGAAATTTGGCACAGACAATCTATAGACCCTGAGAAAGGACATAGGCTACCTTTTATTGAAAAAAAAAATGATATTCCCGAAGCAAATTTAAAAAGCGCGATATAACCGAATTCCACGCGGGCGAGGCCGCGGGCGGAAAGCTAGTACAATACATATTTTTTTATTTAAAAGTAATTTATACTTGGCATACAGAGTTGTCTTATAGATTAAAATGTTATAATGTATGATCAGTGTAAAAATAACAGGGGACACAGGATTCCCTTTTTGTTGCTGTGCAATCAGGCATAGCACATTTTGATATACACATATACGTAGATAGCACCTACATTAATAAAAAATCTTTTTTTGGTGAGAAATTAAATGAACTTTATAGTACATTACGATATTAGTGCGTAATGATGGTTATAACATGCGAGGCGGAATTTCAGCCCGAGCCGAAGGCGAGGGTGTAATTGAGCCGAGCATGTTATAACCAATACGCACGTATATCGTACGACGTTTTTTAACACACTTGCGAGGAAACAGAAAAAAAAGTATTTTATATTTTGTTCATTTTAAATAAACTCAATCTGTGAATGCACACTGTTGCTTTCCCGCCATTAGTATTATTATTTGCCATTTCAAATATGGAACAGCGCGCAGCGCGAGTCGTGCGGCGGCGATCAGTTCCATAAAAAATGATTTTTAACACCCTTGCTCGTAAAGCTGATGTAATTCCACCGGTTTTAAATATGTAAAGCGGGCCATAACAAACGCGTGTGTTATCAAAGCAAATAGTTAAGTTATAGTCCATACAAATTCCATAACAGCATTATTTGTCATTTCAAATAATTATGGAACTGATCGCCGCCGCGTGGCTCTAGCCGTAGCCAGTGAGCAGCGCGCTGTTCCATATTTGAAATGGCAAATAATACTAATGGCGGGAAAGGAACAGTGTGCATCACAGATTGAGTTTATTTAAAATAACTGATGTGCTATTTGAAATAAAAAAAAATGTATTTGTTTGTATTTAAATGAGTATTTGTAAAAAAAAAAAACAGTTTATTCGGTAATTTAAAAACTTGACTGCATGCTCTAGCATCTTTGCCAACATTTTCACGCAGCTACGGCAGAAAATAAACCTCGCGCCATTTTTCTCAAATTTTCTTTTCTTTGTACTTGTATTCTGAATATCATTTTTTCTGTTTCCTCGCAAGTGTGTTAAAAAATGTCGTACGATATACGTGATCATTACGCACTAATATCGTAATGTACTATTGTGGCAGCATTTACAATACCATGTACGAAATACCTATCACACTGACATCCACATACAGACACACGCCTACATATTATACCGACATCATTATACTGACATCAATAGACAGGCAGTTGTCCAACAGACAAACGTTCGTCTGGTCGAAAGATTATCCTTTTTCTGCAAATTTCACTCATCCTTTCCTATAAGGTTTCATACTTTTCCAAAGTTAACAGCAAAAAACAGACTACGAAGCCGCAAAAAACATGTAATTTGAACTTCATCCTTCATCCGATCAAGGAGTGGAACTCGGTAATAAATAATATTTAAACCAGAGTATTTTGCTCGGTGGTAGGCCATAACATCGGCTGCCGGCAGAAGTTACCACCCACCAGACAAAGTCTTGCCGCCAAGCGATTCGTCGTGTTCCAGCATGATGTCTGGTGATGCCGTACGGAGGACGGGTCTGAGCAGTTTTGTTGCGATGTGTGGCGGGTACGATGCATCAAATGTTGTTGTGTCGGGAGTTTGGTCGTGGAGAGTCTCCAGATCAATCTCCCTCTAGCGCAGCTTCGTTTGGTCTTGGGTTTAACATTGCATCATCTCGCTCAACTGCCGTCATCCTTCCTATTCCTTAGTTTTTTAAGTGAATAGGCTTAATAAACTAGTGCGCTTTACCACCATCGATTGCATCACTGCTTACCATCAGGCGGGATTGCAATTAAGCACTAGTTTATAATTATATATAAAAAAAAACCTTAAACAAAACGAACATATACAATATGTAAAGAATGTAAAGTTTTGCCTGTCTTTGTGGGCATTATTAGAATCAGTTATTTATAGTTTTCTTTACATATTGTATATTACAAACTTAAGTTTACAAATTTAAGATTCCCTTCTATTTCGCTAAATTAGGTTAAATAACATGTAAACTGAACTCGTTGTCTTATTGGTGTGCACTCAAGCATAACACATATTTAGGTGCTTGGTAATGGAAAATTTGTGTAAGTGTGGAAGTATTGAATTTGAAAACTTTTTGAAGCGTGGTTTACGTACCTTAATAAGACATTAGAAATCGCTTTTATTCAGCTAAGCTAGTAGTAAGAATGTTAAATAATATATAAACTGTTTACTCATTGCCTCAAACGTGACACTTCAGCTGGAAACGATATACGAAAATGGAAAATAGGAAAATACATATTACGTAGACGCTTCCACATTAAATTAGAACATCTTTATCTATGTAGAGCGTAATTTACTTTCTCTTTAATATTATTTCGTTTTGTATTATTAATAAAGCCCTAACATTGGTTTTTGTTTAATTTGTAAAGTAATTTATTTAGGTATGTTTGACCATTATATATGTAGAACTATGATAACGTTCGAATATTATAAGTACTTTGCGGTTCTTATTTAAGTAAACCAAATTCCTTTTATAACCTAAACTAACATTATAAAGATAACAGATTTGATTTTTTGTTTGTACTCATACGTGGGTCCGAAAAATGTGTCTTTTCAACAAGTTAATAACACAAGGAATGTTGTAGAATGCCAAAATGAAAGGCATGTTACTGTGTGGCTACCATGAGTTTTAATTCCTAGACTCGATCATACGCATTGACCGCGGTTGGCACTCTCATTGGTTGAAAGACCTTGAATGAAGGAAGGTCCAACTTCGAGAAAGAGGTCAATCGTCGAATCCAACTCGGCTGGGCTGCTTTCGGGAAGCTACGTAAAATCTTCTCATCCGAAATACCGCAGTGTCTCAAGACAAAGGTCTTCAACCAGTTCCAGGGGTTTCAACCAGTGTGTGTTGAGTGATGACTTATGAAATTGAGACGTGGTCGGACACTCAAAGGGCAATGGAAAGGGCTATGCTTGGGGTTTCAGGAATGAGGAGATCCGCAGAAGAACGAGAGTAACCGATATATCGGTTACTCTCGTTCTTCTGCGGATCTCGAAGAATTGCAACACTAAAGTGGCAGTGGGCTGGACAAATTGCCCGTAGGACCAATGCCCGATGGGGCCGACGGGTTCTCGAGTGGCGACCACGCACCGGAAGACGTAGCGTGGTTAGGCCTCCGACAAGGGAGACCGACGACCTGGTGAAGGTCGCGGGAAACCGCTGGATACGGGAGGCGCAGGCCCGGTCATCGTGGAGAACCTTGGGGGAGGCCTATGTCCAGTAGTGGACGTCTTTTGGCTGAAATGATGATGATGATGATGATAACCTTAAAGCAGGCCAATCGACGAGTCAAACGCGGTCGATATCGATGATCGAGTCGTCGTAATAAAAACTCATGGTAGCCACACAATAACATGTCTTTTCGGAGTTGAATCCTCGAACCTTAACTTTGGGCGGTTCATTGAGTCTAAGGCCAAGGTGGCTGCCAGAAAGCTTGGCGTTGTCGCAAAGGTCGGGCGGTACTTCACTCCAGGGCAGCTTCTAATGCTGCACAAAGCACAGGTCCGTTCGTATGTGGAGTACTGTAGCCACATTTGGGCTGGTGCTGCGAAATATCACCTGGCCTCATTGGATTCGGTGGAGAGGCGTGCTAAGAGGCTGTTGACCCAGATTTAATTCGAAACGGTCTCCAAAGCCTAGATCACATGCGTAGAGTAGCCAGCCTTTCGGTATTCTATAGGATTCATTTTGGTGAGTGTGCGAAGGAATTGCATGATTTAGTTCCCCCATCTCCGTTCCACCATCGGACGACCCGTCGCACGGCGAGTTTTCACCCTTACGTCGTTAACACCACTACGATTCGGACGAAGCGCCTCCTCTTTCATACCGCGTACATCGAGGGACTGGAACAATTTGCCAGCGACGGTGTTTCCGTCGGACTACAATTTGAGTATCTTCAAGGCTAGAGTGAATAGGCTCCTAATAAACTAGTGCGCTTTACCATCATCGATTGCGTCACTGCTTACCATCATCAGGCGGGATTGCGGTCAAGTGCTAGTTTATAATTTATAAAAAAAACCCGCACTGGGCCCGCATGATAGATTAAGGCCCACTCCCTCTTACCGAGAGGAGGCCCGTAGTCCCAGAAGTGGAAACATTATAGGCTAATTATGGTTTTAAATTTGACAGTACACCCACGTTCTTCGCGTTGTTTACTTTGTTGAGCAGACGACGCCTATTTGCTTTTTTTTTTGGGACAAAACCCGCCACTCATTTCCCACCCACTGCAACTCCTAAAAGCCAAAATCAACAGTGGAGACCACCAGAAAAACGCCGAGTAATGAAGCTCGACGAGCTCCGGAGAAACGATTCAACTGTTTTGGGTCCCGCAACGAAATTAATCAGAAAATAATAGCAGAGGAATAGCGGAGGCCTATTTGCTTGACAGTTAATTTATAAGTCATGTACAGACGACTGCACATCAAGCTACTGGAAATTTATTTACGAGATTGTCATCTTTACCATTAAGGCTCAATGTTGATTGGCAATATTTGACAATTTAGGATAGCTTGACCAGCTGTCGTCCGTCCATTAAAATGCTTACATTAATAAGTCAACACTTTTCTAAAATTTTGAAATATGTAACGCGAAGTTATTGCCATCGTACGCGCGCCTTTGGTACACTTTAGGCGTACTAAATCTAACGTTATCGTATATTTTAACTACCATCACATTAGTACGCGTCCTCATTTAAGTCGTTGAGTCTGTATCACTAAACTAAACTCGTAACAAACGTGTTTAGTTTGACTTTAGAACTTTTTGACGATTCTGACTTCTTGGATGTCAAATTAAAGTTAATTCGAGGCGGTTATAGAGTTGTAGAGCAATTAGTTGTTTCATCTTAATTGGTGAGATGAAGTTGGATGTGCGAAGACTTTAGGTGTCAGTTATAGTGAGACTATTATTTTTCGTGGTCGCAAGCGAGACTAATAAGCGGAAGATTTTGGGTTCGGTTTCCGGATCATGCAGTGTTATTGGGTTCTGCCTTTAGGAACTTCTCACCAACAGTCCAAATTTTGGAACGGTTTGGTACCCCTTTTTGGGTGGGAAATAATCAAATTACTTCTCTTGGTCTGGGCGGACCGGAAGTGCCGTCAAACTTTCATCATCACCATCATCAACCTTTTTATCGTCCCACTTCTGGGCACAGGTCTCCTCTCATACAGAGAAGGATTGAGCGTAATTAGCACGCTTGCTCAATGCGGGTTGGCGATTTCAGACTTATAAAGTCCAGTCCAGGTTTTCTCAAGATGTTTTCCTTCACCTTCAGTCATTGTTGTCCAAAATATACTTAGAAAGTACATATAACTTTAGAAAAGTTACATTGGTACTTGCCTGACCTGGAATTGAACCCGCGCACTCATACTTGAGAGGTTGGTGTTTTAACCACTAGGCCACCACGACCGTCAAATTTTGACTAGCTGAAACCCACCAGTGTTCCTTCATATACCTGTGTATGCAGCCACGGCATCACTTTCGAGAAACCTGCGTCCCTAGCTGGCAATTATCCTAATGGACTCCGTCACAATCTGATATCTTTTTGAGGCGCGTTTGGAATACAACGCGCCGTCGACACGGGCCTTATAGAGAGGTGAGCTATCCATTGCTGACCACCCACAAGCTCGCGCTTACAGTGGCCAGGAATTTGTAGCTGCCTCCCGACATCTAGGGCGTCTGTTACGACAACTAGGGACTTGAGGTCTGAAGTTATTGAGGCTATTATTTTTTCATAGGTAAGTATCAATTTCTCTGTTAATACGTAAAAAACACAGTAGAAACATTACAAATATATTTTAATCATAGTTTTCATGATAACTGCATTACATGCAAGAATTTTTATGAAAATACGAACATGTTACATGCTCAAAATTTAAAAAACCTGTACTTCTTTTTTAAATACTTTTTGGCACTTTGTTTATATTGTCGAGTACTATTGAACCCGCATGGATACTATGGTACTTTAGCACACAAAAGATCAGCTGTTACGCGTAAAAAAACCTCCGTTTGAAGCATTCCTTTCTCCCTTTGATGTGCTTCCCTTTTATTTATAAAAAGAATAGCAATGAAATTATTTCCATTTCGCACCGATCAAAGAAATGTATTCCCGCGCACTGGAACATCTCTAATGTGATAATAAAATAGTGTTGTGCGGTCTTCATTCACGCTTGTCTTTGGATATTTTAATTCCTTAGTTAGTGACCACATAATTTGTTTGCCAAATGGATTTAGGACTATTTTTAAAATATTTTTTTTAAGGTTAATACTAGCTGCGCCCCGTGGTTTTTACGGCGTAAGTTACGATCCGTGATAATATCGGGATAAAAGTATCCAATGTGTTCATTCCTTGTTATAAACCATCTGTGTGCCAAATTGCATTAAAATCCATTTAGTAGTTTAGGCGTGAAAGCGGAACAAACAAAAAAACTAACTCACTTTCACATTCATAATATTAGTAAGGATTATGACTAAAATCGAAAGCCTGTCTCGTTGTTCTAGTTGTTGCGAGCACTACTACTGAGAAAGAGGTCTTGGGTTCAATTCCTGGATCGGGCAATGTTTTTAGCTTTTGATTTAGATTCTCTAAGTAACAGCCCCTAGCCGTCGGACCAGCCCGGAGCCCGAATGACGACAATAGGCACTTATTGTTTTATTAAAAAAAAAAACCACACTAGGAATGTCTCCACTGAGTGAGTGGTCACTCCGTGAGTGAGTTTACATACATAATATAAAATCATATACCCAAACAGCCAGAACAACTAAGTACTTGTAGCCCACACAAAAATGTATTTGTTCCTAGCGGGAATCGAACCCGTGACGCACAGCCCAGCAGTCAAGTCCATGTTGTCATCCGTGGATCTTTGACAAACGATGGAAGTCAGAGAGCCCAAAAAATTGGTAATAAATCGAACGCTGGCATACCACATAATAAAATCAGATATAAAACAAAGAAAAAAAGTGCATCCTTTTACACTGGACGTCGACCACCACATAGTTCTGAAAAGTCAACTCAAATGATGATCATTACCGAGGTTTGAATTCACGGTATCAAAAATCAATCTCGGAAAACAAAGGTTAGAAAGAAAGAAATGAAAGAAAGAAAAAACATTGCGTGCTTCCATAAATAAAGTTACAGTGACGTCATTACCTTGGTAATGGCAGACGCCAAGTCACACATCTGATTTTGTGAAAACTCTCTTGTATTTCTTTATAAATAAAAGGCTCGCTGTTCGTTGATGGTCGTTGTCACTGCTGTCATCAAATCTTTACTGCCGACCTTACGTAATTCTCTTAGTAGACAGTTGCTAGACCTCTTTCATTCAAAGGTATTCTATAAATATTCTTTCTTTTTATACAATGTGGAGATAATAATACCACAATAAACGAGATTACAGGCAATACTGATACATAAGAGAGTTAAAAAAAAGCATTTTTATATGATTTGAGTAGTAATATTAGGCCGACTCCGCGGTTTTGCAATTACAGCGATTAGATACTTAGTAACTATTGGACGTATTTTTTTTTTTTTAAACGTTTCCCTACTCTAGGAATTTCTCCTGTATCGTAGGTGCGTTTACAAACATAAACTCACATACACAAACAGCCAGACCCGGAACAACTACTTGTAGGTCATACAAATATTTGTTCTGTGCTGGAATCGAAGCCACGACACGAAACGCAGCAGTTGATCACTCAGTCATTGCGCCAATCGTGGAATAGAACCCGCGACAGGCAGCACATCAGTCAATTATTTAACCACTGCGCTAACCGTGCAGTCATATTTTTGCATAAATAAATGAACAATAAATTGTTATACAATATGTAAAGAAAACCCTGTCCGATCCGTGAAGGTATTGTTAGGTATCGTTAACTGATTCTAATAATGCCTACAAAGCCGGGCTAAACTTAAAAAAAAATCTCCCAAAAAAAATAAATATTATTTCGAAAAAGCGAGATAACTTAATGCATGTGCGGTAGGCAACCCGGTAGGCATACATGCGCGGGTGAACGGGGGCGGGGCATGCGGCACGTGGTCGCATCGCTATTCGCTCCGTCACAAATGGTGTTGTCAGTTTTTTAAAAATTACCAAATTTTGGGGAAGTTGGAATTAATTCGCGGAAAAAAGTTTATTTCAAAATTCATTACTATTGTCACTATTATGGTTATGAAAATTTTCATATTTTATTTGGTCATGTATTTACCTAACATTTATTATCCTTTTGGGTCGGACAGGGTTTTCTTTACATATTGCATATTTTTTTTTTATTTGCTTATCCTGCAGGGCAAAGGCTCTCATACTATATTACCTTCCAAATCTTCTTTTTTCAACGTCACACGCATCTCAACGGCGATATCCATCCCCTGGCGTCCATTGGGATGTCCAGGACATCGTAATTGAGAATCAAAGTCATGCTAAACTGATAAGATTCGCAGGTTCAACATGACCAGAAACCACACGAGATCATATTTGCAGTTTGGACCCAAATGCAATTACGTCCATTGTCAGTTTGTATACAAACGTTAACTACATTTGTCCGTACTAAACAAACAAACAACTATAATTTCGCACGACCGATTTACGCCAAAATTGTAAAAAAAAAGGGAGTATTCTGAAGCCTCAATACCTCCATGTCAATTGCGAGTTCCTCGTACGATTGTGACTTATCCTTAGAGAGGCGGTGTGATTTAAAATACAGGCGACAGATCCCGAGGGTAGCTCTAAACACCTCATGCCAAGAATTGTTAGGAAAAAGTCTATTTGTGGTGGGTTAAGTGTGATTTCCAATCGAGTTGTGAGTTGTATTGTTCTACTTGAATGGGGCAAGGATTCTATATTCATCATCATCAACCTTTTTATCAGCCCACTGCTGGGCACAGATCTCCTCTCATACAGAGAAGGATTGAGCGTAATCACCACGCTTGTTAAATACGGGTTGACGATTTCAGACTTAAAGTTCAGGTTTCCTCAAGATATTTTCCTTCGCCTTTTAATCAGTCATATGGTGTCCAAGATATACTTAGAAAGTACATATAACTTTGAAAAATTACATTGGCACTCGCCTGACCTGGAATCTTGGTGGTCTAGTGTTTAAAACACCAGCATCTCAAGTATGAGTGTGCGGGTTCGATTCCAGATCAGGCAAGTACCAAAAAAAGGTTGATGACGACACATAGCTTAAAGGGTACGTCTAGTCGCCATTCGGGATACCGAGGGAATGTGTTGAGGTGCTACTATTAAGTGGTGTGCTATATTTAATTGTACATACATCAGTTACATCACGTTTCTTTAATTATAAATACCCGTACGGAGGACGGGTCGGAGCAGTTGTGTTGCGATGTGTGCCGGGTATGATGCGCCAAATGTTTTTGTGGAGGATCTTCAGATCAATCTCCCTGTGGCGCAGTATCGTTGGTCGTATTGTTGAGTTTAACATTGCATCACCTCGCTCAAGTGCCGTCTTCCTTACTAGTCACTAAGTTTTTTTAGTGAATAGGCTAAATAAACTAGCGCGCTTTATCATCAAAGATTGCATCACTGCTTACCATCAGGCGGGATTGCGGTCAAGCACTAGTTTATAATTATAAAAAAAAATATATAAATATAATAAAATTAGTGATAGTGGACTGAATACCTTACTTTAGCAATATCACTCTACTCTCGCAGGCTCATTAATAATAGGTATCCAAAAAGGTGTACGTTTGAAGGATTAATGAAAATTCATTATAAAAAAGGAATCCTCATGAAACGTTAATTAAAAATTTGAAACACCCACGTTTTCTACAATGCCAGAAGAACTCATGGTCAGCAATATCATATATAGGATGAAACATATTAACAATACCTACATGTAACTCAAAACCGACACAGAAGAGTATTACAGAATTAATAATCCGGAGTCGGATACGTTGGTCTTTTTAATGAGGCCGTATAGCATCGTTAGTACATAATTCTCGCGGTACGGTGGTATCGATACCCCGCCTAGAGGGCAGAGCTCCTCATTATTCGTTTTTCGACGAAGCAGCGGGAAGCGACCGGTACAGCGCTTTAAGCGCTTAATTGTAGAGTACTTCACTATGTCTCTTGATTTTTTTAATGATCTGTTTTTTGATAGTGATTAAGGATCTAAGATTTTTAATTTGGTTTACTCCAATTATTTTTTAATAGTAATACTTATTTAATTTCTGTGATTAAATTGTTATTTTTATCTTTTCAGGTAAGTCTCGTTGCTTTCACTACTGTCGTCGGGATTTTGTGTGTAAGTCAACTGTATTATTATTTTGTTGGTAGTTTCAGCCAATCCAAAACTAGTAGCACTGCTTTTCGACAAACACTCAATACTACAGTTATATTAAGTCGTATAATGTATTCGACTGAAAGACTATCTATGGTTATAAATAAATATTTAAAAAATCGCATACCTAATCCCTTTTTCATCTTTTTTCAAGGTGAGATTCAACCTCAACTCTTGATCAATGGCCTCTGTGGAATATATACCACAATTTTGCCAATAACACGTGTAACAAATTATAGAAATTCTTTGAAAATTTTATTTCACAATAATGGCGGATATCGCCAATCATCATCATCATCTCAGCGTTTATCCCAGTCGCATCCGAAGCTTTTTCAGCTTTGGAGTCTGAGGTCCGCTTTTACCAGTCTAACTGCTGATATGGCTAAATTTCGACATTTTTCCGTGAAGCGACTGCCGCTGACCTCCACAACCCGAAGGCGACATCGAAGCATTGCAGCTGATCAATTGTTGGACTTTTTTGAGGGCTCCAACAATCAACAAATGGCGGATATCGCCAATGACAATTGAAAAAGACGGCCGCGTGAACCGACTATGAGGGAGATTTGAAGCAAAGTCATGATGTGGCCACTATGCTGCGATATTTCAATGTTCTTTATGAATTATTTACTGAATGCACTTTTTACTACATAAATCACGCGCTTTTATTTAGTAAACGACACTATAAATAATTTTAAAAGTCCAATGCAAACGCGTGACACTCATCTTAGCTTTCCCGTCAAAAACTCCTACACAATCCCAATTCGATTTTAAAATATAGCTATGTAACATAAGGCAATAGAAACAAAAATAGGTTTTCAAAAATCGAACACAAAACAGCCATAAGAAGCTAATCGAATTATTTTTCAGCCATACTTACTTCATTATTCTAGAGTCTAGAAAGTAGACTTTCGAAAGTGAAAATAGGCAAAAAAGAGACGTGATGTTTACAAGGTTTGTCCCGTAGAACAATTATGTAGTCCATACGGCCATATAGCGAGCGAGAGGCCAATTTGGAAGAAAGCCAATGAGAGCACGTTCCCGATAACTGAATATGCAAGTGGACACAACTGACATTAGGGCTGACAGTAACGTCATGTTCTCGGTAACTGGATCACGTTTAGGGAGGATTATGTACGCGATTTTTCATGGATGCAACGAGAATTTTAGAAAAAGGTGGTATATTGGTGGTTTAGCGGTGGTGGTATATACCCTTACGTTGTTAACACCAATACAATCCGGACGAAGCGTTTCGCCTCCTCTTTTATACCCCGTACATCCAGGAACTGGAACAATTTGCCAGCGGCGGTGTTTCCGTCGGACTACAATTTGAGTGTCTTCAAGGCTAGAATGAATAGGCTCTTAATAAACTATTGCGCCTTACCTCCAACGATTGCATCACAGCTTGCCATTAGGCGGGATTGCAGTCAAGCACTACTTTATAAGTTGAAAAAAAAAAGAAACTACACAAAGGGACGCTAGTACCGTTGTGTCACCACTTGTGGTATTTCTACACTTATGGCTGCGATTTTTATAGTGTGCATAATAAAGTATATTAATATCTATTATTTTGTCCATTTGTCATTCCAACATTGATAATGATGATGTAACATTTTACACACTGAATCGGAATCTAAATCAATTTATATATACATTGCTTCACATATACGAAATATTGGACAGCTGGATAACATAAATAATGCAATGAATGTTGTTGAACTGTCAAAAAGAAAACCATTCCTACTGTTGGAGAAGTACTCAAATTAGGTCCTCGTCGGAGGTCCAAATTAGCCCGTTGGTTGGCGAAATATCGAATGATTAAAAAAATAGTATTAAAAATACTCCATCTAGCAAATTAACTTTGCCTCCCACAACACACACTTTAAAGTAGAAACTTGGTCTCGCATAAGCCCCTAGATATAAAGTTTAGTTAAACATTAAATTAAATCTATTCCTAAGATTTTTTTGTACTCTTTGGCAGGGCAAACTTAATTAGTTTGGACAAAATCTTGAAATTAAATTTTGCGGGTTCGATATATATTGCGATATCGTATCTAGCCTTACAAAATTACTAAGAGTTTAATTGCCACGCCTATGCAAGTATACAGTATAAAACAAAACTAAATCTCTTCACAGTCCTTCAGGGTAATTGCGTTACACACTATCAGTTGTAATGGGTTTCATTTTGACAGTTTAATAACATATATTGCGTTACTAGCGGCCGCCAGCGACTTCGTTCGCGTGTTAAATGCGTACAATAAAGTTAGGCTTTGTCAAAACTTATGCACTTAGACGTAACTGCCGCACATTGGATTGGATGTATCCTCCTTCGAAAATGTTAGTACAAACGTCACTTGAGCACGATTACAATCTGCCAGGGCCGCTGTTTATTCGAATGAGATATTGTGGCCCCTAGCGCATAAGCAAGTGAAGAAACACGGTACGGTTTTAGTCAGTAAAAGTCTAATAAGTAGGTATGTCATTCCTCTCAACCCAGAGAGAGAGAAAGGTCATTTCATGATTTCACATCCTAAAAAGCACGCTTACAATTAGCTCCTTTATTTCTCTACGACAGCACATGGAGCTACTAAAATTTGTCAATTTTTTTATTAGTGTTGTCATCTTTATCGCTAATTTTTGAGGCTCAAAGTTTTAAGGCGATTTTGAGATTTTAAAATGCTGTCGTCTGTATAAAACAAGTAGAGCTTACTTTAGTATTTATATTGATCAGTAGTACATTCGAATTGTTTGTCCAGTTTCTAAGAGAAAACATTTTGAAATTTCTGAGAAGTGTAAAAAACCCGTTACGTCTTTCGTATGTCAATTATTGTCGATTCTTTTCTGGTTACTTATGACGCATAAGCTTGACAATTTCAGCTGTATCTATCGGCATGGAGCAAAATTTGCTCCATGATCTATCGGTAGCTGAAACTATGTTACCTAAACTTAGATATTTTGACAAACTTAGGACTAAATTGACTTCCATATTGAGCGGTGCTCACTCTAGTAGGTCACGCTTCCGTGAACGTGTACGCTTGTCTAATTTCTACTCGAAGATAGTAAGTAACTATTGTCTCTTGATTTCTGAATTGGAGCAAACTCCGGGCAGTAGTTATTAGCTGAGTATATATTTAGTAGACGTCTCCGAGTCTCCAATTTATAGTTGCTTACTTGCTGAACTTAAGATTGTTGTCTAAATTCAAATTCAGTAAATGATAGTTGATTTGTATGCTGTTTGGCCCCGTTTTAGATTCGGACTTTATCTAAAATCTGTGACCGTTTACCGAGATTTCGTGATTTATGGAGCATTAAGGTTATCTTAGGTAATATGTGAAGCTATGATTTTCTAACTTCTACACGGCTTATCTGTTGCTTGGTTATACTATATTGTTGGTGTGACGTGACGAAATATCTATACAGAGTGGTGCTGATAATACGACAAAAAATGAAAACACGGACAATGCTGGTTCATAGGAATAATCCTAAACCATAGAAAAAAAACTAGCACCAAAAATAAAAAAAATGTAAATTTCAAACAAATTATATCGCTTAAAATTGTGAACGGAATAGAAAATCCTTTAAAATATTCGTTCATTGACCTCCGATCGGCGACAACGCAATCCTGTATCGACTTGATTTTTCGGTTACGGTCTCGTGTCTCCCCTGATGGCTCCCCTAGGGGAGACATCAGGATTTTTAAATCCTATTGTCTCCCCTAGACGGGGGAGACATCAGAACTTGCTAATAAATTATATTATTTCGGTCTCGTGTCTCCCCTGGCGGCTTCCCTTGGGGAGACATGAGGACTTTTAAATCTTCTTGTCTCCCCTAGGCGGGGGAGACATCAGAACTTGCTAATAAATTATATTATTTCGGTCTCGTGTCTCCCCTGGCGGCTCCCCTCGGGGAGACATCAGGATTTTTAAATCTTCTTGTCTCCCCTAGGCGGGGGACAGATTCGCTTTACGGCAGAAGTTACAGTCAACTGGTAGTTGTGAAATTTTTCACACCTCAGAATTGTCAGGAGGCAAAATAACTTACACTTTTTTCACAAATTCCAACAAATATGCATATTTTATTTCTGAAACTTATCTTTAACTATTTATTTCGACACCTAACCAGCACCCTAATTACGTAATACACTACAACTATCAGTTGGAATCATTTCGAAGCATATTGCTAATACATTGCTCCATGTGTTCGAAAATTTGTCTGCTCAACAACGTAAATAAAGCAATGAATGTTGTTGAACTGTCAAAATAAAGCCCATTGCTATTGATAGTGTGTTACGCAATTACCCTGCAGGTTAAGTCCATAGTTTTCTATTCAGTCGTAAGCTTTAGACTGCCAGGGTTGTGGTTGTTCAAAAAGATAGCGTGGCCCTGTCGCACAGGCAAGTGAAGGAACACGGGTGGGTTTTAGTCAGTAAAAGTCTGACACGACCTTCCGCTTTTGACTTCTCATCCACAAGAAAAGCTAGAAGTATAAATTGACGACTCGGTTGGTGTAGTGGCTGAGTGATCGACTACTGCGCTGCGGGTTCGATTCCCGCACGGAACAAATATTTGTATGGTATACAGATAGTCGTTCCGAGTCTGGCTGTTTGTATATGTGTGTTTAAAAGTTACAGGAATAATTCCTAGTGTGTGGCAACGCTTTTTTAAACAAAAATATATGTACCAAGAATGTGAATTTATTTTACTGACTGATAACGAAAACTATTAGAAAACAAATAAAAGGTACAAAATCCCATTCCGCATGAAATATTCTATTTGCCACAGTGTAGATATTTCAGTCTGAAAATATTCCAACTGCGGATTTGTTAGGCTGGGGACTCAGCTCTGGGGGTTGGCTTAACACGACAGTCAATCTTTTGAATTTATTTTATTTACTCGTCTGTCCGCCAAACGGTGGGCATTTTGCATTTTTATCTAGGTCCCTGTTGGAAATAAAATCATATTCTTTGTTGAAGTTTTGTTAGAATGTTTTCGTTTTGTTACAGTTTTTGTTGTTACAATGATTTTCTGTTCACATAATTAGCCACGTTGATGATAATCATAATTATTCGTTACGTTACAGCTAGGACATGGGTGTCCTTTCTGGAAATATCCCCCACGTGGGCCCAGTTCCTGGTTCTATGGAATGCTGATTTCCCCAAGTTTTGCTTCACCATTTTGAAAGCAGAGATTTTCTGTTTAATCGTATGTTTCTCGAAGTATGCATGATGTAATAAAATATTAGGTTAAAACTTTTAAATTATTAATGAAAAAACAAACTGTAAAATAAGGTAGAGAAACACAGGAGTTATTATAAGAGTTGCATGCAAGGACTTAATTCATTTTCCTTCATAATTTCAGCGAGGATCTAATTTCACATTCAGAAACTTCATATTACAAATTTCCCTGATAGTTCATATGAACTATAATATGAAGTTATATGAAGTTTTTATGCTGCTGTGGTGGACAGGATATATGTAGTCCTGTCCACCACAGCTGCATAAAATGAGAGGCTACCCTCTCATAAACATTAAAGAATGAGAAAGTAGAATAACCGACGATTAAACTCACTTCATAATGCTTATGTTATTGCTTAAATGGTCATTGATCTACTTACCAACAATACAACATACAGCTGTAAAATCACTTGTTCAATATGATTTTCTCTTTTTTTCTATTGCTATATATCTATTACAACGAAAATGGAATTCAAATTAAAATGCAATAATATCTTGATCCACTGAATTTTGTTTATCTGTGGCATCCTCTAGAAATTCTTATATGGGGCGCCCCATATAAGTTATGTCCCACAAACCTTATATGGGACGATCCGCGGTCGCGCCTCGTGGCGTGGCGAGCTTCCAGCATCGATGGCACAAATTACTGCCGAAGACACACTTGCTGTGGCCTGTGATCGTTTGAGGATACTTGCTGTGTTGCTTAAAATGTTTGCAACACTTTAAATGGTCACTGAATATTGCATCTGACAAAAAATACAGAATAGATACACGAGTAAAATAACCTAAGTTCACCTTGACTTTGAGTTAAAATATAGTCTGCTTCATATTTCATTTTAAACTAGGAATCTATTCTTAATATATAAAGTTAAAGAGTTTGTTTGTTTGAACGCGTTAATCTCAGGAACTCCCGGTCCAATTTGAAAAATTCTTTTGCGTTGGATAGCACATTAAGCCAGGAAGGCTTTGGCTATATAACATCACGCTGCGACAAATAGGAGAGGAGCATAACAAAACTTATTACTCCACGCGAACGAAGTCGTGGGCGGCCGCTATAACTCGCGCAGATAAAGAAAAGATCTGAAAATGGCGGCGGATACTTACGGTACGGTTGACAAAACATGCCATTGTTTAATCACAAACCAAATGCTAAGATAGTAAAATGTTAAATTTACGTTGTAAATATTGTTATTTACAAAGTAAATTTGACATTTCACTTGTTTGTTGTTATGTTTGTTTTTATTGTTGTTTTTCTTGAGTTTGATTGTTCAAACTCAACAAAAACAATAATATCAACAAAACAACAAAATAACAGAGACTTTAACGGAACGAAATTAACGATAACTCGGAGTGCAATGAGTGCATCAAACTAGCTTGGAAAGCGAATCCTGAATACCTGATGGATGATTTTTTTTTTGCAGCGCTTACTTCACTGTGTGAGTATAGTCAGCGATAGAGAGTGAGTGAGGACGCATGCGAGCGGACGCCATTTACAGATCTTTTCTTTATCTGCGCGAGTTATAGTTAATAATAATTGCAGCATAAAATCCTCTTGGTCCATTGAATTTTGTTAATCTGTGGCATTCTCTACAAGTCCATATGGCGCAGCTTCATATGAGGCAAAGCTCGGTCGCGCTTCGATGTGTGGCGAGCTTCCAGCACCCATGATTTACAATACACATTACTGTCCAAGACACATTTGCTGTGATCATTTGAGGCCTCTTGACTCGCTGTATGTTGCTTCGAATGTTTGCAAAAATCTGGAAATGTTCCTAGATAGGCTAGAATATTGTTTTTGGCTTGCGTTCGGGTCGGTTATATATTCTATTCGCATTTTGGTAGGCTTTGTGTTACTTGAATTGGTTTAGAAACCTTTTGTTTGATTTTTGGCTGGAGATTTTTGAGCGCTAAATATACCAGCTGAGATTTAATTCAGTGACAAAAGATTTATTGCGTTGTTTTTGAAATCCAATCGATGACACTAATACTTAGAAACATAAAACATAAAAACGCATTTAAAATACTATAACTTACCTGAGCGACATTTTTTAAAAATTATTCATAGTTTTTAATACGTCCGGCCAAAAACCACAATTTATCGCGTCTAGATTAATATTTGAGGAGAAATGAGGTTTTACCTAACCGTATATTCTGTATTAAACATTTTGGAAAGTGTAGAACAAACAGGAAACTTTCGAAGCACTAATTTAGGAAATTCCATGAAGAGTTTGGATTACCATTTCTGCTTTAGAATAATTACAAATATTTACTTAAAATTCACCACTTGTAGTTTTTTGTAATAAGAACGGCAATTTAAATGAGATTTATGGCTATCATAACTTTAAGTCTGCATTTAGAGTTTAGTACTGAGATGTATAATAGTATCTACAACGTGTAACGTGTATATACATACCAAGGGCATGGCATCTTTAGATGATATCAAACGATATCGGAAGGGTTTCAACTCAAAATAAAATACTCAAAAAATTGGTACCAAATTTTCGGTTTCGTGTGTTTCATAAAATCAAATCATAAAAACGTGGCAGCACACTACATACGTTAATAACTACTCGTTATCCGTCACGTTACTTGCCAAAATCCGATAAATGTCTTCAATATCTCTGTGCGACTAGTATGATAGTAGCCTATCACAGGCGGTGTTTTTCCTCATAACTTCCTAACATAAAGAGATAGGATTAAAAAACCCTTCCAATATCGTTTGATATCATATAAAGATGCCATGCCTTTGTTATGTATATACCTTTTATGTTACACGTTGTATATCATTATCCTTACTAATATTAGAAATGGGATAGTGAGTTTGTTTGTTTGTTTGTTCCGCTTTCTCACCGTAACTACTGAACCGATTGTTTTGAATTTTTGAATACGTAAAGTTAGAAGTCCAGATTAAATAATAGGCTACTTATTATCCCGGAAAAAATGATATTCCCGAGGTGAATCTAAAAATCGCAATATAACCGAACTCCAAGCGAGCGAAGCCGCGGGCGGAGAGCTAGTGACTAATAAATCCGTATCATAAATTTGAAAGTAACCTTTCAGGCCCGTTCAATTGTTTTTTCAATCCGTTCTGTTGTTTTGGCCTGAGACGGTAATGGGGTGTATTACCGTTTCAGGACTAAACAACAGAACGGATTGCGAAAAAAATTGGCATCCATGGGAGGGACAGAGAACTTTTGTCCCGGTTGCTTGTTCTTAAAAGATAATTTCTTATACCTTAATATGTGGAAGGATCTGCGATCTGAAGCTGACAGTAATTTGAACATAAGTTTATCAAAAAGCTGAAAACTTTAAGGACTGCGCTGATATTTTCAGAAAAACTGCCAAAAATATAAACCACCAATTTTCGCTCCATATATCAGCTATCAAAGTCTTATTTACGCCCAAAAGCTGTTGGAAGCAAACCACGAGGCCGGTAGGACATTAAACTTCTTAGCGTTTTCTTGGCAAGCAGTACCATCTGTTCGAGTAATTTAGCAAAATCTAAAACCAATACACCGTATTTCCAGTGGAATAGGACCTGTTGGCAGTATTAGATATTGAGATAATTTGCAGATTCAACAGATAAGAATAGTCTTTTGTTGGACCTTGACAAACTCGCTTCTGACTCATTTCTACAAAATGAAATTCACTTTACACCACAATTTCAAAAATCTTTATGATATTTTCAATAGTCGCTTTGAAATTAACTTAATTTGTATTAAAATAAAGTTTATTTGTATTAATCTATTAAGTGTATTTGTATTAATCTATTGGAAATAATTATAATAGATAAAACTCTCGTCTTACAACAAAAGAGCCGTACTTTATTACTGAAGTATTAGACAGATTTCAGTGATAAACTGTCAATTGTATGAACATATTATGCGTCTTCAGCTAATATTTCCTTGTTCAAAACCAAAAATATAAGACTTCAAATGATTGACATGATTTCCAACGCAACTATAACAAATCTAAACTAATAGTTCTAGGATAAAGAAATTCAAATAAATTAAGACAAGTGACATTTACCAACCCACCCTCGGTTCGCGTGGTGGATTACAAATAAATAAATACATAATTCATTCTGTTCAGTAAATAAACCTTTATTGAAGCAATAAGGACTCATTGTGTTAGTAAACTTAAGAACTATGTTACTTTATTTTACACTAGCTGTTGCCCGCGACTCTGTCAGCGTGTTGATATAAAATAAGTGCCTGTTAAAATAATCGGCAATATTTACGTCCGCGTTTTCTCCCGTTTTCACAACACTTTTTGTTACTGCTCTGCTCCTATTGGTCATAGCGGGATGTTATATAGCCTATGTCCTTTCTCAGGCTCTAGACTATCTGTGTACCAAATTTCATTACAAACAGTTTAGTAGTTTTGGCGTGAAAGCCGGACAGACAGACAGACATATGGATAGTATGGTTGACATACATAATCTGCCTATAGTGTTCCCACTCCTGGGACCAGGTCTCCTCGGTAAGAGGGAGTGAGCCGGAGTCTACTACGCAGCGAAGTACGGGCAGATAGATGACATGTCTTCGAAGTTTCGCCTCTAGGAGATGCCGGTTTGCTCACTATCTTTTCCTTCACCGTTTTGAGAGTAGTGGTCATGAAATTGTTTACTAAATACAGAGTCAAGCGACTAACGGGGTACGAATCTACGACCTACAACTTGTAAGCCGCGGCCGATATCATTAGGCCACCGCTGCTCGTTACAGTGCACGGCAGTTTATCCTTATTTTTTTTTTATTTTTTTTACATATTATAAACCAGCGCTTGACCGCAATCCTGCCTGATGGTAAGCAGTGACGCAATCGTTGATGGTAATGCGCACTAGTTTATTAAGAGCATATTCACTCTAGCCTTGAAGACACTCAAATTGTAGTCCGACGGAAACACCGCCGCTGGCAAATTGTTCCAGTCCCTCGATCTACGCGGTATAAAGGAGGAGGCGAAACGCTTCGTCCGGATCGTAGTGGTGTTAACAACGTAAGGGTGGAAACCAGCCGTACGACGGGTTGTCCGCTGATGGAACGGAGATCCACATTTTCCTTACTAATATTATAAATGGGAAAGTGAGTTTGTTCGTTCCGCTTTCACGCCGTAACTACTCAACCGATTGCTTTGAAATATTGCAGACGTAAAGTTAGAAGTCCGGATTAAAAAATAGGGTACTTTTTATCTCGGAAAAATTTGCTTTTCCGAGGGAAATCTAAAAAGCGCGATATAACCGAACTGTGTGAACCGTAGCCAAGGGCGTAAAGCTAGTTATAAATATATTTCATCCCGTGGGAGATGTCAAAGATTGATGTATAAGTATGCAATCGAGCCTGCTGAGAATCCTTTTTAGGATATTGTTGGACCTGGCCCGTATCTACCTACTCTACGCACCAGGGATGCATATCTCATTCAGCCCACTCCCTCTGACCAAACACCAGTAGTGGGAACAGGTTATGGTTTGTATTGTATTTTCTATGGGCCTTAGTGGCTTGAATTAAATAAATAAATAAACAATTGTGAGATATTTAATCATATAGCACTTTCATTCATCACATTTATTTATGTAGGAAAACTTCTATTCGCCCACAAACTTGAGACTAAAAATAAAATCGGAAAACTTTCCCTCGATTAGAAGTTTAACATTTTCTATATTCAGGGCGCAAATAGGATACAGAAGAAATATGAAAACTTCAAATTGTTAAGAGTTTCATTAAACGAAGGCTTTCGAACTTATCGGCTCGGACATTTTACCTGTTTTTACAGCAATTTTATTTCATGATTGTAACCATACACACATACTATTACATAACCCTATAGGTTTTGAATCCCTGGCAATTGTCGTCTTGTCGTCCTCCGTGGCGCAGCGGTCAACACGCCTACGATCCCCGGCCAGGTCATGATGGAAAAACGATCTTTTCCTGATTGGCCTGGGTCTTGGATGTTTATCTATTATAAATATAGTATCGTTGAGTTAGTATCCCATAACACAAGTCTCGAACTTACTTTGGGGCTAGCTCAATCTGTGTGACTTGTCCGTATATAATATATTTATTTATATTAAAAAAATAAAAATTGACAAAAAATGCGGTTGTAGTGAAAGTTGAATGTCCGTATCTTTTGCTTGCGTTGAATTAGATGTAAATTAGATGTAATGAAGTGAATAAAATACATAGGAATATGACTAAATTTAAATCTGAGTATAAATACCTACTCTTCCAGCTAGACCTGCACAAGGAGAACTAAAACAGAAATGTAGACAATAGTGTGTAAGAAAAAGAAGAAAAAGTATTAATGTTTTACACATACACAATGCTAAAATATATAAATATTTATCAATTATTGATTGTATAAAACAAAGTCGCTTTCGCTGTATGTCCGTATGTATGCTTAGATCTTTAAAACTACGCAACGGATTTTGACGCGGTTTTTTTTAATAGATAGAGTGATTCTTAAGGAAGGTTTAGACTACCTTTTATCCCGGAAAAAATTGATATTCCCGAGGGAAATCCAAAAAGCGCGATATAACCGAACTCTACGCGGGCGAAGCCGCGGGCGGAAAGCTAGTACAATATATAATTCGCACAGAATAGAGACAAGATAATGCTCTTTTAATCGACGTTTAAATAAAGAAATGTATTTAAATCACGAATGCTAGGCGGTAGTGTTGTGTAGTTCTACAATCTTACAGGTTGGTTGGGAAAGGAATAAGAATAGTAATAACTCGTTTTATCAGGATGAGATTTGAGGATGGATCTCAGGTGTGATCTTGTGTCGCGATCATTATCCTTTGTGAACATACATTTATAGTATTGTTACGAACGATGAAAGTCAAGTGTACTATACATTTACCTAAGCTAGATTATGTAATGCCCCGTCTTATCTGCGAGCATGCTTGTGCAAACCAGTTTGCGCAGGTAAGTGCGTATGTGTGGACGGTAAGACGGTAGCGCGGGCAGTCCCGAATGTTCCGTCTTTTTCTATAGTCATAACTGCACAGGCCTGGGACTGCGCAGGCAAGACGGAGCGTGTAGTCGGGACATAAGGGTGTGGTGAAGTAATCATATGGGGTACTGTATATCTGTCGGGGGCCTGCCACGGAAAGAAGGATGAGTACTGTATATTATGTAAAACTAAAGCTTGGTAGTCGATGAAGTAGGTAACAGTGATGGCTGTAGACGACCGGACCGGGCAACCCTCTCCATCTTAACCGGACTTAATACTTTAATTCTGTTTAATCTCATTTAACTTGATCCACAAAGTAACCCACACGTACATGTAGACGCCATTATATTACGCTACTACAATATGGTAATTTTTTTTAGTCAATTTTCGACTTTGTCGCTAAAGCTTAAGGTTCAGAGTTGATCGGGAAAAATTGACACTTTCAGGGAGTTTAATGACTTGGCTTCGGCACGTAAACAAAACAAGTTTACATTAATAACCATTAAAACTGCGGGGGACAAGGGTTACTCGAGGTCACTCCATAAAGGGATCAATCATTGGCACTTAAAACATAACATCTTTGTGATTTTAAGACCTCTCATGTGACACATATGGCAAAATCACTATATGACGCCAGACGTTTTTACATTTTGATGCTTTATTAAAAGCAAAATCTCTTATATGTATACGACCTTTAAATCGTAATTTATCAAGATCTCCAATGTTGCTTGCTAATCAAAAGTTGACGCTAAAATATTTATAATATATCAATGTATGATCTACTTTCCATTTCAATTAACAGTGGCAAATTATAAAGCACGAATATCATGTAGCTGTTACCTATATTTTTGTTGAAGTTGGTTTCTATGGACTATTTTTATCCCTTTCCTCTGAAACGAAAAAGCGCTAATCTCTATTAGCGCTTTCGAAAAAGCGCTTTCAAACAAACTTTTCAGCTTGTGTGAATAAAGATGTCGATATGTTTTAAATTAACATGACAAAAAAGTATATTATAATTATGTCAATGACAACGAAAGCAATCTTCCTTTTACCACCACGTGCGAAAGAAGATGAGAATTTGTGCGTGAAAAATAAAATATAAAAACGTGAAGGAAAACGATTCATGGCGGAAAAAAACGAGGGGGCAAAAAGCCCTATTGTTCGAGTAATTACTACACTTAATGTAGAATGGTTTTGGGAAACTGAAATTTCCTCCCTAGAATGGTTTTATTTGTCGCGAGAATATTTTTAATGTTGACTAAGAATTACGTTGGCGGCTTTGGCGCCGATTCTGTTGTTCACAAACTAAACTAATTTTAAGTTATGTGTATCTTTTTCTTTCTAATTCAATAAGAAAAGGATAAAAGATAACTTTTAAGTTTAATCCTGTCAAATTGAAATATTCCATAGACAGTTTAGACGCGATTATAAACATGGCGGTTAAAAATACGCGAGTTTACATCTGGAGCGCACTAATTTGACAGGTCTAAACTGACATTTTATCTTCTGTCCTTTTCTTAACGAAATGGAAAGAAAAAGATACACATAACTTAAAATTAGTTTAGTTTGTGAACAAAAGAATCGGCGCCTAGTGTATTCCTAAAGTTTATTTATGTACTTTAAAATACTTTTAATACTTTGCGTTCTGGCTTCTTTTGCTTTAAATTCTATAAATTTTAGAAATAGTAAATAAACGATTTAGGAACAAACTTTCGAGAAATGATGCTCTCTTTTATTTGGTCTTGGATTAAGGATTAAATTATTACTTTTTTTTTTTAAATAAAACTTACAAATGCTTCTCAATCTTGCAGGTCTTATCGACAAAAAACTTTAACTGATTTAACCGCTTATCCCAAACTAGGAAAAACCTGTATTTTGGTAAACCAAACACTAGACAAAGTTATTAATTTAATGTGTTCTGCTTACGTAAGATTGCATGCGAAATGTGGGCGTGATATTATGTTATGTTATGTAAATGTAGGAAAAACATACCTCCATCATGACGACTGCCTTGTTTTTACAATGCCTCGGAAACGATCCGAATGAATCGCGGTAACCAATACCAATGGGTCTCATACATTAATCCGCATAAACACAGTGGTTGCAATAGCATTCTCAGGGCTGTATGATAGCCTCCCGCTGTAGCAGGTAAGGGAATTAGTGCGATGTTCCTTAATATTTTGGTCTTCACACTCATTCGTGTATAGTTTTAAGTTACTAACAATTATTATTATAGGTGCATAATTGTTTACTAACGATTTCTGGATCTCATAGTTGTCCAAAATAAAATGAGTTATTGTTATTACCTCCGTGTGGTACCGGGCATAGAATAGTATCAACCCTTATCCTCCCGTGCGTGTCGTAAGAGGCGACTAAGGAAACTCTCACCAGGGAAGCGGGCAGCAGCGCTTCTCCTGTGGAATATCAAATTATTGCGATTCCCAACTCGCCTGTCAAGCATGGATAATATGGCAGTGCCCCCCAATGGAATGAAAGCCTTGGGGGAGGCTTTTGTCCAGCAGTGGACTTCTATAAGCTGAGAAGAAGAATAAGATTGTTATTGTTATAGTCTAGATGGACTTTATGCTATTGTATCAACAAACTTAATCCTTTACCAGATTACGTATTTTGTATGAGAATTACACAATAATACGCTGTAACCTAATACATGTGCCTGGCAACACGGCTTCTAGAGTTGCCCTCATCATTATCGACGCGTAAATAAAATATTGTTGCTATGCCGATAATTCCATCGACTTGTAGGTACTACTATTGTCGAACTCACATCACCAATGGATTGTAATATAAATATAACGGCACATGGCCATCATCAGAAGAAGTTGGCGCTACTAAAGCATCATCTGGGGAAGATGGCCATCATTAGAAGAAGTTAGCGGTACAAAAGTATCATCTGGAGAAGCTCCGTCTTTATTTAGCAAGGGATCCTTTGTAGGCGTAGGTTATCGGGCAAGGAGATAATCAATTATAACGATAAACTTTAAATCAAACTTTGATCACTCCAATTTTACAATAATTTTCCTAAGAAATAACGTTCCACTCGACACGAGTCGCACATCCAAGTTAACCGTTGACCAGCTGTCACCAGTCCCCGTTATTTCCTCTTTTGTGCCAGTGTCGGATGTTACGTTTAGGAATCACTACACGATTACATTACATTTCGTTCAGAAATTAGAAAAATCGATTAATCGGATAACTTAAAACTATATCGCTATCAGACGGTGCTCAGCACCGATAAGTATATTATGTGGGCGGGGCACATAGCTCGTAGACCCAATGGCCGATGGGGCAGAAAGGCTCTTGAATGGCGACCACATACCGGCAAGCGCAGCGTCGGACGCCCATCGACTAGGTGGTCGGATGATCTGACCAAAATCGATGATGATGATGATGCCATAACTATCACACTATTATCGTTCAGCACATTTGTATATATTAAAAAAAAAACTGTACTAACTAAAATTTAAATGCCGCTAATATCTTGGGTGTAATATTTCGACGGTGTATTTCAGTTGTTTTGTTTTGTAGTGTTAGTAAGTGAAGGTTATTATTTTGTTTAAAGGTAAAATATAAAATATAGAAAGAATAGGAATTTCTCCTTTATCGTTTAAACACAAACATTTAAACTCACACACAAAAACAGCCAGACCCGAAAGAACTACCTGTCATACAAATATTCCGTGTTCCGTGCGGGAATCGATCCTGCAACACGGAGCGCAGCAGTCGCTTGCTCAGCCACTGCACTAACCTTGCCGACTAAACAGAAATACCATATTTTATTACCTATATACTTAATAGTTATTTAGGTAATAAATAATCGGTAACAGCTGGTATCTAAAACACGATTTAACAGCGATTTATAAAATATTAAACGAGCATGAACTATAATTATCAATGAATGCCTGTAATATGAAACTGTAAACGTTGTGGCTAAGCTGTTCACAATGAAATATTATTTGATATCACGTACATTTTGCTAGAAAATATGAAATAGCATGTAGCACAGCGGCTCGTTCGGCTTATGGAACTATGCTTACACTTTATTTTTTTATTTTATTTTTTTTGTAGTATGGCACTAGTAATGACTTAGTGCCAATTTCAAGTAGAAAGTAAAGTTTTTTTCTGAAGTAATCAAGAGTTTATTTCTTTCTTCTTTGGCTTCGCACGGTTTGTGCATTTAGCCAATGTCACGTAATGAATTATTCATGTCGACAAAAGACGGCCATGTGAACCGTCTACTAGGGAGGTTTGAGGCAAAGTCATGATGAGGCCACTATGGTGCGATATCCCAATGTTCTTTATGAATTGTTTACTGAATGCACTTTTTACTACATAAACACGTACTTTTATTTAGTAAACAACACTATATACATAATTTTAAAAGCCCAATAAAAAATGAGCGTGACACTAAGCTTAACTTTCCCGCCAAAACTCCTACACTTTATTTAACCTACATAATGTATTTATATTTCCCTATGAGCGGGCATTCTTATTTAATTTTCATTACAAATGCACGATTAAATATATTAAATAATTCTGCATTTATTAATTGCAACCTCACTTAAAATCTTTGTTTTCGGATACTCAACTATTGTTTGCAAAACAAATAAAAAAAATATCGATAGCCAACAAAAAATCCTGGCACACCACTATGACAGTAAGAGATTTCAACATTTATGTGAAGGATCTCTGGATGTTGCGCACAGAAAGGGTTGTACATATATCTAGTATCTTAATATATCTATAAGTTGTTCCAATTAACAAATTGGAACAACTAATGCGTAGATATTGAGATATACAATATATTGAGAATGTATGTGTGTTTTTAAGCTATTGCATAGCTTTTTTTTGTTCATTTAATTTCCTCTAACGTTAAGTTAAAGTTAAGTTAGAGTCTAACTTAACTTTAAGCGGTTCATTGAGTCCAAAGCCAAGGTGGCTGCCAAGAAACTTGGGGTTATTACAGAGGTCCGGAAGTACTTCACACCGAGACAGCTTCTAATGTTATACAAAGCACAGGTTGCAGCTGAAAACCAGCGTCAGATGGCACATCTTGTGTTGTCATCTGACATTATGCTGAGCTGAGGCCCTTTTGGCATTATTAGCTAAGTTTTATATTTTTTCTTTTTTTAGTTTTAAGTGTTAAATCTTATGCTGTAATGTCAATAAACACATTTTTCTTTCTTTCACATTTGGGCTGGTGCTGCAAAATGCCACCTGGCAATTTTGGATTCGATGAAGAGGCGTGCGAAGTGGCTAATTGGCGACCCAGTTTTGGTTCAAAGCTTTCTCCAAAGCCTGAAGCATTTTGGAGAGTGTACACGGGAATTGCTTGAATTAATTCCTCCATCTCCGTTCCATCATCGAACGACCCATCGTACGGCGAGTTTCCACCCTTACGTTGTTGACACCACTACGATAGAAATGGTGGTTCCGATCGAAGCGTTTCGCCTCGTCTTTTACACCGCGTACATCGAGGGAGTGGAACAATATTCCCGCGGCGGTCTTTCCGTCTCACTGCAATTTAAGTTTTTTGTTTTTTTTTCTACATATTATAAACCAGCGCTTGACCGCAATCCTGCCTGATGGTAAGCAGTGACGCAATCGTTGATGGTAAAGCGCACTAGTTTATTAAGAGCCTATTCACTCTAGCCTTGAAGACACTCAAATTGTAGTCCGACGGAAACACCGCCGCTGGCAAATTGTTCCAGTCCCTCGATGTACGCGGTATAAAGGAGGAGGCGAAACGCTTCGTCCGGATCGTAGTGGTGTTAACAACGTAAGGGTGGAAACCAGCCGTACGACGGGTCGTCCGCTGGTGGAACGGAGATGGGGGAATTAAATCATGCAATTCCCTCGCACACTCCCCGAAATGCATCCTATAGAACACCGAAAGGCTGGCTACTCTACGCCTGTGCTCTAGGCTTTGGAGACCAACTCGAGTTAGATCAGGGTCACCAATCAGCCTCTTTGCACGTCTCTCCACTGAATCCAAAGTAGCCAGGTGACACTTGGCAGCACCAGCCCAAATGCCAAGTGCCAAGTGTCTTTAAGGCTAGAGTGAAATAGGCTCTTAATGAACTACCGCATCAACGTTACAGGAAAACATCGGGAGGAGATCAGTATGTCCTAGAGGCAAAAACATCGAAGACATGTGACATCTACCAACCCGCACTGGGCCCGCGTGGTAGATTGCGGCCCACTCCCACTCACCGAGAGGAGGCCTGTATTCCAGGAGTGGGAATGCTGATTATGTAAACTAGCACGTTTTACCATCAAAGATTGCATCACTGCATGAGGCAGGATTGCGCTCAAGTATACAACGTGTAACATAAAGGGTATATGCATAACAAAGACATGGCATCTTTACATGATATCAAACGATATTGGAAGGGTTTTTTAATCCTATGTCTTTATGTTAGGAAGTTATGAGGAAAAACACCGCCTGTGATAGGCTACTATCATACTAGGCGCACAGAATTATTGAAGACATTTATCGGATTTTGGCAAGTAACGTGACGGGTAACGAGTAGTTATTAACGCATGTAGTGTGCTGCCACGTTTGTTATGATTTGATTTTAAGAAACCCACGAAACCGAAAATTTGGTATAAATTTTTTGAGTATTTTATTTTGAGTTGAAACCCTTCCGATATCGTTTGATATCATCTAAAGATGCCATGCCCTTGGTATGTATATACCCTTTTTGTTACACGTTGTATAGTATAAAAAAAATACTTTTTGGAGGCCAAAAAAAAAACAAAACAAGCATTATAAAAAAGAATAACGTAACCACATCAACATCAAACACTCCACCGTCTACAATTTTAAAACAAACGTTGCGTACGGACACACCCTAGAGACTCGCCCTGCATTCACACGAAATCCTTTAAATAATCTAGTGATATCATTAATTCCATTCTCAATGCGAACGAAGTGTCCCCAAAAGGTTGCAGCAATTGTGTCGACAATTTCGTTGATTTTATCACTTATTTGTTGAATGAAAGGTGGCAGAATAAAATTGTACTGAGGTATAACTGTGTAAGTTTGATGGCGCGATAGCCGTATCGCGGTGTAAATAGAGTATCAGAGACACGCGAGGTCCAGGACGCTTGTCACGCGATTCTTACGTACCCAGAACTATATTATTCAACAACATTGGAGCGCCATAAGTGATGAGAGGTTTACGGTAGCTAAATATTTTTGTTCCGTTGTATCCTGCCCGCGGTGGCAGAATTAACACACGAGCCTATGAATAATATCCGAGGCGGTTATCAAAATGTGGGGAAATTCGAATAAGTTTCCTGATTTTAGAGACAGTTATGTTATTCTACATAAAAGCCTTTTCCAGAGCATGTTGAGGTCGATTTGCAGTCTAATTAGAAGCAGCTGTATATAATATATGGAGCACAACGCAATTACTGCCTAATACTATACCCCTTTTTAAGACTGCAGGGTAATAGGGATGTATCCAAGGTATGAAAATCAAAAAGATAGTCCGTCTTATAGATAACTAGCTTTCCGCCCGCGGCTTCGCCCGCGTGGAGGTCGGTTATATCGCGCTTTTTAGATTTCCCTCGGGAACATCAAATTTTTCCGGGATAAAAGGTAGCCTATGTTCTTTCTCAGGGTCTAAAGATTGTCTGTGCCAAAACTCATCAAAATCGGTTGAGAGGTTTAAGCGGGAAAGCGTAACAGACAGACAGACAGAGTTACTTTCGCATTTATAATATTAGTATGGATAATAACTTCGAGAAGGAGGCAAATAGAAGGATCCAGCTGGGATGGGCAGCATTTGGTAAACTTCGTCGGGTATTTTCGCCCATACCCCAATGTTTGAAGACTAAAATCTTCAACCAGTGCGTCCTACCCGTCATGACTTACGGAGCCGAGACGTGGGCACTGTGCGGGACAAGATGGCCGCGCATAGTTTGTTTCTAGCGGACTGTATATTTTAGGTGCGGTGCCGGGGAGCCTGCCAGGAGTTGGGAATGATACTCTTGCTTGTTGTTATGCATGCAGTTTATTATTATCACAAGATAGATAGTTTATTATAATCACTTACAGCACTAATCGAATGGACGCGTGCGTTTCGGTTGAAGGTCCGCAGTAAGAGAGCGAAATCATGCAATGTCAAAATAGAACGAGATGGCAACACAAGTCAAAGACAACATTTTATACTTTTTCATTTTATATCGGCCTTGGTAGGACGATCCTTTTATGTTCTCAACAGGCACTAATGGTCAGACTAGTCCATAAATTTAAAGCCGCTCAGCGAGCTATGGAGCGGACTATCAGCTTCAAAATGATTCCAACTGATAGTAATAGTGTGTTACGCAATTATGGTGCTGGTTGTCAAACTTTCGGGCTTTTGACGACCCGTAACGACTGTCGAAAATCCACGAATGATAGTCGGGACCAACGTCTTACTATGTTTTCCGAGGCACGGAAGGTCTTGGTATTTACTTGTAGATGGACATCCATCATCGGGACAACGGCGACAAGCGTCACTTAACCTGATAAATCGAACCTTGCGGCTGTTAAAACTTAGGCACTTATTTCACGTTATCGGAAAATATGTAAATGTCTATCTTACCTACCAATTCTCGAAGTATTAAAGAGTATTCAACGTTACGTTACGGCCCTTATGAGCTGTGTGAAGAGGAGAAAGAGAGAGTAATTTATATGTTGTGACGAAATCGTAGACAGAAACCAGAGGTGTTAGCTAGGCCATTGACCATCCTCGTACATCATGCAATCACTATTAAGAACAAAAAAAAAAACTGCTGCAAAACAAACGATATTCGTCAGAATTATTATTTTCTTAAAACTACATCCTTACTAATGAACACTCAACTTAATAATGAACAGCTAACAGTGCACTAACGATAAAATGATGATGATATAATATTTAAGCTGCATTTCAGTTTAAGCTGCAAGTAAAGGAGCGAATAAAGCTAAACTGCTGCAAAGAGCTTAGTTGACGTTATGCTGCTTCTAGGATTTACGATTTAACTTAAGAAAATGTTATTCTGTGTACATTTTAAGTTAATCTTTATAACTTGAACATAAAATGAATTTATTTAGTGAGCAACCTTATCCCTTTTCCTCTTTAATTAATCAATTAATATTTCATCCTATTTCTTAAAATTTACATGTTGAATGTTTGCATGGATGGATGGATGTTTTACGCAAAAATCACTGAACAGATATAAACAACATTTGGAACACAGTTTATAACCAGAATTAACACGGCATGATTTTAATTCTATATTTCCCCAGATCGAAACTTACAAGACTTTATAACTTATTTAACTGAATGCATAATTACACATCCTTATAATTGGATGGCGGTGATTCTGTTTTTATTTAATTGAAATATCAACTTGATTAAATAATTACTTAATTGTAGTAATTGGATCATTTCAAAAGAAAAAGGACACTGTTGAAACCATTTGCAAAAGGTACTATACTAATGTTAGAGTTATAAGTAAATTAGAATGTAGAATAACATATTTTGCCATTTGTCAGTTTCTGCAGCTCCATACTCTAATCTTCCTCATATACGTACCACACAATATAGAATAGAATAGAAAACTTTTATTTCAGACCGGAGTCCATAAGGTTAGTAACAATTTTACTTAACTAGTATTAGTATGTTACAGACACATAATTATACATACATATAATTAACTTAAAACTTAGCGTGGAACTGCATCCACCTGTGAAACATGGGAGAATCCCACCGATCCGTGAACACACTGAGAATACTGTTGTTGCTCCGGCGAACCCGCGTCGTCAAAGATGCGCATCCTGTTGTTGCTCCGGCGAACACGCGTCATCAAGGATGCGCATCTATTCATAATGGCAGTAAAACCATTAATATTATTATCCGCAAACATCCCTGACGCGCTAAATCGCCACGATAGCCCCAACATCACCCTCAGTGCGTTATTATGTTGAACACGTACCTAGGTCGCTGCATGCCCGCTGAGTGAAGATAACCCATAGGCTGCACGTGTAGAAGGATTGACAGTAAGCTTTAAAAAGCGTAACTTTTTTTTGTCAAGTTATTCTTACAAAATCATGTCATGTACTCCGCCACTTGCAACTTAGACCACACCCACCGATTAATTCAGTTACAAAAATGGGTGCAGTACAAAACACGTAAAAGTATGTTTGTACACCACTTTTACGCGCCGTCAACTGTACCCCCATTGTAGAAATGCCGCCTACAAGTTTGAGCGACGCCTACTTTTTTATACGTTTTCTCTCATTTTTCGCTGAATGTTCTGAATTATGTTGTTTGATAAACGTTATAATAAACACAGCCGTTTTACCTGTTAGATCTTGTCAGGCATAATCAGTCTATAGTGGTCAGGTCTTCTCTCGGTGAACCCTCTCACCAGTCTCACCAAGAGAAGACCTGACCACTATAGACTGTGGCGTGACGTGAGCCGTAATCCCCACGTGGGTTCAACGCGGGTTGGTAAATTCTATTTTTGATTACCGATTGTGAGACATGACGGTTTCCCCACGGTGGTTTCTTTGACGTTTTGCCAGCAGTGGTGACGAAATAATTACATAACATACAACCTTTCTTTTTTTGGTGTGAATGGGAAATCATCAAATGACCTCGGGCATGTCAGACTTTTATTGACTAAAATTCACCCATGTTCCTTCACTTGCCTGTGCACCAGGGCTACGATTTTTCTTTCCCCAACCAACCCGCAGTCCTGGCCCAGGCATCAGTCTTCGTGGACCCCGTCACGATGTGCTGACATTTCTTTGAAGCGCACCTGAAACTCAACGTGCCGTCGACCTGGGCCTGGTCTTTACCGGGTGGCGAGTTGCCCACTGCTCCAGCCCGCAAGCCCGCGCCTCCGGTGGCCGGAAGTACGCTGTTGTCTCCCGACCAGGACGTCTCCTGTGGCGGCTAGAGATGTGACGGCGATGAGATTCTTGCTCCCTCAAGCGCTCCTCCTACTCCTTTGCCAGCATCAATACTTCGCAGAAGGAGGTGATGGCTTGCCATGCACACTCGCTCTGGGCCAAGGCCTGGATAAACCGGACGCGAGAGATCGCCGCCGATCAAGGCCACGAGGACACGGCGGTGCTCCGTCCAAGCCGGGCAGACCACCACCGTATACTCCACTGCGTCCTAAGAACGATCCCCACAATGGTGACACTTTGGCGTTTCTTTCCGAATTATCCGGGACAGAAACCTCCCGAAACAGCCGTGTCCGGTGAGGACCTGCGTCTCATCTTGTAACCACTCATCAAAGATGGGACTTACCACCGCTATTGTGGCGTGCCCAACAACGTACAACATCAGGTCCAAACCTGTGTCGTAGCATTCATAGTCGCGTGTCTTACTACTTACACTACTTCACTCCTTTGCTCTTTCATGTTTGGATAATATTAATTTTCTTTACTATTTATAATATAGTTTTTGTGGGATTTTTGGCGGATATTTGGAAGAACTCAATTGTACGGTTTTTTTTTTGTTTGGTTAGCTACGGTATTAAGATCATCACCAAAGGCAGGAAGATTGGCTGTATAGATATCCAGATTGCGCAAGATCATAAAAAGTCGATACAAAAAACCTTTATAACTACGCAAAACACCATGCTTTAAATGCTATGAGGTAGTTAGGTAATAAAATCTATAGGAATGAAGTCTCGAGGGAACACTAACCATAAATTAACGCCACGTCCCGTCCAATTACCTAGATAATTGCTAAGCTATCAAGTTTTATTATTCGATTATCAGAATGAATTAACTAAATTACTAACACTATACACTAAACTGTTATACCGGTGCATTAGTCCATTAGAAGTGATTTTTTTTAAAATATGGTGCATTGGAAATGCATGACTTAATTCCCCCATCACCGTTCCATCTTCGGACGACCCGTCGAATGGCGAGTATCCCATACAGTATACCCACACGTTGACACCACTACGATTCGGGCGAAGGGTTTCGCCTCGTCTTTTAAACCGCGTACATCGAGGGTCTTGATCAATTTCCCAACGGCGATGTTTCCGTCTGACTACAATTTAAATGTGTTGAAGGCTGAAAATAGGCTCTAAATAAAATAGCACGTCTATCCTAATAGGTACAGACTATAGTCTACCCATGTGCCAAAATTCTTCCCTGTCTGTTCAGCTGTTTTAGCGTGAAAGCGCAACAACAAACAAATCCATTTTTTTTTTTATAAAAATGGTTTAAAAATGGGTATGCTTATCATTAAAATTAGTTAAATCTTCCTCTAAAAAATAATTACTGTTTTTATAAACCCAAATACACCTAATCCTAATCCATACTAATATTATAAATGCGAAAGTAACTCTGTCTGTCTGTCTGTCGGTCTGTCTGTCTGTCTGTCTGTCTGTCTGTCTGTCTGTCTGTCTGTTACGCTTTCCCGCTTAAACCTCTCAACCGATTTTGATGACAATTGGCACAGACAATCTTTAGACCCTGAGAAAGAACATAGGCTACCTTTCATCCCGGAAAAAAATGATGTTCCCGAGGGAAACCTAAAAAGCGCGATATAACCACACTCCACGCGGTCGAAGCCGCGGGCGGAAAGCTAGTAATATTATAAACGCGAAAGTTGTTATGATTGTTATTCTTACACGGAAAAACGCCTGAACGGATATGTATAAAAATTGTTAAACAGATGGTTTATAAATTTGGTTATGTATTACGGGAAGAGCGAAGCCTTCCACAGCTACAGGTATTTCTTTCCCTAAATAGAGACTCCTTGACATGTTATTTAAGCCAAAATTTGAAATAAACTTATTATTATTATTATATAGGAAAAGCTATCCAATACGAATATTTCCACAGGATCAAAATTTATGCGGGTGAAACCGCGAGACGTAGCTAGTTATAAATAAATACCTATCAGTCTAGTTACGCAAAGCGATACCATCGATTTAGGTTGAGGTTATCAACCTAAATCCTATCCTATTTAGTACCTATTTAGTTGGTAGGAAATGTCACGGGTGTTGGAAAGGTGAAGGAAGTAAGGTCGTCGTCAATAGGCCGAAGTAGTGGGATATGTAGAGTATGTAGGGACACAATCTAGCTTGTGATTGGCTGGAGAAATTGATTATTCTAAATTCAATCAAAAGCGAATGACGATTTAAGAAACGTCAAAAATGCTGAAAAAGACTATTTTTAAAAATTAGAAGTTTTCTTATTAATGAATGTGTATCCTTTTTTGATGGCTTAAAAATTAAATTTATTGACAGAAAATATTAACAAAAAAAGGCTGCATAGGTAAGTACTTTAAAATTATGTTTTTCAGACAGAAAATTTCCATATCGCGGTTTAGTACAAAAATGGTCTTAATTAAATTAACTCATTAATTTAATCTTCTCTAATAAACTTAATGTAAACCGTATCTTAATATATTTTTTGTTAATGCGATATTTTTATTACATTGTGTTACCTACCTACACATTATTGGCAGCTGATAAGGAATTGTTATTGCGTACGCCAGCGTTTCCCAATTAGTGGAACGCGTACCCCCAGGAATACGCGAGATTGCATCAGTTCGGTTCACATTAATAAAACATGTGTTCATTATTGTGTTAAATGTGAGAATTTAATGACAGAGAACACATGTTTCATTTGATCATAATAAATATAAAATAGGTCAAAACCTGATTTCCTTTTTTATTTCAAATTCCTGCAATGCGGAAAAGGGGTATGCAAGTGAGGTTTTTCTTGAAATGGTACGTAGAATAATCTAATTGGGAACTACTGGCGTACACTAATGACTTGTTTTTAAAATTGTAGGCAAACCTTTTTTTCCTTCATTTTGAACTGACATGATCGGTGAAGGATCAAATTTCGACTAGAGGATGCCAAGAGTTAGCTGTTGGTCCCGGTTGTGATACGAACATCTAGTGGCAGTCGTTACGGGTTGTTGGAGCCCTCAAAAGTCCAACAATTGGTCTAACTGCAATGCTTCGATGTCGCCTTCGGGTTGTGGAGGTCAGACGGCAGTCGCTTCACGGAAAATGAAAGTTTAGCCATATCAGCAGTTCGACTGGTAAAGCGGACCCCAGACTCCAAAGATGAAAAGGCTTCGGATGCGATTGGGATTAACGCTGGGATGATGATGATGATGCCAAGAGTTAGCAGAGTCTATTAAACCCTGCTCAGCAAAATTCGTTCACTGATGGACATAGGTCTCTCCCGAGCAGCGCCACTTCAACCGGGCCTGAGCATTTCAGGTTCAAGGGATTCCTGCAGCCTTTCCTGCGCAGTAACACCCTGGTATTATTAACTAAAAGAAGATTAGGTTTTATATGCTTAATAACTATATATGTAGGTATCTACTTATTTCACCCCACAATATAATTTAAAAAAAGAAAAAGAAAGCACTATAAACAACGAACCCCTGCTGAAATCGCTCACAATTACCTATTACCCGACAAAATTGCCTTCCGTATGACTTGGGAGGTCGCGGAGGTTCAGCCGAATATGGGTCGCTAGGTGACTGAGAAACATTGAGGCCAGAGAAATGAAAAGTGTGCTGAGCTAGATACGGGAAGGTATAAATATGTCAATCTATCTAGCCATTTCCCAATTCTGTTGGTGTCGCCTGACAGCACGGGCGGACCCAGCTTCTGGCCTTGGGGAAGTCAGGCCTAGGGGGGAGCAAGTCAAATTTTTAGAGTTAGTAATCTTTGTGCGCTCAGTGTCTATTGCGTGGTATATTTTAAAGTTAGAGATAAGTTCTCGTTTATACTTTGTTTAGTAATTAGGAGAGTTCATACATGTTCTGTGGGATGTCGGGGGGGGGGGGCTCTGCCCCCCCTATAAAGCTCACTCATAGAAAAGGGTGGATCCTCCTACCAGACTGGGATTGTCAGGCGAGCCACTTTGCCCGCCGTGCACAGAAAACTCTGACTGCAAGATGCAGGGTTCGCTTGACGTCAGTATGACGCCTTGTTCACAAGTTGCGTTGTAGGCACCGCTACAGCTCCATTGGTGTACCAACCCGCACTGGGCTGGCGTGGTAGATTACGGCCCACTCCCTATCACCGAGAGGAGGCTTACGTCCCAACTGTGGGTACATTATAGGCCAATTATGATTGATGTAATTGTTATATGGCGTGCTAGTGTGAGGATAAATAAATAAATCAAGCTACGCCAATCTATCAAATTTCCTTAATAGATTTTCAACATTATCGCGAAACCATTAAGATCAAGATTGATTAGGAAAATTTGAGTCTCGGCTAGCTAAATGTGCTGGCGTCCGTGCAGACTGAGCCAGATCATCAATTATCCCAATTGGTTTATACACAGACGACAGCACATCAAGCTTCTACATTCTGTCAAATTTCTTTATCAGATTTTCAACATTATCGCTAAGGTATTAAGGCTCAAGGTTGATTGGGAATATTTGACAGTCTCGAATAGCTTACCCAGCAGGTAAATTGCGTCACACATTATCAGTAGCAATGGGTTTTGACGGTTCAACAAAATTCATTGCGTTATTTACGTTGTTGAGCAGACACATTTTGGAGCAATGGAATAGCAATAAGCTTCAAAATGATTCCAACTGATAGCAATAGTGTGTTACGGGATTAGGGTGCTGCTGTCCATATATTATCTATTGATTTAGACATAAATAAGCTCTATATATTCTTCATTAAATCATTTTAATTAGTTCGTTAAAATTCACTGCGGAGAACCTACTTTTTAGTTCTCTTTGTCACTTTGTTGTTTTCCCATTTGAGTGCTGGCAACATTGCAAACGAGCTAGGTTAGAAAAAAAAAATACTTTCAGCCATTGATATAATACTAAACAGATATGATATGCTCTAACAAATTAACCTGTGCGGGACGAATAGTTTTAAATAGTGTATAGAAACTAATTCCGAATAGTGTATTGTTATAATATTACTTAGAATAGAACATTTGTGCGTAAGAATTTAGAAAGCGTGAGATGGACGATCGTTTATTGTGATGAAGGATCGTCATTCAATAGTTATACACATCTGGCAAGGCAAAAATTATGAAAGGAACGACTATGAACATTTAACAAAGTATCAATGACAAAGACAAACGTTATAAAGTGCTCCCCTGTTATAAACTGCAACAGACATCAATGAAATTGTAATAGAAACGGTTGTCCGGCATCTGGCTGATTGTAACAACGCCAAAAAGGTTCCATAAAACCATCCCTTGGGACAGTCACAATAAAACAATCCCTTGGGACAGTCGCAATAAAACGAACCCTTGTAATAAGCATTATAAACTGGAGACCCTCAGGTTTAGGATGCAGCCCAGGAACGTGCTTAAGACAATGGCTGGTGATACCCGATGCTCTCGTCGCTTCCCACGGTTTGCGCCCTTGTCGTAGTATAAATAGGCCCCACGTCTGAGCAGCAGGACACATTCGTCTTCACCATTGAGGAGTCAACAACACAGTAAGAAGAGACATTAATCTTCGACGTTGATAAGCTACAGTAACAGTGACACCTACATCACATTTATCTTCGACGTGAGGAATCAACAGCTACAGTCAAGATCAACAGCAAGATCTCTACAGGATCAACAGTCAAGAATCAATAGTAGTGTAAGTTAACTAGTGACCCCGCTAATATTGTGGAAGAATATACGAAGTAAGTCAACACACCGAAGTCTCACTTATTACCACCAACCCAGCAACAGAGTGTGCATCAGAACGTGCAGAGTGCAAACGCATACGTCCACTTAATGGTCCTGCATGTCTGTCCCGCACATTTAATGGTCCTTCGAGCCGGATCAGTGAAAATAAGTGAAGTATATTTAATGGTCCTTTTAATCCGGATTTGTGGAAAAAAGTGAAGCGCATCCAGCTAGAAGAAACGTGAAGACTCTCAAGTTCTCGCCACAAGATAAGTTCACGACGTAGACCGATAAACAATATGCCGGTCACACGATCAGAGGAAAAAGCCGCTAGCAAATCAACATCGGGAACGTGCACAGAAACCGGGACAGTTACTACCGGGACGGCTACCAGAGGGACAGCGACCACGAGGGAGACAACAGAAACGGGTACCACGGAATATACTGGTACCTCGACAGCAACAGGGATCTCCGCCGTATCAATGCCCGCCGCCGCCGCCGCCTCTCCTGCTGTTTCGCCCCCCGCTGTTGTCGCCGCCGCTGCTACGACTCTCTCCGTGACACAATTTACAGCTACAACGATGAACCCGCCTGCAATTGTGTGCCACAGCAACAGAACACGACCCGCGACAGAAACATCAGTGAAGCGGGTCAAGAATACAGATGGTCTGCCACTGCCGAGCGGACTACAAGACACCCGCACCTCCGCTAGGAGGGGCGCGGGGGGATCGACCCACAGTAAATCAAAGGCATACAAGTTAGCGAAGGCCAAGGAAGACTTACTGCGACTGCAAGTGGAGCTAGCCGCCGCACGCTTAGCCACTTTGGAACATGAAGACTCCGACAATGAAGAAGATGATGTCTCCATCTACTCTAAGGAAGAAACAGACCGAAGAGTAGACAACTGGCTGGAGGACCAACAGAACAGAACGCCCGTGGTTGCCGTACAACAGAATCAACCTACAGCAGAGCCGGTGATCACGTGCATAGAGAATAGCGTCCCAGCCAGTACAGAACAGAAGCGTCAAGTACATAACGTACTTCAGTTACCGGCGGGAGGTCAATCCGACCTCGCCGCGCTCGCCGACGCAATCACAAGCGCCGTCAACGCAGCTCAACGACCGAGATCCGTAGAGCTACCGTTGTTTAGTGGATCACATCAAGAGTGGTTACCGTTCCGCGCCGCTTACTACGAAACAGAAAATATATACACGCTGACTGAAAACACGAACAGGCTAAGAAGAACGCTAAAAGGCAAAGCGAAAGAAGCAGTTGACTCTTTGCTGATTACCAACACGGATCCAGCAGACATCATGCAGGCTTTAGAGTCAAGATTCGGAAGACCGGAGTCCATCGCCATGATGGAAATGGACGCGCTCCGTGCCCTGCCTCGCCTCACCGAATCACCGCGCGACATCTGCATCTTCGCAACAAAAGTGTCCAACATCGTAGCGACATTGAAAACACTGAGCTGCATACACTACCTGTACAACCCAGAAGTGTCAAAGACCGTCGTCGACAAGCTCACGCCTACGCTTCGCTACAGATACTACGATTTCTCGTCTGTACAACCAACGGAAGATCCAGACTTAGTGAAGCTAGAAAAGTTCCTCAAAAAAGAAGCGGACTTATGCGCACCGTACGCTGTACCTGAACAACTAAATACAAGTACAGCGGCCACTCAACAGAAGAGAACACAGAAGGTCCACAACGTAACAGAAAAGACGAATACGTCGAAATGTCCGGTCTGTGAAGAAACCGGTCATACAGCGGTCGACTGCGAACAATTCAGGAAGTTAGATGAAAACGGCAGGTGGGACGCAGCCAAGTCCAAACGCCTATGCTTCAGATGTCTTCGATACAGAAATAAGACTCACAGTTGCCGTCGTCGTGAGTGTGGTGTAAACAGCTGCAGATACTCACATCATAAGCTGTTACATCACACTAAGAAGAAGGAGGCTAAAGAAGAGGCATCGAAGCAACCTACAGAAGTCATCAACTCAGCCTGGGCCGACAGTAAGAAACAGTCGTTCCTAAAAATCCTACCGATCCAGATCAAGGGTCCAACGGGTACAGTCGACACATTCGCATTGATGGACGACGGGTCAACAATCACGCTAGTTGACGACAGCGTGGCAAACAGCATCGGAGCAACAGGCCCCGTCAACCCACTGAAAATAGAAACCATCAACGATCTGAAGGCGTCAGAATCAACTTCGCGTCGAGTTAGTATCAAGTTGAAAGGGCTTAACGGGCACGAAGAACAAGTAGATGCACGTACAGTGAAGAACTTGCATGTTTCCACTCAGCGGGTACCAGCAGAAACAGTAACGGGATGCAAGCACCTGGCAGACATCCGCGACTACCTCACATATGCCAATGCCAAGCCTAAAGTACTAATTGGGCAAGACAACTGGCATCTCCTGTTGACATCGGAGGTCAGAAGAGGCAATAAGTACCAACCAGTGGCATCTCTCACACCACTGGGTTGGGTACTCCACGGCAGACAGATACGGACCTCCAGGCACAATATCGACTTTGTGTCTCATCTCGCTGAGAAAACAGAAGACAGTCAGGAAGGACTAACGAAGCAATACGTTGAGATGGACGCCCCCTGCATCAACCCCAAGAGACCGAACACCGACCCAGAGGAACGAGCACTACGGATACTGGAGAAGAATACCACTAGGACAGAAAGTGGAAATTTCCAAACCAGCCTCCTCTGGCGTAAAGAAGACGTCACGCTCCCCGACAACTACGCCAGCTCGCTGAAACGACTCTTCAATATAGAGAAGAAGATTGACCGTGACCCGGAGTTAAAACAGAAGTACACTCAACAGATGGAAGCCCTAATAGTTAAAGGTTACGCCGAGCCAGCTCCGATACAAAAGACACTCAACAGGACGTGGTACCTACCACACTTCGCAGTTGTCAACTCAATGAAGCCAGATAAGCTACGCGTGGTTCATGACGCAGCAGCCAAAACAAGAGGAGTGGCCCTCAACGACATGCTGCTCAAAGGGCCTGACCTCTTACAGTCACTGCCTGGCGTCGTAATGAGGTTCCGTCAACATATGGTCGCAGTCACAGCAGACATCAAAGAGATGTTTATGCAAGTTAAATTGCGACCAGAAGATCGAGATGCACTGCGATATCTGTGGCGCGGGAATCGACGAGACAGCCAGCCGCCAATGGAATATCGAATGACGTCTCTAATATTCGGGGCATCAAGTTCACCGTCGACAGCAATATATGTGAAGAACTTGAATGCCAAGCAACATGAAGAGACCCATCCAGAGGCCGCAGCAGCAATAGTAGAGAAACACTACGTGGATGACTACCTTGACAGCTTCCGTAACATCAAAGATGCAGAACGTGTCACAAAAGGCGTACGAGAGGTACACGCTAAAGCCGGTTTCGAGTTGAAACAATGGAAGTCCAATTCACAGGCACTATTAGAAGCACTCGGTGAAAAGGAAGAAGTAGACGACGACGTGGAGCTCTACAACAGCGAAGAGAAGACAGAGAGAGTGTTGGGTGTGATCTGGAAAATAAACTCGGACCAATTCACATTCAATCTCAACTTAACGAGAATCCCGTCGGCATTAATAGAAGGAAAAAGGCCGACAAAGAGAGAAGCTCTTCGTATAGTTATGTCGCTATTTGACCCGCTCGGTTTCGCCTCACCAGTCACCATAAGAGCGAAGCAACTACTGCAAGAAGTCTGGCGCAGAGGAACAGCATGGGACGACGAGATCGACGAGGACCTGACCAACCACTGGGAGAACTGGATGACCCACCTGAAGAGTCTCTGCCACGTCACAATACCGAGGCAGTATCTCTACTACAGTGACGCAATCTCGCTCCAACTCCATGTATTCACTGACGCCAGCGAATCCGCCTACTCTACGGTCCTATTCTGGAGAGCCGTAACAACAGACAACGTAGTCGGAGTATCGCTCATAATGGCAAAAGCCAAGGTAGCGCCGTTGAAACTGACGTCGATACCGAGGATGGAACTACAAGCGGCAGTCATGGGAGCTAGACTCGCAGAAACGGTGGTCAAAGAGCACGACCGAAAGCCCGATCGCACCGTGTTCTGGACAGACAGCAGAACAGTACTCATCTGGCTAAAGACCGGGTCACGTTCGTATAAACCTTACGTGGCTCATCGTCTAGCGGCGATCGAAGAGATCTCCAAGGTCAACGACTGGCGCTGGGTACCGACGAGACTAAACGTAGCTGACGACGCAACGAGAGACGTCCCATCGACGTTCAACAAGAACCACCGCTGGTACAGAGGCCCCGAATTCCTCTATGAAACGGAGGATTTTTGGCCAACCGACACTTCTACACCGGTAACAGAACCGTCCGGGGAAGAAAGGATATGCCACGTATCCAATAAGAAGGGACCAAGTTTAGCGGAAGCTTTACCCGATCCAATAAGATTTTCCAATTGGGACCGGCTTCGATACACAGCAGCACGCGTCCTTCAATTTATTGAGCTCTGCAGAGTCAAGAAACAGAACGTCAATTACAGAAGGACGAAGAAGAAGGCGGAATCGGACTCAAGTTGGACGATGAGGAAGAGGCCGGCGACTCGAGAAACAACAGCGACGAACAAAGTAAAATTACCCAAGGGCAGAAAAGCGATACCCGTATCAGCCGAACTCCTCAGGTCGGCAGAAGACCTGCTGATGCGATCCTCGCAAGAAGATAGTTTTAGAGATGAGATTAAAAATCTCAAAAGGACAGAGCCCGTCGACAAAGAAAGTCGTTTGCAACAGCTGAGCGTCGAGTATGTGAATGACGCCATAAGACTCAGGAGCCGAATCCAAGCTGTGCAAGACATGACGGAAGGGTTCAAAGCACCGCTGGTACTCGATGGGAATCACCCCACGGTCAAACTGTGGATACAGTCAATTCACCGCAGACTACTTCACGCAGGCGTAGAGGCAACGGTAAACGAGTGCAGGCAACAGTACTGGGTGCTGCGATTACGACCCGCTACACGAGCGCTGCTGAAGAGATGTCTATTGTGCAGGATGAGGACACAGGCGCCTCCACACCCACGAACAGGAGACCTACCATCGTGTCGCCTGGCGCATCACAAACGACCCTTCACGTATACAGGAGTCGATTATTTTGGACCGCTGTCAGTGACCGTCGGACGCGCACGACAGAAGCGGTATGTGGCGCTGTTCACATGCCTCACCACGCGAGCCATACACTTAGAGATGGCCGGCTCTCTCACCGCCGACTCTGCAATCATGGCTGTCAGAAGGATGATAGCCCGGCGAGGATGCCCGACGGAGATATGGTCTGACAATGGGACCAACCTCAAGGCCGCTGACAGAGAACTTCGACGGGCGATCGACGAGGCAACAGCTGAGGAAGCCGCAAAGCGAACCATCGCATGGCGCTACATTCCACCAGGCGCCCCATTCATGGGAGGAGCCTGGGAACGTATGGTCCGCTCAGTGAAGACCGCACTGGCCGCAACGCTACATGAGCGTCACCCTACAGAGGAAGTACTCACCACCTTACTCGCAGAGGTGGAATACACCATCAACAGCCGCCCCCTGACACACGTGTCAGTCAGTGCAGAGGACCCAGAAGCCCTGACCCCGAACCACTTCTTATTGGGAAGCTCGGGACGAGTGCCTCAACCGGGCACTTTCGACGAAAAAGACGCCGCATCGAGATCCAGTTGGCGAGCAGCACAGAGGCTCGCCGACCTTTTCTGGAAACGCTGGGTCCAGGAGTACCTCCCGGAGTTGCAACACCGGCGGGAGCCGCATGGAAGAGGACCGAAGATACAAGTCGACGACCTTGTACAGGTCGTCAACCCCAACCTGCCGCGCAATATATGGCCGCGTGGCAGAGTCATAGCGACGTATCCGGGTCCCGACGACATCGTGCGAACAGTGGACGTGCGAACCAAGGGAGGTGTGCTACGACGGCCGGTGAGGAAGCTAGTAGTCCTGCCTCTGCAAATGGAAGATGAATCCGCACCGGAGATAGCTGCGACGCGGTCGCACGGCGGGAGTGATGTGCGGGACGAATAGTTTTAAATAGTGTATAGAAACTAATTCCGAATAGTGTATTGTTATAATATTACTTAGAATAGAACATTTGTGCGTAAGAATTTAGAAAGCGTGAGATGGACGATCGTTTATTGTGATGAAGGATCGTCATTCAATAGTTATACACATCTGGCAAGGCAAAAATTATGAAAGGAACGACTATGAACATTTAACAAAGTATCAATGACAAAGACAAACGTTATAAAGTGCTCCCCTGTTATAAACTGCAACAGACATCAATGAAATTGTAATAGAAACGGTTGTCCGGCATCTGGCTGATTGTAACAACGCCAAAAAGGTTCCATAAAACCATCCCTTGGGACAGTCACAATAAAACAATCCCTTGGGACAGTCGCAATAAAACGAACCCTTGTAATAAGCATTATAAACTGGAGACCCTCAGGTTTAGGATGCAGCCCAGGAACGTGCTTAAGACAATGGCTGGTGATACCCGATGCTCTCGTCGCTTCCCACGGTTTGCGCCCTTGTCGTAGTATAAATAGGCCCCACGTCTGAGCAGCAGGACACATTCGTCTTCACCATTGAGGAGTCAACAACACAGTAAGAAGAGACATTAATCTTCGACGTTGATAAGCTACAGTAACAGTGACACCTACATCACATTTATCTTCGACGTGAGGAATCAACAGCTACAGTCAAGATCAACAGCAAGATCTCTACAGGATCAACAGTCAAGAATCAATAGTAGTGTAAGTTAACTAGTGACCCCGCTAATATTGTGGAAGAATATACGAAGTAAGTCAACACACCGAAGTCTCACTTATTACCACCAACCCAGCAACAGAGTGTGCATCAGAACGTGCAGAGTGCAAACGCATACGTCCACTTAATGGTCCTGCATGTCTGTCCCGCACATAACCGAAATAAATGTGCCGATCGGAGCAGCAGCACACACATGCAAATTTTTTATTCTGCGTACATTTCACACGTTGGTACAGTGTGAGTGAGATGTGGCGCAATCTAAAGCAAAGAGAAGAAAAAGATGGCTAGTGTTTGTCATTTGCGCTGTTAGTGTTTGTCGTTTGTTTTTAAGAGTGTATCGAGAGTGACTAAGGCAAGAGATTAGGATTATAATCTTTTGTACGCTTCATTTTCAGTGCGCTAGTGACTTATCTACCTTAGTTTAATATTATATCAATACTTTCAGCATAAAAAAACGTTACAAAAAATTAAAATAATAATCCGTCCATAAAGGATTTACCAGTTCGTGAGTAATGTTCATTATACACGGATTATGTCCCTCGTTCACTCAAATTTCAACATTTACAGTATATTGGACATGTTCATTCATCCATTCACTCATTCAAGTATTTTTTGAGGTAAGTGGAGCGGCATCATCATTTTGGTATTGTATGGATGATTTGAACAAAATTGATTTTATGGATGATGTATTAAATAAAGTTTATCTCGAGACAAAAACGTGTAAATAACCCAACCAACCCGCCGTGAGCATGCGTGGTGATTACGCTCAATCCTTGAGAGGAGACCTGTGCCCAGCAGTGGGACGACAAAAAGGTTGATGATGATGATGATGATGAAATGGATGTTCTGTAATGGGTATGATTAAAAGACATATTCACACTGTCTCATTCACATAAATAGTAGTTACTTGCGGCCGCCAGGGACTTCGTTCACGTGGAGTTAGTTATGCTCCGCTCCTATTAGTAGCAGCGTGATGTTATATAGCCTAAAGCCTTCCTGAATTAATGGGCTATCCAACTCAAAAATAATTTTTCAAATCGGACCAGTAGTTCCTGAGATTAGTGCGTTCAAATAAACAAATATACAAACAAAGTCTTCAGCTTTACATATTAATAGATATAGATCAAAAACTCTAATGATTAAATTAACCCGTTAAGTAAAAATATCTCAACATATTTGTAAGTACATAGTAAAACTTTCAAAGCCTGCTATACCCTAAAAGTTTCCTCAAATAGCAAAAAAGGTTTAGGACGCGACTTTTGCTCGGAAACACGAAGATTACCTATAATTATTTATCGAAGCGCTAACCTTTTCTAGATTAATTTGTACTACAAAACTCATATAGTAAATATTGTTTAGAAGATAAGTAATAGTAGTAGTTTGCAAGCTATTTCATGCAATTTTGTTTTAAAATAAGGGAAGTAGGTCAAAATCTCGTGAAGAAGCTAGTGTCTTCGAGTAAAAGATCGGCGCAGTCTTAACGCAACGAAACGAAATTGTTATGTTGTAATGAAATTCCACATTATACAGGGAAACTTTTATTCGAGTGCGCAAAAACAAATGGGTGGCTCAGAATCAATAACAGAACAAATCTGCATTATTAGTTTAAAATAAAAAATCATGTTTTTGTCCGCCCTAAAATCAGCAAATGAGAGACACCAATTATTCATATCAATATCGTAGTATTAGCATATGGCCGCGTAGTGAACATGCGGGCGGCGCGGGCGCGCGGGGTTCCTGTGATGTTCCCGCCGTCTCCACTCCCCTACCATGAATGGGACCGCGTACGGTGACCATAACATCGATTTCATAATAAACATCTTTCGTTATCAATAACTATTTGTTTTGTACTAAAACATACCAAAGTAATAATATTTTTATCTATAAAACTTATTTAGCTATAAGTTGACAAAGTTTGCGCACTGGATAAAATTTTATCCTGTATACGATGTTAATATTGTACTACTAGCGACCCGCCCCGGTTTCGCATGGGTGTAATGCTGATACTAAATCAATACAGAAAAACTGTAAACGTTGTATAAAAAACATAGCGGCCCGCCACTCCCGCCGCCTCAGTTGGTCGGTACCGCCGCAAATGCAAGGCCCGCCAATTTTTAAATCTGTAATATCTTCGAAAATATTCGTTTAAATCTTTGATTATTATTATTTTGATGATTCTAATTTTGATAAATCTGCGATATTTATCACAATAATATACTAAATATTGTTAAGCCTGCGTTTCACTGCAAACGCGAGAAAAATGTAATTATTTACGAAACCACACTAGAAAACTCAAAAATAATAGTATTTCAGTAATAGCATCAAAATCCATTGCGTAGTTTTAAAGATTTAATCATACAAAGGGACATAGGGAAAGAGAGAGCGACCTTGTTTTATACGATGTAATTAAGATAATTTATTTACGCAAAACATGCTATAAGTAGTGTAAGTAGTATATGTAATGTATGTATGTGTTTCTTGTACCCATTTTTAAATGGGTTTACTTGGTCCGCTATCTAACTACGATGACGGAAGGTAAGTCCTAAAGATTACTCGGAGGTCCTTAAAAGATTTTCGGCTTACACGACTTGCCTTCACCGTCTTAGTGAACTTTGCCACTTTGGTGAAGCGAAAGAAAGGTGAGCATTTTGAGAGAATAACTTAATATTTATTTACTAAAGTACTTAAGAAGGTCGCCTGAAAGAGAGGTCAGTAGTCACTGATAGGGTCTACTGGTGCCAATGGCTGTTAGTTTCGCTGGTTGATCGAAAGTGTTGCCCGTGGCCTAACACAGGCAAATAGAGGAACACGGGTGCTTTTAAGTCAGTAAAGGCAAAGAAGTTTTCATGTTTTCAAACCAAAAGAGAAGCTTATTTTATTTCAAAATTCCTACTATCACTCTTACATGAGACTTGAACATAACTTGACGGCACTGTTTGTACATGTTCAAACAGGTTCTATTGATTCTCGCACAGAATAAATATTTGTATGCTAGACAAGTAGTATTTTCAGGTCTGACTGTTTGTGTATGTGAATTTATAAGCTTCGCTAATCGCATCAACAATACAGGAGTAATTTCTAGTATGGGAAATCCCTCTTTTTTTTTTTCTTAAAAATAAACTAGCGAAATGTAGGTGAACAATAGTTACAATCAAGGGTCAAAAGTGCATTACCACTTTTGAACTTTATTGCAATAACAATAAGGGTCATAAGTGGTACTCCACTTTTGACCCTTATTGTACATACATACATGTCTTTACGAAAATAAGGCGTGGATATAATTTATTACTCTACTATCGCATATCAAGCCAGATTCTATAAAAATCGGTTCAATCGTCTGAGTTTTACGAGGGATGAACACACTGGGAACGCTTTAATAGCATCTTCTAGATTCAAAAATTCGAAGACATGTGATGTTTACCAATCCGCACTGGATTCGCGTGGTGCACTAAGGTGACCGTGGAGTAAGGACCGAGAAGGAGGAGCGGGGGAAGTGCTCTCTCAACGATAGGAGGCTTATGTCCTATTAATCCATACTAATATTATAAATGCGAAAGTAACTCTGTCTGTCTGTTACGCTTTCCCGCCTAAACCTCTCAACCGATTTTGATGAAATTTGGCACAGACAATCTTTGGACCCTGAGAAAAAACATAGGCTACCTGTTATCCCGGAAAAATTTGATATTCCCGAGGGAAATCTAAAAAGCGCGATATAACCGAACACCACGCGGGCGAAGACGCGGGCGGAAAGCACACAATCTTTAGACCCTGAGAAAGGACATAGGCTACCTTTTATCCCGGAAAAATTTGATGTTCCCGAGGGAAATCTAAAAAGCGCGATATAACCGAAATTTACGCGGGCGAAGCCGCGGGCGGAAAGCTAGTATATTATAAGCCGATTAAAGGGGTTTATAAACGTACCTACTTATAACATCATATACATGCTAACATTATAAATATTATGTAAGTTCAGATTCTTTTTGTAATTTTAAACTTCGGCTTGATCGCAATTCCGATGGCAAAGCGCGTTAGTTTATTAAGAGCATATTCACTCTAGTCTTGAAGACACTTAAATTGTAGCCGCCATACACCGACTGTACACCGCCGTTGGCAAATTGTTTCAGTCCCTCAATGTACGTGGTATAAAAGACGAGACGAAACGCTTTGTCCGGATTGTAGTGGAGTCAACAACATAAGGGTACATACTCGCCTTACGATGGGTCGTCCGATCATGGAACGGAGATGGGGGTATTAAATCATGCAATTCACTCGCACGCTCTCCAAAATGCATGTTTGTTACTCTTTCACGTAAAAACTGAACAGATTTGAATGAAATTTGGCACACAGGTGGTTTATTATCAGCATTTATACATAGGTTAGTTTGTATCTGGATATTCCCATGGAATCGAAGCCTATATGGGTGAAACTACGGGGCGCAGGTAGTACATTCATAACCCTTTCTCTCTAGCAAAGTCCGATAAAATGAATGAGTAGACATTATTTTTACCAACTCAATTGAAATTTTATTCATAGGTACGGATTTACATTATGAAACCGGTTTCTTAAGCTTATTTATAGTTGAAACGATAACATAAAATATAAAATAATTTCTTAGGCGTCAACGACCGCTGGCAATGTTGTTACTTAAAATATTCTTCTTCATTATTTTCTTTCTCTCTTTCTTTCTTTCTCCGTTCATTCATCGTGATTAAATATCGATACTAATCTTTTTTTTATGGCAGGAGTGGGAAATCCTCATGGACGCCCAGACTGCCTCACTAGTGAAACAGTCAGGGCAGTGCCGGACTCTTACCGGCTAAAACCCACTTCTGCCTTTCTAAGTGCCTCCCTGACGTGACCTTTTCTGTATCTATCTGTTTTAATTTATTTTTTGATCTTACTGATTTGTATTTGGGTCAATAGTATTGTTTTATTTTTACTTGTTTCATTTATTTCATTTTAATATTTATATTAAGTTTAAAATTTATTTTACTATTTTAAAGATTAGTATATTTGTTAAATGCTTTGTTTGATATCGATACTAATCACATTATTCAAGTGTGTCAAAAAATATATTTTTGAACTGATCCTTTAAGTAAATACCATGAATGAATGATCTGAACTGTGGCCATTGACCCCACAGAAAAGATATCATTGAATCGGGTTATTTCCTGTTTTATTTCTAAGTTAGGCCAACGTATTCAGTAACATAACTTCCGACTTATACCTACAATGTAACTTATGATCACACTACCTACATATCTCACGTACGCAGGCGTTCCTTCTTCATAATAGACTAAGAAAAAAAGGGAAGAAAATTGACACGTAAAGTGTTATGCAAACCTTCTCTTCTTCTTCAACCTATAGATGTCCACTGCTGGACAAAGGCCTCCTCCAAGGCTTTCCACTTTGACCGGGCTGTGCTGCCCGCATCCATCGGCTTCCCGCGACCTTCACCAGGTCATCGGTCCACCTTGTTGGGGGCCTCCCTACGCTGCGTCTTCCAGTACGTGGCCGCCACTCTAGAACCTTACTGCCCCATCGGCCATCAGTTCTACGAGCAATATGCCCTGCCCACTGCCACTTAATTTTAGCGACTCGAAGAGCTATGTCGGTGACTTTGGTTCTTCTGCGGATCTCCTCATTTCTGATTCGATAACGCAGAGAAACTCCGAGCATAGCTCTTTCCATTGCCCTTTTTGTGACTCTGAGCCTTCGTATGAGGCCCATTGTGAGCGACCACGTCTCTGTTCCGTACGTCATCGCTGACAACACACAGAAAATAAATCATTTATTTAATCAGAAATTACGTCACGATAATTGCAACTCCACCCCTCTGCCGCCTCTGGAGAAATTCATAGAGAAATTACCTGCATTCATCTCAATGTTGAATGAAACTATTTATAGACGGTGAGATTCAATAAAATGACGCACTACCTACAGCACCAATGGTACCTGTAGTACCAGGAATTTCGTCTTGCGCAGTGATTGCTTTACCTGGAATTCTGTCTGGAAAATGGCTGTGAAAATATAATTGAATTGATTCTTCGATGCGATAGTAAACTAAAAATAGTACTACGATGCTGACCTTCAGTAAGTACTACGGGTTCCGAGAAGGCGAGCTGTTGTGTTTATACTCTGGAATTTACTGATGTAAATATCAACATTTATTTGTGGTATGATTGACAGCCTCCGTGGCGTAGCGGTAGCGAACGCGGCCGCATCGCAAGGAGGCGCCGTTCGATCCCCGCACAGTGCAAATATTTGCATGCATGAATATGAATATTTGCACTTGTCTGGTCGTGCCTCGGAAAGCACGTTAAGCCGTTGGTCCCGGTTGCCATACGAACATCTAATGGCAGTCGTTACGGGTTGTTGGAGCCCTGAAAAGTTCAACAATTGGTCGAACTGCAATGCTTCGATATCGCCTTCGGGCTGTGGAGGTCAGACGGCAGTCGCTTCACGGAAAATATCGAAGTTTAGCTAAAATCACCAGTTAGACCGGTAAAGCGGACCCCAGACTCCTAAGCTGAAAAAAAATTTGTGGTATGATAATTATTTTGCTGGCTTATTTTGTATTAAAATGTTTTGTAATGAATGGAGGAACGGAGTGTAAAGTAATGGACTTTACACTCCGTCATTTTCCATAGAAAAGGGAGCATTTGCTGCCTGTCCATTGATATCGGGTCGTTGTTTACCATGCTAGATGCGCGTATTCTGCTTGCGTGATGCAGGATTATGCGTGACGTCAGTGTAGCACGTAGTGCGTATATAGCGATTTAAATACCCCCACAATCACCTTCATCATCATTTCAGCCTAAAGACGTCCACTGCTGGACATAGGCCTCCGCCTAGGTTCTCCACTACGACCGGTCCTGCGCCTCCCGCATCCAGCGGTTTCCCGCGACCTTCACCAGGTCGTCGGTCCACCTTGTCGGGGGCCTACACAGGCTACGTCTTCCGGTGCAGTACCCCCACAATATCATAACGTATTTATAGAAAGTTAGGGACATAATAACGTGGGACGAATTCAGACTTCAGGCGGCTATAAGTAAGGCAAGCTTGAAAGATCTGAAGTCCATTTTGGTTTCTCTTCCTCATATATCCAAACATATTATAAATTAAAGTTACTCTTCATGAGTATACGACCGCTTTGTTCTATTTAACTTGACAACGGATTTTGATGTGGTTTCCACCAAAATGTTGAGAATTTATTTTGGAAGGGTTATATGTAGAATGATTTCATATCAAAATAAAATATAATAAAGATCTTGATACTATGTCATTTAGATATTCTTAAAAATATTATTAACCAGCTAGAACTAAAAGATTGAAATTAGCATATTTTTATAACAGACAATGATTCAAACAAATATTTTCCTAACCCAATCGATTCTTGATTACATAAAGAAAAAACTCCAATTCAACACGCTTTCCTATCTGACCTTACCTTAAACCGAACGATGTTAAGCCAAAGTACGGCCGGCAGCAAAGGTTGGCAGCGGATTACGATAATGGAACAGTGTCCTACATTAATTACTTAGTCGACTCGAACATTCCTGACAAGGCAGATAAGCTCATATTTTTATAGATTAACTTTTACGAATCTATTCAGGCACGTCGTATTTTATGCCTGTAATTTACGACTCATTTGAGGAGGTTTATCAAATAGAAAATAGTGTGGTAATTATTAGGATTATTAATGATACCTCTACTAATTTACAGAGACAGGTTTTCTGCAGCTATACCTACGGCTTTTTGTGATTTAATAGGGTATTTGACTAAAAAAAAAAATAATTAGTCCGTCAGTCAGATTTCCGAAAAATACTAGACACGTATTTTTTTTTTTCATATAAACAAAAAATGAAGACGACACAGTGCGTTGAAAACTCGTACGACGTCACTGCACGCTACACTTTTTGCTAGCAGTGACGTCACCAGCCACCACTCCTGGTCTTTGATGCCTTTTATATTTTTATTTTTTTATTGATTTGATAAAACAAAATATACGTATCCAATATTTTTCTATAATTTGAATGACGGACTAAATAGAATCATTTTTTTTACCCAAGAAACATCCCTAATAGGGTTTTAAGACTAAATAGTTGAACATCTTATCAACGTCTGCTTGAATATTCAGGCTTCCCAGTCCACCTAAATATTGACAGTGAGATTGTAACAGAATAGACAGTTTAATAGAACGGTAGCTCATATTATCTACGTTCTCACTTGAAATTTTTACAGAAGCCTGGTGCAGGATCTAAACCCGTATTTGTATATCAATGAGAATGATAGAACTTTTATTACTTAATCCAGCCGAAATATCTATAAGAATTTAGATACAGGCCCTCGGGAAAGAGCATGTTCTAAAACCAATTAAAAGGTCCCGTCCCCACTTTGCGCGAAGTGAGGAATAGTGGAAGACGCCTTTCATATTATGATGGAATGTGACCGGAACGCGGACATCAGACTTGAATTAATCGGATTAAGTTCGAATGAGGTTGGAGCATGCAACTGTAGTTTAACATTTCCTTTATCTGATAATGCAAGGATGCTTTACAAAATACTTGAGCTTGGCTTGCGCCGTTGCGTCTCTTAGGCAGGGAGTCGGACGCTCGGTGCCACCACTGCGTCCAATGCGGGGAGGAAACGGCGCAGCACACGCTCTCCGAGTGTGTAGCTTGGGAGGAGCAGCGCCGTGTCCTTACAAATGAAGTAGGAGGCGACCTGACGGTGCCGGCAGTAGTGCGGAGGATGGTCGGTAGCGCAGAGTCGTGGGATGCAGTGGTGTCCTTCTGCGAGGACGTGATGTCGTAGAAGGAAGCTGCGGAACGGGAGAGGGAGATCTCAACTCCCTTCCCGAGCCGCAGAAGACGCACCGGGCGCCGAAGAAGGGCGGATGACGCCCTCTTCCGCCCCCCATGAATGGGTCCAGGGGCGAGGGACATGGGGAAGTCCCCGCCCCTTATGGACCCCGAGGCGGAGGCGCGCGCGAGTGTCGACGCACGCCCCTGAGGCGATGCACGCGTTGGCTTAACACCCCACTACCCCGTGCAGGAGACGGGGCCCGGACAGACCGGGCCAGCACGAGGGTGTGGGGCCGTGGAAGAATTTAGACTCCCGCGGCCTCACGCGTTTGCTCGTGATAGAAGAGACACCGGGGTGGTTTTAGTCAGTAAAAGTCTGACAGACCCCGTCGCCCAACCCAGGGCGGCGGACATCCTATGAGGATTTCCAACCCGAAAAAAAAAGAAAAAAAAATGGCTTGCGCCGTTGGGCGGAGGCTCGGTGACGAAAGTGTATTTGATGTTTTTTTGTAATTTCTACTTAAAATCTAGCTGCATTGCAGAGCGATATTGTCATGTGTGACAAAGCTCTCAAAATAAAGACTAAAAAAAAACCAATTACAGTGTTCTTATCCCAATAAAAGCTTATCAAGGGAAAGAAGCTTCCCAAGGGATGGCCTACCAAGAATATGTAGCCAAACCTAAATTCCACGAAATCAAAATCTAGAAAAGGCTATTAACAAAAACAAATACATCTCTCAAATATTTGTGTTTCGACATAATCTCTGTGATCCTCGTATCCAGAGGAAGAATAATACTAAGAAGGGTAATACAACCGGACTCAATAACGATGAGGACGGGAAGTTACTCACCACAATATATTATTTACCTATTGTCCGGTAAAGGGATAAAGGGCAAGGTTTGTGTTTGGGTAATTTTCTACAACTGTGTTTGTAGACTAGGGACATTAGCATTTTATGGGACGGAAAATTTCATTTGACAGGTCCTATTGTTTGAAAGATCATCGTGGTCTTCTGAGTCTCATAAGTCATAGCATTTGGAACCGTGCACCTAGCATCGGAGGTCTCACAAGTGTAGGTGGTGAAATAAATTAATAAAATAAATAAATATATACGGACAAATCATACAGATTGAGCTAGCCCCAAAGTAAGTTCGAGACTTGTGTTATGGGATACTAACTCAATTATACTATATTTATAATAGATACATATATAGATAAACATCCAAGACCCAGGCCAATCAGGAAAAGATCGTTTTCCATCATGACCTGGCCGGGGATCGAACCCGAGTCCTGCTAAGACAGTGAAGAGTTTTTTGTGCAGCAGTATATTACCAACTTCGTGGATTCGTAATCGGGCAGGCGTTTTATTTACATATTCTATTCACTTACAGCGGCTGACACCATTACAATTTATTTATTATACTAACTGTACTATACTTTCTATTCGGAGTTATTTATATACTATATATGTATTCGGAATTAGTTCCTATATACTATTTATAACTCGTCGTCCCGCACATCATAGTAGTTTAAATGATTTCATCACCCCTGCTCTCAAAACGGTGCAGGAGACCATTGTGAGGAAACTCACATATTCTAGAACTATAAACCCACTTGATGCATTACAGCCAGTGGGTTTATAGTTCTTAACAGTGGGAAGATTAAAGGCTAATTATGTGATATATCCGACTTGCATCATATATGGTGATAACATGTACCTCTTTTTTGGTGATACATCTAACGATCTATTCTGAAAACTTTTTAAAGTGATAACTGTCAATTTTCGGGCGAGTAAATTTGTGCCAATAAATCGACAATTTCGGATGACCACTGAAAAGTGCTACGATAGTGTGAATAATGATGCTGTGCTATATCTACCATCTTATCACTGTTGCGAGATGCAGCTGCCGTGTGCTTTTTTTTTTGACTCTATATCTTATAAAATGGTTAAAAAAAGCTTTTATCTTTTTGCATGCACGTGATTTTTTGACATTTACACGTCTTTTATTGCTATTGCTAATATAAATTTAACAAATCAAAAACACAAGCGATTTATTCAACATACAGGTTGTTTAAAAAAAAACGATCCGTTTTTTCGGAAGAAATGTAAACCGCTATTTTCCGGCGCGATAGTGTCTGGCCTGTCATCGTACTAATTAGACGAAACCACTTCACCCGAGGGCCCTCGCTCTAAGGCAAAAGAGTTTCTTTGAGGGAGTACACGACGCGGTCTACTTAATTTACATGTATTCTTTCATCTATGCTGAGATCCAAGTGAAACAAGAAGTGAGTTAACTACCGGTTATGTGTGAAGTGGATTGAAACATGTGCTGTATTTGTATTTACAGATAAATACTAAATGAAGTTACAAAAAAAATAAAACAAAAACAAATCCTTACTTAATATTATAAATCGGAAAGTGAGTTTGTTCGTTCTGCTTTCACGCCGTAACTACTGAACCGATTGCTTTGAAGTTTTGCAGACGTAAAGTTAGATGTCCGGATTAAATAATAGGGTACTTTTTATCGCGAAAAAAATTTGTATTCCCGAGGGAAATCTAAAAATCGCGATATAACCAAACTCCACGCGGGCGAAGCCGCGAGCGGAAAGCTAGTCTGAATTAAATCAATTACAGGTACTTTTGAATTGTAAAGATTCGGTCAGTTATTAAGATGGAGTTATTTGCATTTAAAGAATAAAAACTAATAGGTACAAAATTATGGATTATGTGCTTTAGTTGTGGTACCAGCCTTTCAAGTATGAGTGTGCGGGTTCGATTCCAGGTCAGGCAAGTACCAATATAACTTTTCTAAGTTATATGTACTTTCTAAGTAGGTATATCTTGGACACCAATGACTTATTAAAAGGTGAAGGAGAACATCTGGAGGAAACCTGGACTTTAAGTCTGTAATCGCCAACCCGCATTGAGTAAGCGTAATGATTACGCCCAGCAGTGTGACGATAAAAAGGTTGATGATGATGATGATGATGACACATCGTTTTAATTTCAATTTTGTAATGTCACTGAGATTTTTGAATCTCTTGGTGGCCTAATGGTTAAAACACCAGCCTCTCAAGTGTGTGCGGGTTGGATTCCAGGTCAGGCAAGTACCAATGTAACTCTTCTAAGTTATATATACAGTAAGGGTGAAAAGTGCATTACCACTTTTGACACTTACTATAATTTCTAAACGATGTGTATAGTAATCTAATTAAATACATGCATTGTAATGCGTCAACCTGTAAATGGAATGTAGCTGATTAACTAGGGGTGCGGTATTGGGGTGCGGAGGGTGGGAGTGGATGATACAAGTCGAAACTGAACTACGACGCAATTTATGAGGGTACCTCTCTATTCAGGAATGGTGATTTATTTTACTAATACAGGGTCAGTTTTCAGAGACCAGCCAAAGGAGATGTTTCAGAAATGTATGGAGCCTGGGCCAGCACTATGTACACTTAATGTAAATATTAGTATACACTGTAGTTATTTTTATGTTAATTTCCTATATTTTAGCTTAGTTTTTATATAAATTCAATTTAACTCGGCCATGGAGTGCAACACAACTACTAATAATTATGAAGGTCGACAATAAGCGAAATAAGATTTTTACAGTGAAATTTGATTGACGTGTCAGTATTTAAGGCTATCGTATCTATATTTTCTACAATATGACTTCGAAAAACAACACAACATAAATTCCTAACATCATCATCAACCTTTACGGCACACAAAACAAAAACAACCACTATAAAAGCTCCAAAACACAATTAACTCAAATAAACACTCACCACGAACACAACGGGAAAATAGCACTGTCAAAGTCATCAATCAAACGTTATAACCACTGTCATGGCTACCTTAAAAAGGGTTATCTCACTAAAAAGCGTTTCAAATAATTAATTATGTATACATGTAATTTTATTAAAATAATTTAGTTGCATTTTTATGATCCTTTTTATCTATATAGTGTACATGTGGTGGTTCAAAATGAAACATCTCCTTTGAGGGTGTAGCATAGACCTTCTGACTGAACAATTTTTTCCATGGGATCAGCAGTACCATAGCGTACACCATCAGTAGCAATGGCTTTCACTTTGACAGTTCAACAATATTCATCCCGTTATTTACGTTGTTGAGCTTACACATTTTTCGAAGTTATGGAGAATGATAGTGTATTACGCATTTTGGGTCAGATAAGTTGTTTGTTTACTAGAACCCTGTATAAGGCACTTGGAAATAGAAACATTGAAAGCTACTCCAATATGAAAAATTTTAAACCAGAAAGTGTTTCGTAATTTCGTTTGAAAATAGCGTTTTTTAATGTTTTTATTCTCACACTTAATTATTATTCATCATCATCCAAGCGTTAATCCCAGTCTCATCCGTAACCTTTTCAGCTTTGGAGTCTGGGGTCCGCTTTACCAATCCAACTGCTGATATGACTAAACTTCGACTTTTTGCGTGAAGCGACTGCCGTCTGACCTCCACAACCCGAAGGCGACATCGAAGCATTGCAGTTAGACCAATTGTTGGACTTTTGAGGGCTCCAACAACCCGTAACGACTGCCACTACATGTTCGTATGGCAACCGGGACCAACGGCTTAACGTGCTTTCCGAGGCACGACCAGACCAGTGCAAATATTCATATTCATGCATACAAATACTTGCACTGTGCGGGGATCGAACCCGCGCCACTTTGCGCAGCTGTCGCGTTCGCTACCGCTACGCCACGGAGGCTGTCTCGCTTAATTATTATTATTATTGTAATATCGCTGTCGACTGGTTGGATACTCAAGAGTATATTTTTAGGATCGGGCGAGAGATTTACATAAAGAAAAGTACAACACAAATCAGAAACATTGATTTATAATTAATAAATCAATTTTATAACCTTAAAATGACTCTCCAAATCTCTCTCGCCAACAGTTTAACACCATTTACAGCGAAATACCAACCAAATGACTGACTTACTGCAAATCGCACCGTCCGAGAGCTCAGGACCAAAGGGACCTGTCAATCAGACAGTCGTCTATTTATAATAGATAGGCGTGGATATAGTAGACGTAGGCATAAATAAATTAGGTGCGAGTTGCTACAAGTCTTCAAACTTCTTTCTGCTAACAATATATTGTATTATGTACAATTATTTGCAAGTTATAATAATGTTCATTGAAAAATAAAACACTTATAAAATTTAGAACAAATTGAAAGAATAAATTCTGTCAAGATCAAGAGGTAAAATTCATTTTTTATCTATACAGCCCTGTATTTTGAATTTTAACTCACATAAAAAAGCAAAAGCTTGAATTTGAAGATTGAAGAAAACAATACTACCTACGTACTTCAAAAGAAAATGGCGCAATTTCTTTGCCCAGCACAGATTCAATTTCGAACGATGATAGCTAATTGGTTTCTAGAAAAATGTTCCTTATAATAAGCTCATTTTAATTCGTCGCTGAAGGCACCGTCGTTACATATTTATTCAAGAGTGGGGGTGGCCATGTCGTCCTATAATTTCGGATATTACGACATTATGCCTCTAGGGCTGTCCTTCGAGTTCCTTCAATCCTTGTGAGTTATAGAGATCCTAGCATCCCAAGAGGCAAAATGCTAAAAAATATTGGAATTGTATCCTTTATATTTCCTGGGCCAAACGAACTTTTACGTTTCATATCCCTTACGATATATTAATTTATGGCTAGTACGGTTATTGGCCTAGTTAGACGGGTCAACAGCATTAATATAGCAGCTGGGACTGTCGGATGCCGCATCCGACTTTCGTCATATGACATTGACGTGAATTCAGAGATAATTTCCAGGCCAGTTAATCCAAACTCGGTCGTCCAAACGGGGCACATCTGCTTCGAAATACAACCCGTTAAAGTTACCATAGTATTTATTTAACACTCAACATGAAGTGTACTTAAAATTCAGGTAGAATGGGTTGTGGTTGACGCAAAAGTATCTCGCTAATGACTCTCTACTACAAATGTGGAACAACTGTGAATATTACTCGCACCGTTTTAAATTACTTGTTTCATACTTTTGTCTAATTGGCACCTCGGGTTATGAAAGCTCGTAATATTTGTTTTTAAATTTTTATCGTCGCCTTTATTTTGTGCCCATCGGTTGTATTTCGGAATAGTTTCATAATTGAGGTCTGTGGCTTATAGTGGAAGTACGTATAGCTATTTACGTCACCGAAAACTTAATTAAGTTTACTATTACCAACGATTTAAGGTTGTTTCAAAGACGAAGATAAAACCATTTTCTTGTCATATATGGTTGGCACAAACTTAGTATTTATAATTATATTCTTCAGATCAGTGTCTCGTGTGGTACCGGGTTTAGAATAGTACCATGCCATATTCTCCCGTGGGTGTCGTAAGAGTCGACTAAGGGAACTCCCACCAGGGAAGAGGGCAGAAGCGGTTCTTCTGTGGAATATTAAATTACTGTATTACTGATTATGGCAACCCAATTCCTTGGGAGAGGCCGTTGTCTAGCAGTGGACCTCTATTGACTGAAGAAGAAGTAGAAGTTATTATATTCTGATCACATCCGCCACTAAAAGCGATTTCCACAGTGAATATTCCTGCTAACCCTTCCAACTTAGCCATAAATGTACCAATAGTTTAATTCATACTTGGCGTGGGGCTCCCAATTTTTGCCACAGAACCTTACAACCTCTTGACCCGGCCGACTTATAAATCCCGCATCTTACGCGGGATCTCAACCCCAACCGACTGTGAGTTCTAAAAACAGAAAGACAATTAAATAAAAGCTTGTAAAATATTTTCTTGGGTGTAATAACGCAGGAAAAATACTAGTAAATGAGTACTAGGGATGTTCCTATATTTCCTCTGTATGTCAAAAACATCAGATTTAGATATTAACCTGTAAGACCACCCAATCCTTCGTTTAGTATAACAAATGTTTTAAAAATATGCTGTAATGTTAACTTCTTTTGACATGCTTTTTATTAGCTTCACTTGTATGTTTGCTCGCTTGCTTGCTGGCTTGTTTGCTTGTTTACTTATTTGTTTGTTTGTCCGTCTCTAACTCTTTGGACTACGAGTGGGCTGCTCATTACTGTAAAATGTCCCACCGTTTTTAATACGTTCGTTCGTTCGTTTTTTTTTTTAAGAAAGTCTAACTAAAAAGTAGAAAATAAATATAGTATAAAAAACTAAAAAACGTGCTTTTTAAAAATATCTAGCTAAAAAGTTAAAAATAATTTTTAAAACAGCGTGAGGCGCTTAATATACAAAAATTATGGCACAAAGGCATTTTTTAAAAGCATGTTTTTTAGTTTTTTAAACTATATTTATTAAATTTAATTTTAAGTATTTTATTGTTCCTTTTTCTTATAAATTGTTATTTTTGATTATCATAAACATTTTTTTTTTCATTTATTTATGTTTATGTATAAGATACTTAATTTCTAAACACTTTATCGTCCAATAATTATAACCCTCTAAGATATAGGCCTAGCTTAGTTAAGGGGACACAAAAATTTAAAAATATATTTATTGTCCCAATAAACATTTGTATTTGTATATGTAATGCTTAATAAAAATAATAATATAGTATAGATATGTTTAGTTAAAGTAAATAAATATGTCGATCATATATAAAAGAAAAGAATATTTAGTCTCCAAATACAGGCACCTCCTAGTTTGAGGACCACAGGCTTTAATAAATTGAATGACACCACAACTGTTAGAATATGAATTGTATTTTACTTTTGAGGCTTTCTGTGGAATCAAATAAAAATTAGTTTATTAAATTATTGATTCTGAGCATTATTCTGAGATTATTCTTAGTTTTATACTCGTAAGTCTTTACTGTAGTAAATACTTTTTTAATTAAAACTTGCTTTTATCAGTAAGAATCTATTATTCTGCGTTTCTGACATTTTGCATATCTGGTATGTGGCGTATTAAGGTGCGTATTCCAGAACGAAACTCAAGCATTGATCTCTGCTTAAGCATTACTTAAAACTAGTTTCAACCAATCAAATGGCTTGAAACGAGACTTAAGTAGAGCTTGAGTTTGAGTGACGTTCTGTAATATGGACCTAAGTGTTTTGAGCGTATATGTAGCAATTTTAGTTCTAAGCTTTGGTCCCCATTATTATGTCAATGTTTACATAAAATGGGAGAGGATGGTGGGGTAGAAAGAAAGGGATAGATTTTGCCCAGCAGTGGGACACAATGGAGGCTAACAAAAAATAAATGTATAAGCATATTATTGCAATTTCCTTCAAGAGATATCGAGAACAAAAGAAAATTAATGAACAACCAAAAAGAAAGGTTTTGTTCTACTTTTGACAACAAAAGACTGCTAATTATCTGTATTGTATTTTGTGTAATTAAGGCCCAAAATTGTGAAACCGTGGCGCCCTAGCCATTGCACAGACACGTGAAGAAAAACGGGTGGATTTTAGTCCGTAAAAGTCTGACACGCCCTGCTGCCCAGAGCGGGAGAAGTCATTTAATGATTTACCATGCCAACAAAAAAAATGCTGTTTTTAACATATAATATGAACTTGTGCTCCGCAATTCTGCCTGATACTGGTGGTTAGCAGTGATGCAGTCATTGATGGTAAAGCGCACTACTTTATTAAGAGCCTATTCTCACTAGTCTTGAAAACATTTAAATTGTAGTCAGACAGAAAAACCGCCGCATGCAAATTGTTCCAGTCCTTCGATGTACGCGGTATAAATGTTGAAGCGAAACATTTCGTCCGGATCATAATGGCGTCAACAACGTAGAATGGATATTCGCAGTCTGGTATAGTGATCATTTGGTCTTGTATTGATATAATGTTTATGTATGCTTAAACTAAACCCCCAGGACGTTAACTTTTTTATTTTTGTTGGGATGGAAAATCATCAAATAACTTCTCCCGCTCTCGGCGGAGCGGAAGGGCGTGTCGGACTTGAACTGTTCGTCTCCCGACCAGGGCGTCTCCTGCGGCGGCTAGTGGCGTGAGGGCACTGGGATTCCCGCTCCCTCACGCGCTCAGCCTCTTCCTTTGCCAGCATCACTGCTTCGCAGAAGGAGTTGACGGCCTGCTTGTACTCTCGCTCCGGACCATGGCCTGGACCAGGGTCGGACGCCAGAGATCGCCGCCAATCGCCGCCACGAGGACACGGCGATGCTCTACCCAAGCCGGATAGACCTCAACCGTATGGTCCACTATGTCTTCAGAGCGATCCACACAATGGTGACACCCTGGCGTTTCCTCCTCACTTATCCGGAACAGGAACCTCCCGAAACAACTGTGTGCGTCGTGGCGCCGTGGCGCTTCTTTAGCCACTCCTCAGGACGTTAACCTTACTATCACAAAATAGTGTTTATCAGTTTTTTAGGCTAAACACTTTTTAAACACGACGTTTTTATGTGGACTTGTACGTAAGATTGACTCTAAACACATGTTGTGAATAAGTGTTAAGTTTTTGTAGTAGCACCCTAATTATCGAAATAAAAATTTGCTGTTAATGTCCAATATTAGAATTTCGTAGAACCGATGGCCGATTGGGCAGTAAGGTTCTGGAGTGGCGGCCACGTAACGGAAAATCTCTTTTATATCTTTGCATCTACCATGTTTTGTCTCTGCATCACCCTAAGGTAGACTGGTAGAAAATGCCTAGGGCATTAAGTCCGCCATTGTGCAATGTTTCTCTTTGTGCATAAAGTTTTTATAAATAAATAAATAAAATGCAGCATAGGGAGGCCCCCAACAAGATGGACCGGTGACCTGGTGAATGTTGCGGGAAGCCGATGGATGCGGGCAGCACAAGACCGGCCATCATAGAAAGCCTTGGCAGAGACCTTTGTCCAACAGTGGACCTCTATAGGCTAAAGAAGAAGAATGTCCAATTTGGACGCAGCCAAAATGTATGGAACAGACTTTTTATATAGCTGTTGAAAATGTTCATGGTAGAAGGGTTCAAAATTATGTACTTACTGAATCCATAGAACAGGTTGTCTGTTAATATTGTTGCCACACTATATAGCTTACAAGAGCTCGAAGTCAGATTAACAGAGAACATTATTCCACGTAAAACAATTTTCTTCAATTATCGGCAGCGATGACTCGCGAGGAATAACAAAGGCCACCATTTTCTTCGGCACAGCGCCATCAATTCGGCGGATTCGTTGAAACAATGGGAGCAAAAAATACTTGAGTCAGTTCTCAGATGAAATGATTGACGAGATCGGGGTGCGGGGCGAGGGGGAAGGGGCGGTACGATATCAGATCATATCTCCCGGCTAGATATGTTATGTCTATTGTAAGGCTGTGGATACAAGGGCATTTTTTTCAACTATTATTGCTATGAGACCTTATAGGTAATAAATGGTGCGTATGCATAATCAGCCTTAAATTTTTCCACTGCCGTGAAATAGGTCTCCTCTATGGGTCATAGATCACCGTGCGAGCCCAGTGCAGTTTGGTGAATGACACACTACATCGGCATGTCGTGTTGTGTCGTCAAACGATGATGTAATTATAGACACATATTAAAGTTTAAAGCCACTGCCACTGTTTTTGCACTGGTCTGGTCGTGCCTCGGAAAGCACGTTAAGCCGTTGGTCCCGGTTGCCATACGAACATCTAATGGCAGTCGTTACGGGTTGTTGGGGCCCTCAAAAGTCTAACAATTGGTCTAACTGCAATGCTTAGATATCGCCTTCGGGTTGTGGAGGTCAGACGACAGTCGCTTCACGGAAAATATCGAAGTTTAGCCAAAAATCAGCAGTAGACTGGTAAAGCGGACCCCAGACTCCAAAGCTGAAAAAGCTGCGGATGCGACTGGGATTAACGCTGAGATGATGATGATGAGTAAAGTTTAAACCCATTATGCCTGATCGTCATAAATTACAGGTTCTCAATTGCCGGTTATTGTGGAATGTGGATATATTATAGGGACTTTCTTAACGCAAAGAATTTGCTTAAATTAATTATTATAGCGGATATGCTACTAGTAATCCATACAAATATAAATGCGAAAGTAACTCTGTCTGTCTGTTACGCTTTCCCGCTTAAACCTCTGAACCGATTTTGATGAAATTTGGCACAATCTTTAGACCCTGAGAAAGGACATAGCCTACCTTTTATTGATAAATTTGATATTCCCGAGGGAAATCTAAAAAGCGCGATATAACCGAATACCACGCGGACGAAGCCACGGGCTAGTTACTCTATATATTCTTTATTACTCAAATTTAACCAAATGGAAATAAAGTCTACTCGGTATACCTAAACACTGTATTTAAGTTCGTTACTTCGCTCTAAATTGATTGACTATCTTCTTCTTAACGTATGGAAGGCTAAAAGTTCAAACATCTATGATCGAAAATTCAGGTGCACGAACTCCACTAACTGACGCAGTGATGCGTCATCAAGTGGACATGGCTTACAGCCCAGGATGATATAAAGTACACATGGTACCCCATACGCACTTGAGATCTGTCCGTGAAAATTGTTTGTGCTCCAGTCCACTTGGGTTCGAAGTCTATCTACAGATTTCCAAGTCGACCCGATACAACGTTGTAATGACGTCAATTTGTGACCAATATTGCCCAAACTTCAACAATCTAAGTTACCCGTGTAAGCACGCCTTAAGACCTAGCGCCTATGAAAACATAAATCATATAAATCAGGTTGGATTATTCGAAGGGCATACATTATACGTGTATTCTAACTCGTATATAGAGCGTTTGTTCAAAGAAGTCCCTCGAGCGCAATAAATAGAGCATCAAAGTTATATACACCGCTAGAGGCTAGTTTGTTTAACTTATACTTAGGCTAAGTTAATCAGCATCGTAGTTAATCCTAAAGGAGCTAAAGGAGGCAAAGGAGCTGACAGGACCGGGGATTGTTCAAAAGCGATAGGTACCGTGGTCCCTAGCATACAGGCAAGTGAAGGAAAACGGGGGTTTTATTCAGTAAAAGTCTGACACATAGTTCCGCTCTGCTCAGAGTGGGAGAGGTCATTTGATGATTACCCATCCTCAATAAAAAGAATGTTAAAGCAGGCTGTATCAAAATGTGTATGGTCCATTTCAGTTTTTGGGTATTGTTTTTTTATAATATCTATGTACCTTCCTGAGTTTGGAGGTTAAGCTGTCGTTGGGCTTTTAAAAGAGAAAAGGCGAGGTTAAAAATTGGAGCATCCTAGTTCTAAATACTAATACTACTACCAGTAATAGAGATTAAAAGGCGGTAGCTTCACCCCCGGGGTTTAGGCAATAATCCGTAAATAGGTTCCCCTAAACTATCAAGTTTGTGACACACTTTGCGCTTCATACTATAAAATTTATAAGCTGCTGGCAAAACATAAACCTTACTAGTACAAAGTAGTGTTTATCAGTGAGATGGATTTTTGACATAACACAGACGTTAAACACACGGAGAACAAGTATGTAATTTTTCATAGAGAAGTCCCAGAGAGTCAACTGAATTAGATTGCGCTTGGACTTAAAAAGAGACCTCAGAGAGTTCAACTTAGAGTTAATCAGATAGGAAATATTGCCCTCATCTATACTAATCTATAAAGCTGAAGAGTTTGTTTGTTTGAACGCGCTAATCTCAGGAACTACTTACTGGTCCGATTTGAAAAAATCTTTTTGCGTTGGATAGCCCATTAATCCAGGAAGGCTTTAGGTTATATAACATCACGCTGCGTTCAATAGGAGCGGAGCATGACTACTCTACGCGAACGAAGTCGCTGGCGGCTGCTTATCTATGATATCTATGATTTACATACTGTGTAAACGCTCATAACTCTAGTGGCCAGGCTAACCCAAAGACTGTTGTACCTGAAGAAAGGCCCGCGATTGATGATGGGGATCATCACAGATCACTGCTCGCTAAATAAACATTTCCACACAATAGGCATAACGGGCAGCCCTATGTGCAGTGCTTGCATGGAGGCTGACGAGTCAGTGGCGCATGTACTTTTCCAATGTACAGGCGTCACCCAAATTAGAAGCAAAACCATAGGGGCACCAAGTTCTTCACGATTCACACGGAAGTTCTCAACAAGCCAGGAGACTTAATGGGCTTCTGGAGGGAGGTGGGCTAGTCAGAATAACCGCCAACGGCCGCCATGGCCCACGAACAATGGTCGAGTGGAATGGAGTGAGTGCAAGAACCAAACCCGTAATATAAAACATAGAATTCCAGTGGCATGGCAATGATGTGTGAGTGCACAGCCAGTGCGTGTGCCTGTATAAGTGATGTCTCAATATTCCACATTTTTTTTTTTTGTTTTTTAGTAATTATAAACTAGCGCTTGATGCAATCCCGCCTGATGGTAAGCAGTGATGCAATCGTTGATGGTAAAGCGCGCTAGTTTATTAAGCCCATTCACTTAAAAAATCTTAGTGAATAGGAAGGAAACGGCAGTTGAGCGAGGTGGTGCAATGTTAGACCCAATAACACGACCAACGATGCTGCGCCAGAGGGAGTTTGGTCGTGGACCCTCCACGACCAAACTCCCGGCACTACAACATTTGACGCATCCATGACGACCCGGCACACATCGTAACACAACTGCTCATACCCGTCCTCCGTACGGCTTCACCAGACATCATGCCGGAACACGACGAATCGCTTGGCGACAAGACTTTGTCTGGTGGGTGGTAACCTAACTACATTTTTCTTTTTATAATTTAAACAATACCCGCATTTAACAACTTTCGCCATTACCCCTCATCATTTGCCTTGAACTTAATTTTCAATAAGCCCCACTGACCCCGGCTCTAGATAGTGAGTGGCATATCTAATCGATCCCTATTCAACGTGCGTGGTATCGATTGTGCGTTTAATAAAACTGTGTAATCGAGCGCTGTCCCGTAGCGGAGAGCGTGATGTGTTGCTATGAAAGTGATACCCAGGCAGTCTTTTCTATAAAATTCTCGCTCACACTTAGATGATTTGAGTTTCGAGTGATCTGTCGTTCCTTCTGATACTAGTGATTCACATCATTGACAGTTCACTTGACTGCAGTCACGGTAAGATTTTACCGAATACGATTACTGCATTTTCACCTAATAAAAGAAATTGTGATACTGGTTTATTGACCAATCATCAGCATCATCATCCCAGCGTTAATCCCAGTCGCATCCGAAGCCATTTCAGCTTTGGAGTCTGGGGTTCACTTTACCAGTCCAACTGCTGATTTTGGCTAAACTTCGACATTTTCCATGAAGCGACTGCCGTCTGGGGGAGTTTTGACGGGAAGCTAAGATGAGTGCCACGCTCATTTTTTATTGGACTTTTAAATTATTTATAGTGTCGTTTACTAAATAAAAACGCGTGATTTATGTAGTAAAAAGTGCATTCAGTGAATAATTCATAAAGAACAGTGAAATATTGTAGCATAGTGGCCACATCATGGCTTTGAACCAAATCTTCCTCCGTGTTCGGTCCGCGCGGCCGTCTTTTTCGACATGAATAATTCATTACGTGACATTGGCTAAATGCACAAACCGTGCGAAGCCATAAGAAAAAGAAAGACTGCCGTCTGACCTCCACAACCCGAAGGCGACATCGAAGCATTGCAGTTAGACCAATTGTAGGACTTTTGAGGGCTCCAACAACCCGTAACGACTGCCACTAGATGTTCGTAGTGCAACCGGGACCAACGGCTTAACGTGCTTTCCGAGGCACGACCAGACCAGTACAAATATTCATATTCATGCATACAAATACTTGCACTTTGCGGGGATCGAACCCGCGCCACCTTGCGCAGCGGCCGCGTCCGCTACCGCTACGCCACGGAGGCTGTCAATTGGCTGTTTATTGACCAATATGTGGATATTATTGATGGAGTATGCATACATGTTGCATAGCTATTTCTAAAATGTACATCACTTCACTTTTGGGCCTTAGACCGCTTCGTATACAATAGGGTATTTGACAAAAAAAAAACTACATAATTAGTCCGTCAGTCAGTTTTCCAAAAAATACTAGACACGTATTTTTTCTCTTATCATATAAACAAAAAAATAATGATGATGATGACACAGCGCGTTCAAAACTCGTGTGACGTCACTGCACACTACACTTTTTAGCGAGCAGTGACGTCACCAGCCACCACTCCTGATCTTTGATGTCTGTTATATTTTTCAATTTATATTTGATAAAACAAAATATACGTATCCAATATTTTTCTCTAATATTAATGACGGACTAAATAGAGTCATTTTTTTTTACCCAGGAAACATGCCTATTACGTCAAATGGCTTTTAACAAGAATGGCAGAAGAGTTGGACAACGACACTCAACTTTTTGAACACTCAGATAAGTTTTCACTGGTTTTCATATAGGAAATATTCCAAACTGTCATAATATTTATTCTTCCGGTAAAAGTTATCTGACTGTTGGCATTTGAGTGAAGGACAGCCATTAGATTAGGTTGCATGGTTTATATAAAAAATATTATTATAAAATTAATCTCTTATGATTCCAGGTTTATCGCAACTTGGACGCCATTATTGGTCAGTGGTAATAATGTTGGTAGTGGTATTAAACTATCTATTACTTAGTCCTTAAAACATACAGGCATAGGCCGTATTTAACCTATTGGAGGTCTACCCTGTGTAGATTAGAGATAATAAGAGAAACGTCTCTACTAAGATTTCGTAACTTTGCGAACCATTTATTGTGTCATTGAAACATAGATAATAATGCGTAAAATGGAACGTCGGCTGCAAAGAATGGCATTTTATGTCAGTAGGCCGAGGACTGGAAGGTCACGCGGCCCTGGGTACTTGCCCAGAGTGCCCAATAGAAAAAAGGGGTCTGCATACAGGGCCTGGTAATAATGTCAGTTCCAATCACAAAATCTTGTAAACATTAAAAAGTTGTTATATTAAAACTGTCTAGTTCTAAGTAATTAGTTATCTAAATGTACAGATAATTAACTATTTACTTAATTTATTATACAAAACAAAGGATACTCCATCAAAGTATTCTCCACATTGTTGTCATCCTGAAACGTGCTCACAAGTCTGGCAGTATTACCATACCACTTTGTGAAGCAATGCTACTTATTTGGCCGAAGAACGACGAATCCTTTGGTCACTTGAAGTGTTAATCAGCCGACGGGAATTTTCTTTAAAAAGAAGACAAAAACGGCTCAAGCCGGGCCAGTGTGGGTAACTATAGGGATTAAGATACAAGACTATGAAAGACATTCATAATAATGTTTACTGTACATATGCATAAAAGGTGTATCTGACATCGACGCACAAACGAGTACCATGGATCCAGTACATGATCCTCACCATGACCCCTCAGTAGTGGAATTTTGCGTCGGCTTCTTCCTGATTAAAAAAAAAAATTATACGCAGTTTTTTTTTACTTTAGACCGTTCATAATTGCTATAACCCAATAAGATTTTAAAGTAAAAAATAATTAATTCGTTAATTACACAAAAAAGCGCAATGTGAACAATACTAGAAAAACTATGCTATCAGCTGATTTAATAGAGTTTGCATCAGGGATCAACGTCATACCTACCAACACGCACGGCAGCATGCTTGCAACGTTCAAAGGCCGAGCCGACACTTTTTTTTTAAACACTGTTATTTCTGTAACCGCTCATTAACGACATAAATGACTATCATAATTTGGTTAGTGGCATGCGGTGTAGCCTTTTCGCGAAGTTTGCGTTACGATGTCAGATACAACCTGTATGAAACAGATTTTTGAACAATGGTAACCAAACTAGGCAACGTTGTTTGTGTGTAGTGAAGACTACGAATGCCTGTAATATTGCTCTTTTATTGTATAAACTTAAAGCTATTTTATACTGCATTATTAATATTGTGTGTAATCAAATCCATATTGCATACATAGAAAGGAAATATAGATGATTCGAATAAAATAAGTATTAAAAGTAAACGAGATTCGTGAAATTAATTAGAGCTTTGTAAGCATTGTGAATAACGACACATGTGACATACATAGATGCAATGTGACTATAGTGTGTTTCTGTGGAGCCTAAGTTGCTGTATTTTAAATTTTATTCGAAATTTTATTCATTTTTACATGCAATTTAATAAGCGTCAATTGTATGTTTGCTTGTTTGCTTGTTTACTTGTTTGCTTTTTTGTTTGTCCGTCTCAAAATCTTTGGACTACGAGTGCTGCTTTTCAAAACGTTCGTTCGTTGTTTTTTATTAAAAAAGAATATCGAACTAAAAAGTTGAAAATAAATATAGTTTAAAAAACTAAAAAAACATGCCTTTAAAAAACATTAAACTAAAAAGTTAAAAATATTTTTAACAAAGCGTGTGGCGCTTAATATACAAAAATTATGGCACAAAGCGCCTCACGCTTTTTTTTTAATTATTTTTAACTTTTTAATTTGATATTTTTTAAAAGCATGTTTTTTTTTAGTTTTTTAAACTATATTTTTTTTATTATTAATGGACTGGTATATAATACAGTATGACATCCAATATGTAGCGTTATCTGAGCCCTACATATTTGTGCCTTTTGCCGTAGAGACCCTAGGGCCTTGGGGTACGGAGGCTCGACAATTTTTTAAAGAAATCTCCGCACGATTAATCGACGTATCAGGTGATCGGAGGGCTGGCGCGCATTTAGGTCAAAGGCTGAGTTTGGTGATTCAACGTAGGAACGCGGCCACCCTTTTGGGCACCTTGACCGGTGATCGCAGCGATCTGGGTTCAATTTTTTATATACTTTAAATTTAATTTGTAGTTAGTTTGTATTTTATTCCTTTTTAGCTTTAATTTATTCATAATTTGGTTTAATTAATATTAATTTTGTATTGTGTGTATTTACAGTAATATTTGAACTAATCGAAGTTAAAACTTTACCGCGATTCGAAACGGGATAGAAATTAAACCACAACTTTAACTAGAATAGATATGCTAAGCATTTTTATTTTATCTTTGACTCACACTATGAATTACTTATATATATATATATATATATATATATATATATATATATATATATCTATCTACACTATCTATTATTATTTTATCATAGCGAGACCCGGACCAACTGCTCTAGGACATGCAAATATTAGTTCCGTGCGGGAGTCTAACCCACGACACGCAGGGAAGAGTCGACCATTCATCCCACTGCGTCAACCATCTCAAATTGGTTAGTTATTCCAATCACGTTTTCATTTTGGTAGAAGCATTCTAATTCTTATCTGCCACCGGGCCATCGCGCCATTTTGTACACACGCTCTATAGTGGAGCCAAATTCGATATAGAATAGAGGTAAACAAACCGTTGCTAGGCAACGAGTAGTTTACGCCTAAAAGACAGATGTTAACAACCTTTTCTACATAGATGATTTTCATAAAAGCAATAATTTTACTTCCTACTAATGTAAACAGTTTATTTGTTTAGATATTTATGATTTGCATAGAACGTTTAACCTATTTGAATGAAATATGACACACATGTAACCTAATTACCTAAAAGGTTTTTTTTTTTAATACATATACAGTATGTTAACTAACAGAGGGCGTTCCCGTTAACCCGAAATAGTATAGCAGACATACATGCTAAAAAAAATATTTCCATTCGAAAACAAAATGTTTTAAAATTTTTTCCAATATGAAAATATTCAATAAAAATTTTAAATTGACATGTAAAAGAAACACACTGTACACGCGAACTTGAAAGACGGCAACGTCGCAATTCATTTATACATGACGACTACTATTTTGATTTAAAACAGGAGGTTTCAAATTTATTTTCAATTATATTTTTTTTTTATTCGGATTTTTTATGCTTATTTTTCTATGCTGATATTTTTATTTTATTCTATTAATGATATATATTAACGAGTTTAAGGGAACACCCTCTGTTATTTAACATATTGTATATTATACTTAGTCCATACTTGAAAGTATTACAATGCATGTGTTATGCAGTTGACTTGATAGTAATTAAAATACGCAAAATCGTATTGAAAAATGCCTCAACTTTATTCATTGGTTGAATTCCACAAAATGTATTTAATACCTGGATTTCATCCATCTTTCTTTTTTTTTTTTTGTAGGGCTATCACGTAAAATTAATCTCGACTTTTTAATGGTTTTTCGAAATACCAAGTTATTATGCACGTTATTTTAGTGATTCTATTGAAATATGCTGCAATAGGAATTGTTAATAAATAGTTAGCATGTAAAAGTCGATAATCATGTAAATAACAAGAGATTTGCAAAACGTGAGTTGTGATAACCCTAAATTGGTTTGTTTATTTCTATTCTTTACGATGCTTGGCGAGAGTATAGACCCTAACGTCAATTTAGGCCACTGATAACACAATCAGTAATCACATTAGCATGAGTGCAAATAATCTACATATTATGAAAAATCTAATCTATTCCGTTACTGGTAAGAGCCCCCTGATAGTGACTAATTTAGGACTTTTCCTCAAATTTATTAAATTATTATTATTAAATTTATTTAATTCGTCGTGGTGGTCTAGTGGTTAAAACACCGGCCTCTCAAGTGTGAGTGTGCGGGTTCGACTCCAGGTCAGGCAAGTACCAATGTAACTTGTCTAAGTTATATATACTTTCTAAGTATATCTTGGACACCAATAACTGATTATAAGGTAAAGGAGAACATCTTGAGGAAACCTGGACTTTAAGTCTGAAATCGCCAACCCGCATTGAGCAAGCGTGGTGATTACGCTCAATCCTTCTCAGTATGAGAGGAGACCTGTGCCAGTGTAAATTATGCTTTTATAGGACATGTCCCATATCGAACATGTTCGATAGCAGATCTTGACTAATGAAAATGGTGAACCTATACCTACTTACATTTTCAACGTAGCTAATCTACAATCGCAACTTCCCCGAGGCAGTCTTTCCGTCTGATTATATTTTAGGTGTCTTCAAGACCAGAGTAAATAGGCTCTTAATAAACTAGTGCGCCATACCATAAAACGATTGCATCACTGTGTACCATCAGGCGAGATCGCGATCAAACACTAGTTTATATCATTAAAGAAAAACATAACCTAATATGAGTCATCATCATCATCACAGCGTTAATCCCAGTCGCATCCGAAGCTTTTTCAGCTTCAGAGTCTGGGGTCCGCTTTATCTGTCTATATGCTGATTTTAGCTAAACTTCGATATTTTCCGTGAAGCGACTGCCGTCTGACCTCCACAATCCGAAGGCGATATCACGCATTGCAGTTAGACTGTTGGACTTTTGAGGGCTCCAACAACCAGTAACGACTGCCATTACATGTTCATATGGCAGCCGGGACCAACGGCTTATCGTGCTTTCCGAGACACGACCAGATCAGTGCAAATATTCATATTCATGCATACAAATATTTTCACTGCGCGGGGATCGAACGCGCGACTCCCTGCGCAGTGGCCGCGTTCGCTACCGCCACGCAACGGAGACTGTCCATAAGCTAATATGACTATATGGAAAAATATTTTTAATTCCTATGTACCAAATGAAATTCAATTCACTCTTCAACTTAACTCTCAACGTAACAGCTGAAGTAATCAGACGTTTTAATCACTCAAGCGTCGGTTTGGTAAACACACAGCAGCTTTAGGTAACGCTTACTGAAATCTAAACACAAACCAGTCTGATCTCAACGTAATCTGTTCCATTGTAGTCTATTAATTGAGAATTATCTTAGCGAGGCGTTTAAGGATTTATTTATGAGATTTCTAATTTCAACCGTAGCAGTTCACCGGTCAGTCGAACGGTCTTGCCGCTGTTCATGAATGGGTAGCAAACTAGTACATACCGGGACCCTCCGTGGCTTGGAAAGCACTTTATATCGTTTACTGGTATGTCTGTTGAATCTTAGATAGTTGTTACGCATCGTCAGAAACAGTAAAGAATAGAATAGAATAGAATACTCTTTATTATGTACACCATATAGATTACAGAACATAAATAAAAATATTTTACAAAGGGTGACACAATGGGCGGTCTTATCGCTAAGAGCGATCTTTTACAGACAACCTTTGGATGGAATTCTAAGGGGAAGGATAAAGAAATAATGTAGGTAGTCTACAGTGTACTATTTACATAGATCATACAATAAATATATACGTTAAGTGTATACTAGTTTAAATAATTTTATACATCTAATTAATAAATATTATACAAGAGCATATAAAATATAATAATATGTTTAAAGAGAGAGGAAGTTCTTTTTTATCATAGTTTTAAAAGTAAACAGTGTTTGAGCACGTCTTACGGACACGGGCAAGGCATTCCAAAGCCGAACTGCTTGTACAGTAAAGGATTTATCATAGAAACTAGTGGAATGCATCGGCATCTCTAATTCCAGGTTTTCCGATGACCTCAGATATCTATTATGTGTGTCATGAAGGAACTTGAAACGTTCTTTAAGATAAGAGGGGGTCTTAGGATTAAACAAAATGTTATAGAGCTGAAATAGTATATGAGAATTCCGGCGAAGACGTATAGGAAGCCACTTAAGCTTTGAACGAAATTCAGATATGTGATCATATTTGCGCAGGCCAAATATAAATCTAAAAAAAAGGCTGACAACAGTGTACTTTTTTAAAGCCTCTTTGTTATAACAGCACGTTCCGCAGAAAGATTAACTTCTATTATATTCATAGTCGTGGTGGTCTAGTATGTCGTGGTGGCCTAGTGGTTAAAACACCGGCCTCTCAAGTATGAGTGTGCGGGTTCGATTCCAGGTCAGGCAAGTACCAATGTAACTTTTCTAAGTTATTTGTACTTTCTAAGTATATCTTGGACACCAAAGACTGATTAAAAGGTGAAGGAAAACATCTTGAGGAAACCTGGACTTTAAGTCTGAAATCGCCAAACCGCATTGAGCAAGCGTGGTGATTACGTTCAATCCTTCTCTACATGAGAGGAGACCTGTGCCCAGCAGTGGAACGGTAAAAAGGTTGATGATGATGGTCAAAGATTTAATAAATCCTTTAAATTTGCCCTCACCATACTGGCAAGGTTATTTATAAGAGCAGGTATGAGACACAGGTAAGAATCAAGGGCTCTGCCTCCTCCTTGACGAGTATTACTTCCTCGAAAAATAGGGTGACGGCCACCCATGCAGTCTCACTGCGAACCATGGCCTGAACCAGGGCCCGACCGACAGATCGCCGCCACAAGTACACAGCGGTGCTCCACTCAAGCCTATACTGTAAGGCCCTTAAATCTCAATTCGTAAGACCCTCTGAGAAGCAATCATATTCAATCCCACACACTTCGCTTTGAGAGTACCAAGCCAGGGATTTAACAATAGCATTCAAAGAGAATACTGAACCATTACGTCTTACAAGCTCTCTGGGGAATACTTAATTGACTTAACAACCCGTAAAAGTGTGTAGTTTCAGGATTTTCTGCTTTAACCCCTGCTAAATAAGGATGCAAAATTTAAACATCACATAATCATGCTAGTAGTCCGCGAAGCACTGGACTGCTCGAATTGGTGATGCCCAGGGGCATCATATAATAATAATGATTTATTAAGTACTAGCTGTTGCCCGCGACTCAGTCCGCGTGAACTTCAGTTTATAAGCGCCTGTTAAAATATTAAGAGCAATATGTATGTCCGCGTTCGCTTCCATTTTTGAAGATTTTTTTGTTTCTGCTCTGCTCCAATTGGTCATAGCGGGATGTTATATAGCCTATGTAAAGGATATAGGCTCTAGACTATCTGTGTACCAAATTTCATTACAATCAGTTCAGTAGTTTTGGCGTGTGACAGACAGACAGACAGAGATACTTTCGCATTTATAATATTACTATGGATGTCTAGCTGGTGATAATTCCTCAAAGAGATAGTTATAGTGTTACTGCAAACTTACTTTTTAACAGTTAAGTAAGTAGTCATTCAAGTTAAAGACGGCAATATACTGCCCTCTGTAACTTATATAACAACCTGACGGACAGCTAGATAGAAAAACCTAATACCATAATATTCAATATTTATTGCATTACATATATACCTACTTTAGGTGTTAGGTGAATATAATAATATGGTCATTGAGGACCCTGTTGGGCACAGCAAAGTACATAATAGAGAAGGAATAGTTTTAATTGACAAAATCGTCGAAATGGTTTTGTCACTTTTTTTAAAAAATACCTTTTTTTTCAAAGTGACAACACCATTTCGACGGTATTATTATGAGCGATGCGACCGCCTGCCGCGTGCCCTGCCCCATTCGCCCGCGCATGTATTGCCTACCGCACATGTTTTAAATTACCTAATTTTGCGAAATAATATTTATTTTATAGGGGATTTTTTTAAGTGTAGCCCGGCATTGTACGCATCCTACAATGCCGGCAGACAACCTACTATTTAACACCAACCCTATTATTTAATCCGGACTTCTAACTTTAGGGTTGCAAAATTTCAAAGCAATCGGTTCAGTAGTTACGGCGTGAAAGCGGAACAAACAAACCAACAAACAAACTCACTTTCCCATTTATATTATTAGTAAGGATATTTTAGATACATGTCTATAGATATATTTTGCCTGTACTTGTAAAGGTCAACACTGTACGATAAGTAAGGGTTACGTACCGTAATCTAAACAATATATTTAAAGACAACTGTTGTTAGTACAATATATTTTGTTGGTATCATCATCATCATCATGTCAGCCACAAGAAGTCCACTGCTGAAAATAGGCCTCCCCCAAGGATTTCCAAAAAGACCGGTTGGACGCGGCCTGCATCTAGAGCTTCCCTGCTATTTTGGTCAGGACATCCGACCACCTAGTCGGTGGGTGTCCGACACTGCGCTTGCCGGTACGTGGCCTTTCTGCCCCATCGACCATCGGCTCTACGGGCTATGTGGCCCGCCCGCTGCCAGTTCAAAGAGCTAATCCGCTGGACTATGTCGGCGACTTTAGTTCTTCTACGAATCTCCTCCTTCCTGATTCAATCACGTAGAGAAACACCTAGCATAGCCCTCTCCATAGCTCTCTGTGCCATAATGAGGGATCAGTTTTCTGATACATATATCATCACCGGTAACACACATCCGTTGTTGGTATAGTGGCAACACAAACGCATCATAATATATGAAATTTATTCACGAAAGACAGAAGGGCAGTGAAGTCTCAGTAATGGGGAACCCTTTCTACCCATTGGTTATGAAACCCGTAACATTATACATTAATGGTGAAAGGGAATATGTATGAATCATCATCCACAACCCGACTCGCCATTGCTAAACGGAAACTTCTGTTTCCAAGTGCCATTCCCCACGCCCCTATACCAGATTCATCCAAGTTCCTCGATGTTAATGTATGCATAGCTATAGCAAATCCATATACATAACTATCCCAATGCAGATTGTAGCACTAACCACTACCGACAAGCAGGCAAAGTCCCTCCAAATAAATAAAAATAAATAAATATATACGCAGAAATCACACAGATTGAGCTAGCCCCAAAGGAAGTTCGAGACTTGTGTTATGGGATACTAACTTAACGATACTATATTTATAATAGATACAAATAGATAAACATCCAAGACCCAAGCCAATCAGGAAAAGATCGTTTTCCATCATGACCTGGTCGGAGATCGAACCCGGGGCCTTCACGCCGCAGCCAGGCCTGTTGACCGTTGCGCCACGGAGGAACATATGAAATTAAAGTACTCACAAAATGGCAAGTACCTCCAAATTCTAGACATATCAAATTACATTACTTAGAAGGAGGAAAATCCCTCCAAATGCGGGACATATCAAATTACCGTACCTACAAACTGGCAATTCCCTCCAAATACTAGACTTATCAAATTACAGTACTTACAAGCAGGCAAGTACCTCCAAATACTGGACATATAAAATTACAGAGCCGTTCAATTCAAGTCAATCAGTCATCATAACGGCCATAAAGACCCACCGTTAACTGTGAGCGCAAGCTATAAGCCGGTACAATGAACAATATTGGTGCTTACGAAGGTTTTACGGTTTTAAAGCAATTTATTCACAATATTGGTACAAAATTTGGTGATTCTATTTTGTACAAATGTACGATGAATATGGAACTCAGCATCCCTAGCCTTTTTTCAACCAATTTTTCCAGTCTTACCAGACGCAGCTAAATATCTGTATTTTACATAAAACGACTGCCTATTGGGCAGTAAGGTTCTGGAGTGGTGGCCACATACCGAAAGACGCAGCGTAGGGAGGCCCCCAACATGGTGGGCCGATGATCTGATAAAGGTCGCAGGAAGCAAATGGATACGGGCAGCACAAGACCGGTCATCGTGGAAAGCCTTGGGGGAGGGGGGGAGGGGAGGGCTGAATTGACAGAAAACGTAGAGCTTTATTTTTAATTCTGTTTATAATTACAGTCTGTATTGCTGGTTGGCTTCGATAAAATTAAAAAATATTTTGAGTCACAGAAATCTAAATAATAAGTCAATTCCGTAATTAAGATTTCTTTGTTTTGAGTGTTATATAAAAACGACTGTTTTTATTACCTTTCAACTAGCTTGTCAACGCTTTCTTTATAGGTACCTATGTCTTCAGTACAATAATACAGGTAGCAATTTGTTTTTCTAAAAATATACAATATGTGAAGAATACCCCGTCCGACCCATAAGGATAATAAAGGTTACCGCACATGTATAAAGTTACCTCCTTTTGCGAAATAATATTTATTTTTAGGGGTTTTTTTTTAAGTTCAGCTCGGCTTTGTAGGCATTAACAAAATCTGTTATCGATACCTAACAATACCTTCACAGATAAAACAGGATTTTCTTGACATATTGTACAAGTAAATAACAGAACTGTCGAATTACAGTTTTACTAAAATTAAATTAAATTGTATGCTTATAGCGCCATCTGTTGTCGAGTAGCGAATAGTGTAACACAACAGCTTATCTGACTGGGGTAGCGCGCACCAAAAACTTTGGTTCTTTCCGCAGTCTGCCGTAAAAGCCTATAATATCGCTTCTTGTAGTAGTACTAAAGTAGGTCCACTGGTTAACATACATTTTAAGAATTGGTACCTACAATAACTGAAATTAGGTTCAGAATACGAATCTCTATTTCATTTCAAATTAATTTTACCTAAAATGTTTAAGTACTGTTGAAACCTCGCAGCGCAACGTAAATAAAATATATCATATAAAATAAAGAAATAATAAAAAAAAATGCAATTTTTATTATAATATGAGGTTTTTGTATTTTTCAGAATTTGTATAGTCCTTCATTGATACACGACGTCATCAAAACAACCTTAGATACATTTTCATTTCTTAATTTTCATTACACTTTATATTCTATAGCTCTTGTTACATTTAAAGTGAGCCGGATATCATCAACACAATGCAAGAAATGTACACACCTATAAGTATATATATGTATAATCTTGCGATTGTTAGTAGCTTTACAAAGAAGCCATTTTCTTTTGTGTCGGTCACAAAGGGCAGTGTTCAAGGGCAGCTCGAAGGCTGTATGTTTGTTTAGCGACCGATATTGCAGATTAGGTCGTGATCCACATTTCGCCTACCTGAAGTGTATAAATATGAAACGTAACATTGAAAGTTCCAAGCTGACGTTTGCCGTACTTAGTTCTGCAGTGTGTCAATAGATGGCGCTGTTAATTTTCTGTTTCATTCTACAAAATTCAACTCAATTCAATTTTCATTAAATACCTGGTACTTGTTTTATGATATGCTTATATAATTTTATATCTAAATAAATATAAATTTTAAGCAAAAATTATTACTAGTTAATACTGGCAATCATTTAAACTTCACTCAACAGAACTGAACTGTTAACTAAATAGTCACTGAATTAACTTTGGAGCCAATATATAGATTTATAAAACTTTCCCTCAGTTTACTATTTCAATCCTATTAAGAAAGACCTACTTTAATTAATATCACCTTTAGCCACCCAGATGGCGACTTATTAGACTTTGGTATTCATTTTAGGTAGGTAAGTTAGTACATTATGATAAGATTTTACAATAGGTACATTTTAAACACTTTTTTTTTGTACAGACTTATGTATATAAAATTATAATCACCATTACGGATATTGGCACCAGGCTTACCTTTGGATATAAAAAAAAAGCTAAATTTTTACCAGAATTATGATATATTTTGTCATCACTATCCTATGCTCGGTGGTAGGCCATAACATCGGCTGCCGGCAGAAGTTACCACCCACCAGACAAAGTCTTGCCGCCAAGCGATTCGTCGTGTTCCGGCATGATGTCTGGTAAAGCCGTACGGAGAACGGGTCTGAGCAGTTGTGTTGCGATGTGTGCCGGGTACGATGCGTCAAATGTTGTTGTGTCGGGAATTTGATCATGCAGGGTCTCCAGATTAATCTCCCTCTGGTGCAGCAACATTGCTCGTGTTGTTGGGTTTAATATTGCATCACCTCACTCAACTGCCGTCTTCCTTCCTACTCACTAAGATTTTTAAGTGAATAGGTTTAATAAACTTGTGCGCTTTACCATCAAAGATTGCATCACTGCTTACCATCAGGCGGGATTGTAGTCAAGCACTAGTTTATAATTATTAAAAAAAAAAAAACTATGATAGAATCAACTTCCAATATTGTTCTAGATACAATAAACATATCGGTAGGTCCATACACGAAGGAACAGCCAGACGACTCGCGGCACTCGTTAGCTTGCCAAAACTAACATTGAGGCAATTTCTTGAAAATCTTTATTCCCAGCGTAAGTCGAGTCAATTGGTCCGACTTTCAGGCTTCAACTGGAACAAATCCTTATACCCTAAGCCTTAGGGTATCAGCAAACTTACCTTAGGGCCTAAAGTAAGTCCGTCGATCCGACTTCAAATCGATGAAACTAAACATTCCCAACCAGAAAAACCCCTTGTCGTAAGATACTTCTTATATTGATTAACTATTGAAAATAAAAAAGGAGGAACCTCCTTTTGTCAACGTCCAACATCCTTCTTTATTTTATAATTACACTTTTATCGAATATATTAGAGTTTCGAATGTTTTAAAATTAGCATTAACTTAAATTTAGTAGATTTCGATTGATGAAATTTTCATATTCGTCATTGGTGTCCTCCACCTCACTCATCCATACTAATATTATAAATGCAAAAGTATCTCTGTCTGTCTGTCTGTCTGTCTGTCCGGCTTTCACGCCAAAACTACTGAACCGATTGTAATGAAATTTGGTACTCAGATAGTCTAGACTTAGAGCTTGAGAAAGGACATAGGCTATACAACATCCCGCTATGACCAATAGGAGCAGAGCAGTAACAAAGAATGATGCGAAAACGGGAGCAACCGCGGACGTACAAATTGCTCCCATTATTTTAACAGGCGCTTATTTTATATCAACTGAGCTCATTCGGCTAGAAGCTTACGCAGGTGAAACCGATGGCACAGCTAGTATAATATATTGTAAACGAATATGCACATGTAAACTTAGAAGAGTTTTTTTTTCGGAATTAACATTCCCACGGAAACGGGAAACACCACGCGCTGTAAACTGAGGTCCACGCGGACGGAGTCGTGGGCAACAGCTAGTTTACTATAGAAGTCTTAGAATGGCCCATCAGCGCGATACGTAATTACTTACTTAATTTTGCTTGCTGCCCGAAAGTGTGTGCGGTTAATTTTAAAAGAATGACCTACTTTTTAGGTCAGAAATAAATGAGTTTAGATTACAATAAAAGAAATCCTCTCTTTTTGTAATCCTTGTTCTAGTAACCTATTACAAATTAGGTTACATACACCCCAAAGCCAAGTCTGTATGTAAACAGTAAGTACATAAACCATAACTGTAATGTTTAATAGATATATTATAATAGACATATTACATACATTAAAAGGAACACGTTTCCTGTCACGTATCATTTTATTCTCCAGACCAATTAATTAGTAGGTAGATATTCCAGCAAAATATCTATACCAATTCTTGAAGAAGGTACCTACTAAACCACGCGTATGAAATTTATAGCTCTGTAATCTCAAGAGCATAATTTTTAACAGAAAGGTTCAAGAATTTGAAGGATCGGGTGAGCAACTCTTTTTCCTTTTTTAAATGCTTTTTATTAGCTTGACTTGTATGTTTTCTTGCTTGCTTGCTTGTTTGCTTGCTTGTTTGCTTGCTTGCTTGCTTGCTTGTTTGTTTGTCCGTCTCTAACTCTTTGGACTACGAGTGAGTGACTCATTAATGTAAAATGTCCCATCGTTTTCAATAGGTTCGTTAGTTCGTTTTTTTTTTTTTAAAAAGAATATTAAACTAAAATGTTGAAAATAAATTTAGTTTAAAAAACTAAAAAAACATGCTTTTAAAGAATATCAAACTAAAAAGTTAAAAATATTATTTTTAAAAAGCGTGAGGCGCTTAATGTACAAAAATTAAGCCACAAAGCGACTCACGCTTTTTTAAAATTTATTTTTTAACTTTTTAGTTTGATATTCTTTAAAAGCATGTGTTTTTTACTTTTTTATTTATCCTTACGTAAACGCGGAATGTAAGATGTTTATCCTGGGAGCTCAGTTTAATTGTGATCAGCTGGACTGGAACGCACAAATGTCAAAGTTGGAGTAGGAAGCGGGAGGGAAAGGGTCGTCGGTAGGTGTGCGGGGCGCGGCGGCGCACCGGTCACGCGTCGCGGGCAGTGCTCGCCCGGCCGCCATCCCGCGCGCATGTCCCCAAGACATACCCTTCAATACAATTTCCACACAGCGCGACTCCGTTACATAAGAACCCTTGAAGGGCACATTTTAAACCTCATAGTGTTAAGGCTTCTTTCTGTGATCAATAAATTTTTGCACATTTTACACGCGTAGTTTAGGTTAGCGTTACGTAAGCCGCCGCCGTCCACGAAGCTTCGCTTGCTACCGCTTTATTGTGATATTCGGTTGTGATATATTCCTTTAGGCTAGCTTTTTGCTCGTAGGTAGTATCATAGGGCTAGTGATTTGTTGATAATATTGCACTGTTAAGTTTGATCGTGTAACGGAGTCGTGTACGTCTAAGCCGCCGTTTGACGTTGTGGAAATTGGATCCTTTTGGTCCCGTCTGTAACTTGTTGATTGTGTTTTTCCTTTTTCCGTTTCCTTGTTCCCGTGTTCCTGGTCGTATGGTGAGCACTGGGTGGGTATTCGATCGGTGTTCGCGCGGTACTTGTTGATCGCGGGGTGATAATGCGCGCGTAGCGCTTCCGAGTGTGGCTCGTCACGGATTCGCGCGGCTGGTGGCGGCCCGCCACGCCATCTGGCGGCTGCGGCGCTCCGGCTCGCAGCCGGCGCAAGACAACAATGACCATGAACAGACCAACCATCTGTACGTTTCTTCCTCTATCTCAATTCTCAATGTCTGTCTTGCAAGCTTCTGTATCCATGACCCATCACTGCCTTCACTGTTTTTGTTTTATCTCTTTTATGTGTTCATTTCAGTTAATTTTCAGAATAAACTATCTCTATTTCTTAAAATGACGCTTATATATGAAGTCCAAAGAGCGCCACTTGTTTTATAAAAGTGGGTAAATACGCTAAGCGTCTGTGGAAAGAGTCCACACACTCTTTCACGTTAAGTTTGTTTTGCTCCGGTTGCCAGCTGCTCACCCGCTTTGCATTTCCAGTTTTCACATTCCTCATTTCACGATGGAGTTGCGGTCCCAGTCTGTTGTATGCATCGTTGGCCATAATGCAATGCCTGCTATAATAAATGTTACTCCCACAAATTGTTGTTTTATTTTCATTTTGATGTCAGCTACCTCAGCAGTGTTGGGTACCCATTTGTGCTTATTGTAGCTTCATGTAATAGAAAGGTGCGATCTATGTTTAGATGAAGTAAGTATTAGTAGCCGCACGTTGATCAATGTTATATCTTCAGTATGATACACACATTCATCAACCTCACTCACGCTCCAGTCGATTTTGTTACGTAATGGCGCCCGACGTGGGACTATTTTGTACTAGTTTTTGACTCACTGTTTTGTAGCAATAATTTACGGGGATATCATATTATAGTCCATTTTTTATCAGGCATGATACTAAAATGAAACATGAGTATTGGAGTATAAAGAAGTCACTTTAATGATTACTTGTAAAGCTATACGTTATTCCCTCGCGAAATATTGTTGATAATTAAGTACAAAATTATTACATATGTAACAATAACACAAAAACAAAAAACATGAACGCTTTTATGTAAATGGTTTTTACAATTGACACCATTCAAAAGGCATGATGTCATTAAATATACGAACAAGGAATAGAAACTAAATATTTTTTAAATTGTGTAACAACCTCAACCCCATTGATTGCACCAAATAAAAAGAAAAAATAGGCCAAAGGCCATTATTACCATAAGATGCAACACGACATCGGTGTAACTTTCGAGCCAAAAGTGTAATGTAATAAAAGTAAATCCTTGTCCTGACCTTGACCAGAATTTTCAACCAAACGCGTTTGGATTACGAGCTTTCGGATATCGCGTTGTGACTCGCATGGGTCGCTACTGCTTCAGAATGATAGATTGAACAAACATTCCGAGTTTCAGTAAACACACCAAAACAGTAACGGCGCCCAGCATGGGAGTAAATGTGATGATAACTTAAATTAATTTTACTTGCTCAAGTAAAAGTGATTCATGCATCATTAGTAATAGATAAGCTCGCTTAGACCCGACTAAAAATAACTAACCCGCAATATTTTATGGGCGTCGTAAATAGCGTCTCGACTGGATTGAAAGTATTTAGAATAAACCTCTATCGAATGTTGTGCTAGAACTCAAATGAGTTGAGAATTTATGTATTTATTGTGATTTATTCACTATCTTGTACATAATTTAGTATTTTGTACTGAATATTAAAATGGCGCCCAACTGGGTTCAACATGATTCTAATATAGATAATGTACGTTAATATTTATAATTATTTTAATAAGGGTATAATCTTACCACAGAAAACATACCTCTGCTAATAAAGTGGTCAACTACTCAGTCTAGCTTGAATTATTATAATAAAGTATATGGTACGTTAACGCTTTACTCGGCTAAAAATAGAAGGGACCTCATCGTTCTTAGGCGTGGCGGTATTTTAGATATCAAGAAAAATTTTACTTATTTGCTCAATCTGAATAACCAAGTGGATATTAATGAATAAAAATGTAATACATTCGATACTGTCTAAAATATACCAGCCCGCGTCTCGTGGGCGTTCAATAAGGGCAAGATATTCTATCAATATTTAGATGAAGATGATTACCAATTCTCTTTCAATACTCTACGGGACAGTTTTGCACGGATACGCAAACGTTCTTCTGGAAGGCTTTTCTTGATCAAAAAGGTTTCAACTATCACCCTTGCGTAAGGTCTTCAATAACTTATGGATACTGCGAACCCTCCTCAATGATCCCAACTGTGGAACAGGGCTTTAAAATCTTTTGTTGTGCTTGTTTTTTGCTGGCATCTACTTTCGTATATTTTGGCGAGAGTAATGAGACTGAAAGGAATAGTAATGACCCGATACTTAACCTAATTCTTACAGCTTCGACATTAATTCCTTTAATCTTCTCAGTTGAATTATTCTTATGGCCAAATTATTATTCAAAGCTCACTTGTAGTTTTATTATAAGAAAAATCTGTGCCAGTAGTCAGATTTATACTTGGTTCTAAGAAATGGTACTTATAGCTTTCTCTGGAGACGATTCCAACAATTCCAATAATTCTTTATTATTCAACCTACACAATTTAATTTAGAGGGACTTCTGGCTAAATGATAAGAACCACATGGGTCGATCGAAGGTTAGGCTACGAAGGTTGCGGCAGTCGGTATATGGATCGGAAACTATCCATTCCATTTCGAGACACCTCGTTGACTGAGAAATAAGTTGAATGATAGCCTATAGCTTTATAGACTGTCATTATTAGTACTTTGACAGTCGTTACGGGTAGTTAGAAATCGAAAATTCTAACCACCAGAGACAACTCTTTGGAGAATTTTTTTTTTTGGTGTGGATGGGCAATCATCAAATGACGTCTCCAACTCTGGGCGGAGCTGAAGGGTGAGTCAGACTTTTACTGACTAAAACTCGCCCTTGTTCCATCACTTGCCTGTGCGCTAGGGCCACGGTTGCTCTGTTAACCAACCCACAACAATGGCCCAAGCATCTGTTTTCATGGGCCCCGTCACTATGTGTTGACATCTCTGTTCATGAGAGCACGTCAAACACAACGTGGCGTCGCCCCGGGACTGCTCTTTTCCGGGCGGCTAGCTACCCACCGCTCGCAGCTCGCCCGTTGTTGGGTTACCCCTGTGATAGTCAGATAGGTTGTTGTTCTATGTTATATACATGACAACGGTTAGACTAGAAGCAGACACAGTTGGCTAAACAGTACGTATGTAGCAAAACTACGTATGTAGTTTCGTGTAATCGATTCCTATCATCGCCAAGTATAAAAGACTGGTACATACAAACTATGTTGTAAGGCAGAAACCTTATTAAATTAAAATTAAAAAAGTAACGATATAAAGTCCCCTCTGAGACACTTCAGAACACGACGTCATCTTTTCATTAGAAAGTTGTCGTCTTATCTTGTAATCCGGAGTCTAGTAACTTAAGCCTAGGACTTTTAGTACCAGCCGTAGGTTTCGATCTCGTTAGAATATTTGGATGCATCTGTTTCCCAAATTTTATCCAAATCTTTTCAGTAGTTTTTGTGTGAAAGAGTAACATTTTACGCAAAAGCTACTGGTTGAATTTGGAAAGTCGGCTATCAGATGGATTATAACCCGGACTAACATATAGGATACATTTTACATCAATCCATCCATCCATATTCTCACATACAAACTTTCGCGTTTTGAATATTAGTTGGATGTTGATAAAAGATTTATTTTATGAGCTCCGGCGGGATCTCATGGCAACATGGAGAGTGCGATTGTCGCAACCCAGTGCTGGGCACGCCACAATAGCGGCGGTAAGTCCCCTCTTTGAGGAGTGGCTAGAGAGGCGCCACGGCGCCCTCACCTTCCGCCTGGCGCAGGTCCTCACCGGACACGGTTGTTTCGGGAGGTTCCTGTTCCGTATAAGGTGGGAGGAAACGCCAGGGTGTCACCATTGTGTGGATCGCCCTGAGGACATGGTGGAGCATACGCTGGAGGTCTGCCCGGCTTGGGTAGAGCACCGCCATGTCCTCGTAGCGGCGATCGGCGGCGATCTCTCGCGTCCGACCCTGGTCCAGGCCATGGTCCGGAGCGAGAGTGCATGGCAGGCCGTCACCTTCTTCTGCGAAGCAGTAATGCTGGCAAAGGAGGAGGCGGAGCGCGTGAGGCAGCGGGAATCCCAGCGCCCTCGCGCCACTAGCCACTGCAGGAGAAGCCCTGGTCGGGAGATGACACCAAACTCCCAGCCACCGTAGGCGCGGGCCTGCGGGCGGTGAGCAATGAGCAGCTCGCCGCCCGGTAAGGGCCAGGCCCGAGTCGACGGCGCGTCGTGTTTCACGCGCGCCTCAAAGAGATATCAGCACATCGTTACGGGGTCCACGAAGACCGATGCCTCCTGGGTCAGGGTTGCGGGTTGGTTAAACAAGAAACCGTGGCCCTGGCCGTCCCACAGGCAAGTGAAGAAACACGGGTGGGTTATAGTCAGTAAAAGTCTGACACGCCCTTCCGCTCCGCCCAGAGCCGGAGAAGTCATTTGATGATTTCCCATGCTAACAAAAAAAAAAAAGGCCATCAACAATTTTTTGATCTTATGGGTGAAATTTTGTTTCTGTTAATATGCAAAATCAATTTTTATAAAAACAATTTACCAATAATAAAAAAAATATATTTCTACCGGCGTTATGTAACGGTCTTTTATAAACTAAAGCTTGACTACGAGTCCCACTGATGCTAGCAATGTGGCAATAGTTGGTGGTAAAGCGCACTAGTTTATTAAAAGTCTTTTCGCTCTAGCCTTGAAGACACTTAAATTGTAATCAGACTGGTCTCTGACAGACCTTCAAATTGTTCCAGTCCTTCGATGTTGGTGGTATAAAAGGCGAAGCAAAACGCTTCGTCCGGATCGTAGCGGTGTCAACAATGGGTGGATACTCGCCGTACGTCGTCGGTTGTTTTTTTCCAAAAAAAACAACCGACTTCCAAAAACCACTACAAAGTGAAAAATAACTAATTTCGGAAGTCGGTGTCAAAAATGAATATACAAAACCAAAGACACCGACTTCCGAAATCAGTTATTTTTCACTTTGTAGTGGTTTTTGGAAGTCGGTTCTTTTTTTGTAAAAAAGTTTTTATCGTGTTAACTCTCCAAAACGTATCCTATAGAATACCGTAGGCTGGCTACCATACGGCTGTGCTCTAGGCCTAGGAGATTGTTCTCACATACGTTACGGTACAGTTTCATTTTGAATTCAACTGCAACCTAAAAAAGGTTGCAGTCATAAAAGGATTATTATAGAGTTATATACAACATTATTATAGAGTTATATACAACATTATTTTTTGTTTATGCGAAACCCGACACACGTGTCCAGTATTTTTAAGTAAAGAATTTATGTACAAAGTTTCAAAAAGACATAATGAAAAAACACAAACTTTGATATTCTACGTGGTTTTCCCAAGAAAAATATGGTCAGAGCTTCTCACGGGCGGGCGAGCGCGGTACGTTGACCTCTAGGGTCAGCTGTTGCGCGCGCGGGTACTATGATCTATCGTATAACTGCGTACGGGCGCTCATTATGCACAGTGTAACATTTTTTAAATGTATTTGGGAAAAAATATAACATGGTGTAAAAATGATTGGAATCGATTCAGTTGCTTATTCTGAACAAAGTATACTCAGGTTTCACATAAACAAAAATAACGTTAGTTTAACGTTAACGTTAGCGTTAACGTTTAACGTTTAACGTTAACGTTTAACTTTAACGTTTAACGTTAGTTTAACGTTAGTTTATATGTTTATAAAAGCACCCAGGATAAAGGAGAAATTACTAGGGCGGGGCAACGCTTTTTTTAAAACTTATATCAGATAACTGAAAATAGATAACACATGTTCACGCTTCGATGTTATTATAGTTTCGATCGATACGAGTGCTTTCGATTAAGGTAAACAATGAAACTAGGGCGTTGACATTTGGAATCGATAGTTACACTAACTAGTGTGAGTTTGAAACTACTTACGTAGAAAAGTTAATCGGTAGATAAAATGACATTCAATTTAAAATGGAACCGTTCTGTTCTAAATGTTGACACATTACATATGATGAGCTTATAATGTAGCCATTGCTGAATTAGAGACCGAACTGAATAATCTCTCTCCCGACGAGAATAAGCTTTTTAAGAGAGGGTTGATAGATGTCACATGTCTTCGATTTGTTTTTTTGTTCTGGGACATCCGATTTTTTCACAATGTTTTCTTTGAATAGAATACTCTTTATTACCTACACTATATTAACCACTTCCACATTGCTTTGAGCGGACAGCCTCCGTGACGTAGCGGTAGCAGACGCGGCCGCTGCGCAAGGTGGCGCGGGTTCGATCCCCGCACAGTGCAAGTATTTGTATGCATGAATATGAATATTTGCACTGGTCTGGTCGTGCCTCGGAAAGCACGTTAAGCCGTTGGTCCTGGTTGCCATACGAACATCTAGTGGCAGTCGTTACGGGTTGTTGGAGCCCTCAAAAAGTCCAACAATTGGTCTAACTACAATGCTTCGATGTCGCCTTCGGGTTGTGGAGGTCAGACGGCAGTCGCTTCACGGAAAATATCGAAGTTTAGCCATATCAGCAGTTGGACTGGTAAAAAAAAAAGCGGACCCCAGACTCCAAAGCTGAAAAAGGCTTCGGATGCGACTGGGATTAACGCTGGGATGATGATGATGATGACATTGCTTTGAGCGGTGCCGTGATTAAATTATTTACCCAAATTTAAGCGCCTACCTGGTTTCAAACTTACAACCCACAAGTTACAAGTTGAGGCCTTTACTGAGCTAGCAATGTTCTCTATATTTTCGTGCCAGATGTAACTAAGAGTAGATTAATATTATACGTTTTTTTTCTATTAGACATATCAGCAACAGCCCGCCTATTGTTGTGCGATCAATTTCGGATTGATGGTAATAGGCCCCTTATTACATGAAATTCAAACAATTTTTTTTTACATTATACAGTAGTGCTTGACACAATCCCGCCTGATGGTAAGCAGTGATGCAATAGTTGATAGTAAAGCACACTAGTTTATTAAGAGCCTATTCACTATCACCTTAAAAACACTTAAATTGTAGTCAGATGGAAAGACCGCAAGATATCTGGCTACTAGCTAAGTATCATGTAGATACTCCTCTGCCCAATTCTTTAAGCCGTTCAATGATATATTTTATACTATTTAGTTTCAAGCAACGTTTAGAAATAAAGAGTATTAATATTCGATCCTATTTCCACAGTCCCGTATTTGAAAACACTACATTTATGTTCAGACGCAATCAATACAAAGTTAACGCCATTGAAGTATTTAACTATTAATAACAAAACATAAACTCTCAACAGCTAGAACACAATATCTGGACATCCACACATAAAAATACAATAACAAAACAGAAAAAAAGGCATGACGATTATTATGAACAAAAAGGTAAGGTCTTTGTATAAAGAAATATATTTTGTTAAAGACATTAAAATATAGATATATATATATTGTATTTCGTCGCGTATCATACAATACTTCAATATGAAAAATACTTTTTTTATATATTTATAAACTACCTAGTGCTTGCACGCTAGCTTATTGAAGATTGATCAAGAGCCTATTCACTCAAAAAAACTGAGTTAATAGGAAGGAAGACGGCAGTTGGGCGAGGTGATGCAATTCTAAACCCAACAATACGACCAATGATGCTGCGCCAGAGGCATATTGATCTGGAGAGCCTCCACGACCAAACTCCCGATACAAAAACATTTGGCGCATTGTACCCGGCACACATCACAACACGACTGCTTAGACCCGTCCTCCGTACAGCTTCATCAGACATCATGCCGGAACACTCGATGGTACCTCATAACATCGGCTGTCGGCAGAAGTACCACCCACCAGACAAAGTCTTGCCGCCAAGCGATTCGTCACAAGGGGCACAGGCCTCCTCTGGGTGAGCGGCAGTGGGCTGTAATCTACCACGAGGGCCCAGTTTGGGTTGGTAAGAAAAGGGTAATTTGTGACAAAACTTAAACGTAGCATTTGCTAATGGTGCCATATCCCATCCACAGACCAACCGCATTAACCGTAGTTTAACCCGTAGGGTAATTGCGCAACTAACTATCAGTAGGAATGGGTTGCATTTTGACAGTTATACAACATTCATTGCATTATTTACGTTGTTGAGCGAACACATTTTTCGAACAGATGGAGCAATGGATTGGTAATATGCTTCGAAATGATTCCAACTGATAGAAACAATCGGTTACGCAATTAGGGTGCTGGTCAAATGACCCGGGCGGTTGTTATTAGAGAGAGAGAGTCACAAGGGCCTCACCATAGGTATACTATTTATCATCATTCTGACTCATCATCATCTCAGCGTTAATCCCAGTCGCATCCGCAGCTTTTTCAGCTTTGGAGTCTGGTGTCCGCTTTACCAGACTAACTGCTGATTTTGGCTAAACTTCGACATTTTCCGTAAAGTGACTGCCGTCTGACCTCCACAACCCGAAGGCGATATAGAAGCATTGCAGTTAGACCAATTGATAGACTTTTGAGGGCTCCAACAACCCGTAACGACTGCCACTAGATGTTTGTATGGCAACCGGGACCAACGGCTTAACATGCTTTCCGAGGCACGACCAGACCAGTGCAAATATTCATATTCATGCATACAAATATTTGCACTGCGCGGGGATCGAACCCGCGCCTCCTTGCGCAATGGCCGCGTTCGCTACCGCTACGCCACAGAGGCTGTCATCATTCATTCATCATTTATCATCATTCTGACTATCGTTGCTTAATAATCTGCCGTCAGTCAAGCCAGTCAATATGTAGGCCTAATGCCAACAATAGGCGATATAAAAGTTCTGGTAAAAGCCTAGGCGTAGGAAGAACGTGGGCGGGGGGAGTAAGAGGTGGGACGTAGGAGTGAGGGGGTAGTATTCGCAATCGACTCACGTCCCAGCGTCCCAGACTTTAGCATCTAGTTATTATGAAACATATTTTTACTTTTACGTAAGTTTTCCGTAATTGTTTTATTATTTTTTGCGTAGGTATCTTCGTGGATGTTCCTGACCTAGTTTATTATAATTTATAATAAGAATATCATCCGATCTACGGATCTTACACAATGTAGTGACATCATCATTACCAACCTTTTTATCGTCCCACTGCTGGGCACAGGTCTCCTCTCATACAGAGAAGGATAGTGTAATCACCACGCTTGCTCAATGCGAGTTGGCAATTTCAGACTTAACATCCAGGCTTCCTCAAGATGTTTTCCTTAACCTTTTAATCAGTCATTGGTGTCCGAGATGTACTTAGAAAAGTACATATAACTTAGAAAATTACATTAGTACTTTCCTGACCTGGAATCGAATCCGCACACTCATACTTGAGAGGCCGTTGTTTTAACCACTAGGCCACCACGACATGTAATGACTTGGATAGCCTATAACATTTACGGGCGTCTTCTCTGTGATGATAAATGGGGTGGACCAAGCACTAGGCCTGCCCAGATTAGGGAATGTGAATTAATGTCTTCGATTTTTTTGTTCTAGGATATGAAGATCTCCACGCTATATTTCCCTTCACCATCTGAGAGCTTTGAGAAAGTCATGGTGGCCTAGTGGTTAAAACACCCGCCTCTCAAGAATGAGTGTGCGGGTTCGATTCCAGGTCAGGCAAGTATCAATGTAACTTTTCTTAAGTTACATATATGTACTTTCTAAGTATATGTTAGACACCAATGACTGAAGGTTAGGAAAACATCTTGAAGGAACCTGGACTTTAAGTCTAAAATCGCCAACCCGATCGAGTAAGCGTGGTGATTACGCTCAATCTCTCTCTATATGAGAGGAGACCTGTGCCCAGCAGTGGGACTATAAAAAGGTTGTTGATGATGATGATGATGATTTGAGAGCTCCTTCTTCCAAAAACAGTGAAATTAAATACACAAATTACTACCACTCACCAAAGTCGGAAAGAGAATTATTTTCCATTTAGATCGACCTCCGCATCAGTTATCCGTTTAAGTAAACGTAATTATCCAAATAAAGCGAATCTATAAATAAATTTACCATAACGCTAATAAACACAGATCTGTTTACGATAATATTTGATTAATAATGAGATATACACACAAGCACAAAGCATATTAAAGAAAAGTATGTAAACAAATATTTTCTTTTCAAAAAGTACTTATATCGGACGCTTATAAAAATATAATACCTCTTATACAGACTCATGCAAACGAGGCTTAGGAATGGAATTGAAAAATGGCTTGGCTACGACGTCTAGGCGCGTAGGCCGCTCACGTAGCAGCGTCTACGAGCGGCGTAGCGCCGTAGCTTCTCGTATAGCCATATCTGCGCATATTATACGTCGCGTCGCTTGAATAGAATTGAAGCACGTTTTAAATAAGACTTTTTGTTTCTGGTTTAATTAATAGCTACTTTTCTTTGTGATTACACAATTTTAGACGGAACTAAAATCTGTTCAGCGACATCGAAATAATATAACTTACTGAAAAATACATTAAAATTTTAATTAAATTACATTTAAGTATATAAATAATAAAACCGTATACAAATAAAAACAGAATTACCGTACATAAACCTTGAACCACAGAACCAATTTTTATGAAATATACCTAATAGTTTACAGGACCTGAAGAAGGACAAATGCTACATTTCATAGCGGAGTTTTGTAATCCATACTAATATTATAAATGCGAAAGTAACTCTGTCTGTCTGTCTGTCTGTCTGTCTGTCTGTCTGTCTGTTACGCTTTCCCGCTTAAACCTCTCAACCGATTTTGATTAAATTTGGCACAGACAATCTATAGACCCTGAGAAAGAACATAGGCTACCTTTTATCCCGAAAAAAAAATGATATTCCGTAGGGAAATCTAAAAAGCGCGATATAACCGAACTCCACGTGGGCGAAGCCGCGGGCGGAAAGCTAGTACCAAATAAACGTAGGAAAAGTCCCAAACAACAACTGGTATTTAAAAGAACAGGATACAAATAAAATATCGATATCCTTCTATTACCTTAAATGTTTAATGTCAAATTTGGTAGCACTTAAAATACGAAGTATGACTATAAATAGGACACCGTCTATATTATTATAAATATTGTACTCCAGTATAAGCGAGAACTGTAGAAAGTAGCGGAGGCGATATTTTATTCATATAACGTTTCAACTTTTGCGTTATGAAGTTATATTATTACTTCTGGAGGGAACTTCAGACGCTTGAAGATTTAATACTTGCTTTAGCACTCAATACTTGGTGTTTTTATTAATGGGTCGGTAATAGTTTTTCTTCGTTGAGAAAAATATGGTTTTTAAGGTTTACTTTTCGTAAAATCAACACACAACTATAGCACTCACATAACGTTTGAATACAGAACGATTTGAGTATAGAACCGTTTGAGTATAGAACCGTTTTAGTATAGAACCGTTTGAGTATAGAACCATTTGAGTACAGAACCGTTTGAGTACAGAACCGATCGAATTGCAATGCTTGGGTGAGTCATATGTCCATCAGAGATATGTTTTAGTATTTACTACCTGCGCCGCGCGGTTACACCCGCGTGGATTTCAATATGTTTTTTTTATATGCTCCGCTCCTATTGATCGCAGCGTGATTTTATGTAGCCTAAAACTTTTCTGGATTAATGAGCTATCCAACACAAAAAGATATTTTTAAATCGGACCAGTAGTTCCTGAGATTAGCGTGTTCAAACAAACAAAATCTTCAGCTTTATATATTAGTAGGTATAGACTAGCGGCCGCCAGCGACTTCGTTCGCGTGGTTTCGTTATGCTCCACTCCTATTGGTTGCAGCGTGATGTTATATAGCCTAACGCCTTCCTGGATTAATGGGCTATCCAACGCAAAAAGAATTTTTCAAATCGGACCAGTAGTTCCCGAGATTAGCGCGAACAAACAAACAAACAAACAAACTCTTCAGCTTTATATATTAGTAATAATAGATATAGAGCGACTGGTTATCTGACTTCCACAACCCAGTTACTGGGTTATGCGATATCCATTGTTAAGACTGGTGGTCAGACTTTTAAATCGATAAATTTTTATTGGACTTGGAGTGAAACTGACGTCTGACAGATTTATTTACAGAACTTTATTTATTTATTTTATTATTTATGTACACACAATAAAATACACAAAGATAAAACAAAATTAAGATCTGAGTACAAAGGTGCTGCTTATTCCTTAAGAAATTTCTTCCAGCAGACCTGCGAAAGGAGAAGTAAAACAGAAATGTAGACAATAGTGTCTAAGAACAAGGAGGTCATAAAATATGAATATGATAAGTATTAAAGTAATAATATATCTAAACATATAATCCAAAAATAATTATACTCAACTCTTGATCAATGGCCTCTGTGGAATAGATACCACAATTTTGCCAATAACACGTGTAACAAATTATAGAAATTCTTTGAAAATTTTGTTTCACAAAAATGGCGGATATCGCCAATGACAGTTGAAAAAGACGGCCGCGTGAGCCGTCTATGAGGCAAAGTCATGATGTGGCCACTATGCTGCGATATTTCAATGTTCTTTATGAATTATTTACTGAATGTACTTTTTACTACATAAATCACGCGCTTTTATTTAGTAAACGACATTATAAATAGTTTTAAAAGTCCAATGAAAAAATTCACACTCATCTTAGCTTTCCCGTCAAAACTCCCGAAACTGACGTCTGACAGATTTATTTAAAGAACTTTAAAAATAGACAATTATTTCTCAGATAATTTTACTGGCATTGGAAAAGTCGGCCCTAAATAAAAGAAAAAAGTATTTTTATAAGGAGTTGTTAACTGTCAATAGTATTATTTATTTATAACTAGCTTTCCGCCCGCGGCTTCGCCCGCGTGTTGTGCCTGTGTCTGTGTCTGTCCTGTGTCTGTGTGAATTTCATCAAAATCAGTTGAGAGGTTTAAGCGGGAAAGCGTAACAGACAGACAGAGTTACTTTCGCATTTATAATATTAGTATGGATAGTAGCCAAAATGTGACGTAGATATATGTGATTAGCGTCAGCAGCTGATAGACCCTTTTTTTTCATGGTGGAAATCCTTATGGATGTCCGGCGCTGTAGTGCAGGCGGCGGTATCTGTTAGACCCTTATTAACTGAAAAATCCCCCGGTTTTTCATCTTACACTTACGCCAGGGGTCGCATCCTCCGCGGGGTCTCCTGGCGCCTGATAGACCATTGCCTTGCCTTTTGTCAAATATATATTTATACTAGCTTTCCACCCGCGGCTTCGCCCGCGCAGAGTTCAGTTATATCGCGCTTTTTAGAATGATTTCCCTCGGGAATATCAATTTTTTTCGGGATAAAGGATAGCCTATGTTCTTTCTCAGGGTCTAAAGATTGCCTTTGCCAAATTTCATCAAAATCGGTTGAGTGGTTTAGGCGGGAAGCGTAACAGACAGACAGACAGAGTTGCTTTCGCATTTATAATATTAGTATGGATTAATAATAAAGCTGAAGAGTAATTTTTTAAATATTTGTCGAATTGCAAAAAATGTTCTGGAATATATGCTAATGATGAGCTAGAAGATTAGAAATAAACAAAAACAGTAATCAGTTTTAACTGAAAAGTTTGTTTGAACGCGGTTAATTTCCGCCACTAAAGAAAAAATGAATTTGACAGCCCAATTCTAGAGGACAGTTGGATAAAATAGCATAGTAGTTGATGGGATATATGGACATGTTTGATCATATGCATATGATCACATCCATCCATACTAATATTATAAATGCGAAGTCTGTCTGTCTGTTACGCTTTCCCGCTTAAACCTCTCAAGCGATTTTGATGAAATTTGACACAGACAATCTGTATATCCTAAGAAAGGACATAGGCAACCTTTCATTGAAAAAATTGATATTCCCGAGGGAAATCTAAAAAGCGCGATATAACCGAATTCCACGCGGGCGAAACCGCGGTCGGAAGGCTAGTAGTTAATAAAAAAGTAGATAATCATTGTTGTGGAATATTGACACTGACAGTTATTGATACAGGCTTCCATGTGCTGATCGCGTTCAGCTTCATTGCTACCGTTCCCCATATATTAGTCCCTTAGGAGAATGAATGGACAAGCCAATAAAATTGCGTCGTCCTGGATGAGAGCATTCTTATTTCACCGTAATCAGTAGTCAAATCGGGAAGTCGGAACTGTCTCTTATAAATACAGATTACTCAGTGATCAGCGATTACTTATACGTAGAGCAGAGATTTATGCATTTTTTTTTAAATATGTATTTACACCATGTAAGTCATATTGCATACTTTGTAAGTTGCTTATGTACTACAAAACCCTTATGTATGGACGATAGCAAGTCAAGCTACCCGAACTGTCAAATAATCAACTTTGAGCCTTAATGCTTCAGCGATAAAGTTGACTGTAGAATCGAATAAAGAAATATGACAGACTGTAGTGACTTGATATGCTATCATCTGCACTTAAATAAATTATTATTATGTTTGCAACTGAGAATCTATCGTCAACAACCAACACCCGAAGCGTGCGAAAAGCGCCACACTGTCGGCCAATAATTGTTGAGGAGCACAATAATTACGTGACCTTGGAGGTCTTCACCCAGTAATTACTGCTTATCGATGCACAGCCTACTAATTTCCTTCTAAACCTGCCTGCAGTGGATCACAAAGTTGCGTGAAAGGTGTTCATAGTTCGTATTGATTTAGTGATTACACGGAGGCAATCACGCGAGCTTCGAAAGGGAAAGTAGGCCCGATGAGTTTGTTAGGAGACTTTATTGTTACGTGTGTCGTGCACGATTGTTGACTAACTCTTGATTAGACGGAGGCTTATTGTTGTTTTGTTGATAGTGTGTTGCTTACTTGTGGAGACAATCATAAAGATTTCTATAATGAGTAAAAGTTATTGTCCATAGGAATAAGCATCAAATAGACAATTATAATGAACTTGGTTTTCTATGGCTAACTATTGAAGACGCGGCGTAGGGAGGCCACCAACAAGGTGGACCGATAACCAGGTAAAGGTCGCGGGGAAGCCTTGGGGGAGGCCTTTGTCCAGCAATGGACCTCTACAGGCTGAAGAAGAAGAAGAAGAATTATGAACAATTACTACTAACTACTAAGAGTTTGTTTGTTGGTTTGAACGCGCTCTCAGGAACTACTGCTCCGATTTGAAAAGTTCTTTTTACGTTGGATAGCCTATTAATCCAGGAAGGCTTTAGGTTATATAACATCACGCTGCGACCAAAAGGAGCGGAGCATAACTAACTCCACGCGAACGAAGTCGCTGGCGGCCGCTATTGTTCCATATTACTGTATCAAGAGCAGTGGAGGTCCGATGGTAATATCTATGAGTTACGAGCTGTAGTTGTGTTTGTTGTTATTTGTTTTAAACCTAGACAGAGGTTGTACGTAACTTATTTTATCATCACTGCTCTCAAACAGTGAAGAAAACCATCTTGAGGAAACCTGTCCTATAGTTAAATTCAGCCCATCTTTTTCATTATATTTAGAAGGACAGAAAATAAAATATTAGTTTACTTAGTCATGTTAAATTAAAATATGAGAGCAGTGGTGTCGACCGCGACTTACAAGTTTAGGTCTTAAGTTCGAGACCCATCAGGCGCTTCACTTTGTGTAATTTATTTCATCACCACTGCTCTCAAAACGGTGAAGGTAAACAAACAACACAAACAAGGAAAACAACACATGAGGAAACAAGCATGTCCTAGAGCTAAAAAGTCCGAAGACATGTGACACCTACCAACCCGCACTGGACCAGCGTGATAGATTACGGCCCACTCCCTCTTATCGAGAGGAGGTCTGTGTGAGTGGGAACAAAATACGCTGATTATGTAGGTATGTTACGAATTTGTAAATTAAAATATTCCATAGACAGTTTAGACGTGATTAAAAAAATGGCGACCACAAATATGTACGTCATGTTTAATCAAGTTTTTTTTTTAATATTTTAAACTAGTGCTTGACTGCAATCCTGCCTGATGGTAAGCAGTGATGCAATCCTTGATGGTAAATCGCACTAGTTTATTAAGCCTATTCACTCAAAAAACTTAGGAATAGGATGGATGACGACAGTTGAGCGAGGTGATGCAATGTTAAACCCAACAACACGACCAACGATGCTGCGCCAGAGGGAGATTGACCTGGAGACTCTCCACGACCAAACTCCCGACACAACAACATTTGGCGCATCGTACCCGGCACACATCGCAACACAAGTGCTCAGACCGGTCCTCCGTACGGCTTCACCAGACATCATGCCGGAACACGACGAAATGACGAACACGATGTTCAAACAAATTAGTAAATATAATACTAACTTTCATTAGCCTCGTGAAATACAACAAAAGGACACTTATTAGTATTGTAAATATGAAATCCTGAACGGTAAAGAAAAAAAAACAAAAGAAAAATTTGGTTTCGGCCTGTATCATAAATGTGCTCACAAAGGCAATTCCCAACGCAATAACGATACCACTGAATACATGGATCTAATTATAATTATTTAATTAAAGATTGCAACGTATGCTACCCAACAATAGCTATCATAACAATGTGATCAAAGGCAATGGAAATGACTATGCTCGGAGTCTCTTTTCGTGATCGAATCAGAAATGAGGAGATCCGCAAAAGAACCAAAGTCACCGACATAGCTCTTCGAGTCGCTAAAATTAAGTGGCAGTGGTAATTCAGTGGCGGGATTGCAGTCAAAAACTAGTTTAAAATAATAAAAAAAAAACAGGTGGTAAAGTTCCGACGTCTAATTTAGCTTGATAAGTAATTCTTGGAGGCGATAACACGGTACGTGAACACTGCTTTTATTACTTCTTTGAAATATTCATAAAATGGAAACAATTCTTGGCAAACCTTGGGATTCGCCATATCAAGGACGTTAGAAAATAGTTTTTATTTTATAAGGTTTCTTGTTAGTGAGGTCTGGCCTTGATTCGAACGATCAGTTGTAGACAGTCCATAGCTTAAGTAGTGAGTGAGTAATAGTTAGTCTAGGGTACCTATATATTTTTGTGTTATTTTTACTTTTTCTAAGATTTCATACTTTCTTGTAAGGGCGACAGTAGGTCAAGCTACTCGAGACTGTCAAATATTCCCAATCCACGTTGATCCTTAATACTTTAGAGATAAAGTTGAAAATTTAATAAAGAAATATTTTGATTGACTACAATCTGTCATATTTCTTTATTACATTTTAAATAATTTTAATTAAATTTTAATTAATTTAGTTCAATTTTAATTTTAAAAAATACAAGCTACTAAGCTTGATCTTCTGTCGTCTGTACATGACCATCATCATCGTCATTTCAGCCGACAACGTCCACTACTGGACATAGGCCTCTTCCAAGGATCTCCACGACTACCGGTCCTACGCCTCCCGCATCCAGCGGTTTCCCGCGACCTTCACCAGATCGTCAGTCCACCTTGTCAAGGGCCTACTCACGCTGCGTCTTCCAGTGCCTGGTCGCCATTCGAGAACCCATCGGCCCCATCGGACATCGGTCCTACGGGCATCGGTCAATCGGTGTTTTAGGGTATATCGTCTTTTGTTCTTCTGCGGATCTCCTCTAGTCTCTCGCAATGGTCTCGTGATTTTAGTCTTAATTTATTGTTGTCTTACCCTTTAAATGAATAGGCTTGCATTTATCAGGTATAATAAGCTTTCTTAAACTTTTTTGGCAGCCTAATCGTATCCCATAGTGCTACGCCGTAGCAATGCGTGTAGCAGAGCAAGATGTAGCACCCATCAGCTTACAAAATATTCAGGACCAATTTTTATATTAGCCCGTTCAAGAGATCATCAACTGAACACTTTCAATATAAAATCTGTATGTCTATATGTGCGTGTGTACAATATATACATGTATATATTTATGTACATATGTTTATTAATTTTCTATAAATATTTAAACGTATTTGGCTATGAGAGGAAGAGAGAAAGAAAATCTGCACGCACGCTGCTTTCTATTGCTTATATACCCCACTCAACTCCCGTTCGCCTCGCCCGATCACCCTTTTCGTAACGTCACGCGTTCGCCAGCTTACTCCCCAAGTCAAGCGGGCGTAAAGAAGTTTCATTTCAATTAGCTTACTTGTACCAATTCTCTGAAGCGCTGTTAGACAATACAAATGGTAACCCATCAATAATTTACATACAAAAGGGTCTGTTGTGTTTAAGACTCGTAATAAAATGGAATTTATACAACTCACATGCACACGTTTAGGGTGAAATAAATGACGACCATTTTTCTATTTGATTCCTTACTTTAAAAGGGTTCTAGGGTGCTGAGAGGAAAGGTTTTATAATACAGTCAGAAACATTTAGTTCTGTATGTCATGCCGGCTAAAATACTTTTGTAAATTGCAAATCACTCTTAATTAGGAAAAATCAAAATTCAAAAGTCATATATTCAAATTAAGCTGAGAATAATCATTTTCTGAACCTCAATAGTTAAATATTAGTATCATAGTACTTCCCACTTTAAGCCATCGGGATAAACAGAGGGCCTAGCTTGTCAGGTAAATATAATGTAATATAATCACTACTATCATCATCATCATCAACCTTTTTATCGTCCCACTGCTGGGCACCGGTCCCCTCTCATACAGAGAAGGATGGAGCGCCACGCTTGCTCAATGCGGGTTGGCGATTTCAGACTTATAAAGTTCAGGTTTCCTCAAGATGATTTCCTTCACCCAGTCTTTGGTGTTCAAGATATACTTAGAAAGTACATATAACTTTAGAAAAGTTACATTGGTACTTGCCTGACCTGGAATCGAACCCGCGCACTCATACTTGAGAGACTGGAGTTTTAACCACTAGGTACTAGGTTTTAACTAATAGGTTCTTCATAAACTAGCGCGCTTTTTCATCAATGGTTGCATAACTGTGTACCATCAGGCGAGATTGCGGTTAAACACAATTACAATTACACATTTAAAAAAAAATTAAAGATCTACCAATCTACTAAAAAGTCCAATTCCACCACTCAAATCCACTATAAATAAACTTTCCAACCACATCGTTACTCCCGCCCCTGGTTGAAGCAAGCACCAAACGTGTCATTCAGTTTCATTAGGTAGGTGCGTCGCAAACAAACACCGAGGGAGTCAGTCTGACCACCGACGTAAATATACAATGTTTAACGCCAAACTTTAGCAGGGCCATGACGTCGCATATTGAAGGCTAGCATGGAGGCTGACCAGAAAACAGGTCGTTTTAAACAGGAAGAGCACAAAATACTCGGTGGTAAGCCATAATATCGGCTGCCGCCAGATATTATATTTACCAGATATGATGATAGTTACCACCCACCAGACAAAGTCTTGCCGCCAAGCGATTTGTCGTGTTCCGTCATAATGTCTGGTGAAGCCGTACGGAGAACGGGTCTGAGCAGTTGTGTTGCAATGTGTGGCGGGTACGATATGCCAAATGTTGTTGTGTCGGGAATTTGGTCGTGGAAGGTCTCTAGATCAATCTCCCTCTGGCGCAGCATCGTTGTTCGTGTTATTGGGTTTAACATCACATCACCTCGCTCATCTGCCTTCTTACTTCTTATTTATTTATTAATTTAATTCAAGCCACTAGGGCCCTACTATACGGGAAAATACTATACAAATTATAACATAAAAATACTTGTAAACTAATATATAAAAAATATCACAACAAATACAATACTATACTATTAAAACTTAAAAATACTATAAATACATAAAACATAATAACTAAAACTACTGTACACGGCACTCAGTGTTTTTTTTTTTAAGTTAATAGGCTCTTAATAAACTAGCGTTACCATCAATGATTGCATCACAGCGCTCCCATCATCCATCAGTTCTTACCATCAGACGGGATTGCGGGCAAGCACTAGTTTATAAGTATAAAAAATGGAAGAAAAAAACATTTTCTGGTTTTGATGTTGGGCTGCTCTCAAAGCTCAACAGATAGGTAGGTGCTGTCTATTCTAGAAATAATATCTCACCGTATAAATGAGCGTAGAGTGAGGTGTCACTCCACCTGACGGTAGGAAGTGACATTAGGAAATAGGTAGGTAATATGGGCTGGTGTCAGCAACTCCACGAAAATGCGCATATTCTGCTTATGAGTGGGAACGATGGTCTTTCGATCCACCCCAGCTCCTGAAGGTTAGAACCTTCAGGAGCTGGGGTGGATCGAAAGACCAGCGGGTCGGAAAAGTGGCAGAGTTCGGCATGTGTTAAATATATAACGCAATGGTTCCGCTAGTACTCTACTACAGTCTTTAACAAGAAAAGCTGGAATACCATCCGGACCCGCCGATCGCTTGGCCTTTAAGCGAACAAGGACAATGCGTACGTCCTCGACAGTAAGCTGCTCGATCTCCACCTCTGTACAGTTCCCCGTCTTCGCCGACGCTGACGCCTCTTGTGGATTCAGTCGTGGCGGTTCGGTGGCGGATGATAGATCATCAATAGCTCCCGAACCACTCTTTGAGCGGCGCCATGGCGTGTTCACCAAGACGCTGTGGGTCGTAATCCACCACATGGGCTATGTACGGGGCGAGATAAGACATAGCTTATAAGTTTTGGTTCTACGTGTCGGTTTCCTCAAAATCTTTACTTTCGCCGTTTTGAAAGTAGTGGTGATAAAATAATGTACTATAATAAATATACATAGTAAAGTGCGTGATTGGGTTCGAACCGAACGACGTTCGAACTACTAAGATTTCTTAAGTCGCAGCCATTTCCACAAAGCTACCATTGCTCTGTATTGTTTACAACATCCATAATGTTTTATTAATCAATTAATGTTTTATTAATCAATAATTAATCATCATTAATAAGATATAGGTTCATAAAAACACTGTTTAAAATTGATTTGGGTTGGTCTAGAATACGTCTGTTACAAGACTTTCTCAAGATGAAATGGCTGGTTAGTATTCAGGACGTCGTCAGCAAAATTCCTTAACGAGCTTAGTACGAAAGGTACGAAACCTAGCAAAGCCTAATTCGTTTAAATATAAAGTCAAAAGGTCAAACTGTTTTCCCAAACCTACGAGACTAAAATAAAGAATTTAGTCTAGGGAATTCTTCATCTCTATTTACGGCAAAAATATGTAAAATAAACCTCACACTAATGACGTTTTAAATCGCAACCATTACTTTTCTTGAACTGCTTCCATTTTGTATTTGCAGTAGAGCATTTGACTCTGCCAATTTAAAAGTGACATCATAGCAGCATCTCGATCTAGTAAGATGGAATTGTCACGACATATTTATTTGTCACGACCCAGTGACATAGTTCCAGACAAATCTACAAGAGTTCTCAAAGACCTAATGACATAACTGACCCATCTAGGTCGTCTGAGTTATACTTTTCTCTTCCACATCAAATTTTGTGCCAGAACTGTGACCTTATTTTGTACAGGCTTGCAATGACCTTGCAAACGTTTGGATAGGTCACAGGGAGCGATCAACTTGATATCTTGTGAATAATAGTTATTTATAATCAAATATTAAGCCAAATTAAAGTTCGGATATTAATTTTAATACCATGATAGCAAACTTCGTAATACAGTCGAAATCAGGCAATCCGTTCACAAGAACATTATTAAAAGAAAAGTTCCATACAAATAGAGAGAGCGAATTATCTATTTTTTTCGTGTATATTTCCTATGTTTTAATAGTTATTCTGCTATTTGGGGCAGAGAAAAATCCAACAAATCATAAATCTTGTCTAGCCGTTCTTGAGTTATATATAAATGATGTAAATAACTCATCTTTGTTTTATTTAGGGTAAATTTTTTTTTCATCTATTTTAGAGGAATAAAATTGACATTCAACTGTTTTTTTTTTATGGTAGAATTTATCAAATAATCAAAATGATTCCTCTGATATAATTAACTGGCTACACAGATTACCAGTCTACTGATGTGCTATAAGACAAAAGCCTCTTAAAATACAGGGAAGGCAACAGGGAATAAGAATTGACCCAGGTGGATTGACAATTTTAGACGTAGGTAAATTGAATTTGTCTATGTGCAGGTTTCTCCACGGTGTTTTCCTTTTTTACATGCTTTTTATTAGCTTCACTTGTATGGTTGCTTGCTTGTTTGTTTGTTTGTCCGTCTCTAACTCTTTGGACTATGAGTGAGCGATTCATTAGGTACTGTAAAATGTCCCACCGTTTTCAATACGTTCGTTCGTTCGTTTTTTTTTTTTAAAGAATGTTGAACTAAAAAGTTGAAAATAAATATAATTTAAAAAACTAAAAAAAACATGCTTTTAAAGAATATCATGCTAAAAAGTTAAAAATAATTTTTAAAAAAGCGTGAGGCGCTTAATATACAAAAATTATGGCACAAAGCGTCTCACGCTTTTTTTAAAATTATTTTTAACTTTTTAGTATGATATTCTTTAAAAGCATGTTTTTTTTAGTTTTTTAAACTATATTTATTTATAATTATAAACTAGTGCTTGACCGCAATCCCGCCTGCTGGTAAGCAGTGGTGTAATCGTTGATGGTAAGCGCGCTAGTTTATTAAGAGCCTATTTATTCTAGACTTGCAAAGCATTAGTCAAAGAGTCCTTCACCAAAGTCAATGAGTGAAGCATGACGTTATTAATTCATATGTACATTTAAGTTTATATTTAGAATGAAAAAAAATCGATTGTTTCAAAAGTTCCAGCTTCAACATTAACCTCAATAACACCCGAAACGAAAATAACCTCTCAGCAGTTTCCAGCTAATAATCTGAGCTGAAAATGAAACAGCAGCGGTAAATAGGGACACGACACAGTGTGTCGTGGGTGTTTGGTGAGCCAGCGACGAGACGCCGGCGGCGTGGTATTGACCCGTCTAAATATAGAAGCGACCGTTCTGCGAATCTAAGCGATCAAGCGATTGCTTTTATCGCTTGTGGAATGTTTACAGTCACGTGATTAGCCAGTAGCGACACGCTGTCTCGACTAGTGTGTTCCTGACTTTATTGCTAGTCGGGTTATGATTTGATTGGAGGATGGATAATGTAATAGACAATCAATTTTGTTGAGTTGTCTTTTTGAAGTTTTATTTGAGCGAGTTGACTGAGTATTTGAAATCAGAACGCCTTATAATTAAAAATGTTCAAAAGCTGGCCGCACGCAGCTCATCTCGTATTACCAACAATCAATGTTAATAATAGTACACATAATCATCATTAACCTTTTTTTTATCGTCCCACTGCTGGGCACAGGTCTCCTCTCATACAGAGAAGGAAATGGTACACATTTAGACTATAATCAGACTGTTAATATTCTTTAAATTACGAATACTGTCTCTTAGATGATTTATAACCCATTTGGAAGTTATACTGAAATATATGACCTTTTTTCTATCTTTGCTTTAAATTACTTATTCAGAAAAAGAGAGAGTTAAAGAGTATTCTTTTCTATGCTAACTTATATACAAAGGTATTTACTTAATATCCCGCCTGTAATTCCTAGAGGTTTAGCCAGAGGTGTACATGTAGTAAACACAGTATTATAATCCGACCTCCGTGGCGCAGCGGTCAACACGCCTGCCTGCGGCGTGGAGGCCCCGGGTTCGATCCCCGGCCAGGTTATGATGGAAAAACGATCTTTTACTGATTAGCCTGGGTCTTGGATGTTTATCTATATAAGTATCTATTATAAATATAGTATCGTTGAGTTAGTATCCCATAACACAAGTCTCGAACTTAATATAAACAGATAAGAGAGAAAGTATGTAGATATTGTAGATAAAAACCCAAACTAACTACAAACGTATTAAATTATCCATATATTTTATTATCCCGCTCAGCAGGGTAATTTCGTAACACACTCTCAGTAGCAATGGGTTTCTTTTTGACAGTTGAACAACATTCATTGCGTTTTTTACTTTGTTGAGCAGTCACATTTTTCGAACATGTACAGCAATGGATTAGTACTTTTCTTCAAAATGATTCCAATTGATAGTAATAGTGCAACAAACATACGCAATTAGTAGTAATTATGAGCCGAAGGGCATGTCAGATTTTTTCTGACTAAAACCCACCCGTGTTGCTTCAGTTGCCTCTATTAAGGTCAAACAACTCAAGCCTTTCTTTCATTTTTATTCCTTACTTTCATTGTTTTCTTTTCATAAAACTGAGCCATGCCTTAACACTCCAACCGCGGGCAATAATTTTAAGTGGCGGCACAAATACAATCATACAACCTACAGTGTAAGCTTTTATGCTCGTATTTGAGAGTAACGAGCAAGGAAGGCTAATAAAACATGCTATAAACCGGAGGGAACCCCCACAATTAGGGCTGAATCGTCCACGGTATGCCGCCTCCGTTGTCGGCCCGGCTAATTTACCATGTTTCGAATAAATCCTATTATTTTGTCTGTTCAAACTTTTTCAATTACAATAAATCGGTGCGGGAACTTTTAAGCAGTTGTAGGGTTAAGTTATTATACTTTACGTGGTTCTGTCTGTAAGATTGGCTTTAGAAGATGAAATAACCTTTTTGATTCTGTATGAACAAGTTGTTATTCGATTTCTAATCAATTTTGCATTTCACCTGTAAAATACAAGGAAAAACCCAATAATCATTTCTCAAGAGCTTTTTTTGTCGTACGTCATAACTTCCTTCATACCTTTAAAACTAATATAGAAACCAAAACTAATATATAAATATAACTATAATTAATATTTAAAAATAATAATAAAGCATCCATCTACTGAGTAATCGATGAATGTAACCAATGGGAATCTTTGCTGCGCTAGCAGAACTTACCTAGTACATAACTGTGTGTAGTGTTGGGGTCACCAAGATACAGGCTGCGCCTAGTTTGGGACCCGCTGTTAATTGTAAATAGATGAAAAGCTGTTCTGCTCTTGTAACTGCATGCTATTAATTCTTGTAATTTTAACAAAGTGTAAGCCTAATAAATACTTTTTTTTTTATTTTCTATATACGTAAATGAGACATCGTTTTAGAGCTTTTCTTGACCGCTAGGTATACCGGAAAAATATACAAATTACTCACATTTCAGTGGTTATTACAAAAATTTACGATTGAAAATCAATGTGGGTCACCTAGTCAAGGTTCCCAGCCGCATCGGTTAGTCTGAACACGATTGACTAAAAAGTACCGAAAGAATTTTCATACGATTTTCACCAATGAACGAGGAGATTCCTCAAGAACATTAAGGTATATTCATGAAGGTTTTGTGTAAATTGGTTGAAATATGACGCTAAATTATGAAGATTTCGAAAAAAAGTCATCCTATCCAAGGTCTATACTGTTGTGCGCCGTGTAAACCTAGAGTTACCTATATGAAAATAATGGTTGGAAGTTCCCGAGGGATGTACCGCGATACCCAGTCGGACCAAACCGCGGAAGAAAAGCTAAAAATAATAATAAACAGTCTCATTTGCGTGTATAAATATTACATTAGTCTAAAAGGTTTCTTGTGAATAATTTTTCCATTTTTGCATGAAAAAAGCTAAACAGTAAACTAGCCATAATAACAGTGGGCCTCGCTTCCGATTCTAGGAAGACCTCACCTTCGCATGGTCAACACGATTGGCATTTGGCGTCGGATCGATCGGGGCTCACTCAGCAATATATTTTAAGTGTCTTGATCGTTACTTAGTATATTCAGTGATTTAATTAAAGCCTTCATGGTGAGGCCTAAATGGTGGAGGAACACATCGAGAGGCGTCATGTCTTAGAACCCCAAAAAAACGAAGACACATGACATCCATCAACCTGCACTTGGTCCGCATCATTGTAAACATTATTGACTGATTATCGTCTTAACATTATTTAGCGTAAGATTAAACCAAAACCAGGAAAACCTGATTCATTTTTCACAACAGGAATTCTACACTTTCACCTTCGTGATAACAATTATGCGCTATAATAATGGCACTAGGCTTGCTATTCGCTTGGCCTCGTACGTAAATAAAAACTCAGTAGGCTGTAGCTAACTGTGTGGCTATATACAATTTTTATTTAACCTCGAGTGATGAGGCCTAAATAAGACACAGGTTTTAAATCAGAATACATGCCTTGTCAATGTGTTAGACATCTTTTTTTCAGCCTATAGAGGTCCACTGCTGGACAAAGGCCTCCCTCAAGGCTTTTCATGATGACCAATCTTGTACTGCCCGCATCCATCGGCTTCCCGCGACCTTCACCAGGTCATCGGTCTACTTTGTTGGAGGCCTCCCCACGCTACGTCTTTCGGTACGTGGCCGCCACTCCAGAACCTAACTGCCCCATCGGCCATCGGTTCTACTAGCTAAATACTGCGCCCACTGCCACTTAATTTTAGCGACTCGAAAAGCTATGTCGGTGACTTTGGTTCTTCTGCGGATCTCCTCATTTCTGATTCGCTATGTTATGCTAGTTTCTCTGCTCGCGTAGCACAACATAGCTCTTTCCATCGCTCTTTCTGTGACCTTAAGCCTTCGTATGAGGCCTATTGTGAGCGATCACGTTTCAATTCCGTATGTCACTGGCAACACAGGTGTTAGACATACCCGTGTTCATTGAACCGTTATTCATTACTGTAAAATTATTCGATCACATTATTTTATTTATTATTCGGCTTTATAACAGCCAGTACTTATAAGTTATATTGTTACTTACATTTTGTACATAGCATACTAGAATGTAAGCGGTACCCTGAGAAAAACACAGCTTATACTACATTCGTCATCTGCTAAGCTTTGACGGGGATGACTTCCAGTCTCACCGGATGTAGCAAAATACCAGTATTTAATTTTAAATGGAGCGACCGCCTATCTGACCTCCATAAACCGGTTACTGGGTAATTAATTCCATGACATAAGCGTTTCTCGCTCTTATGTCATGTCATTCTGTCTTTCGTAGATCTTAGAGTCCTTAAGACAGCCAAAGAACGGAACGGGTTTTCCGAGGCCCGAATATAAAGGTTGGTAAGTATATAAAGATGATCACTCATCCATACATCAATCACTTGTAAGTACATAGAAATCGCAAGCGCAGCTTACCCTGATAATACAACAATACCTACCGTATCCTCAAACCAAGTAATGAAAACTATTTGAGATAAACCACCAGATTTCGTTCAAAACAATCTTCAATGCCACAGCACTGGCGAAGAATAGCCAGCCTGCCGGTGTTCTGTAGGATGCTTTTTGGAGAGTGTGCGAGGGAATTGCACGATTTAATTCCCCCACCTGCGTTTCATCATCGGACGACCCGTCTAATGTCAATTTTCCACCCTTTCGATACTAACGAAGCGTTTCGCCTCGTCTTTTGTATCATATCACGTACATCAAGGAACTGAAACTATTTGCAAGCGGCGGTGTTTCCGTCTGACTAAAAGTAGATACTTAAGTGTCTTCAAGGGCTTCAATAGGCTGTTTTAAATAATTTAATAGGATTGCATCATTGCTTACCATCAGGCGGTATTGCGGTCAAGCACTATATATAAATATAAAAAAAAACTAGGCAGACTGCAGTGTTTTACATTATAGCGGCTAAGATAATTCACGTCGCATACATCGTCCTTTTAAAAACTCCGTATGCCATAACTTCCATGCACTTTATGCACTACGGAATGCAGCTGATGGATCGGATTGCGTCGCAAAATCCATCCATTATGTTCGATGGTCCATATATAACGAATGTACGCGAATTTTTGCAGTATTTTACATCGCCTTCAGTTTTTGCGTGATTTACGTTTGAATTTTATTGATAGCATGATCGAGATATTCTTTAAGTTATTTTCTAACAGCCAGAATATTCTTACAAGTACTCAACTAAGTAGACAACAAAGATATCTGAATATAAAAAATATTTATTTTGCTTTTTGTCTGACGATGTTCTAGAAAAATTCGAAGACATATGACATCTACCAACCCGCATTGGATCCGCGGCTCACTCCTTTTCACGAAGAGGGGGCCAGCAGTGGGAAAACTATAGGTTTAATTAGACCCATTCCTAAGCATAGTAAGTTCTAATAGTCCACCTCTACGTGAGATATCAGAGTGCCGTTATAAGCTGTCATTACAAGAGTGAGTGTGAGAGTGAGTGAGAGTGTGTGAGTGTCATTATAAGCTGTAAATGGACCCAATTCTTATATTCATAAACTAAACAAAGTTTACGTTTAGTGTATTTTTTTTTGTACTTTTATTAAGAAAAGGACGAAAGATAAAATAATAGTTTACTCCCATTGATAAAATATTAAACAGATACGATATATTCTAACAAACTGACCAAAAAAAATGTGCCGAACACAGCAGCAGCACACATGCATATTTTTATTCGGCATACATTGGTACAGTGTGAGTGAGATGAGGCGCAATCTAAAGCATAGAGAAGAAAAAGATGGCTAGTGTTTGTCGTTTGCGCTGTTAGTGTTTGTCGTTTGTTTTTACGAGTGTATCGAGAGTGACTAAAGCGAGATACAGGACTTACTTCCTTTTGTACGCTTCATTTTTAGTGCGCTAGTGACATATCTATCTTAGTTTAATATTCGATCAATGTTTACTCCTGTCAAATTATTGTGAGATACTCCATAGAATTTCGAGTAAAAACATGGGAAAAGCAAACTAGTAAAAACATGGCTACGTAAAATACGTCAATATACGTAATGCGCGGACTAATTTGGCAGGAGTAAACTCACAGGTTATTATTCTCATTCTGTCATTAATCTTCTGTCCCTTTCTTAATGAATTAGAAAAAACAAGATGCACTAAAGTTAAATTTAGTTTAGTTTGAAAACATGATAATTTGCTTATGCTTTTGATATAGCCTACCTACAATTACACACCTTCCTATAATTACCATTAACAACCAACAACCATTAACAACCATAACCAACAACAACCATTACCAACCACCACAACATCAACAACCATTAACAACCATTTAACTACCTACAATTTATAAGCTATCCTATTAGTACAAATAGGATAGCTTATAAATTGCAGGTAGTGCCTATGTCATAGAATTAATTGCCAATAATCATTAAGTTTAAGCACCTTAATATCAGCAAAGAATTTAATCGAACAACTAGGTATATTATGTAAAGTAATCAAAGGATTATTACTGCGAGGCCATATCATTTAGCTGCAATAATTTTGAGTTTTTACTCAAAATAATCAAAGGGCGAATCATGCAACGATATTATTAATATTATTTTTTAAGGTAACTTTCTGCCGCCATCTGTCGGTAGCATACCGAACCACATTGCCTGACTGCGTGTATCGTACTTTGTATAATTAATTATTATTATGAACAAACCATTATTCTCATAATGTAAAAACATAATCGTGATTGTAAATTAGTTAATTACTTACGTGGCCAGATACTACGAAATAGCCTTCGCAATTCTTCGAAAAGGAAAGTAATATCCAAATGGAAGTTAATTTATTGGTCCCTATCTTATCATTTTTATGAACTTGCGCCTTGATAAATTATTTCACTATCAATTACACTGATTATGTAGGCTCATATCTAAATATTGCAAAAAATAAAAGACATTTAAAATGGATTAACAGTTAATCTTGATAAAGCTATGTACCTACGTTTGAAAACACCGCAGCGCAAGTTTTATCGCTGAGTCCCGCTCGTCAGCTCTTTTTTTTGTGAACCTAATTTGTAATGAATAAGAAAAGCTTCAAGTTCACAAGTACTTTCAGCTTTGATGTTAAAGTAAATTTAACACTGCAAAAGCTTTTTGAAGTGCACTTAAGGGTAATAAGCACAAAAAGTTAGAACCAGGCAATCACAGCACAGTAGCGCCATTCAGTTGTTTTCCGACGGTGTTCAAATTTCGCAACACGTAATTCAGTCAAAGCAGTATAGGTGGCGCTGTACAAGAACATTTTACTTCAGCTATTGGCCACTAGGTGGCGTTAATAAAAAATGTCATTTGTATTGTAACACAAAAGCTTTTAAAATTACATATTAAACAAAACCATAACACTTAAATCGCTGAAAAATAATTTCAAACAATATTTACGAAGTTTGAAACAATTGCTCTCCAATTTTCTATCCTAAATTGGGGCAGTGACGTAACGACGGCGGGGTGAGAATAGCAGCTGTTTGCGAAAGTCATCGATGTCGGCACAAGATACACCTGTAAAGTGGTACTGTATCGACCCTGACCCCGAGGTCACGTGCCTACCTGGGCCTCCAGGGTTACCTCGTCTACCAATAACAAAAGGGGCGGCCGACAGTTTTTATCGAGTGAAAGATTTTGCGATTTAGTTTTAAGCGCGGCTATTTTTCAGATGGTTAGATAAAAAAGCTTTTGGGAGTTTCTCTACAATCTTTGATGTAGTAGAAGAATTTTTTTTTTTTATCAAAGCTTTAAGAAAACAGATAGATAATAGGAAGACATTTCTGAGGCTTCTTTTTGAAATAAATTTTGTGAGACTTGTGTAGAAGTAATTTAATTTTATACCTCCCTGTACATAGAGTATAAGTGATTCCTTCAGTGACATAGGTAACCCGTCTAGTCGACTTTGAAATTGGTACATGACTATACCTACATGCATGCACCTGTATGCAGATACCTACACAAGTATAATGAGTGATTAGGCAGCGTAGATACATACCTATCTACTATAGGAAAATGGAACAATGAAAACAAACTCGGCTTTTTAAAAAAATCCATTGACAAAAAAAAACAATGTAAAGTAGGCCCGTCATTCTGATAGACAACAATACCTACATTTTCCTGGAAAAAGTCAGTCAGTAAAAAAAGTGATTTGAAAAAAAAACAACTTAGTAAAATCAGCCTCTACTCGTCCACTGCTGGACATAAGCCTCCTTCATGGCACGCCAACAAGCTCGATTCTGAGCAGTTCTCCGCCAGCCACTACCAGCCACCTTTTTGATGTCGTCGCTCCATTTCGCCCAAGGGCATCCTACGCTACATTTGCCGAGACGCGGTCTCCACTCGAGGACTCGCTTACCCCAACGGTTGTCGGTCCTGCGGAATATGTGACCAGCCCATTGCCACTTCAGCTTGCTTATCCTCTCAGCTATGTCGGTGACTCTGGTCCTCTGTCGGATCACCTCATTTTTGATGCGGTGCTTCAGAGAGACGCCCAACATAGCCCGCTCCATAGCTCGCTGAGCGACTTTAAACTTATGGACTAGTCTGACCGTTAGTGTCCACGTCTCGGCTCCGTAAGTCATGTATACCTACCACAAATTCTTCTCCTTCTCTGTATGAGAGGAGACCTGTGCTTAGCAGTGGGACAATAAAAAAGGTTGATGATAATGTATACCACTTTAGAAAAATGGCTATTGATTTACTTTCTGGTAAACCTTAACGAAGACTGCTTCTTGCTAATATTATTGGCGCCGATTCTCTGATTCACAAAATAAACTAATTTTAAGTTAAGTGTATATTTTTCTTTCTACTTTAACAAGAAAAAGATAAAAGATAACATTTTAGTTTCTCTCTTCTTCTTCTTCAGCCTATAGATGTCCACTGCTGAACAAAGGCCTCCCCCAAGGCTTTCCATGCCGACCGGTCTTGTGCTGCCCGCATCCATCGGCTTCCCGCGACCTTCACCAGGTCATCGGTCCACCTTGTTGGGGGCCTCCCTACGCTGCGTCTTCCAGTACGTGGCCGCCACTCCAGAACCTTACTGCCCCATCGGCCATCGGTTCTACGAGCAATGTGCCCTGCCCACTGCCACTTAAGTTTAGCGACCCGCAGAGCTATGTCGGTGACTTTGGTTCTTCTGCGGATCTCCTCATTTCTGATTCGCATTTTAGTTTAATCCTGTCAAATTAGATATTCTATAGACAGTTTAGACAAATATAGCGACCAAAAATACATCAATTTACGTCAGGCGCAGACTAATTTGATAGGTCTACTAACATATTATCTTCTGTCCTTTTCTTAATGAAATATAAAGAAAGAGATGTACTGAGTTTAAATTTAGTTTAGTTCGTGAACAAGGAAATCGGGGCCATTTTGTGACATGATTGTGCCCACAGACTATATCTAGCCGGGACACGCTATCATGAACTTAGCTTTACTTTTATCTATGGTTTTCTTCTTACTGTCCCTTTCTGTATACGTCCGTTTCCTTATTTCTTTTAAAATGAATATGATTCCGTGGACATTGGTGTGGGTTATGTGTTTGTTTACGGTTATACATTACTTGACTATTAATATTGTAATGTACCTATAACTGTTTATTGTACCAAATAAACAGAATAAAAAAATACATTAATCATCAATGTAGACGTTTTGCATAGGGTGCCAAAATGGGCCGTCTTAACGCGAATGTTTAGAGTCTATAAATAACTGCATTATTTTCCACAAACTTTATTGTCGTCCTCCGTGGCGCAGCGGTCAACAGGCTTGCCTTCGACGTGGAGGCCCCGGGTTCGATCCCCGGCCAGCTCATGATGGAAAACGATCTTTTCCTGATCGGCCTGGATCTTGGATGTTTATCTATATATGTATCTATTATAAATATAATATCGTTGAGTTAGTATCCCATAACACAAGTCTCGAACTTTCTTTGGGGCTAGCTCAATCTGTGTGATTTGTCCGTATATATAAATAAATAAAAATAAACTTTGGATTATAGAAGGCAAAGAAATACAGGAGGTAGAGTATTATAGGTAGGTAGAATATTATTTAACTGTTCAGTAGTATAAACTGAAATGACATGGTGATCTTTTATTCACCTATAGGAATTTGCATTTGAATGTAAAATCCAAAGCCACATATGATGGATTACTCATGTCTTGGTACCACCTCGTAATGGTACCGCTTAAAGCTCATATGAGAAATGCACAAACTGCATGCAAAATACTAACTTACTTTTTTTAATGAAATATAGGCATTCAGCAGCATCAGCTTAAGCACTGCGCTAAAAATTGTCCGTATTTATGCAAAATGGAACCACAAGATAAATTTAAATTTCTTCTTTTTTTAAAGATTATTAATTAAAAAGTGGTCTAAATTCTCATACAAATAAGAATCACATGATTTCGGTTTCGTTTATGTATGATAATTTAGACCTCTTTTAAATCAGTATTCTTTAAAAAAAGAAGAATTTTTTTGTGCAGTGGTTCCATTTTGCATAAACACGGGCAATTGAACATCCGTGTCAATTGAAATTAGACATTCGTGATTTTATTTCACCAATTCCAAATGACTTTCTCACAAACGTGAAAACCCTGGTGAAGGATAGTACGAAATTTTTTGTACGTTAGGTTACATCAATCGGTTATTCCAAGAACAAATTATATCTTCGTCATCCTATTCAAATCCATGCAACACGTATACTTACAATTGATAATGAGGAATCAATTTTTATTTACCTTTATTTCATCACTTGAGGATTGATACCACCTTTACGTAACAAAAAAAAATGATTACAGTATATGCAAGCAATACAGATAATTTTACAGAATTACATGCATTATGGATTGTTTTTACATATTATTGTTGTAATAATAAGGTGTAATACAAAGAAATCGTGTTATGGAACCATAGATAAAAGAAAGAAGTATGCCACGTTTCGGTTTAATGCAATATTACTAATAGGTATGTATTAGAAATTGCGTAAATTTTATTATAGGAGTTTTGGCGGGAAAGTCAAGCTGAGTGTCACGCTCATTTTTCATTGGACTTTTAAAATTATTTATAGTGTTGTTTTCTAAATAAAAGTGCGTGATTTATATAGTAAAAAGTGCATTCAGTAAATTATTCATAAAGAACAGTGAAATATCGTAGCATAGTGGCCACATCATGACTTTGGCTCAAATCTCCATCGTAAGACGGTTCACGCGGCCGTCTTTTTCGACATAAATAATTCATTACGTGACATTGGCTAAATGCACAAACCGTGCGAAGCCATAAAAGAAAGAAAGAAAGTTTTAATATAGAGCTTAAAGTAAGCGATAAAACAGATATTCACTAAATCTTCCTGGCAACATTTTCAATTGATTCCCCACGTGACAACAGAAAAATTACTAACATTGGTATTAATGTGCAACATTTGTTGCCATCACCGTCCGGCGTTCAGAGTACTGGGGCCCTAGCCAATGTAACATCGCTTCCTAGCGAAGCGATATCGAATACTAAACCAACCAATGGCAGGAACGATTCATCACGTGATTTATCGCGTCGCGTGGTCAATCGTTCCCGCCATTGGTTGGTTTGGTATTCGATTTCGCTTCGCTATGAAGCGATGTTACTTTGGCTACAGCCGCTGTTCGGACTACGGCGCTGCTGCAGCGCTTCAGCAATGTTTGCTGAAAAAAGAGTGGATGGTTTCCATGCCTCATGCGAAAGCGCTGTGCATCTCTCATGAAGCGAATGCGGGATAGCCCGAACAGTCTTCTGAGTGTGTTCGTGGACCGCTGGGAATCGCCTATGTGGCGGCACTGGATGCGACTACACACTACGGGTGGTCGCGTCCTGGGGTTGGCATAACTTGGCACTTCTGTGCGGTTCCATTTCATTGTGTTGTATTTCTGTTCTGTGTACTAACAATAGATTTATAAGGTTTTATTTGTATTTTGATTTTTTGTATTACTAACATTATATGGACTACGTCTGAAATAAATTATTATTATTATTAAAGTGTAAAATATAGATATGGTAAAAGGATTATTTCAATATTGGCTCAATAAAATAGTGTGTCAATTTCAAGTTCTCGTCTGGACTTTAGGTCGATTTGATTTCATTACCTATAATTTAGAGAAAGAAACAAAATACTGCTTTCGTTGACGAGCATGGCAAAATTTTCAATAGCCATTCAGATTTATGTCCATAAAAGTAAAATCAAAATGTATAAAATAGGAACAATACACCCCATCCAGCCGCCAATATGCACTCGACCCACGTATTTGAATGCGGTCCACTCTCTCTCTCTCAGAGATAAGGCTTGAGTCCCAATCTGTGGTCCCAGCTGTTGGAACATTTTCTTTTTTCTGGATAGGAAATCATCAAAAGACCTCCCCCGTTCTGGGCGTAGGGAAAATGCGTGTCGGACTTTTACTGATTAAAATCCGTCAGTGTCCCTTAAGTTGCCTGTGCGCCAGGACCATGTTATCTCTCTCAGCAACCCGCAGCACCCATTGGAACATTATACGCTAATTATGCTTATATTATATAGGCTACAAACGCCTTCACCTTAGGTTGATCCAGTTGGTCATTTATTTTCACTTTTGGTCAAAAATAATCTGTGTATAACGAACATTGCATGATTTAATTCCCCCATCTCCATTCCACCATCGAACGACCCGTCGTACGGCGAGTTTCCACCCTTACGTTGTTAACACTACTACAATCCGGACGAAGCGTTTCGCCTCCTCCTTTATACCGCGTACATCAAGGGACTGGAACAACTTGCCGGCGGCGGTGTTTCCGTCGGACTACAATTTGAGTGTCTTCAAGGCTAGAGTGAATAGGCTCTTAATAAACTAGCACGCCTTACCATCAACGATCGCATCGCTGCTTACCATCAGGCGGGATTGCAGTCAAGCGCTGGTTTATAGATAATTAAAAAAAAACATAATTACAATAAGAATGCGTGTAATTTCTAACAATACGTCATTCTAAATTCAATGTTGCTAGGGGCCATATTCAAGTGACATCAAATATATATACATACATACTTATAGGCTTTCTTTATGCACTACGGAAATGACCTCCCGAGTAGGAACATGACCACAACATTGGTTCTAGGTTATCTAAAATAATAGGTATTAATATTTTCCCGGTTCAGCTATGTTTTAAAACTGTTCTATACGAGTAATCATAACTGGATATAGGCTGATATAATTGCAATTACTCCAAGCTAAAAATGATAAAGTTAAAGGATTTTTAGTCTTGCAGTTTAGCTTTAGATGTTATCAAAAACGAGCTGGATGTCTCAAAGAAAAAAATACTTGATCGCATATTCATAGAGAAGTTTTTTTTTTACAGATACAGAACATGGAATGGTCTAGCTCTAGCCGGTATTGATTTTAAAATTCATGGCGTCGAAAATGCTTTGAGTGCACAGGTTTTACTGTGTATGCACAAAAGCGATACGCATCGACGAGAACCGACGACATTTGCAACCGTCGGCGTCGGCTCGTTTCACGTTTATTATTTACATTGTTTTCATAAGAATAATGACAGGATTTTGTAGTATCTTGATACTACAAAATCCTGAGGTTCCTAGTGAAGGTTCCATGTGAAGTTCCAACGACGCTCCTTTAAATCTTGACTTAAAAGAGTATGCTAGGAACTTTGTCGTCGAGGTGAGACTGCGACTATATTTTGAACATTTTAAACTACGAGAATTGAGGCCCAGGGGATTACTATAGAAACCGTCGCCCTGGCCGTCGCACAGGCAAGTGAAGAAACACGGGTGGGTTTTAGTCAGTAAAAGACTGACACGCCCTTCCCCTCCGCCCAGAGCAGGAGATGGCATTTAATGATTTCCGATCCAAAAAAAAAAGAGGAGGTTACTATGACGTGTTAAAATTGTACCATTGTGCCAGTATCACACAAATATAGAGCGATACGGATTGATTAGCGCTATCCCTTTTTTACAATCGTGTCATAGTAGAGCCCCAGATGTTGTTCCCCAGCTGTGTTGCTGGAGAGTTTGTTGAAGCGCCACTTCTTCCCAACGAAAGCACTAGGAAGTGGTATAAGGTATAGGGCGGGCATATTGTAGGACTGTCTTTTATACCTATTTCTGACGTTTTAAAAGTGATGATTCTCAGTCTAAGTTGTAGAGGTCAGACGGTAGTCACTTCACGTAAAAATATCGAAGTTTAGCCAAAATCAGCAGTTAGACTGCTAAAGCGGACACCAGACTCCAAAGCTGAAAAGCTACGGATGCGACTGGGATTAACGCTGAGATGATGATTAGAGTTCAGTTTCTTTATTTCTACCTTACGTGGAACGGACCTACAACAGTCACCTCTATATGGCCTTTCATTCATCAAGAAAAAATCAAATCCGATCATCACGAAAGCAGCTAATCAGCTTGAACTTAATTAGTCTTCCAAAAACAACTAGAATCGTAGCAATTAACCTCTGAAGTTTGCCTATCATAGCCTTAACCCACATTGATGTGGAAGCTAAAGGCTGCGTGTTCCATTATCATTGCCCGTCATACCGTATCAGGTTGGTAAAAGCTTTTTAGCTTGTCTATGGTACTGGGTGTTTCGAAATTCAAATGATGTGTTGGTGTTAACTTTGTTATACATGAGTGTCGTAATTTTGCAACAAGGTTACTCGATGCTTGTACATCGCAAGTTTCACGTTGAAATTATTTATTAACAATTGAATACATTATACCTAGCAATTTGTACGATGGATCTCCAAGCTACTTATAAGATAAAAGTTTGTATCTTGAGGAAACTTTCTTTTTGTGATGGCGTAATCTTTAGGTTCGGCACCCTAATTGCGTAACAAACTATTACTATCAGTTGAAATCATTTTGTGGCATATTGCTAATCTATTGCTCTATATGTTCAGAAACGTGTCCGCTCAACAACGTACCTAAATAACGCAATGAATATTGTAGGACTTTCAAAATGAAACCCATTGCTACTGATAGTGTTTTACACAATTACCCTGCTGGAATAAAAATATTCACTGTCTTGGTATTTTCTACATCTTCAACAATCAAAGTAACTGGAGAACACTACCAAAGCATCAGTAGCTACGGCTAAAGCAATTAAGTAATGCTGTTATGTCTTCAAAAATATGAGAATACTGTATGCACACAGGTATCTAAATCGCACAACTCATGGTTAACATAATATCTTTCTTACTGTTTTGAGAAAATGCAATCAAACTAATGTCTAATTTACTATCACTACATAATTACTTAATGCTACCTATTATTTTATTGAAAACTAAAGCACACAAGTTACAAGTAATTTCTTATTTCTCATCAATATTAGCAGCAGCAGTACTAGTAGTTATATCATCAATCTTGCCCGTATCGCATTTTTTGTAGTAGGTAATAGTCGTCATCCCATAAAAGTTAAATTCCTGCAGTTCTTCTTCTTTCCTTCTTTTTTGGCTTGGCACGGTTTGTGCATTTAGCTAATGTCACGTAATGAATTATTCATGTCGAAAAAGACGGCCGCGTGTATCGTCTTACGAGGGAGGTTTGAGGCAGTCATGATGTTGTCGCTATGCTGCGATATTTCACTGTTCACATGTGTGAATGCACTTTTTATCACATAAATCACGCACTTTTATTTAGTAAAAAATAATATAAATAATTTTAAAAGTCCAATGAAAAATGAGCATGACACTCAGCTTGACTTTCCCGCCAAAGCTCTCGTTCCTGCAGTTCCTATTAAATTCTTATTTCAAACAACATTCAAAAATGTCAATATGTTTTCTTTTTAAAATGTTGCGTTCCTGAACTGAAACAAGCAAGCAACGGAACAGATTTTATAAATCCATTCAAAGCCTCCGAATGTTCCACTCAGTTGGAGTAACATTCAAAACGTGTACACTACACTGCTACACCTACAGAATACAGACATCCTTAGTGCATCACATCGATCAGTTTGTAACGGGAGAGAGTTTGCATCTGTAAAGGTTGGTTTAGGCCAACAGACTCCGTATAAAGGAAACTTTAGCCAACACAACAACCGGAGTATTAATCTATACAAGTTTAATGCTCGCAAAATATGTATTTAAAGGTTAGGACATTAATACTTGCTTGGTCCGGTGCACCCTAAGCACTCGACGTCTTTGATTGGCTAATTCTTTCACCACAATGGTATGTCAAGCTACCCCAAACTATCAAATATTCCCAATCAGCCTTGAGCCTAATACTTTAGCGATAAAGTTGATAATCTAATAGAGAAATTTGACAAATTGTAGTAGCTTGATGTGCGGTCGTCTGTACAAACCAGTCTAAGGGCAAGACAATCTACAGACAATACCAGCCCTAAAATAGAGATATAGGAGTGATCTTCACACATTCTCACTATGTACCTACTGGTGACCTCAGATGCTATGGAAAAGTCTTCACATTTCAGTCAAATAAAATCGTGAAAGTTTCCTTACTTTTTTATTTTACTTTTTTTTTATTACACTTTTTTATTAAATATTTTCCTTTTCCGTAAGTAAAATATAGAAAAACCCACATTTGCTGCCACATCGATAGGTAGTTTTAAATAAAAACAAAGAAAAATAAAATCGTGTACGCACAGGAAACACAATCTGTAAAAAGTACTATTTCAAACTAACAAAATGACATTAAAAATAAACAAGAAAAAAGGTGGCCATAAATGTACCCATATCAGCAGAAGCTGCGATTTAAAAAAAGAACATTTTAATGGTATGCATTAAGGATGTCGATTAATGGCATCAATAGAAGCCAGCCATAGATTAAAACCACAAGTTTTCAATTCCCAACAATATTTAAAACCTAGTCTGTACTTACCCTATCATTCACATAGTCGTATAAGCTACCAAGATACGTTCCACATGAAGTTGTACGGCCTACACGGCTGATATAATTAGGTAATAACCGTGTATCATGCAAATGCATAACTGTTAGCTACTACGTAGTCATCTATAATCCTCCCCAGTGGCTCTCCCTAGCGGCGCATCGATCAATCATTGCTTATAATTATTTTCCGATCTGTTGGTTTAATATTGGTATAAATTTTATGTTATGGTTTTACCAATCGTTGTCTTAAATCTAATAGCCACTGTACATTTTACCTCACCAAAATAATTATAACTACACATTTTTGTAACGTTTTTGTATTTTTTCTAAATAAATTATTAGGATTACTTTTTACTTCTTCTCGGCTTGTTGGCCTAAGGTTTGCCATTTCCACTGTGTTGTTGGTGGTAGCCGGTGGTAGGCCATAACGTCGGCTGCTGGCAGAAGTTACCACCCACCAGACAAAGTCTTGTCGCCAAGCGATTTGTCGTGTTCCGGCATGATGTCTGGTGAAGCCGTACGGACGACGGGTCTGAGCAGTTGTGTTGCGATGTGTGGCGGGTACGATGCGCCAAATGTTGTTGTGTCGGGAGTTTGGTCGTGGAGAGTCTCGAGATCAATCTCCCTCTAGCGCAGCATCGTTTGGTCTTGTTGGTCTTGGGTTTAACATTGCATCACCTTGCTCAACTGCCGTCATCCTTCCTATTCCTAAGTTTTTTAAGTGAATAGGCTTAATAAACTAGTGCGCTTTACCATCAACGATTGCATCACTGATTACCATCAGGCGGGATTGCAGTCAAGCACTAGTTTATACTTATTAAAAAAAAAAGAGGTCACTTTGACTGCATGTTTGGAACGTAGAAGGCAGATAGGAGTGGATTATAGTTTGTGTCATAGCTCCACAATCTTACTCCGCTGATCCGCCAAGAGAGCCCCATTTTAAAGATAAAGTCAAAGATTTTTTATAGTTTTTATAATAGGTACAAATCAATCTTATGCCTTGATCTTTCACCGATAAAGTTAAAAAAGAAATCTGACTGATTGTATTAGCTTGATGTGTTAGCGTCTGTACACAAATAAATTTGTTCAGTAAATTCAGAAAGTTTGTTTAGACATGGTCAGCTTATACAATATGTAAAGAAAACCATGTCCGATCCGTGAAGGTATTGTTAGGTATCATTAACTGATTCTAATAATGCCTAAAAAGCCGGGCTAAACTTAAAAAAAAAAAAAAACGTACAAAATAATTATTATTTCGAATAAGCGAGGTACCTTAATGCATGTGCGGTTGGCAACACGTTAGGCATACATGCGCGGGTGAAGGGGGCAGGGCAGGCGGCGCGTGGTCGCATCGCTATTCGCTCCGTCATAAATGGTGTTGCCACTTTTAAGAACATACCAAATTTTGGGGAAGTTGGAATTAATTCGCGGAAAAAAAAGATTATTTCAAAATTCATTAGTAGATATTGTCACTACGATGAGTATGCAAAATTTCATATTTTATTTGGTCATGTGTATACCTAACATTTATTATCCTTTTGGATCGGGCGGGGTTTTCTTTACATATTGTATAGTCAAACCTGTAATATCCAAAATACGAAGTTCCTTAGCCATGAAAGTAAAATAAGTAAGTTACATTTATTTTCGGAAAACATCACCAGACTAAGAATACAATTACCAATAATACATTGGGTTAAAATATGCGTCACATCCACGCAAAACCGCGATCGCTCAGCATCTCTTTGCATTATGCCATAGCCCCAGCGCTGGTTTTCAGCAACATGACCGGTGACATCAATCGGTGCAGCAAGCGTTTAGATCTAAGAGAAAAAATACAATACCTAATTCAAAACGAATAACTCGTTTTCATAAATCTACGAATAGCATTACAATTTCATGAATAACCCTCAAATTGCTTTAACCAAATAACAAAACCAGGACAAGCCCATTAATCAACAGGCAACAACAAAAACTTGCAATTAATGTTAAATGAAACTAATTAATAAATTCCTGAGTACGGACGCAAAACGTTCCCACTTTATAGTGTCATAAAGTAAAGCCGCAAAGACCGAGATTCAAGCCCAAAGTCTAAACAAGGTCTTTAATTTTCCACAACACTAACGTATAATTACACGCAATGCTAAACTAAAACAAGAAGCGCGCCCATTTCAATTCTAAATGAGATTTAGACACAACCTCATTAAGTCTAAAAGGCTGCAAGTCTGTGTATTCATACCTCGCTTCATCAGTTAGTCTCACTGAAATTAATAAAAACAAACAATGTGGAATAGAAATGTAGATTTTATACGAGTTTGTCTGAAATTCTAGATACTTTTGCACGGAGTCACGTCGGGCAATATCGCATATGTTCCGAGTTTGAGCACAGCAATATTGCATAAAGAATATGTTTTCGGTACATTGCCTACAAGCACGTGGCAGGGGATGTACATGAGACCATGTTCTTTACCGTGACGTCATTTAAAACAAGGAAACTTTTAGGTAGATTTTGGCGTGTTCCATCTTTAAAATAGATTTGACTTCACTGTAGTTATAAGTCGTATAACGGAAAGGGTATGTGGAAAGTTGCGTTACTTTTACTTTACATTTGAGAATTGTGGCTCTCCGAAAGAAAGAGAGGAAACGAAGTTTCGTCTAGTTTTATCTCTCTCAAAATCATCAATCATCTATGAGGAAAGAGATAGTGCTAGACCGAAAGGATATGCCATCTCTCTCACTCTTTTCAAACCAAAAAAAAGTACTGCAGATTATACGCGTACCGCATGTCCAGTAGTATATGTCTATGACTTTCCACGTCACTTGTCTTTGTCTTTATTGACAGTTGTAGTGCGGGGACACGTTCGTTATGATTTGAATTTAAGAAATACAAACATCAAAAGTGTCTAGGGATCAAGCATTTTTATGCGGATTTCTTGAGATTGAGATGTGGCTTTGTAATAAATTTATGATTTTATAAATTTATATGGATCCTTTTTGGTGCATTTCATAATTTGAATCAGGAACTGTGAATCAAATTCGAGTAAAAGATGAAAATCAGCTGTCAATATTTTCCCTATAAAAACATACAACGCATTGAAGACATTATTAGTGCTACTGTTTCCCTACTACTGATTAAAACCAACGTTATTATGGAGCGGCGACGTCATTTAAGCAGGGAAGAAATGCTCAGAGCCGTGGGAATGATAGAAGCTGGTTCCCGGCAACGTACTGTGGCTTTAGCTCTGAATACAAGTCAGAGTGTTATCAGTCGACTTTGGACACGTTACCGAAGCACTGGTACCGTGGCTGAGCGCCATGGAGGACGGTATCGCTGCACCACACGGAGACAAGACCGATACATTCAAATCTTAACTCGAAGAGCTCCAACAATAACCGCCATGATGTTAGCCGTGAGGCTTCATCACTCTTCAGGGAACTTAATTAGCGACCAAACAGTCAGAAACCGCTTGCATGAAGTGAACCTTCATTCCCGAAGACCGCTACGGGTACCACCTATAGCAATGCACAATCGTAGGATTCGATATCAATGGGCTCTTGAACACAGAAATTGGGCAGAAGAACAATGGCGTTTCGTGTGCTTTTCTGATGAGTCTCGTTTTGGTATGAGACCGGATACAAGACGTATACGACACTGGAGAACCCCTGGACGCCAACAGCGATTAAAATCCTGCCAGGAAGTCCATCCTTATAGTGGTGGAACCATCATGGTATGGGCGGGTATTTGGATCGGCGGAAGAACTGAGTTGATTTGGATCAGAGGCAACCTCAACGCTCAAATTTATGCTGAGACGATTGTATCAGACGTCATCGTTCCTCTACAAGTGCAAATCGGTCCCTTATTTCAGTTAATGCATGATAATGCACGACCGCACACCGCAAGAGTTGTAAGACAGACTCTCGCCGCAGCTAACATCAATGTCCTGCCCTGGCCTGCTCAGTCGCCAGACTTGAACCCGATTGAGCATGCATGGGATATGCTACAGAGAAGAGCTCTGCCGAATATGGAGGGTATCCAGTCGCAAGAAGACCTTTTTTTGTTGTTGCAACGAACATGGGCGGCCATTCCACAGCGTGATTTGGATGAACTCATTTTGAGTATGCCAAACCGATGTTCTTGTGTTGTTAGTGTTCGCGGTAGAAACACGGATTATTAATTGTTTAAGTTACCCAATAAAATTTTAGAGAAAACTGTTATTTCAGTCTTTTTTTCGAACTTTTGTGTTAGTGGTTCAAATGTCAAATATCCCTTTATTAGGAAAATGGCAAATTTCTTTATTAATGCAAAGGTGACTTGGTTTATCGTTACTGTGACAAACGAAAACACTTTATTTGATGAATCCTTAAAGAAAATTTTAATTAATATCAATCAGGAGAAAAGTTATTGCAAAAATATATGTTGATCCCTAGACACTTTTGATGTGTGTATATGAACCGTTAATTTGATGCTGTTGTGGCTTGTTCAAGATTCGATCACTACTTAAAAACTAGTTATAACCAATGAAATGACTACGAACGAGTTTTAAATAATGATTGAGTTGTGAATGAGGTTCGGTAATACAAACCTTTGAGTAGATATTTTATTTTGAGTTGAAACTATGTGTACTGATTTTATACCAGCTGTTATTCTTAGTACTTTAGGAAAGCAATAGGGTTTACTGTCACAAATTTTATAGACCACAAATGCCAAGTTTAGATCCCGGATTTTACTATCTTCTAAAATATTAATCACTTACTTTGCCCACGACTTCGTTCATGTGCGTGTCATAAAACATATTGAACTAGAATTAGACTAGAATTTTATGGGTTTGAAGATTTTCACGTAGCACCTTTTCACTTTATATCCTAAATGAAAGGTAACTCAAGCATCTCTGTATGATAGCTATTTTTTTTCATTCAAATAATTTATTTCGGAAAATGCCCATATTTGCCAATGTAAGTTATCATAATCGGCTAGCCGTTTAGCCTGGGGGGCAATCGCGCTAAAATAATTCAACCAAAACAGAATTGGATCGCAACCAAATCATAACTTTTGTTATGTTTCGTATCGTGCTAACGGTTTAACCATAACTGGATCGCAATTGGAACGTAACCGCTGTCAAATGAAAAAGTTGAAACAAAACTAACTTTGTCTATGCCATCTCAAACTTGCGTCTAAACGACTAGATTTACTTATAATTGTTTTAGTTTTAATTATTATATCTGATGAAATGTATCACTCATACCTACATTGATTTTACTTCAACCGAAATTAAAACTTTAGCGCGATACGAAATGTGATCGAAACTAAACCATAACTTTAACTGGATTAGATACGAACCAGAGTTGAACTTCGACTGTTTTATTTAGCGCGATCACCCCCCAGAACAAACAAATGGATAGAACGGCACACTTTTAAAAAAGTTTTTTTCTTATTATGAGTACCATAGTTATGTAAAAAACCATTATTTGGATTTCACAGAGAGACACTTCAATTTTATTTATTACTAGCTGCGCCATGCGGTTTCACCCGCGTAAGTTTCGATATGTTTTATTTTTTATAAGTTCCGCTCCTATTAGTCGGAGCGTGATGTTAAGCATTCCTCAAGCATTCCTGGAATAATGGGCTACCCAACGCAAAAATATTTTTTTCTAATCGGACCCGTAATTCCTGAGATTAGCGCATTCAAACAAACAAACTCTTCTATTTACAATACATTTTACTTATCATTTTCCTCGTATATGGAGTAGCAAGTTGGTTTACTTAGCAGTCTTGGAATTTCCCTAGAGTGACGTCTGACAGAAAGTATCCTCAGTTCTAATTAATACTGAGTGACAGACTGCTTCAGCAATGGTTGGTGTACTCATCAATTACGCTATTAAACCTAAAATGGAACTAACTCGGTCTAAATACGAGAAAGAAGAAATATTATACTAGGGCGTTATTGATTGAAATTGCGCATGTTTTTTTTAATAATCTTTATTTTTTATAACATTGTCTTTTCTTTGCTTATGAATTGTGCCGTAAAATCGAGCCGTTGTTCATTTTAACACAGCTACATCTAAGAAAGAAAAAAAGGAAAACAAAGAACAGAACGAAAGAAACATCTAAAAAAAAGGCTATCATACTCTATACATTTATTTATTTATCGGGCCTATTTTTAAAGTTGGTTTTGACGACAAAAAGTACAATAATATTTTTCTATTAATCATTATTTCTAAAGATAAAACACGCTTTATTTTAATCAATATTAAGAGCATTGTCAACAACAATTAATTACAAGTTTACAAACAAAACTGCATAAGTATATTTAAACGTAAACAAAATGTACTTGAAAACATACAAGTAGTATAAAGGGTCATGGCTTCATGATATCCGCGTTGATAACATCATACAGATCTAGACTAATTACAGTGTTCTACATTATATCAGTATTGACCCAATTACCAATTAAAAAGGTAAGTAGGTGAAATTCAGTTCGGTTCGAGCATCGAAGTTTTCTTCCGAGAATTTTTACTAAAGTCAGGTCTTCGTATGAATAATGTGGCGTACGAGAGCCAGTGAACAATATTTATTCCAGTCATTTTGATTTCTATCTAACGGAACGTTTACTTGCGTACTTCGTGATATATTCATAAGACCTGCCCTTATTTTTAATAATCATAAACTAGTACTTGACTGCAATCCCGCCTGATGGTAACCAGTGATGCAATCGTTGATGGTAAAGCGCGCTAGTTTAACTCAAAAAAAAAAAAACTGAGTGACTAGGAAGGAAGACGGCAATTGACGGAGGTCATGCAATGTTAAACCCAACAACACGACCAACGATGCTGCGCCAAAGGGAAATTGATCTGGAGACCCTCTACGATCAAACTCACTACACAACAACATTTGGCTCATCGAACCCGGCTCACATCGCAATACAACTGCTCAGACCTGTCCTCCGTCGGCTTCACCAGACTGCCGGAATACGACGAATCGCTTGGCGGCAAGACTTTGTCTGGTGAGTGGTAACTTCTACCGGCAGCCGATGTTATGGCCTACCACCGACCTACCTACCTTATAATCTGTTTCGTGATGGCGCAACATGTCTTTGTCTTCCATAATTCTTTCTCTAATAATCGTCACCTTCGTAGTCACTGCTTATCTAACCATAAGTATTATGATTCACAAAGTCCATCCAACGTTTCTCCGGCCTTCCCCTTCACTTGTATCCTTCGATATTTGTTCTCAAACTTTCTTCACGACATTTTCCTCAACCCTCCGTATCACGCTTTGTACTTAATCTTAAATACATTCCTGAAAACTTATTTCCTGAAGTGAATTGTAAACAATCTCTAGCGTCAGAAGGATAGGGGAATGACAGTAATTATAGGACTAATGATTGAAGGATATCAGATTTGTGATTAGAGAATATCCGATTGGTGATTAGAGAATATTAAATTGGTGATTAGGTAATATAAGGTCTGAGTAACTATAGAACAAGTATAATAAGTGAGTAAAAAAATGAATGTTTGAAAAGTCTTAGTTGTTCTTAGAATTTTATCATAAAACTAAAAAAATACAAGAAAATTTGAATATGTATCGGTTATCCATAAAATTCAAAATTTCTTAATTGCAATTTTCAGGTATTGGCAGGTGGTTTGTTTAACAAAATGTGATTCGCAACCGTAACAAGTATAATATATATTTGAAAAATGAAAATCTTCAATTCATAAAATAGACTCGGCAGGAACCTTGGCTCTACCCTTTAAATTAAACTATTTGCGTACTATTTTCAGTAGCATTCAAGTATTTCTTACCGACCTTGATGCAGACTTGTGGGGTGGAATACATTAAGAATGCAAGTAGGTACATTGCATTCAAGATCATGTTGCAACATGTCAGGGGCTTAGCTTTGAATACGGAAGAGTAGGTCAGTACCTACCGGTTTCATTTGACACTATATTTGACAGTTTCGAATAACTTGACCTGCTTTCGTCCGTCTCCACCATAGATACAGGAAGCAATGAAATCCTAAATCTATGGACTCGACACGACTTTGTGGCGACATCTACTTTGCCACATATCAACTACGCTTCCCACTGACGTCAAGTAAAATTCTGCATCACGCAAACAGTGTTCATTGCGTAACTATGTAGCATTTATGTAAAGTCCCGACATTAATCATCGGGCTCTCCCCGCAGACACAGCACCCGTCTGGTCGTATGATCCTTCCCTTTCTAAAGATGATGAGCGAACCCATGTCCCTCATACGTCTATAGCATAAAGGCGCTGCAAATGTTCAAATTGTTACCACTTATATACTTGTTGACTGTAGTGTAGCGGTACTCAAATGTATTAAAGGTATTTCTTCAGATTTTCCTGTATCTTCAATATTGTGGGACACCGAACGTTTTTTGGCAACAGGATTATAGATAATTATTAGATTATAGTAAGTCAATGTTATATCTTCGCTGAGGATGATCTTTTTCAAGAAACTGTTAGTCAGGCTTTAAGTTAATTGTTTAAGTAGGTTTATAATGTGACAAACACGGTCTTTTCTTTGTTCTTATTTGAAACTTGACTGATTAAAACTGTGTAAATGATTGACATATTTCTTTGTTGTACTTAATACCCAACTGAGCAACATAATAAAAACATCTCTCATTTGATTAAATTCGGCAACGAGTAAAACAATACATACGGTGCATTTCTTTCAATTAACTCAACAACAAAAATAACAATAAAATGACACATAGCTACGAACACAACCACAGTTTCAGTATAACGAACATTATACAATTTGTGTAAACGTCCATTTGAGCGACGTCCATTGAAAATTGAGCTGCGACGGTTCATTAAGCTTCGTCTGCCATTGTTCAGAGGCCTTGTCCGCGAGGGGTGAAGGAGACCAAGTAATTCTGGTGATTTTGAGAGGAATTCCCGGTATGAAACCTCCCCGTTCGGGGGCATGCGGTGGCCATACGTCATGCCTGACACTCAGTAGCTATCCCACGAGGATAGAGCGGAAACATACAGTAATCCAAGCGTTGAAATTATACGCCGACCTTCGAACAGAAATATCTTACTGAAACCTATCACGAACTATGCTGTACGTGGGTCTAGTAGATGTTTTGGCATTACCAGAACGTGCTGTCTCGTCATTTACATCAGAAGCTGAGATATTTTTGAGATAAGATCTTGCTGATCTAAGGCTCCGCTTGTAACCTTCCCTTGCTTCTTAGATCTCTTTTATGTAACCTTCTTGATGTCATTATCATCCTCAAACCTTAATCTACAATGAAAACAACAAAAAAGAACTTTGCATGCACGTTTTCAGTTATCTAGAAACGTGATTGTATGAAGAAGCGTCGCCTTGGAGCCACTTACAAAGGTTACATTATATAACGCCATTAACAAAATTCCTTTGGCAATGAAACAAAATGTAACAAGTGCAAACTTCCACTGGCAATTATAAGGTAGGTTAAGTTCAGTTTAGTTCGACCACCAAAGTTTTCCACCGAGGGTTTTACCGAAGCTAGGTCTTCGTATGAATAATGTGGCGTACGAGTGCCAGTGAATAGAATTTGTTCGGGAATTTTTTTGAAAAGAAATGATTCCCCGTAATGTTTCCGCTGAGCAAGAAAGGATAATTTTGTGGAATATCTCTGTTTCAAAATTCCACTGAAATCTATGTAGTGCTTGATAATTCTCGCAATTGATAAATCAAATCATTTATTTCAAATAAACCAGTTACAGGCACTTTTGAATTGTCAGAAGGTCGGTCAGTCAATAAGATGAAGCTAGTCGCCCATTCCAAAGAGTAGGTACCTATGGAGAAGAACGGGCAAGAAACTCCATGGACACTCTTTTAAATTTTCAAGCTATTGTTACAAATATTTGATTACATCATTCATGTTGATATCAACCGTGTGAGAACGATGCAGAAATATATTGTACGCTGAGAGCGTCCATTATGGAAAACACACAACTATCAATTCAGAAATTAAAATACGCCGTGGCAGCTAAGAGATGACCAGTCCCCTCCGACGGCGTCCGTTCACGAACATGACGTATGGATCAGCATCATTCAGCTCAACCATATTGAAGGGAACCTAATGACCCAACACACACGCCACCATCAGCAAGTCAATAAAAAAGACTAACTAAACAAAAAAATGCCTTACAGCACATTCGTACATTGTGCTCACACGTTTGCCATGCAATTATAGAACACTAAGAAATTGAATCTACACAATGCTAAGATAGTTTTGTCCAAGGTTCAGCAGCTCCAACAGTGTTCCCGAATACTAAGTTTAGCTCCTGTGTAGCTGTACAAGTGCCGAACACCTCTGTCAGCGATACAATTCCGTAACGTACAATATGCTTGGCTGCATAGTGTGTAATACAGGCTTTGAATTAATATTATAAACAATTACATATTAAAACTACAAGGAAAAATCAAAGAACAATCAGTGCATAGAAATCGGACGCAGCTCAAGCCCAAGCCTTTTTGTCCTCAATATAATCCTTCACACTATAAAATGCTTTCTGACACGACTTACGTTTAATGAAGGATTTGAATTTATTCAGGCTCAGATCTTGAACCACCTCTGGAATTCCATTGTAAAAATGTATACATTGGCATCTGAAAGAGCCACGTATTTTCTTGAGCCTTGTTGTAGGTACAATAAATTTGTGCCTGTTCCTAGTAGGTATTTATATTAAGGACATCACTGTATTTTTTAAACAATTTTATATTTTTATGAGCATACAAAAGATTTTCATAAATATATATATATATATATATATAATAAAGGTTTTAGTGGTAGGAGATACTAAATTCTACGTAATGTTCTTAGCTATTGTTACTTACCGCATCCTCGCGCTCGCGTGGTATTACGTCATTATATCACAATCACATTTCGGTTTTTCTTTTTCGTTGACAAAAAAGGTAATTTACTACGGTGTCTTCTCGAATCGTAATCGATGGGTTCAATAGTGATTTTCATTCGTAAAAGTACCTACGAAAACAGACAAAAACGTAGCAGAATTAATCAAAGATATCTAGATTAATTCTCTTGCGTATTCCTTTTTTACAAAACCTAGGTATCGTATACATTGTTTATTGACAAAATGTGTGAAGTCTAAAGATATCGTTATATTTAATCTTGTCTTTAGTTTCAAAGATAATTTTAATACAATTGGGTTGTATCTTACAAAATAATTTAATGTCCATCAGATCAATTTATAAAAAATATTGAACACGTATTTTTTATTTTTTCTTTCATTCAAATACTTAGGAAGATATATTGATTTGAAATGTCGCATGACGTCACGCCGTGCTACTACAAAATTATACAAAGGCGTGACGTAATTAGCTCCCACTCCGTAATTTTAATACGCTGTATCCCAGTAGCTTTTGGTACTTTCGACAAAACAAAAAATAGGTACGGGTCTTAATTTTCTTTATTATCGATAAGACGGACTAATTATTTTTTGATTTTCATACCTTGGATACATCCCTACTCCGTGCAAAAAAAAAATGCCGTATTGAATCACCCACATGAATAAGTATTTATTGATCATGACCCGCAGACTGAACTGGGTTGTGCGGGGGTTTGGGCGGTTGGCTTAAATCGAGATATACACTGCACTGTATGCAAGTCGCGTACATGAAGCCGACCGCCTCTGTGGCTCTGGAAATCGATTCACTATATCCAATTGTAACCACTTGAACTGAATTGTTCTTTTTAAAATGAAAAATCGCTAGAGTTTTGCTTAGATTGTTTTATAAGAAAACTAGCTTTCCGCCCGCGGCTTCGCCCGCGTGGAGGACGGTTATATCGCGCTTTTTAGATTTCCCTCGGGAATATCATTTTTTTCCGGGATAAAAGGTAGTCTAAACCTTCCTTAAGAATCACTCTATCTATTAAAAAAAACCGCGTCAAAATCCGTTGCGTAGTTTTAAAGATCTAAGCATACCTACATACGGACATACAGCGAAAGCGACTTTGTTTTATACTATGTATTGATAATGATATTAGGTAGAATAGGTGGCCTAGTGAAGTCGTGGTGGCCTAGTGGTTAAAACACCAGCCTCTCAAGTATGGGTGCGCGGGTTCGATTCCAGGTCAGACAAGTACCAATGTAACTTTTCTAAAAGTTATATGTACTTTCTAAGTAGGTATATCTTGGACACCAATGACTGAAGGTGAAGGAAAACATCTTGAGGAAACCTGGACTATAAGTCTAAAATCGGCAACCCGCATTGAGCAAGCGTGGTGATTACGCTCAATCCTTCTCTGTATGAGAGGAGACCTGTGCCCGGCAGTGGGACGATAAAAGGTTGATGATGATGATGAGGTAGACTATATTTATATATAACACTATACTTATTTTTTATTAAGTAAAGATTAATATACAAGATAAAAAACACACCTATAAAAACAGATTTAATTAATTTTCCTCGTGATCTCTTGCACAATGTTATTATAATTTATATGGACTTTTTCTTGAGTCACCTAAGATATACGTAAGGAGCATAAAACCGCAATTTTACTAAATGAGCTATATAATTCTGAGAAAAATATCAAAACAAACTTGTAGTCGTATATATTAAGTTTTTTGGCAATCGCGCTAAAATAATTCTCCCAAAACAGAATTGGATCGCAACCAAACCATTGATATAATATTAAACTAAGGTAGATACGTCACTAGCGCACTGAAAATGAAGCGTACAAAAGGAGGTAAGTCCAGCAAGTCGCTTTAGTTTTCGTCGATTCTATTTAAGCGCAAACGACAAACACTAACCATCTTTTTCTTCTCTATGCTTTAGATTGCGCCCCATCTCACTCACACTGTGCCAACGTGTGAAATGTACGCAGAATAAAAAAATTGCATGTGTGTGCTGCTGCTCCGATCGGCACATTTATTTTGGTTAATTTGTTAGAGCATCATCATCATCATCATCCCAGCGTTAATCCCAGTCGCATCCGCAGCCTTTTCAGCTTTGGAGTCTGGTTAGAGCATATCATATCTGTTTAATATTATATCAATGAACCAAACAATAACTTTTGTTATGTTTCGTATCGCGCTAACCTTTTGACAGATGGTTTAACCATAACTGGATCGCAATTGGAACGTGACCGCTGTCAAATGAAAAATCTGAAACAAAGCTAACTTTTTCTGTACCATTTGTCAAACTTACGTCTAGACGATTAGATTTACTTATAATTTATTTAGTTTTTATTATTATAACTGACGAAATGCATCACTCATACATTGATTTTACTTCAATCGAAGTTAAAAGTTTAGCGTGATACGAAATGTGAACTTTAACTGGATTATAAACGAACAAGAGTTGAACTTCTACTGTCGCGATACCGGATTTTTCGGATTTTTTATGCTTATTTTTCTATGCTGATATTTTTATTTTAATCTATTAATGATATATACTAACGAGTTTAAGGGAACGCCCTCTGTTATTTAACATACTGTATATTTATATATTATAAACTAGCGCTTGACCGCAATCCCGCCTGATGGTAAGCAGTGACGCAATCGTTGATGGTAAAGCGCACTAGTTTATTAAGAGCCTATTCACTCTAGCCTTGAAGACACTCAAATTGTAGTCCGACGGAAACACCGCCGCTGGCAAATTGTTCCAGTCCCTCGATGTACGCGGTATAAAGGAGGAGGCGAAACGCTTCGTCCGGATCGTAGAGGTGTTAACAACGTAAGGGTGGAAACCAGCCGTACGACGGGTCGTCCGATGGTGGAACGGGTTTTCTTACTATTTCATTAAGAAAAGGATAGAAGATAACATTTTAGTTTCATCCTGTCAAATTAAGACATTCCATAGACAATTTAGACGCGATTATAAACATGGCGACCAAAAATACGTCAATTTAAACTAACATAATTTATCTTCTGTCCCTTTCTTAATGAAATAGAAAGAAAAAGATGTACTGAACTTAAAGTTAGTTTAGTTTGTGAACAAGGGAATCAAGTCATTGGCATCGATTCTCTTGAAATTCTCGATTTTTAGTTAAAAAATATACCGAAATGTTATACTGAAAAATTGAAAAAAAAAATTATGTTGTTGTAATAACTGTGGAAATGTTATACTGTAAAATGATAAAAAACCGGCCAAGTGCGTGTCGGACTCACGCACAAAGGGTTCCGTACCATTGATTTATAAAATTAAAGGATTTAAGTAATTTGTATGAAAGATTACGCGGTAATAAGCGGATTACGATGTATTAAAAAAAACTACTTACTAGATCTCGTTCAAAGCAATTTTCATTGGTAGTTTTTACAGTCATTATAAGTATTTTTTTAGATTTTTCATTTTCTTAATTTAGAAGTTAGAGGGGGGGGGGGGGGGTAACTTTTTGTCACTTTGGAAGAGCCTGTCACGCAAACTATTCGGTTTAGAAAAAAAATATTTTAGAAACCTCGATATCAGTTTTGAAGAACTATCTATAGGTACCTAGCCCACACGTATGTGTTTGATGGAAAAAAAATTGAGTTTCAGTTCTAAGTATGGGAGCCCCCAATATTTATTATTATTTTTTATTTTTGCATTAAAATCTTAATGCGGTTCACAGAATACATCTACCTACTAAGTTTTAACAGTATAGCTCTTATAGTTTCGGAAAAACATGGCTGTGACATACGGACGGATAAACAGACGTGACGAATCTATAAGGGTTCCGTGTTTTGCCATTTGGCTACGGAACCCTAAAAATGATGTTGTTACAGGCATATTTCTTAAAGTTGGTTAATGATATTTAGGTACTCCGTAATGTTTTAGACTCTGTATTACCTACACATATGTACCTAAGTATCTGAGCAGCGCAATAACTGGTTGCGTAATCTTTCATTATGACAGTTCAAAAATATTCATTGCGTCATTTGCGTTGTTGGTCAGACAAACTTTTGGAACCTAAGAAGCAATGGTTATCTCTTTTAAAATTATTCATATTTTGATTGAAAGTGTTACGCAATCAGGGTACAGGTGATTTTTATTTGAACCGTTTATTCCTCAGGGCGGAAACTATTTCTGAAAGTTACATATTACGTTGAATGATAGAGCGATACGTGTGCCATTAATAATTAAGATGACTACGGAATACCTAATCAACTAATTAATTTAACGTGATAAAAGTTGGCCGGTCTAAGAAACTTACTAAACTAAGAAAACTTAGACTTTTAAGAAAACATTTTCCAATAAATAAGACAGGGAAAGACTTAGTTTAATTGACTTATACTACAAGTTACCTAATGAAAAATTAAGTGATCAAATATTTAGCCGATTTTCCTTATTTCGCAAATGGGTAGGACGGGTACATAATTTATTGCCATAAGCAACGATTTTATACACCACAGTAATTACAGGAAGCAAGGGTAAAAAGAACCAGTAAAGGCGATCTTCCTTGTTGCATATAGTCAATAACAAAACATGTCATAAATATAATAGATTGTCTTTTCATACACAAGGAAGGCGTGATAGATGAAGAACTGGCATATCAAAGGAGGCTGATAAATGTTCAGACGTTTTAATCACTGACAGTCAATGGCTAAACATTTTTTATTATTATTTAACATTGGCGTTGATTATACCCTTCTTTTAGCTTCGAATGCCGATAAAGGAAACTGTCTTTAGAAGTGCTTACAATATATCTGAAGAAGACCTACATAGTCCTTCAAATTAAGGATGTTCCTGGGTAAAAAAAAATATTCTATTTAGTCCGTCTTCCAGATTATAGAAAACTATTGGATATGTATATTTTGTTTTATCAAATCAATAAAAATTGACAAATATAAAAGGCATCAAAGATCAGGCGTGGTGGCTGGTGACGTCACTGCTCGCTAAAAAGTGTAGCGTGCAGTGACACCACACGAGTTTTCAACGCACTGTGTCGTCTTCATTTTTTGTTTATATGAAAAAAAAAAAATACGTGTCTAGCATTTTTGGGAAATTTGACTGACGAACTCATTAGTTTTTTTTAGTCAACTACCCTGTTAGGAGATTAGTTTTTTTTGTAGTGTGGCACTAGTTATGACTTTGTGCCAATTTCAAGTAAAATAAATCTTCAAAAGTTCTTCTTTCTTTCTTTCTTTTATGGATTCGCACGGTTTGTGCATTTAAACACAAAAGAAATCAGTTTTTTTTTTAAATTAACTGGCCACACGTTCTTGTACTGAGAACCACAGATACAACAAGTTCATTCACTTTTCATGTCCAATGTGCAGTACAAAAAAAGAACATATTTTCATTTTGATGTGACACAAACGTATCGAATATGTATCGTTAACCCTCGGGATATTTTTAAAACCCTATTAAACGACTGCGCCCAAAATGCAGATGGTTGAACTGATTTATTTCTGTGGTTAACCCGTAACTGCCAAAATAAATGTTTTTCCGAACAGATACGTACGTAAATATTATTACAGTCAAACCAATGACCTTCTAATAATATCATTTCGTTCAAATAACCATAATATTTACAGAAGTATAGATAAGTACAGACGCCAGCAAGTCAAGTTAACCGAAACTGTCAAAGGAGATGTTTCAGAAATATATGGAGCCCGGGCCAGCACATTACACACTTAATGCTAGGTATAATTACGCTATAGTTAACCGTTTTTAATGTTAATTTCCTATATTTTGGCTTAGTTTTTATACAGATGCAATTTAACTCGGCCAAGGAGTCCAACACAACTACTAATAAATATGGTGGTCAGCAATAAGCGAAATAAGATTTTGACAGTGACATTTGATTGACGTGTCATGTATCTAAGGCTATCGTATCTATATTATCTACCATATGACTGCGAAAAAAACAAAACATGAATTTCGAACATACGGCCCATTAAATAAGCACAATCAACTCAAATTAACACTCGACACGAACACAACGGGAAAATAGAACTGTCAAAGTCGCCAATCGAACGTCATTAAAAAAGTGTCATGGCTACCTTAATAAAGGTTTAGCTCACTAAAAAACGTTTCAAATAATTAATTATCTAAACTTGTATTTTTATTCAAATTAATTTAGTAATATTTTTATGAAAATATTCTTTTTTTTTTCCTTTTTATCTATATAGCGTACAACTCAAATTAACACTCGACACGAACACAACGGGAAAATAGAACTGTCAAAGTCGCCAATCAAACGTCATTAAAAAAGTGTCATGGCTACCTTAATAAAGGTTTAGCTCACTAAAAAACGTTTCAAATAATTAATTATCTAAACTTGTATTTTTATTCAAATTAATTTAGTAATATTTTTATGAAAATATTCTATTTTTTTCCTTTTTATCTATATAGCGTACATAGTGGTGGCCCAAAATGAAACATCTCCTTTTCCCATTCGGTTTTGAAGTCTGATAACCAGTCTTACCCGGGGGTATTGTCCAGTTACCCAGTAGGTAATTGGGTTTTAAGGATCTGACAGGCTGTGTATGTAGGAATTGGCTCGAGATGGTGATATTATGACCCATATAGCCTTTTTATAAACATAGATTTTATTCTTTCTCTTGACAACTAAGAACAGAAAAATATTTTTTTTTTTTAATGAGGTAAGGGCAATAACAATAACTAAAAAAATCCAAAAAAGGTTGATATAAAAAATATCGGTTATTTCTCAGTTTACAAAAAGCTTAAGTAGGTTTAAAGAATTTTTATTTCACAAAAGAAAATAATAAAGTTCATTTACATGAGATTTAACATTTAACGTTTAAACCAATTTCTCGTCTAGTGACAAAGCATGCAGATATAACAATAGGTAAAACAATAACAAACCTAAGTGTGGGTAGTTATATAGTACATTTAAAAACAAGTTAATACGGCTGGCCAATTTGAAACCAAACACTGACCACCAACCATGTACTGATTATTTACTTATTGAGCAAATTAATGTGTAATCTTAAGAATTTAATGGTGATTAAATTCTTAAATTTTACTAGCGTGCAGATCTTTCTTTTTCCCGCCATTTCTTGTGACTGACAGATGTCATTACTGACAGGAGCCCCTACAAGAACAGAACCTCCTCTTTAGTGAATGAGACAGTGTTTAAATACAACGTGTAACATATGGGGTATATACATACCAAGGGCATGGCACCTTTACATGATATCAAACGATATTGGGAGGGTTTTTTAATCCTATCTCTTAATGTTAAGAAGTTCTGAGAAAAAACACCTCCTGTGATAGGCTACTACCATACTAGGCGCACAGAATTATTGGAGACATTTATCGCCATTTTGACAAGTAACGTCACATGTAACGAGTAGTTATTAACGTATCCAGTGTGGTGCCACGTTTATTATGATTTGAATTTAAGAAATACGCGGAACCGATAATTTGTTATCAATTTTTTGAATATTTTATTTTGAGTTGAAAGCCTTCCGATATTGTTTGATATCATGTAAAGATGCCATGCCCTTCGTATGTATATACCCTCTATGTTACACGTTGTATATCTAACAAAAGTTGCAAAAAAAACCGTGAAGAAAAAAAAAGTAACGTACTTCAAGTAATCGTTTTCTCCGTGGTAGGCAACAACATCAGCCGCCGGCATAAGTTACCACCCACCTGACAAAGTCTTGCCGCCAAGCGATTCGTCGTGTTCCGGCATGATGTCTGGTGAAGCCGTACGGAGGACGGGTCTGAGCAGTTGTGTTGCGATGTGCCTAATGTTGTTGTGTTGGGAGTTTGGTCGTGGAGGGTCTCCAGATCATCCTCTGGCGCAGCATCGTTAGTCGTGTTGTTGGGTTAAACATTGCATCACCTCGCTCAACTGCCGTCTTCCTTCCTATTCACTCAGTTTTTTTTTTAAGTGAATAGGCTTAATAAGCTAGTGCGTTTTACCATCAACGATTGCATCACTGCTTACCATCAGGCGGGATTGCAGTCAAGCACTAGTTTATAAGTAATAAAAAAAAAAGTAAATAGAATACATAAATTAGTATTTTCGTGCTTACAAAATACAACATAACATTGCAAAAGGAAATATGAAAAGCTAAATCTAAATCATAATAATCACAGTTTAGGAATCCACTGTTTAGTAATCTGAATTTAGCAATGAAACTAAAATTAAATGGAACTACACACTACCTACACACTCAGCTCAAAATTACCGGGTTTATTTATAAACGACGATTACTTACAGTTTAAACTTCAAAATATACGATTAAAGAGTTGCTGGGAGGCAATCGAGCTAATATAATTCAACCAAAACAGAATTGGATCACAACCAAACCATAACTTTTGTTATGTTTTGTATCGCGCTAACCTTTTGACAAATGGTTTAACCATAACTGGAACGTAACCGCTGTCAAATGAAAAATTTAAACAACTTTTTCTATGCTTACTTTTTCTATGCTATGTTAAATTTACGTCTAAACGATAAGGTTTACATAAAATTTATTTAGTTTTAATTGTTATTTCTGACGAAATGTATCACTCATACCTACATTGATTTTACTTCAACCGAAGTTAAAACTTTAGCGCGATACGAAATGTGATCGAAACTAAACCATAACTTTAACTGGATTAGATACGAACCAGAGTTGAACTTCGACTGTTTTATTTAGCGCGATCACCCCCCTGATAACTTAACTTTAAGGAATGTTTATAAAATCCATACTAATACTATAAATGCGAAAGTATCTCTATCTGTCTGTCCGGCTTTCACGCCAAAACTACTGAACCGATTGTAATAAAATTTGGTACACAGATAGTCTAGAGCCTGAGAAAGAACATAGACTATAAAACATCCCGCTATGACCAATAGGAGCAGAGCAGGAACCAAAAATGTTGCGAAAACGGGAGCAAACGCGGACGTACATATTGCTCCCATTATTTTAACAGACGCTTATTTTATATCAACTGAGCTCTTTCGGTTCGAAACTTACGCGGGTGAAACCGCGGGGCACAGCTAGTAGTGTAATAAACATCACACATCTAGTCCCTGAAACTAGACAGTCTATCTCCATGTTCACCAGTTCTGTTTAAATTCCATAATGTAATTACCTACTTTATCAAGTGCCATATAATAGGGGCGACCTCTCCCGACTGCTTATTTTTCTAAATAAAAAAAAAAAACTTTTGAACTCGTTTCATATGCATCGTAGATCCACGCGAAACACGATAGCTTTTTAAATTATTGTTTCTATTAATACGATGCCGACGTTTTAGTACAATAGGAAAAAATAAGTAAAATATCATATGTAATTGCAAAAAAGCCATTAACACGGCATAATTTAAGAATCACGACTTCTACTGATTGGCCCCAGTTGTCCAGTTCCCAGTTGCCCCAGAAATCATGCACTGCAGTGGTCTTTACAATCACTAGACGTCTTTGTCAAAATATACAGTTACGTACAATTAGGAATCTACTGTTTAAAAAGCTGAAGCAACGTAACCAAAATAAATTAAACTACAAACCAAATTAGCATAAGGCCGTTCGCACTCACGCGTGTTTTTTTTTTTTGGGATGGAATCATCAAATGACCTCTCCCGCTCTGAGCGGAGCGGGATGGCGTGGTCAGACTTTTACTGACTGAAACCCACCCATGTTCCTTCACTTGCCTGTGCGACGGCCAGAGCCACGGTTTCTCTTTTAAACAACCTGCATCTCTGGCCCAGGAGGCATCGGTCTTTGTGGACCCCGTCACGATGTGCTGACACCTCTTTAAGGCGCGCGTGAAACACAACGCGCCGTCGACCTGGGCCTGTTTCTTACCGACGTTGTTTAGACGACCTAGTTCGGAGACACCATCGGACTAGGCCGTATCCTGCGGCGGCTAGTGGCGTAAGGGCGCTGGGATTCCCGCTGCCTCAGGCGCTCCGCCTCCTCCTTTGCCCGCATCACTGCTTCGCAGAAGGAGGTGACGGCCTGCCATGCACTCTAGCTCCGGACCATAGCCTGGACCTAGATCGGACGCAAGAGATCGCTGCCGATCGCCGCTACGAGGACACGGCGGTGCTCTACCCAAGCCGGGCAGATGTCCACCATATGCTCCACCGTGTCATCAGGGCGATCCACACAGTGGTGACACCCTGGTGATTCCTCCCGCTTTATTCGGAACAGTAACCTCCCGAAACAGTAACCTCGACAGCCTCCGTGGCGTAACGGTAGCGAACGCGGCCGCTGCGCAAGGAGGCGCGGGTTCGATCCCCGCGCAGTGCAAATATTTGTATGCATGAATATGAATAATTGCATTGGTCTGGTCGAGCCTCGGAAAGCACGTTAAGCCGTTGGTCCCGGCTGCCATACAAACACCTAATGGCAGTAGTTAGGGGTTGTTGGAGCCCTCAAAAGTTCAACAATTGCTCTAACTGCAGGGCTTCGATATCGCCTTCGGGTTGTAGAGGTCAGTTGGCAGTCGCTTCACGGAAAATATCGAAGCTTAGCCAAATCAGCAGTTAGACTGGTAAAGCGGACCCCAGACTAAAAAGCTAAAAGAGCTTCGGATGCGACTGGGATTAACGCTGAGATGATGATGAGTAACCTCCCGAAACAGCCATGTCTGGTAAGGACCTGTGTCAGGCGGAAGGTAGGAGCGCCGTGGTGCCTCTCTAGCCACTCCTGAAAGAGGAGACTTACCGCAGCTATTGTGGCGTGCTCAACACGCGTTTATCTTGCCTGTAAATAAGTACGGTTTATTTGCCGTGTGTATTACTCATCGTCTTCTACTAAAAGTTTTTTTGTACGACACGGTATATACGTCGATGTTCCTCTAAAAACCGTGTCGTGTATAAAGAACCTAATCCTATTATTATAAACTACAATGTTATTAACTTACTAGCTTGTCCTACATGGAAAATTACCATAATTCTATTAAACAAACACAAAAGCGAACATCTTTTATTCGGGATCACGTACGGAAGCCTTTGGAAACTCATTGATGAAACCTTACCCGAAAGATTGTGTCCCACTTTTCACGACGCCGAAAGCCGAAAGCCTGTCAAAGCCTGCATTATTCTTTTGTCTCCTTCTTAGTAACAAAGTATTGACTTGATGTTTGTGGGTACCTGTATCCATAGACATATATACTAATGGACACGCTGTACGCGTATAATCTACAATATATTTTTGGTTTGAAAAGAGTGAGGGAGATGGCCTATGCTTTCGCTCCAGCACTATCTCTTTCCTCATAGATGATTGATGATTTTGAGAGAGATAAAGATAGATGAAACTTTGTTTCCTCTCTTTACCATCACTAGTGCGCTTTACCATCATCGATTGCGTCACTGCTTACCATTAGGCGGGATTGCGGTCAAGCACTAGTTTATAATTTATAAAAAAAAGAGTGCCACAATTATTGTCATCTCTAAGGCATGTCCATTATAATATGTCCATGCCTGTATCAATGAATGGTATAGATAGATATATGCATGAAACAATTAAATACCACATGAGTACCTACTTAGGTAATGAATTGTATTGCGCTTAAGACAGTGGCGTAACCGCGTAATGGTTATTCTTTCAGCAAACTTTTTTTTTAATATTCTGTCTGCGTCCTGCGGATAGATCCGAAAAACTTTCCACTGCGAGAGAATATCAGGATAAAAAGTCCCAATTCAGATCAAGGTTTACCAATGTGCCAAATTACACCTGAATTCGTCATACTGTTTCTGCGTAAAAGCAACGACAAAGAAAGAATGAAGAAGCTATAAAGAAGTTTTATACGATATTGCTAACCGATTGCTCTTTAAAAAAAAACCTCCGAAATGTCTTTTTCAGAATTTCGTATCTACATCAGTTCAACACGTCACTAACACACACACACTTTTTCCACTTTATTTAAACAACCCAGTAGTGGCAATTCCAGATAACATATTTCACAACACCCAAGGGAAGAATACAGTTTCCTACGTGTGCTAAATGGCAAAGCTTTCCTCGAGAAATCGTATTAGGATATTCAGGAATTGATACCGTACAGTTATAATATATCAGTAGGTAAAGAAGTAAATAAAAGTGCTGCCGATCGATTCAGCAGGCCAATTGCTTAGCACACTATCAGTAGCAATGGGTTTCATTTTGACAGTTCAACACGCAATGAATTTTGTTGAACTGACAACACCATTGCTACTGTCACTTATTACCCAACTAGCTTTCCGCGAGCAGCTTCGCACAGGTGGAGTTCGGTTATATCGCGCTTTTTAGATTTCCCTCCAGAATATCAACTTTTTCCGAGATAAAAAGTAGCCTATTATTTTATCCGGACTTCTAACTATACGTCTGCAAAATTTCAAAGTAATCGGTTCAGTAGTTACGGCGTGAAAGCGGAACAAACAAATAAATTCACTTTCCGGTATATAATATTAGTAAGGATTACCCCACATAAACATAAGACTATTCAGCTTCTACCAGTTGGCAAGGCATCTAAAAATACTAGTTTGTTACACGTAATCAATATTTACACTCTATAAGGAAGCATAACAAATAAGCTTAATCGTAAAACATTTACACGTCTCTTGTGCTTGTATTTATTTGCTTTTAGACTTAATGTTGTACATGACTACCGAGGCATTATGGACGGACAACAGCAGCAGTTATTTGACAGTTTAGGGTAGCTTGCCCTAAATTGTCAAATATTCCCAACTAGCTTTCCGCCCGCGGCTTCGCTCGCGTGGAGATCGGTTATATCGCGCTTTTTAGATTTCCCTAGGGAATATCGTCTTTTCGGGGATAAAAAGTACCATAGTATTTAATCCGGACTTTTAACTTTACGTTTGAAAAATTTCGAAGCATTCGATTCAGTAGTTACGGCGTGAAAGCGGAACAAACAAACAAACAAACTCACTCTCGATTTATAATATTAGTATGATTCCCAATTAATCTTGAGCAATCTTAATCTTAATGCTTTTGCAATAAAGTTGAAAATTTAATAAAGAAATACTTGACGTGCTGTCGTCTGTACCATACCAAATAGCTTTGATGATGGCATTCTCCGATTTGCTAATAGCGACATAAAGGGATCATTCACTAAGCCGAGCCAGGAGCTCAGGTTTAGGTATAAGGGCCTCGCATACAATAATGAGGAAATCTCTCGCCAACTGTTCGACACAATTGGCATTGCCATTCAACGTGGTAATACTGCCAGTCTGTTCAATCAGTTCTGGGTACGTTTTCGGATGACAGCGATGCGGACGAGTAGTGAGTACCTACATCGATACCTAAGCGTTCTTTCGTCTATGGATTTATGTATTAGTATAATTAATTAGACATTTAGTTTAGTACCTAGTGTCATGTGTGCAATAAAACAGTCGGTTCTAATAACTAACGACATTAAAGGATATTAGGTATATATTGAACTTACTGCCTTCTTCGGCAAGTTACTCCGGCTGCGACAGGGGTAATGGCAGTTTACAATGAGCTGGCTAGTAAATTCAATCTAAACCCCATTGTTTGTAATTTAAAACATTCGATTTTTTTTTTTAGGTTCCCCACACGAGGAATTACTCCTGTATCGTGGATGCGTATACAAAGACTTAACTTACACCTACCATCTTATCTCTTCACCACCTGTGGTTGACTGGTAGTGAATGCCTAAGGCATTAAGTCCACCTCTGTACGTGTCATGTGCAAAAGATTAAAAAAATAAATAAATACAGAAACAGCCTGACCCGGAACAACTACCTGTAGGTCATCCGAAGAATCCGCGACACGCGTCTCAGAAGTCGATCGCTCAGCCACTGCACCAACCGCATCGACAAATCCACTCACAGTTTCATCTCGGTGACAAACAAATATCCAAAACTTATCTCAATGTAGGAAAATTAGATATATTTTTGATAGATTGATATAGTTATAACCCTTGTAGATTTACCATTATTACCGAGAATTACCATTTTGGTAAAAGCAAGCTTTTTTGCGGAGAAAAACTCAAATACCTCAAACGCCCCGACAGCTGACTGGTCCTATTTTGTGTCATAACCATCTTCTTATGTTCTTATGTTTTGTCTCCAGATGCGAGGATGGTGGAGGCGGCGCGGCGACAGGCACGGGCGGGCGCGCGGCGTCGCTGCGGCTCGCCAACGGGCGGGTTGCGGCGCAGTCGGCGGAGCAGCTGCCCCATTCGCCGGCCGACTGCGCGTCCGTGCGCATTTCCATGGACAACACCAACACCTGCTGCACCGACTCGCTCGTCACCGCCCTCGACGACGAGACATTGCTGCTAGGTAAGTGTCGCGACACATCTACGGAACGTACGGCTCCGAAAGTTCGCTCGCAGCGTATTTCAAGTACTCAATGACACATCAGCCAAAATTACACCGCGTTCGGCGTAGGGCCTAACCTTCCTTCGGGCGGTTTTTTCAGCTAAAACGCATTTAATGTATTTTGCATAACAAGCGACACATCACGCGATACGTTGCGCGACCGAAAGTTCGGCGGACGTAGCTGAACGTTCGGCTTCTAAGCCCTCTATAATAGCTAATATTCTAATTAAATCCATTTTTCTGGGCAATTCAGGTACGTCACAAAAACCGCACACCATAAAGTGTCGACACAGACAGACTGACGATGACGCCACGTAATTTTCTGTCGCGTACCGCGCTGAACAAGACGCCGCGCCGCGTTGGTCGACCGCTTGGTTTGTCATACCTAACAACTGAATATTGCGACTGACACTTCAGCCGCTGAGCTTTCGGCGCCGTACGTTCCGCAGATGTGTCCTCACCCTAAGTCTCAAAATTTTTTTAGTACTAATGACAACTAGCGTTGACGAACTTAAAGAAGAAAAATCTTATGGGAATGAGGCCACAGCAGCCAAAAATATAACTCTCCAGGGTACAGCACAGTTAGGCTTCAGTTCCATATGGTTTTTTGATTTCGCTGGTAACTATACAAGCGGCGCCACATAGTTTGTCATCCACGTCGATTCGTTGAAAAAATGTTACAGGGCATCCTAGTTTCACAGTGGTCTCAGTCGCCTGAGTACTCGTAATGAATTTACATGCAACAACTTTCTTGATAAGAATAGGACCACCTACAGTCGTTAATCAGTTTTAGAACTCCCCTTGGTACTTGAAAAAGTAAATAGGTAATACAAAAAACAACAGTTAGGAGTTTACTACAGGAATTAACTACCTAGCGCCTGGCTTAATTAACTAGTGCGCTTTACCATCAATGATTGCATTACTGCTTACCATCAGGCGGGATTGCAGTCAAGCACTACTTTATAATGGCTTATGTTTAACTTACCACCAGATATAGTAACAAATAGCAGACAAAAATAGTAAATGATCACCAAAATGAAACTCGCATTTTAATGTAAAATTATAACCAAAGTTTTAACACTTTGCTATCCTATTTAAGTAAAATGACTCCAAGTAAATCATGAGTAACCCCAAAATAGTAAATGATCACCAAAATTATACCAGCGTTTTAATATAAAATTATAACCAAAGTTTTTAAATTCTGCTATCCAATAAATCATTGTTATCCCAAAAGTAGTAAATGATCACCAAAATTATACCAGCGTTTTAATTGGCGCTTCGCCGGCCGCTGCCGCGGCACGCTCGCTACGCTCGCTCGGCTCGCGCGCTGTTTTGGTCACAGTTCTAACTTTTTTGTCGCTGTGGTAATGCATTTACGCACCGTACCCCGAAGGGCGTGTGTGGGACTCGCCCAGCCGAAGCCGGGAATACCCACTAAACCCACAGCGGCACAACGACATCGCCTGAGTGGCGGGGTCATGGGAAAATGGCACAGCCTAACTACCAATCCCCCGCCGGCGATTCCCGCCTAGGGCGGGCCCACAGTGGTCCCTCCACTCCACAGGGAGGGGCCGGGCTGGGTACGTCTTTTTGTGCGAGAAGACGCAGCAGCCAAGGGTTTTTTAGCGAGGTGTCCTTCCTCTTAGCCCCACTCGTTTGCCCGGAGGCAAACGGGGCCCCCAGCTCCTCTCAATGAGGAGACCGGGTTGCCCGACGGTGACCCGGAGTTCGGGTCACGTCAGCCACCTCGGGTGGTGGCCGACCCGCCGCACGTGTGACCGCCGAAGCGGTCCCCGCATCTGGTTTTGGTCCGCGCCGGTAAACCGGTAACCCCCATATCTGGGGGCCGTTCCCCTATCCGCCACCTGGGGACGCGTCCGATGGCAGGCCAGAAACTGCACACGGAGTCACAGTTCTAACCTAACCTAACCTATGGGTGGACAAACGATGACTGACGTGTCATTTAATGTTTCGTTTTCTGATTTTATGGCAATCACAGTGATTTATTTAGGCAAAAATAATACATTAATTTGGTCGTCAAGATTTGGTGATCATTTACTAAATTTGGTGGTCGAATACAATTTAAAGTGGAGTCGTGACTAAAATAGCTGGTACTATTGTATTTTAAGACTTTATTTTTCTGGTTTTAAGTAGATATTTTTTTTTGGTTACAAAACTAAGGGTATCAAAGCATTTTATGGTGGTCATTATATTTATCCCCGTTTATAATGATTTAAAAATTCCAATTTTCTGTAAGTTTGTAATTTGAATACCACACACAATTCATAGACGAAGTCATTTTAAATAATTTATCGGAGAGGATTGTTTAATCCCATTCGAATTTCTATTTAAACTGTATAAAAAGGCATATGACTCATGCAGATTCCTCAATGCCTCTGCTAAGCTCTCTCACTCGCTAATGCAGTCGTGACGGTATGCACTTCTTTATTGGTTAGAAGGGAAGGCAAATTTAAATCGAGTACCAGTGCTTGCGATCTCCCGAAGTATGCAAAGGTCGAACATGTTGGCAGTTGGCTTCTTGTATAATACTACTCACTAATAGTGACGTAGGCAACACAACCCCGTACGTCATTGTCTTGACCCATTTAGTATAAGTATTTCTTGTAATGTACAATTTAAAAGCGTCTTAAAATACTAGGCGATTCTGATTTTGCCAGCCGCAGACTAAAGTATATGTTTTATTTATAGACTAAATTATATATTTTTAATATAAAAAAATTATCATCATCATTATCTCAGCGTTGATCCCAATCGCATCCGAAGCTTCCATCAGCAGTTAGACCTAACTACTGATTTTGGCTAAACTTCGATATTTTCCGTGAAGCGACTGCCGTCTTACCTCCACATCCCGAAGGCGATATCGGAGCATTGCAGTTAGACCAATTGTTGGACTTTTGAGGGCTCCAACAACCAGTAACGATTGCCATTAGATGTTTGTATGGCAACCGGGACCAACGCCTTAACGTGCTTTCCGAGGCACGACCAGACCAGTGCAAATAATCATATTTATGCATACAAATATTTTTGTGCATACAAATATTTGCACTGCGCGAGGGTCGAACCTGCGCCTGCTCAGCGTCCGCGTTCGCTACTTGTACGCCACGAAGGCTGTCAGTTTAATATAAAAAATAATGTTTGCTGGAAATCGTCATTTTTTTTTTCGGGAATTAAAACAGATATGCTAGATATTTCCAACGAACAATTTCGAAAGTTATCTTTGTCAAAGTTTTATTAATTATACTTATTGTAGCGTATTACATTTTGATCAACATATAACATACTAGCAGCCGCCAGCGACTTCGTTCGCGTGGAGTTAGTTATGTGTAAGTCTGCGTTAGCTCCCGTTTTCGCAACATTTTTTGTTACTGCTCTGCTCCAATTGGTCATAGCGTGATGTTATATAGCCTAAAGCCTTCCTGGATTAATAAGCTATCCAACGCAAAAAGAATTTTTCATATCGGACCAGTAGTTCCTGAGATTAGCGCGCACAAACAAACAAACAAACTCTCCAGCTTTATACAGGGTGGCCCATCGATTGACGTCATAAAAAAAAATTTAGGTCCGGCATTTCGTGGGGTATCCGAAATACCCCCATGTATGTTCCGCGATATTTCATAGTTTTCGAGTTATGATTTTTTTTTTACTTTTCGAGGAATTTCAACCGGACAAGTATAAAAAATGTTTTATTTTTTTTTAATTAAGACTTCTTAAGATTTTTTTTTTGCAACAGAATCCTCATGTGCTGTACTTTAATACATAAAATAACTAGCTTCGTAACTTTGATGGAAATTACGAAAATGTTGGTCAAAATTAAAAAAAATACGTTCCGTGAATTAAGACTTTAATTTTCAACTTAACATTAAAAATCTAATCAAGTGTTATTTCACTTCTTATTTACTCTCAAAAATGCGCCAGACTCTCAGCTTTCATAATCAGAAGACAGAAGTAGTACTTTAAAGCAAGTTTGGCTAAAACCGGGCTTTCTAAACAGCAAGGTGGCAAAATTCATAAAATTACCTATCTGATTACATTTGTTTTTTTTTTGCATTAACTATTATTTCTGAGGCAAATTAATGATTAAGAAATCTGAAAACCTATCGTGTAAGTAAGATAAGGAAAAAATAAAATAGATTTTTATGTACGAATCTTTATTTAAATTTACAATAAATTTTCAAAGTGGCCACCGCCAACGGCAATGCACATTCTACATCTGCGTAAAAAATTGTATTTTAATCTGCGGAACGCCTGTCTGTTTTCATTCACTACCCGTTTTGCTACTAAAATCTTCTGCTTCAGTTCTTGTTCACTGGAACACTCCCGGGCGTATGCTGTTTCCTTATAATAGCCCCAAATAAAGTAATCTATGGGGTTGAGGTCAGGTGAGCGCGGAGGCCATGGAATCGGTCCACCGCATCCTATCCATCTGTTAGGAAATTCTTCATTCAAATAATCCCGGACTTGTGTCGCGTAGTGACACGGAGCGCCGTCACATTGAAATATCATAGTGCGTCTTAGTTGTAGATTTACATCTTCAAGCAAATCTTCAAAGTCATTCTCTAAGAAGTTTTTGTAAGTTGATCCATCAAGTCTGCTCGACAATTCTAATAATAATAATAATAATAATAATAAACTTTGTTCAGTATTAATATTAAGAGACAACCATATAAATAATAATAAAAAAAATAAAACATATATGAGGTTACATAATGTGAAGTCATACATTGTAAAATTGTTATAGATTGTGAAATTGTTCTGGTTGTCTTCCAACTGAGTCGCCCTATCCACTCGTACTAGTATATAACTGTATCACGAGCGGATAGTATTCCTCAACCAAAAAAACAACAGATACCCACAAGTTAAAAGTTATATAGTCATGATTACAGGGTATAACATATTACGATATTACATATATTAATACTATTAAACCATAACACATTACATTTACATTCCTTAAATGATAAATTAAAATTAGATTAAAATTGAGTTGAATTAAATTAATTGAAATAGTTGAGGAATTTTTGGATATGGGTATAGGTACATTTATATAGTCCATAAATCATCTTTTGCATATGTTATATGTTCATGTGTGTTGTATATTTTATGTATATTTCTGTATGTGTGCATTGTGTATATATGTATGATGTATGATTTATGTGCCTTTTTTTTATATCAGTTTTTGTAGTAACATTTCAGTGCTATTGTAGTCTAGTGTTTTCAAAAATTTATCTATAGTCGTTTTGCATGTTTGCCTATCAAGATTCTTTAATTTTAGTTCTTTGCTTACTCTGTTATAAAGGCTCGGACCAAGATAATTATGGAATTTGTGTGCAAAAGATGTACTATATTTGGGTATGTTATAAACAATATCCAAACGCCGTCTCTCTGTGAAATGCGGTTTTACTTTGTGTTGTGCCATGATCTCAAGTTTAATGAATAATTTTCTGACCGTGAGGACTCCCAGTTCTTTGTAAAGCAGGTGTGTCGGATAAGTGTACTTTTTACGAGAAATAACTTTCAGTATCATACGTTGGGCTCTTTCCACAAACAACATGGTCGTTTTTGAAGTTCCTCCCCATACATTCAAGCCATACACCAATATAGATTGACAAAGAGCCAAGTAGATTTTTATTAGTAGGTTTATGTCACATGCATTTCTAATAGTTTTAAAAATATAGAGCATTTTCCTTACTCGATTACATACTTTCATGACGTGTTCTTTCCAGTTTAAGTTTTGGTCTACCATTACTCCAAGATATTTAATGGAATGAGTTTTGGTGATTGGGTTACAATGACAAGTACTTGGGTTGTTGCAATTGTGAGCTTGAATAATTATCGAGTTGGGAGAAGGTTGGGTTCTGCTATTAATTGTAAATGTAATAAATTTGGTTTTGTCTAAATTTAGTGTCAACAAATGATTATCGAGCCATGAGGTTACTAAAGCAAAACCTTCATTTGCTGATTTGGCGACGTCTTTCCATGTGTTGGAACTAAACAATAATACGGTGTCATCTGCAAAAGTTATTATCTGACCATTTTGTAAAGGCAAATTGCAGAGGTCATTGATATATATCAAAAACAGCGTAGGGCCCAATACACTGCCCTGGGGTACTCCGAAAGTAATATTGTCCTCGTGGCTCACGCTATTGTCAATTTTTATAACCTGCTGTCGGTTTGTCAAGTAGTTCTTGAAAAATTGGAGAGACAAACCTCGAATTCCTAAGCTCTCAAGTTTGGTTAAGAGGATGGGTATAGAGACGGTGTCGAAGGCCTTTGCAAGGTCTAGAAATATTCCTAGAGTCTTCTGCCCCTTATCAATGTTTTCGACTACATATGAAGTTAGTTTGTGGAGGGCGTCTGCGGTTGATATTTTTTCTCTAAATCCAAACTGATTACTCGACAGAAGTTTATGAACATCTAGATAGTGTTTTAGCCTCTTACTTACCAATTTTTCAAAAATTTTCGAAAAGCTAGGAAGTAGAGAGATTGGTCTATAATTCGAAACTAAGGTTTTGTCTCCTGCTTTATGTATAGGAACAGTGACAGACTTTTTAAACGCATCTGGAAAGACTCCTTTTGATAAGCAAGCATTACATATGTGCGCTAGTGGTGCAATAATGGAATCCGCTGCTCTCTTAATAAACGACGTGGAGATACCGTCCCATCCTGAAGAATTTTTAATTTTTAAGTTAGCAATTATTTCCTTAATTTCACAATGGTCTGTTGGGAGAAGCATAAAAGAGTTTAGAGGTCCGCCATTCGCCTTTGGTGTACACCGTTTGCTCAGATCTATCTCATTTGTGAGGGTCCTGGACAAGATGGAGTTTGCTAAATGACTACCGACATTGACAAAGTAACTATTTGTGTTATTTAACGCATCCTGTGTTGTTGAATTAGTGGAAAGAAGCTCTAAGGGCACTTTTGGAGGGCTGTTTAAATTGCACATGTCTTTTACCAATCCCCATTGTTTTTTAATATTATAACTATACTTAACAAATTCCATTTTAAAATATTTGTTTTTAAGGCTTTTTAGCAGATTATTACATGTATTACGATAGCGCTTGTACGTTATAGTAAGGGTTAAATTTTCTGGGTCCTTTCTTAGTTTTTGGTGTAGTTGATCGCGATTTTTCATACATCTACATAGACCTGGTGTAATCCAAGGCTTAATGATTATATGTCGTCTGGCCTGCTTGACAGTATGTGTGTGGCTCGATAGAATACCTCTAATGGTATTTATGAAGATGTTCGTCATTGCATTTGGGTCATCATTGTAGAACCTTTCTTCCCAGTTAATCTGTTTTAAGTCCCTAATAGCAGCATCGTGGTCAGTTTTAGTATAACCGGTATTTTTCTTGTGTCTATTTTTTTTTACTTCCGTTGGAAGTGATATCATAACACTTGAGTGGTCAGTTAAAGTCGAATTACAAACTATAGTTAAAGGGTGGAGTTTTGTTTTGACGAAGCAGTGATCAAGACAATTTGACTCTCTAGTAGGTAAAGTGTGTGTGGCAAGAAGGCCATTGGACGCAAGAAGGTTCAGATATTCTGTGTGCTTAGAATTAAGTTGCTCAAGATTAATATTAATATTTAAATCGCCCATTAAAATTATATTTTTATAATGGTTTATACTGGACAAGATTTCATTCAACGACTTCAAAAAAGGATCTAGGTTTTTGAAGGCTGGGGGTCTGTATAACGATACAATAGCTAGATCGTTCTTAATTGTTGTCACAAGGCAATTAACTTCCAGACAACAGTTTGGTTCGTAGACATTTGCATGTATACTGTCTTTTATATATAGTACGATACCGTCATTTTGATTAAGGTACGATTTAGTACTGTGAGATGTGTAATTTTTCATTTCAGGTAAGATCGAATTTTCGGATAGCCAAGATTCAGTAAGCATAATAAGATCATAATCGATGTCTAGTCTCTTGAGAAGAACCGCAAGCCCTTCGTAGTTACGGTTTAGACTTCTGATATTTTGATTGAGAACAGAAAACGCTTTTGCACCTGTATATATGGCAGCCTTGCAGTGTTCCGGCACGTCAATAGCTATAACATCGCCGACATTGACGACATCGTCAATGTCATTTGCGATACCTTGTATATCAACCATTTTCTTTGTAAGTAGAAACAGAACTAGTAGCAATGACATAGCAGAGACAAATTGCCTGAACATCACAAGCTGCAACATTAGGTGTATTTAAGGCACACATTAAGAGGCTCGTAGGCGACTTACGATTCAGTAAAAATACTGTGAGAGTGTTGTGTTTTGATGTGTGGTGGATGTGATTGGTTGGACAATAACAAAAAGAAAAACAGATATACCTTATTTCTAGCAATATGAACATATAAGATAGTTTTAAATAAAAATAATTATTAAAAGAATATAATTTTAAATGATTATAAATGACTATTAACAAATATACAATGTACAGATATTTAATCAGAGATTTATGAAACAAATATTTGTAATGAAGGGTAGCTTGAAATTGTTTAGAAATGCTCCTGCCACTTGGTATGCTATTTGCAACTAGAATTGTATGAGGTAATATTTGATATACGAGATTATGTGTCTGGCTGTGAAATGTATAACTATGTTGTAGTGGGCACTGAGTATGTGTGAGTTTAAGTTCTGCAGATGAAATACTATAATTAACTAACAGCACAATGAGCAACATCAGTACACAGCAAGAAACCCCACAAACACTACCATTGGGAAAACTTGAGCTATTCGATAGTCCTTTCTCTAAGCAAAGGTTGTTGATGTCAGATTCGTTCTTAATCATTATTTGCTTATCGCCTTCCGTTTTCCTTAGAAAAACTCTCCCGAACGATGTCCAGCAAAACTTGTAGCTATTATCCTTAGCATAGTTTCTAGCAAGGTAGTAAAGACGTTGTGCTTCAAGGGTCAGCATTCCCGTGACATATATTTTGTTTTGGCTGTTATGTTTGTTAAATTGATGCAAGTTTCTTATGTCTATGCGGTAGATATTGTACCTACCGTCGAATATTTCCCCATAGTGAATACTGTCATCTAACCATGTTTCTGTATATATAATAATGTCGTAGATATTGTTTTGTGCGTTTATCATAATGTTCCTCAATTTGGTTTTCATTCCTCTAAAATTTTGGTAGCAAATATTGAATGCGATAGTTTAATGCAGGGTGTTATGTAGGCGGTTCCGTTATTTCACTTAAAGCAGCCCAACTGCTTCCAGACTGCGTATTTGCTTGGCTGGCATAATGGACCAATTAATTCGCCATTGAGAACACCAGACCGCACAACAGCATACGCCCGGGAGTATTCCAGTGAACATGAACTGAGGCAGAAGATTTTAGAAGCAAAACGGGTAGTGAATGAAAACAGACAGGCGTTCCGCAGATTAAAACACAATTTTTTACGCAGATGTAGAATGTGCATTGCCGTTGGCGCCCGGGAGTATTCCAGTGAACATGAACTGAGGCAGAAGATTTTAGAAGCAAAACGGGTAGTGAATGAAAACAGACAGGCGTTCCGCAGATTAAAACACAATTTTTTACGCAGATGTAGAATGTGCATTGCCGTTGGCGGTGGCCACTTTGAAAATTTATTGTAAATTTAAATAAAGATTCGTACATAAAAATCTATTTTATTTTTTCCTTATCTTACTTACACGATAGGTTTTCAGATTTCTTAATCATTAATTTGCCTCAGAAATAATAGTTAATGCAAAAAAAAACAAATGTAATCAGATAGGTAATTTTATGAATTTTGCCACCTTGCTGTTTAGAAAGCCCGGTTTTACCCAAACTTGCTTTAAAGTACTACTTCTGTCTTCTGATTATGAAAGCTGAGAGTCTGGCGCATTTTTGAGAGTAAATAAGAAGTGAAATAACACTTGATTAGATTTTTAATGTTAAGTTGAAAATTAAAGTCTTAATTCACGGAACGTATTTTTTTTAATTCTGACCAACATTTTCGTAATTTCCATCAAAATTACGAAGCTAGTTATTTTATGTATTAAAGTACAGCACATGAGGATTCTGTTGCAAAAAAAAAATCTTAACAAGTCTTAATTAAAAAAAAATAAAACATTTTTTATACTTGTCCGGTTGAAATTCCTCGAAAAGTAAAAAAAAAATCATAACTCGAAAACTATGAAATATCGCGGAACATACATGGGGGTGTTTCGGATACCCCACGAAATGCCGGACCTAAATTTTTTTTTATGACGTCAATCGATGGGCCACCCTGTATATTAGTATAGATAACAACGCAGAAATTCGCAAAAAAAAAAAACGTAAGAAATTTTGAATTTCACGGGCATTGTTGTCGGATCCCGCTTAAATTAGACTACAATAGTCTAATTTGTCATGAAAACAATGAGTATGATTGTGCGCATAACGCAACAAAAAAGCTCGACACAAAACAGATTTGAAACTGTTGTGATGTGATTAAAATTATGATAACATACCTTTTAATTATTTTTAATCAAATATTTCACTCATTAACCCAAGTATCATAACAGTATCGTTAACCATAACAATTAATTAATTGCAAAAAAAAACAAAGCTATCAACTTATCATGCTTATTAGTACTGGTGAAAAACCTGATGACCTATTACACCTAATTTACGATATTATACGACGATATTATACCTAATAAATAATTTGCCTGTTGACGTATGAAACATTAAACTATGATCCAATAACAACTAGGCAGGACTTCGTATCCGACTGTCATTGACGATATCCGCCATTATTGTTTAATAAAATTTTTAACGAATTTCTATAATTTTTTACACGTGTTATTGGCAAAATTGTGGTGTTTCTTCCACAGGGGCCATTGATCAAGAGAAGAAGAAGCACAACTAGGTAGGTACCTACTAAATAAATTTAAAAAAAAACCTAAAACACTACCTGGCACAAGTATCTAAACCCTTCAGTCTTTCACTTCAAGTCCAACAGCTATCTTTGCGGTCACTAAACTAATGAGGCACTAACGGTGAACTATTTATTTTAATATCAAATCAGGTATTTCATGTTTTTATTGCGTCTTCGGAATTCCAGTAACTCATTTCAGAAATAACGTTTTCCGTTCCATTTACTTAGTTATTTCGGTAACAGAATCAATAGCAAAACTACCAAAACCGCTGACGCATTGATAAAACCATCTGCGTCAGGATTATTGACAAAAAGAACGATTAATGAGAATTTAGTATGGAAACCTCAGATTTCCAGGAGAAACCCTTAAAGTCGTAGACATACTCTAGGTTGCTTCGATGCTAATGCTGTGGTAGCTGGCATGCGTATAGCAAAACATCAGTTGATTTTACTATCGTCAATATCCTTCAAAAGATTCAGATGAAGATGGATAGAGTTACGTAATCAGAGTGCAATTCAATTATATGATACGGTACTTAAACATACTAGTACTGTGTGGCATCAACGTTAGTGCTTAAACATAGATAAAATTCGATTATACGATACGATACTTAAACATACCCGTATTATGTGGTGTGAATATGAGTCCATAAGTTTAAAGTCGCTCAGCGAGCTATGGAGCGGGCTATGTTAGGCGTCTCTCTCAAGGACCGCATCAGAAATGAGGTGATCCGACAGAGGACCAGAGTCACCGACATAGCTGAGAGGATTAGCAAGCTGAAGTGGCAATGGGCTGGCCACATATGCCGCAGGACCGACAACCGTTGGGGTAAACGAGTCCTCGAGTGGAGACCGCGTCTCGGCAAGCGTAGCGTAGGACGCCCTTGGGCGAGATGGAGCGACGACATCAAAAAGGTGACTGGTAATGGCTGGCGGAGAACTGCTCAGGATCGAGCTTGTTGGCGTGCCATGAAGGAGGCCTATGTCCAGCAGTGGACGAGTAGAGGCTAATGATGAATATGAGTGCTTAAAAATAAGCTGTTTCAATAACGGACCTAGAAAACCCACAATAATATCAATATGTTACTGTCAATTGCCAACAGTAATGTCGATACAAGTCTGCGTATCCTGTGCAGACAGATTCTATTAAGATGAGAACGAATTTGATCCTGATCGTCGCAGCTCTAGTGCCTACCTCTTTGTTGCTAAATTACCTTCCGCGCTTCTCAGCGGAAGATGCTTGCTAGTCACTTATTTATGGATTATGTAGGTGACGACCTCTTACTTTGCTGACACTACTATGTTCCGGAGACGAAGCATTTCGCTTCGTCTTTTATACGGTCAAGCACTAATAATATGTTAAACAAAATAAAAAAAAACATAAAAGCACTTAAAATCTCGACCACTGTGGTTGACAACAGAATGCAGTTGGTAAGGCCTAAATTTTTAAAATTTATCATTCTTGCTATTTCGAAGAGACTATGAAAAGAAGGGAATTAATTACGATAAAATTACGTTTTATGAAAATGATGTCAAATACATATATGTATTTTGGTATCGTCTGCAAATTTTCGACTTTCAAAAATGATCTGTTTTTTTTTTTTTAGTGTGGCACTAGTTATGACTTTGTGCCAATTTCAGGTAAAAGTCTTTGTTTCTCTTATGGCTTCTTGAATTATTCATGTCGAAAAAAACGGCCGCGCGAACCGAACACTAGGAGAAAGATTTGGTACAAAGCCATGATGTGGCCACTATGCTACAATATTTCACTGTTCCTTATGAATTATTCACTGAATGCACTTTTTACTACATAAATCATGCGATTTTATTTAGTAAACTACTTATAAAACTTTTAAATTATTTATAGTGTATAATAAATTAAAAGTCCAATGAAAAATGAGCGTGGCACTCATCTCAGCTTCCCGCCAAAAACTCCGATGATCTATATCAACATAACAACACTCATCATCTGGGGGGTTACCATGACGTTTTGAAACAATCATACTTCCAGTGTCAAACAAAGAAGGAGCTATATTCCTTTTTCACAAAAGTTTATAGACTGCACGGTTAGCGCAGTTGTTAATCTATTGACTGCTGCGCTGCGTGTCGCGGATTGGATTCCCGAACAAAACAAATATTTGTATGACTTACAAATATTTATTCCGGGTGTGGCTGATTCTGACATACACTATTCATAGTATTATGTAAACTCATGTGTTTTTTTAAATGAACATACAGCTGTGCTGCTGGGGAGTTTGTTCCGCCACTTCTTGTTCCCAGTGAAAGCACTAGGAAGTGTCGACGGGTGGGCGTTTTGGGGGACTGTCTTATGTAATATTGACATTCAAAAAGTGCTGATTCTCAGCCTAATTTGAATAAATGATTTTTGATTTTGTGTATGTGAGTTTATGTTTGTAAAGGCACCTACGATACTGGAGAAATTACTAGAGTGGGGCAACGTTTAAAACAAAACCGGCCAAGTGCGTGTCGGACTCACGCACAAAAGGTTCCGTACCATTGATTTATGAAATTAAAGGATTTAAGTTATTTGTATGAAAGATTACGCGGTAATAAGCGGTTTACGATTTACAAGGTATTAAAAAAAACTACTTACTAGATCTCGTTCAAAACAATTTTCGTTGGTAGTTTTACATCATCTATTTTTTTTTTATTTTTCATGTTCTTATTTTAGAAGTTAGAGGGGGGGGGGGAGGGGACCAACTTTTTTGCACTTTGGAAGCGTCTGTCACGTAAACTATTCGGTTTAGAAGAAAAGTGTTTTAGAAACCTCGATATCATTTTTGAAGACCTATCCATAGATACCCAACATGTATGTGTTTGATGAAAAAAAAGTTTTAGAGTTTTAATTCTAAGTATGGGGAGCCCCCAATATATTTTTTTTTATTTTTGCATCTAGATCTTAATGCGGTTCACAGAATACATCTACCTACCAAGTTTCAAAAGTATAGCACTTATAGTTTCGGAAAAAAATGACTGTGACATACGGACGGACAGACAGACATAACGAATCTATAAGGGTTCCGTTTTTTGCCATTTGGCAACGGAACCCTAAAAATTGGGTCAACACGTCATAGTAAGGCCCCTGCCTAGCCTTTTCCCAACTACATATGTTGGGGACGGCTTCCAGACTAATCGGGTTCAGCTGAATACCAGTAATTTACATGGATGAACTATCTATCTGACCTCCAGATCCCAGTTACTGGGTAATACGATACCCCTTGGTAACACTCATGGTCAGATTTTCGGACTTAACGACTGTCAAAGATCTACAAATGTCAGCCGGGACCAATGGTTTAACATGCTTTTCAAAGGATGGAGGGGCCTCGGTATGTCCAAATAGCCACCCATTCAGACACCAACCGCGACAGGCTTAACCTGACCAAACGACCTGTGCGGCTTGAATCAACATAACAACCTTCTTCTTCTTGACTTATGTCTTATGACTTATGACTTATGTTTTTGTATATTGACATCTGTATTGTATATTGGCATTGGTATTATTAATATTTTGACATTTGTATTATTTGGTGACAATAGTATTGATTGTATTCTGACATAATTATTAATTCTATTTTGTTCTTACTTTTGACCACTACCTATATGTGTATTGTGTGCATTTGGAATTGTTTTCTTTTATTGTTTTTTTTTTTCGTTTTTTGCTTTGTACTATTGATTTTTTATTTATTTGATAATTATTGATATACCATACAACATAAATATAATATTGATTTCAATATAAATTTTGCATGTCGAATCTTTGACAGGATGTATGGGTCAACTTGTATTCTTCACGACCTTATTTTTGTATGTACTTACATTCCAGCAAATAACGATTTTGATTTTGAACAATATTATAAGCACCTTTTGAAGTCAGTCTTTTAACTCCCTCAGTCACGTTCCCGTAATAACCACGAGTCGTCTTTATCTCTTTTTTATATATTTCGTCGCTAGCCACTAGGCACCACTCAATCAAGACCCTACTGACCCAAGTATTTGTGCTTTCGAAGACAAAATGAACGACGATCTTTCACCCTTAAGATGCCAGATACTTATTCTTTTGAATCCAGTTAGCAAGACTATGTACCTATGTCTATGTTAAGAAAAGGACAGAAGATAAAATGTCAGTTTAGACCTGTCAAATTAGTGCGCTCCTGTCGTAAACTGGCGTATTTTTAGTCGCCATGTTTATAATCGCGTCTAAAATGTCTATGGAGTATCTTAATTTGACAGGATTAAATTAAAATGTTATATTCTATCCTTTTCTTAACGAAATGAATAGAAAAAGATGCACATAACTTAAAATTAGTTTAGTTTGTGAACAACTGAATCGGCGCCATTGCCTACCTATGCTTTTTAACTTGACTAGGTAATGATGTATAGTCACCAAAAGAGATAAGTAACCAGGGCCGTCGGGATTAGTTGAAGTGTAGTAAGAAACTGACGGCTGTTTTCCAATGACATTTAATTTAAAAAAAAAATAATTTAAAAAAAGCGTGAGGCGCTTTGTGCCATAATTTTTGTATATTAAGCGCCTCACGCTCTTTTTTTATTTATTTTTAACTTTTTAGTTTGATATTCTTTAAAAGCATGTTTTTTTAGTTTTTTAAACTATACTCATTTTCAACTTTTTAGTTCGATATTCTTTAAAAAAAAAACTAACGAACGAACGTTTTGAAAACGGTGGGACATTTTACAGTAATGAGTCGCTCACTTGTAGTCCAAAGAGCAAGCAAGCAGGCAAGCAAACAAACAAGCAAACATACAAGTGAAGCATGTAAAAATAAGTTTTACATTCATTAAATTAAATTCTATTCAAAAACATGTATGAATTATTTACAAAACTTCCATTAGGTCCGACGACGCCGGTAACTTATCTCCTTTGGTGACTGTATATTATGGAATAAGTACCTCGTCCGTCATTTCAGTTTTATCTATACTAATATAATTATAAAGCTGAAGAGTTTGTTTGTTTCTTTGTTTGAACACGCAAATCTCAGGAACTACTAATCCGATTTGAAAAATTATTTTTGCGTTGGATAGCCCATTAATTCAAGAAGGCTTTAGGCTATATAAGATCACGCTGCGACCAATAGAAGCGGAGCGTAACTAAACCACGCGAGCGAAATCGCTGGCGGCCGCTAGTTGTTTAATATACTTATATACATTGTGTAATATATTACATGGTCAGTTATATATAAATAACTGTAAAAGTAATTCCTATTAGTCATTATGGGAAGTACCTATCCATCGACTGACGTACCAAAATACCCGAAGCAACGTAACAAAGCCTGCATGATGATGATGCATGAATCGATTATGCTACGATAAGAAAGGTTACAAAAATGTTTGCTTAAACCGAATAAAGGTCATCGTTTCAACTTCCGTCTGCAGTTTGAGTTTTTTCCGGCGCAGATGAATCACATAAATGCCTGCGGAACATCATAACGCCACGGAACTCAGTCGCCAATGGCAAATTTTATTTTTTCAACTCGCACATACGCCGGCACCTCACTGGAAAAACAAATGTACAGAAAGATTCGGCCCCGAGATGGCAACACGTGAGGATATGAACACATTTCCTGAAACAATTAAGCGCACCAACATTAAAATTGCAAAGTTGACGGCCCTCTCCCTCCGGACGGTTAAACATTCAGAGGTATTGTTTCTCACCCTGTCTTCCCGAACGATCGAAGAAGATACTGTCAGGAATTCGGCCTAGCTAAATAAATACAACGATGGGAAGCTCTAGGGGAAACCGCGCAATAGGGTATTTGACTAAAAAAACTACATAATTAGTCCGTCAGTCAGATTTCCAAAAAATACTAGACACGTATATTTTGTTTTATCAAATCAATAAAAATTGACAAATATAAAAGGCATCAAAGATCAAGAGTGGTGGCTGGTGAAGTCACTGGCCGCTAAAAAGTGTAGCGTGCAGTGACGTCACACGAGTTTTCAACGCGCTGTGTCGTCTTAATTTTTTGTTTATATGAAAAAAGAAAAAATACGTGTCTAATATTTTTTGGAAATCAGACTGACGGACTAATTCGTATTTTTTAGTCAAACACCCTATTAGATCGAACTCTGCCAATCACTATAACGCGAGCCATGAATGGGAATCAAGGAATATAACCGTACTAACATCATTACAATATTCTGTTTTTATTCTAGACTAATTGATTCCGCTATAGATTTTTTTCATTCTTGTAAGTTTTAAAAGCAGCCCAATTTAGCTACTAACAAGTGTAATCTTCCAATTATCAATAGTACCAGCTTTAATTATCCACACTTAACGTGCGTGTAATTGGTGCAAATTGTTGGTTGGCATTGTATTGAAATTCGGTGGCGGTTTGTTTGGACAACAGACAATCGCGGGCATCGCGTCTATCGGCTATCAAGCAGTTAGCATTGACCATGAATGTTGGATATGTGAGATGTGCGGGCAAAGCGCTCAGGAGGCAAACCGCGCATGGCGGCATGCTCGCTTCCGCGACCGTGTGGCGACTCGCTCCGAGCAAAGAGCAGTTCTCCGCCGCCCAGCCGAGCGCGATGACATGCCGCGCTCAACCCCCCACGACTAAAGCTCCGTACATACGCGAAACAAGCTCGCCGACAAACCAATAAAAAAAAAACGTGTATCGCGAGTGCTGTGATAAATATCAAAGGATCGGTTTCAACGTGAACGAAATTATTCAAGAAAAATGTCGCGAGGGCAATTCTGTCACGTTCGTAGATAATTTGAATTTCAGTGTCAAAGCTTATAAATGTTGTACATGTTTAAATGTTCGGGTTTATTCTGTCTCGTCAGCTGGGGTCTAACTAAGGAACTAACAATGAAATTGAATGTTAAAATTAATGAATTCAATGGGAACAATTAGGTAATATTGTTCAATTCTCTGATACAAGTATTACAGTGTAAATAAAGACTCGAAAATTCAACCAAGTATATAATCAAGATGATATAACTTATTAATCTTAGCAAAATATCCGATTTTGTTCTCAATTAGAAAAAAGAGTCCTGAAAAAAAAAACAATTCTTCAGTGAAAAATAAATTGAGTTCAAAACAGGATGTGCTGCCTCACCAAAATAAACAAATTAAACCAGTGTAATAAAAATAAGCTTTCTAAGTAGTTTTTACAACGACGTTATCGCATGTCCTAACCTTGTGTAACAATGCTAAATGTCACATTTACCAACATAGAAAAAAATATCATTCATCACTGAAGCCATAGTAAAGGAGCATAACTAACAGAAATAAATGTAAAAGTGGGTTAACAAAAAGTTCGTGCTTAGTGCCAAATGGATTGCCACATCACCGGCATCGCTACCTCGCGATCCGATCTCTGCGATACTGAGAATAGAAGACGCTTCCCCATATATATCACTGATATTAATAAAGTACCATTAACTTTTCCAAAGTGAACTACTAACCTAGATATTAAATTTTAAACCAACGAAAATGTAAGAAATTTTTTGCGGTACAAGTTAGAAGAAAACACTGAAAGATAAACAAAGGAAATGAGTAGACATATAAAACATACCGACTCTTTGAATACTTAAAACAATATTTACGATAAAATATAGGTTACCTATAGACATTAATATACAAATCACGGCGTGTACAGGCGTAAAAAAGAGAAAAAAAAAACATATTATAACAACCAATTCCCATAGAGCGTACCAAGAAATCGCAAACAATAAATTGATTCCACCACAGTACAAAGTTCTCGAATTCCTGAAATACCACAGATGTTAAATTAGTTGCGTAGAGAATCAAAATAACGTGCAATAACAACCAACAATATTTGTAAGCACAGTGGTTACATTGTGCTTACTAATGTATGGAAGACGATAGAAATCCTACCGTGATTACCTTCAAGATTACCCCGGAGCAGCTGGCACGCTTCATATCGGCCCCATCCGATACCCCAGTTCAATTGATATAATCCACGATTCCGGACTACCAACACATATAGCTTACAACCACTTGAGTCTTGACATTGCAACTATATTATTTACCATTCCAAGTCACGTGGAGAGAACGTCCCACGATGACGATTAATTCATGTTTATTAAACAAATTAACGATACTAGTGTGGCATTAGATACGCGACGACTAATTGCTGACGAAGAACACTGAAGTGACGATGAGAAAAAAACCTATTAGTCTATATTGCGAAAGGTTGAAACCATGAAACCGGAACGGTATCGACGCCGGAATTATTGTGACGTTGAGATGGTAAAAACGTAATTTCTGTCATTTAGGTTGGAATTGGGAATAGTTAGCATTCACCGACGCGGATCAATTGTCATCTCCAATGTAACAGTACTACTGATGAAATTAGTTAAAATTATACAATTCTCCGGTTTTGTAAGATGATGAAAGAAAAACAACGTTCAGAATAGATTCAATGGATTTCCTATAAAATTTGGTAGATGCTACTGCAATAACGCCTACACACACGTCTAATTTAACGCCTACTATAAAATGACAGAATCCTGTCCTGAGATTAACAGTTATTGTACAAGCCAATAATACTCAAACAGCAAAATGCATTTTGTATAATGAACTTGAACACATTAATGTTATTCAGTCGAAACTATATCTTAAGCAGACCCCGGGCTCCAACGTGAAAGCCACGGATATAACCGGGATATATAAGATGATGTGTCGTAACTATATCTCCGTCACGCGGTCAGGTGTCAATTAAATAAGTGCGGCTCAATACTAGTGGTTTTGGTGTTACTCATTTATCTACAACAACTCTGGAGTATCTTCAACGGCGAAAAACCCCAACAGTTATACATACACTTTACAATCTTCACCATCGACAAATTCTACATCGCCAAAACAATTCAGACCATTGTTGACGTTTCTCATTTATAGATTTAATATAAACCGTTTTATTCAATGCTTTTGTTAGTGCTTCTAACAGCTGAAAAAATATAATTCTCCTTCTTACACACAATATATTTTTCTTCAGTTCAGTTTGCAATGAAACTAACCATGATAATAAATACATACATTATAAAGAAGGTAATATATTGATGAACGATGAGATGAACGATGTCATGTAAAGTTGATTCGGCGTCAAAATGTTTTTCATGCCAAAAAAATGGATGAATGAACATCATTGAGAAACTACATTTTACATTTTATGACGTAGAGCGAGGCTTGACCGAATTCTGTAATGAGAACGAGGAGCTTAGTGGCCTCAGTAATTGTAAAATGACAAACGTCCCCTTATCATATAGACATAACAAAACAGCTGTATACAAATAGTTTGTACTTACATCATTCACTGCATCCATTCTCATGGACAATAGAAATTGTGTCTGGATCAATTCATTTGTGCAATGGGCGTGCGGTATGAAAGTACGGGCTGTTTAACTCCGTGTGAAAACACAAAATTTTGGGTCATGTTGCATTGAATTTAGTCATGGGTTCGAAACGTTTTCGAATGGTTCAAAGAGTTTATCATCAGCTATAATAGAAAATCCAATTCAAAATAAAAATCGATCTCCAATTCGAATAAGATTCGTGATGACACGTTCACGATCTTAATTAAAATGTAAATTATAGTGCATGTGTAGAATGGGATGCATATTTCTGTGAACAGCAAATGTAACTAGAATCCGACGCCAATTTTTATGTTCCAGAATTAGATGAAATTATTATAATTCATGTAATATAAATGATCGCATTAAAAAAAATATGTAGAATAATTACACTTATATTGAATGATGTGTGATGATTGATTTTATAATCCAATAGTACAAAAAATGTGGAATGCTTAATCAAATTCAGAGATTGGCCAAAAACCATGATAAAGCATTTTTTGTCAATAAAAGTCTTCGGTGATAATTATTGAATAGATAAAACGGCGCTTAGCGTTTTTTTTTTTATACTAAAGCCAATTAATTTAATTCACACATTAGACATCTGATTTCTATTGATATCAGAATTGATATCAGACATGAGAATCGTAGACTCAGCGGCATTGAGCTTTGTCTTAAAGCGTCGGGTTTCATATTTTGACAGCTGACGACTTCTTTTTATTTTAGACCTCACAAAAACTATAATTTATTTCTCAGCTGTTCTTTTGTTTGTTGTAGCGGTTTATTCACTGTTATATAAGACTATAACATACTTTTTGGAATACTTTCAGAGGTGTTGATCCAGCGTATGTTTCTTGCTACTTACGACTATCGTCTATGGTTTAAAAAGTAAATGTCACTTTGAGCCATTATTTGCTTAGCTGTGTCTCGCATAGTTTAATGCGTTACCTCATTAGTATTTATTATTATGTAAAGAAATGAATACATTTATTAATTTACATAAGTAAACAATAAAACTCATTCAACATTAATCGGACTCGAACGCGATTATTCGTATAATTAATTTTCTCGGTGGTTGGCGTAGGCCATAATTTAGCACCCACCAGACAAAGTCTTACTACCAAGCGATTCGTCGTGTTCCGGCATAATGTCTGGTGTAGCCGTACGGAAGACGTGTCTAAGCTTGTGTTGCAATGTGTGCCGAGTACGATGCGCCAAATGTTGTTGTGTCGGGAGTTTGGCCGTGGAGGGTCTCCAGATAAATCCTGGCGCAGCATCGTTGGTCGTGTTCTTGGGGTTAACATTGCCTCACCTCGCTCAACTGCCGTCTTCACTCTGTTTTTTTTTTTTTTTGTGAATAGCCTCTTAATAAACTAGGGCTCTTCACCATCAACGATTGCATCACTGCGTACCATCAGGCGGGATTGCGGTCAAGCACTAAATAGTTTATAATTTAAAAAAATAATTCATACCGTTCAAAAATCAAGTTATTAACGCAATATTAATATTACGTTAATTTTTGATATACCTAATGATGTCGTGACGTCACTAGTTGTCGATTAGCTATTTTAATTTGATTGGTCGCTATCAAGGTATGAGTAAGAATCATCACGCGCTGTCGAACCACGTGCCGCGACCGGTTTCCTGTAGTTTTAATATATTCGTTGTTTATAAACCAAACTAATAAAATTAAGTCGGTTCTGTTTATATGTCAGTTTTATTTTAACCTCACAGCAAGTATGTTGTGTTTATGTGACGTCACATTTGTTCGCGTAAACTTTTGGTGTTCTATATTGTTTTCGCGCAAGAGTTGACATAATGGACCTTTTGAAGCGGATTAGTTGGTCTCTTCGTGCAGCCATGAGGGACGCTGTTTATTTGCCGCCTCTTTATAGGACTGACGGAAAATATACGACAAGTAAGGTCTAATTTCGGATATTTAATCTAATTTCGACAAACTTTAATAAAAAAAGTTCTATGTATAAGAAAACTACGTGTTTCGTAAAAAAATAATAATTTGATTGTGTGACTATCTCACATTTTTCAAATTAGATACAGTCGCGGTTCTAAAACTAAATTTAAGTTTTATGGTATAAAATCTTTCTATTTAGAAAAGGTCGGAAGATAAATTCTAATTTAGTCCTGTCAAATTTGTCAGCACTTGATGTAAATTGACGTATTTTTGGAACGTCATGTTTTTAATCACGTCAGAATTGTCTATCATCATCATCAACCTTTTTTATGGTCCCACTGCTGGGCACAGGTCTCCTCTCATACAGAGAAGGATTGAGCGTAATCAGCACGCTTGCTCAATGCGGGTTGGTGATTTCAGGCTTAAAGTCCAGGTTTCCTCAAGATGTTTTCCTTCACCTAATTGTCTATGGAATATCTTAATTTGACAGGACTAAACTGATTACTGATATTTTATCATCTGTCCTTTTCTTGATTAAATGGAAAGGAAAAGATGCACTGCATTTGAAATTAGTTTAGTTTGTGTACAAGTGAATCGGGAACGGTGTTTATTTCGAACGATATCAGCTTTCAAATGGTGCGTTATAATTCGATATGCATAACTGTACCACAGATTACAGAAGACTACGTACTGTACTGCGTTCTTATACTTAGAATTACCGGTTACACACAAATTAGTTACCTTGGTTGATTATAGTAGAACTGAAGTATTTATAACCCCAACTTTTTTATCCCAACTAACTCCAAATCCTTCTCTGTATGAGAGGAGACCTGTGCCCAGCAGTGGGCCGATTAAAAAATGTTGATGATGATGATGAACTCCAAATAGTCGACAATCAGAAGTTTTCACGGTTAACGCGTTGTTAAATTTATACTGCACACATGTTTCTATGCCAACTTTTCTTAAAGAATAACTAATGACTAAAAAGAGAATATCCAAGACAATGACATAATTATTCTGTTTTTGTACGTAAGGAGAGACAGAATAAAATCATAGAACGTATCTCCTACTGGATAATAAGACCACCGACCCAGATTTATCCATTTCATACATGAACACGAATAAAAAAATTACTGGGTAAATATACATAGGAAAAACGTGAAATAGACGCTGAAAAATGACATCAGCTCGATAAAACACACTTCAACGTTTTGGTATGTATTCCTCATTCAATTCGGTTCTTCTGTTTGGAAATTAAAATATTATTTCCATATTTGAGAAACGCGTGACATAAGGAAGATTAATGATAATATACACATTGTCATTATTAAATAATGAAATATACATTGTTTCCGCATTTGTCTTGCATTTTAGTAATAGATTTATTTTTATCTAAATCCCAAACTACACGTAAATAATTATGTTGGTTGGATTCGTTCAATGACTGGCAATGACAGACAAAAAAAAATGTGTCAGTTTGGTTTCAAATTTAGAATTGTAGAAAAAAAATCGTTCCCGTCAGTTCCTTTCCCTAAATTCAAGCAAAAACCAAAACGACTAGAGGGCCACATGTGTTGCCTGACGTCAAAAAGCTGGCATGTTTGCACAGTAAATCTATCTATTTTCATTCTGTCCACTAGAAAAACTACAGCTGGAGGCTGTATCGCTCTATTTCTCAAATGACAAATACCTACTTAGTTCTGAAGTGGAATTTTCTCAATTAAACATTACTAAACTTTTCAGTTCTACCATCGTTGCTTTTGAAATGTAGCAGTAAATATCTACTTTAGATTTTATTACACCTATTGAATCGTAAAATCGCGTCTGGGAATGCTTTAAATCTGTATGAAAATAACTAATTCACGATAGGCCAAAATGGTTATTTTTTTAGATCGATAACACCCTAAATGTGGCAATTACAACCAGATTTTCAGCTTATTTCATAACTTGACCTGATCGTTTGGCTGCAAAAAAAAAACATTTACTTACTAGATAAAACAATTGTACAGCCAGATAAATTGTTAGAAATGGCTACAGTGTTTATTGTAGAAACAAGCAATTTCCGTGCCAGTCGTTATATTGACCCATGTTCGAATTCATCACTAATCGATTCGGACACCAGACTGAAGACTGTATAGGCGACAGATCAAGCCTGGAAGTCGAGCGAAATAAAAGAAAAGCTAGACAAATAAATAAATATAGACGGCCCATAGCTAACCATTGTATCCACGAGCTCACAGAATTGATTTCAAATGTCTTATCGCTGTCGACCTTTCAGCTCAACTTGGGTCTTTCGTCACAGTTTGCTTATCCACAATCAATGACTACGTTACGAGACACGTGCACCTTCGTGTGACTTAGACCTAAACGCCTATAAATGGTAATTGAATATCCTGTTGGTGAAAATTCCTCACATATATCAACAATAATTTCTTACATTACTAGAATCAGAAGTAGTAGTTTCAATGCGATCTCGCCTCATTAAATGATGTTGCTTCTTCTGTTAAATTATTGGCAACCCAAACGATTGAAAATTGGCGTTTAAATTTCTTCTAAATTATCGCTATCACACTACTTGTGATGCTAATCCGTTTCTGCCACGAAACATTCATTAATCTAATTTCATTAGCTACTGTGGTCACAGCGTTTACAGCAACATTAAAGCGTTGATATTTTTTGCAGTATAAGCAGTTTTAACATCTCATGTTCATATTAACGGCCTCTTATCCAATTGTGATCTACATCGTGCAGTTCTTTTGGGACGGTTAACTCGTTGTTATTGCCTCCGCCGGTCATTAAAAGTAACTTTAAAAAAGCTTGCTCGCCTTCACCGACTACAACAGCTACGATTAATTCTTATCTAGGTACATATTATTGAGATTTTGTTCAAGAACAATTTAGAAGCTTCTAATTTCTTCAATAGTATAACTATAAGTCATAACTACGGTACAAATCTATACTTAATATATAAAGCCGAAGAGTTTGTTTGTTTGAACGCGCTAATCTCACGAACTACTGGTCCGATTTGAAAACATATTTTTGGAAGGAAGGAAGGCTTTATGACATCACGCTGTAACCAATAGGAGCGTAGCATAATCAAGATTTAAAAAGTATGCTGATATTTTGGGGTTAAAATAAAATGTTGAAATAATTAACACCACGCGAACGAAGTCGCGGAAGGCCGCTAGTTAATTATTAAAATTAGAAGCCTCCGAATAATTACTATCTCAATAGTAGGTACTTTCAATCAATATTATCACTGTATAAGTTAAGAATATGACATGTTTGCCATGTCCACAAAATTAATCTTAATCGACAATGTGGAACTAGTTTCAATGACATTGGTAAGGGCGATATCTTTCTACGCCCTTGTGTGGCTGAGGCTCTGACATAACATTGTCGTCGTGGTTCGACGAATCAGAACTATTAGAATGCATTGAATGATATGGCATTGTTCTGTTCTAGAAATTGGCTGGTTAAGCTATTCACGTATTGGCGGAGTAACAATGGAAGAGTTAATTTTTCCACTTCTAGCTTCTTGTAGCACCATATCATATCGCTGATCTGATGTTTCTTATCTGTTAGATGGTTTACCAAGGCTTCCAGAAAATAACAATTTACAATTTTCGAACACTTACCCCCTTAATAAAAAAACAAATTTAACTTTAGTTCCAAACTTTTACATCAGTATTAGTATTTCGAACCTTATTGAGGTAAGTCAAAGTTCTTAATTCAAAAGTGACAACTTAGTACCGAACTAATTTGTCACTTTTGAATTAAGAACTTTGACTTACTTACTGTCATTTCTAAATTATGAACTGAATTTCTATAATTTGTAGGTGCATAATTCAATGACGATCTATGTGGTTTTAACCTCATCTAAATAAAATCCATGGTTTTTAATAACTGGGTTACAGTTCAAAGTTATAAAGCTTTTATTATATTGCAAATTGCCTGACAGTCGTGAAGAATTTGACTGATAGCTTTCGTTCCGTGTGACAACGCTAACGCCACTACCATCCGCCTACATTGTCCTCACATCATACCGTCGGCAATGGTTGACAATACGCGGACGTATTTGCCAAGCCTTGATCTTGGCAACGATGGACGTAATTGTAATGTCTGTCTAGTTAATGTTTGTCGATTTAAAATGGTTCTTTTTTATTTGCTACTGGCTTTCCGCCCGCGGCATCGCCCGCGTGGAATTCGGTTATATCGCGCTTTTTAGATTTCCCTCGAGAATATCTAATTTTTCCGGGATAAAAAGTACCCTATTATTAAATCCGGACTTCTAACTTTACGTCTGCATAATTTCAAAACAACCGGTTAAGTAGTTACGGCGTGAAAGCGGAACAAACTCACTTTCCCATTTATAATAAAAGTAAGGATTATGATTGTCTCCCTAATCATTGTCCGATTTAACTTTTTTCATTCGTATTTCTCTGTCCTAGATCTACGTGTACTCCAACTGTATTTTTTTTTTTTTTTTTATTTGAATGAAATATTTTATTTATTGAACAACATTCTAAAACCGTTGCAGACGCTCAGCGAGTCAGTTGAACAAATTATTACCTAATATTTCATAAGCTTGTAATAGACGTAATATCAGTGAGAGAATTAGCAGTATCCTTACATCATCATCATCATCAAACTTTTACCGTCCCACTGCTGTGCACAGGTCTCCTCTCATACGGAGAAGGATTGAGAGCGTAATCACCACGCTTACTCAATGCGGTTGCAGGTTTCCTCAAGATGTTTTCCTTCGCCTTTTAATCAGTCATTGGTGTCCAAGACATACTTAGAAAGTACATATAACTTAGAAATGTTACATTGGTACTTGCCTGACCTGGGAACGAACCGCACACTCATACTTGAGAGGCTGGTGTTTTAACCACTAGGCTACCATAACTTGGTATACTTGCACAAAATGAAAAATCTAATCTGTAGCTACACTCTATTATAAATAAATAAAAATAAAAAAAATAAAAATAAAAAAGCCTTTAATTTCTTAACAGAAGGTAAGTAGATAATAGTAGGTAATTAGTTGTAAGTATTAGATAATTGTAGTAAAAGTAACATAGTAAGTAGCTAACAAATAAAAAAATAAAAAGTACCTAACATTAAATAAAAAAGTATTCTAATCTACGGTTTTTTTTTTATTTTATTTTTTATTCTTCTGTTAGAACCCCTCTTCAGGTAAAGGCCTCCTCCAATGACATAAAATTTGTTTTTTTTTTTTTTCACTCTATTATATGAAAGTGTAAATATTTGTTTTATGCTCTGTATGTAATTCAAGGCCATCTCTGAAATTTTGTCCTTGTGAAGTTACTGAATCTGAAACAATTGACTTTTTTACCATTGTTTGATAGTTTCCGGAAAAATTGAAAATACACGCAGGCAGCGGAATTTAAAGGCTATCAAATCAAATCAAAAGTCAATTATTTAAATTGGCCTGAGAATCAGCAGTTTTTGAATGTCATCATTACATAAGACAGTCCACTAAAAATGCTCACCCATTCTTAATGCTTTCGCTGAGCAGAAGAAGTGGCGGATCAAACCCCACAGCAACACAGCTGTCTGTTTATTTAAAAAAACACATGGCTTTTTACAATACTATGCTAGAACAGTAATGAACACAAGAAAACACCACAACGATGAAATTATTTGCCATATGCAGCCATGCCAAAATACCAGGAAAGCATAAATGAAATATTATTCAAATGGAAATGTTAAACAGTTTAATAATATTTCATCTATATACAGTAAAAATGGTAAAAATCTAATCCTTAAAAGTCCAAGTACTCATAACCTCAAAAGTCTTGGCAAGGAGGTGGTTACCCAGTAGCTGGCTAGTGAAAGTCAAATTGGCAGTGGGAAAGGTTCGGCAGGTTGATTGATAAATGTTACAATCGATCAAGACAAAAAAAGCAACTCGTAAAAATATTGTTTTGTAAGTAGTGTATTTTGAGTTTGGCTAAAGGCTCGGTAAAGGATGTCCAAACTACAATTGGACTTTTAAAAAGACAGGAAAACTGATTTACTTTTCCCGTAGACGTCATAATCTTATAGCCAACTCCAATGACGCATGTGAGTAGACATTCGGTACATTGTTTTTATATGATGAGTTTATGAGTCAGTTTAGTAACGAATAAATTAAGATAAGAAACCAGTGGGACAATCCCGAGACATCCACTACCAATATCTACGTATTACACCATTCCGAAAACATCATCCGCAGCTGTGTCCGTAGGCAAAACAATAGAGGATCGTTATTAGGGTCGACAATTTTTTTTTTTTTTTTTTTTTTGTAACTCTGCGCGTCTCTACGAATTTCTCCTGTATCTTGGGTGCGTTTACAAACATATAAACTCACATAAAAAAACTAAAAAGCCGGGCTAAACTTAAAAAAAATCCCCCTAAAAGAATTAATATTATTTCGCAAAACTTGGTAACTTAATATGTACCTACATGTGCGGTAAGCAATACATGCGCGGGCGAAGGGGGTAGGGCAAGCGGTCGCGTCGCTCATTACATACACTGCAAGCGAGAATAGTCTTTACCGTATTACGTAAACAAACCTGTATACGTTAACACTTAAGTTTTTCTTGTAAGAAGTAGTCATGGAAAAAACTTGCCGAAAGTTGTAGAGAATACACGTCGCGTATTTAGTAGTAGGTACCTAAAGTTGTTGTTTCTTTTGATGGTCTATCCCGTGTTTAGAGAGTAATTTAGTATTTTTGGTCGCAAGCTCTGCTGTCGAACATGAAATCCAAGATTTGCCGGGCCCGACAAATTATTATTCTGTTTTTAATCTGTAATTTTTCAGTTACAGAATATAGTCTAGATGTCCCCTCAGTTGTTGGCATTAGGCTCGACCCATGATAAATGGGACCAAATCATTCGTACATAATAGGTACATAACTTAAAACCAGAACATAGATACACGCGAGACAGAGTCACTTTTTAATTATTTCCGCAATACAACCGGCTAAATATAACTGGAAAATATGGTCATTTTATCGTTATGCTAATATATAATAAATTATTGATTAGGGCTCCGGTATTTCAATTAAAGGTTTTATATAAGGTAGGACGTAGTGAAGAAGGCCAATAATTTCGAAGCATACCTATTGCTAATCCATTGCTCCGTATGTTCGAAAAATGTGTTTACTCAACCATGTAAATAACGCAATGAATGTTGTTGAACTGTCAAAATGTAACCCATTGCTACTGAAAGTGTTATACGCAATTACCCTGCTGGTGCTATTTCAATTAAAAACGAATATTAACTTTCATCCGTTTATCCAGGAAGGCTTTAGGCTATATAACATCACACTGCGACCAATAGGGGCGGAGCATATAAAAAAAACAGATATTAATCCTTATCCAAAAAAAAAAGTATTTAATTTAGAACAACATTGTCATTGACATCTCTTAATTTCGATTAACATTTTATAAGATACTACAATTTTAAAATAACTGTTTTGGGGTTAAAATGAAATGGGCGCGGGCGGCCGCTTGTATCCATACTAATATTATAAATGCGAAAGTATCTCTGTCTGTCTGTCCGGTTTTCACGCTAAAACTACTCAACCGATTGTAATGAAATTTTGTACACAGATAGTCTAGAGCCTGAGAAAGGACCTAGACTATAAAACATCCCGCTATGACCAATAGGAGTAGAGCAGGAATAAAAAATGTTGCGAAAGCGGGAGCAACGCGGACGTACATATTGCTCCCATTATTTTAACAGGCGCTTATTTTATATCAACTGAGCTCTTTCGGTTCGAAACTTACGCGGGTGAAACCGCGGGGCACAGCTAGTATTATATATTCCAAATGTATGTTTTTTTTTTTTACATTTTTGGCTAATATATTACAAATGCAGATTAGATAGGTATACAGCCTATGCTCCTAGGCTTCGGGGTTTTCGACATATTACTTTATACCTTTTGTTCTACCTGGCATATTGCCAGAATAGAGTTTTGCTACATGGGATTGGTACATCCTCAATCCATTATAGCAGGCTTTAAACATTTTCGTGGAGCTGGCTACCTCGTGCAATGACCGTTTGAGCAGGCTGAAAATGCTGAAATGTATATGACATTTCCCGAACTTCAAAAGGTAGATCTTTTAGTTTCCTTTAGAAAATTTTAGAAATATTTCATCTGATTATATTTCTTCACAAGTAAAGTAAATTAACTGAATAAGAAATACATATAGAGTAATTTATACATTTTGGTCAAACATGCATACAATTCTAGAAATACTCAACTGAGTAAATAATCCATAAATATGAAACCGCGGACATTTATTTTTAAGCGAATACCGCCAACTCATCGTAAATATTCAGTATCAAATGAATTATATTTTTTGTATGCGGCAACACCTTTTCAAAGTGTGTACAATTTGTTTTAACCCTCAACGGAAAGGTTTGGCACTCCATCATTTAAGTCGTGACCTTTTGGGCACCGACCGTGTTACTTTTCCTTCCTATATGTATTCCAAAATATTGTTTTGAACCGTTGACCAAAAAAACATTTCAGCAATTATTTTTAAGTGGGAAAAGGTACTTTACCCCAGGATTTTGGATAATTATTCTATTGAATATTTGTAATAAACGTACTGCATAAGTATATACAAAGCTGTGCACCTAACCAATATAAATATTATATTAAACAGATTCATTTAGACAGAAAAAATGGGGAAAAATACACAATTATCTATGCATTTGCACATGTGCGCCTTTTTTGTATGTCCTTGTTGTTTTAGGACACTCGACACATGGTACTTTCCTTACAAAGTGTCAGTTACAAATGATTGAATGAATGAATGGATATTCATAAGTAGAGCCGCGTTTTTGTTGGAGTTTAAACTAAGAACAATGTGCCAGTTGGTTTTTTTTGTGAAGAGTTCACAGCTTAGTTTTTGCCTGACAACTTGCCAGACTAATGCACTTGTCTTTCAATGTGGCTTCAAAGTAAATATAAAACTAACAAAAACATTATTTAGATAACCATTAAATGTTGCTACATTACAATAGTTCCCAGAAAACTATACCAGAATAAAATGATGTTACGCTTCCACTAAAAATACTTTTCGTCGAAATATATTTTGAACGGAACTCAAATAAAACTTCTTAATCCAGTGTTTCCTTTATAAATTTCAGTAGATAAACAAAACTGTATCATACACAGCAAAATAACATGTTAGTATGTTTGTATAGTACCTATTCGCCGCAGCGAGGAAGGTCAGAGGGTGGCCATAAGTTTGGCTACAAGAAAATAGATTACGATCTTGATTCTTCCTCGAGAGCCAAGTACAGTCGCGAGTTATAATTCAAAGCTATTATTTTTCATGAACGAATGCGACGCACCTTCCGTTTCCATGTATTTTAGAATTTCGAATTATCTTTTCTTCCTTTAAAATTGTTCGTTCGAAACACGAATGGGAGCGGGAAAATCTTTCGAAATCCGTTTCTTATTTCAAAAATCAAAACCACATTCAATCGTTTCGTAAGAAATCCTCGATAACGTCATTTATTTTATTATGAATACCTATCCCATTATAATAAGCAATATGACGTCGTGTTAAGGATAAAGCTTCAACAGTGTTGTATGTCCATAGCACAAAATGTGCCTGCAAAACTTTAATTTTCCCCAAATTAACGCATTGTAAAGGCATCCACGAGGAGTACCTATAAGAATTTGATTTACTAATAGATCGCATGGTCTAGTTGCATCGTACGTACCTTTTTTTCTTTTTTTTTTTCCGGTGTGAAATCCTCAATGGCTGTCCGCCACCCTGGGGTGGGCGACGGGGTCTGTCAGACTCTTACTGACTAAAACCACCCCGGTGTCGCTTCTATCACGAGCGCGCGTGGGGCCGCGGGAGTCTAAATTCTTCCACGGCCCCACACCCTCGTGCTGGCCCGGTCTATCCGGGCCTCGTCTCCTGCACGGAGTAGTGGGGTGTCAAACTACCCCGTGCATCGCCTCAGAGGCGCGCGCCGACATTCGCGCGCCTCCGCCTCGGGGTACCTTTTTTTTCTTTGACGCTGTGGTAATGCATTTACGCACCGTACTCCACAATGGTCCCCCCATAAGGAGGGGCCGGACTGGGTACGTCTTCTAGTGCGAGAAGACGCAGCAGCCAAGGGTTTTTTAGCGAGGTGTCCTTCCTCTTAGCCCCACTCGTTTGCCCGGAGGCAAACGGGGCCCCCAGCTCCTCTCAATGAGGAGACCGGGTTGCCCGACGGTGACCCGGAGTTCGGGTCACGTCAGCCACCTGTAGTGGTGGCCGACCCGCCGCACATGTCCACGCCGGTATACCGGTAACCACCATATCTGGGGGCCGTTCCCCTATTCGCCACCTGGGGACGCGTCCGATGGCAGGCCAGAAACTGCGCACGGACGCCTCGGGGTACCTATAGCAACTTAAGTATTATTCCATGATTAAACTTATCAACTGACCGGAGCGGCGGCTATAATTCCCTTCCAAGATGAGAGCACGTCAAACGGGCTCGAAGTTCGCGTCAATTTAGGGCGGCCGAACACTACCGACTACAGACATCAAACAAGCTAGTTGACATTTTTCCATTTGAGCTGCGATGACCACAATATCATTTAAAATAAATAGTCAACCCAATTCAATAAAAATGTTTTAGCAGTCAAAACATTTGAATCAATGATTTTTTTTTCGAGTTATTTCAATTAAGTGGGTAAATCTCAAATAACTTTCACAGGCACTGTATTCTGGAAACGATACACTTTTACCAACAAAATATGTTGTTGTGCGGACGACAGCAGGTCAAGCTACCCCAAACTGTCAGATATTCCCATCAACCTTGAACCTTAATGTTTTAGAGATAAAGTTAAAATCTAATAAAGAAATCTGGCAGATTGTAGTAGCTTGATCTGCTGACATCTGTACTTACAATTTAAAACGTAGTTCATTAAAAAACTTGTTTGTTAGACATCTTTCTCTCTGACATTTGCCTAAGCTATATGACAATTGAAGCATAAGCAGTGACATAAAGATTATCGCCTTTGGATTTTGTTTAACCAATCATACAATTGCTAAAATTTATCTGTTTTACCGACTACACGACTAAATTGATTAGAAAAACACTGGCCAAGCTAAGGTCTTGAAAAGCGTTGCCCCAGTGGCCGCGTCTTACTATTTTTATGTCGCAGGTTTGAGCCAAGACAAGCGCTATACTTCATATAAACTATTTCATCATCACTGCTCTCAAAAAGGTGAATGAAAATATCGCGACCCTGTCCTAGAACTAAAAACCGAAAACATGTGTCTTCTACCAACTCGCACCCGTTCCGTGGTGGATTATGGCCCACCCCTTCTCACAGAGAGAAGGTCAATGTCGTGATGGAGACAAACCGCATTATACCTGCGTGGTGAATTGCGTCTCACCGATAGGAGTCGGAAGACCGATGCCCGATGGGGCCGACGAGTTCTCGAATGGCAACGACGCACCGGAAGACGCAACGTGGGTAGGCCAATCAAGGTCAAAAAATCAAGGTGGAACGACGACTTGGTGAAGGTCGCGGGAAACTGCTGGATGCGGGAGGCGCAGGACTGGTCGTCGTGGAGATCCTTGGGGGAAGCCTAAATCCAGCAGTGGGCGTCTTTCGGCTGAAATGGTAATAAGAATCTTAAGTCCCATCAGTGATAAAATTATAAGCTGATTAAGAACACTGAGACAGTTTAATAAGACTAAGCAAACAGTTTGGTTTACAATCGGCTGTCTGCAAGAAGTCCTTAGTTGTATCAGCTAGGGTTCACGCGCCTGGATTAATTACTCCACGTCAAACGAAGACTATCAAGTCAGCTTCACGCTTAATACTGACCTTATTGCGGTCGACGAACTATTCCAAGCCACGAACTAAGTTTTAGAATATACACAGTCATTCTGTTCGAAAATTGAACAATGGTAAACATTTTCGAGTATTTTAGAACGCACCCGCTCAGGTTTTTTATTAATTAAACCACAGCACCTACATCCTACGAGAGAACGCGTTCTTAACACCTCTTAGTTTCATAAAAACGGTGAAGTGTTTTACGATTTTGACCTTTATTAGGTACTAGAATTGTCTCAATTGCAATCCATTCTCATGAAAATGCATTCTCTTGACACCTACGGCCGGACTGCAGTGCTCCTGCTTCGCTATGGAGCAATGGTGACGCATGTAAACTTTGATATTTCTTTGCTATTTTAAGTATTTATTGTTTATAAGGCACAGCGTAATCCGACTTCACAAACAGACTCGCAAAATTATTTTATTTTTGAACACATGTTCTATCTATAGACAGGTATAATAACATAATAAATACCTACCTAAAATAAATCTAATAACATAATTAATAAAATTGGCGTCTGATAGTTTTTGTAAGGAAGAATTGTCAAAAATTATATTAAAGATACCGGATGATATTTTTTACTGTCTTGAAAAAAATAGGTATAATAGATGAACAGAGTAGAAGCATATGGCATAGAAAATATTATTATATGTAGCTTATTTTTTTTTCTCTAGCGGATAAATTGACCTAGTAACAAATATTTAGATGATCAGGGGGGCAATCGCGCTAAAATAATTCAACCAAAACAGAATTGGATCGCAACCAAACCATAACTTTTGTTATAGTTCGTATCGCGCTAACCTTTTGACAAATGGTTTAACCATAACTGGATCGCAATTGGAACGTAACCGCTGTCAAATGAAAAAGTTAAACAAAGCTAACTTTTTCTATGCCATGTGAAACTTACGTCTAAACGATTAGATTTACATATAATTGATTTAATTTTAATTACTATATCTGACGAAATGTATCACTCATACCTACATTGATTTTACTTCAACCGAAGTTAAAAGTTTAGCGCGATACGAAATGTGATCGAAACTAAACCATAACTTTAACTGGATTAGATACGAACAAGAGTTGAACTTCTACCGTTTTATTTAGCGCGATCACCCCCCTGGCAATAATACATTTCAAGTAAACTTTCACATTAGATGAGAAAAACAAAAATTGAAAAAAAAAATGGTTCGAATTTCAAATCGTACGCACTGTAAACACTGTCCACGAAATTCATCAACGAATTCGTAGCGCGTCCCTATGTAGGTATTATCACGTATGGTTTTCGTGGACAGCCTCCGTGGCGTAGCGGTAGCGAGCGCCCTGGTACCGAGGCCGCTGCGCAAGGAGGCGACAGTTCGATCTCCGCGTAGTGCAAATATTTGTATGCATGAATATGAATATTTGCATTGGTCTGGTCGTGCTTCGGAAAGCACGTTAAGCCGTTGGTCCCGGTTGCCATACGCACATCTAAGGAGAGTCGTAACGGGTTGTTGGAGCCCTCAAAAAGTCGAACAATTAACTTGGTCTAACTGCAATGCTAATTGATATCGCCTATGGGTTGTGGAGGTCAGACGGCAGTCGCTTCACAGAAAATATCGAAGTTTAGCCAAAATCAGCAGTTGGGCTGGTAAAGCGGACCCCAGACTCCAAAGGTGAAAAGCTTCGGATGCGACTGGGATTAACGCTGAGATGATGATGATGATGATTCTCATGTACGGTTTTATTCCACTTAAACAACACAACATATTATTCTCGAGGCGGTAAAAAATACAAACCGGTATACAAAATTATTCTCGCGATAAATTATCTGGTGTTGAAAAAATCAGCGCTTAATTGATAAATTGGATTAACAAAGTTGGTGGAGTTTTGGATGCAAAGTGATAAATAATGTAAACAAACCAACCACCTTCAACTTTTTAATTCGTCTTTTTTGCTTCAATTTGGCAAACAATGTCGTGCGAATTTTCGTGTTGCCAATTTCGTATGCAATGTTTTCCTCACTCTCCCTTATTTTATGAATAGGAATTACAATTCAAACTAAACAAACTGGAATTACAGTTGAATATTTGAGTAATGTTTGGACGATATATTACATTAATAAAATGTATTTTTGGATTATATAATATCTGTATTAATAAAAAAGTTTTAAGAGTTTATTTATTTGAATGCGTTAATAGAATTTCAAAAAATATTTTTGATGGAGTTAGCGAAATTTTTAAAGAAGGCTTGAATCAATGAATGTAGGTTGTTTAATACCACGCGGTCGAAATGAATGAAAGTTCATTTGTAGAAATATTCACTTGGAATATTTTGTCCATTTCAAAAAGCTTGCAAAATTCGTGTCGAATTTTGCTACATAAAGAAGCAGCCTGAAGTAAGATAAAGCAACATAAACACATGATAAACGTAGATTACGTACTGCTTGAATATACATTTCATCCGAGTTCAAGACTGGTACCAAACAAACACACCGAATTTGCAATAGACTCGCTACCGGATACAAGCGGAGCGTATGGATTTCCATAAATTATTTGCAGGTACTAATGGTTGTCGTCGACTCCTGTAACCTAACCGATCGTAAATCTACAGGAAGTCATGACGTCACTGATAATCCGTAGCTCTGTAACCTCGTAGTCCCGTAGCTCCGTAGCCACGTAGCCCCGTAGACCTGACCCAATTCTGCATAACCATTCCCCACTTCTTCAATCCTTGAATAATTAAACTCTATTGTTCGGGCAGAGTAACGTCGAGATCTGTACCTTACGAATAAATAATAATATACCTACGTAGGTAGGTATTTCAGTAAGGACGAAGGAGAATGCCGTTTAAAAATTAAATGTAGGTTAGATGTTGGGCATGCAAGAACAATGAGGTATAATTGGGTCAAATTGAACCTTCATTAGAATGAGATAAATTTGACTGTCATGTCTTTTTGTTTTCGTTTTTAAACACAGGTCCGTTCTTGGGTGTGAGGGAATTGCATAATTTAATTCTCCCACCTTCGTTCCACCATCGGACGACCCGTCGTTCTGCGAGTTTCCACCCTTACGTTGTTAACACCACTACGATCCGGACGAAGCGTTCCGCCTCCTCCTTTATACCGCGTACATCGAGGGACTGGAACAATTTGCCAGCGGCGGTGTTTCCGTCCGACTACAATTTTAATGTCTTCAAGGCTAGAGTGAATAGGCTCTTAATAAACTAGTGCGCTTTACCATCAACGACTGCGTCACTGCTTACCATCAGGCGGGATTGCGGTCAAGCGCTAGTTTATAATTTTATAAAAAAAAAAGGAAAATGAAGAGTTGTAGCCCAGTGGCATACCACAGGACTACAACTACACTGGGCGATAGCCCTTATTGGAAGCCCCTATTTTCGAATTGTGGGTTTTGAGTTACTGTAATTGATATAGTCTAATCTAGGTAAGGGTTTTACTTTGTTTATAATTGCATCATCAATCTCATACCAAAAGGTACGCACGCCTGATGCTTCATACACTTCAGTCATAGCTTTCGCGTTGAGTGCGGCCCATTTATCAATTTTTAAAAAAAAAAACCTGGGAAAACAACCATGCCTCATAAACAAAACAAAAACAAAATCATGTGACATCCGCCAACCCATACTGGGCCCGCGTGGTTACTCAGAGTGGTGCTGACAATACGACAATAAATTAAACATCGTGTACCTCAACACATTCTCAGTCTACCCATAAAAAATCATATAAATATGTCCATTAGTTTGGTCACAGGAAATTATTTTTCATTTTTCACATTTTTACATGATGTACATGTTGATAAGGAAGCGCTTAAAGGGTAATGCCGCCGCATCCTGCGGTACGAAACTTTAATAATAATGGCGCGAATATAGGCGGTTTTTTAATAATTATACCTACTTGTAATTAAACTCGTGGTGACCTTGTGGGGAAGTCGTGGTGGCCTAGTGGTTAAAACACCAGCCTCTCAAGTATGAGTGTTCTTGTTCGATTCCAGGTCAGGCAAGTACCAATGTAACTTTTCTAAGTTATATATACTTTCTGAGTATATCTTGGACACCAATGACTGATTACAAGGTGAAGGAAAACCATCTTGAGGAAACATGGACTTTAAGTCTGAAATCGCCAACCCGCATTGAGCAAGCGTGGTGATTACGCTTAATCCTTCTCTGTATGAGAGGAGACCAGTGCCCAGCAGAGGGACGATAAAAAGGTTGATGATGATACCGACTTGTATAGACAACACTTGTATTATACTTTGAAATGATTGAACATAATTTATTTGGTGACTCAGTAAATACCTTGTACTTGAATTATACTTGTTATGCCGAAAAACAATTGCACTTTGCGTAGCTAGCTAGACTATTATCTGCGTCCTCCGGTCACAGTTTCATTTTTGTTTGCGTTGTGTGACAAATTGAAAACTATATTGAGTAGCATACCGAATCACTTCACTTAATGATGGATGCTAAACCTTGTACAATATTAATTAATATTTAACATCTAAGGCTCGTCTCATTCGGACTTATAAATAATTATTTTTAGAAAATGTCTCCATTTTCTCTTGAAACAATACTTTAACTAAGACAACAGAACGCACGTGGTACGATCTGAACATACATCTTCCGCCATACCCATAAACTTAGTATTTCATTGGGTATTATGTCCAATGCTTATCGTATGACATACATAGAATGAAATAATGCATATTCAGTGATAGATATGAGTGGAAACGCCTGAGAGGTGGCCCTAGATGGTCTTAACATAATTAGCCTTTGTTGCCATGTTTCCATTCCTGGGTTACAGGTCTCCTCTCGGTGAAAAGGAATGGGCCGTAATCTACTACGCGGACCCAGTGCTAGATGGTAGATGTAACACGTTTTCGAAGTATTGCCTCTAGGAAATGCCGGTTTCTTCATGAAGTTTTCCTTCATTGTTTTGAGAGTAGTGGTAATGAAATAATTTACATAAAGTACAGGGCCTGCGGCCGGTACTACTAGGCCACCGCTGCTCTCCCACTAGGCTACAGCTTCTCTAGATAGACTTAAACTAAACTTATTTGTTATGTTCTTAACGTCAGGTGGAACTTACAACCATCGTGTTTGTATGATCACATGTATGACTGATAAGGGGGCAAGAGGAATACGCATGGTTCTTTTTTACTTTTAATATCTATCGTTAACCGTTTTATCGTCCCACTGCTGGGCACAGGTCTCCTCTCATACAGAGAAGGTTTGAGCGTAATCACCACGCTTGCTCAATGCGGGTTGGCGATTTCAGACTTAAAGTCCAGGTTTCATCAAGATGTTTTCCTTCAACTTCAGTCATTGGTGTCCAAGATATACTTAGAAAGTACATATAACTTTAGAAAAGTTACATTGGTACTTGCCTGACCTGAAATCGAACCCGCGCACTCATACTTGAGAGGCTGATGTTTTAACCACTAGGCCACCACGACTTTAATATCTATACTCTATACTAATATATAAAGCTGAAAAGTTTGTATGTTTGTTTGTTTGAACGCGCTAATCTCAGGAACTACTAGTCCGATTTGAAAAATTCTTTTTACATTAGATAGCCCATTAATCCATGAAGGCTTATAACTTCACGTTGCGACCAATAGGAGCGGAGCATAACTAACTCCACGCAAACGAAGTCGCTGGCGGCCGATAGTTGAATATATGACTCGGAACAACACACTCCTACCCAATCATCTGACTATCAACAAAGTCGTGATACCCAAACCGGAATGCAGACTATCAGTTTCATTTCGCCTTGTACAGGTCATAAACGTGAACTTTGCAAGACGATCTACTAACAATATATTTACACTTACCACTTCAATGCAGGATTTAACTTCCATTGTAGTTTGAGGAGTGATTTTTACTTTCTCAGCATATACAATTCATACTAATATTATAAATGCGGAAGTAACTCTGTATGTCTGTCTGTTACGCTTCCCCGCTTAAATCTCTCAACCGATTTTGATGAAATTTGGAACAGACAATGTTTAGACCCTGAGAAAGAACATAGGCTACCTTTTATCCCGGAAAAAAATGATATTCCCAAGGGAAATCTAAAAAGCGCGATATAACCGACCTCCACGCGGGCGGAAAGCTAGTACAATAGATTTCTGCATCGTTCACACACGGTTGATTTCAACATGAATGATGAATATTTGCATCAATAGCTTGATAATTTAAAAGAGTGTCCATGGAGATTCTTGCTCGTTCTTCTCCATAGGTACTTACTCTTTGGAATGGGTGACTAGCTTCATCTTACTTACTGACCGACCTTCCGACAATTCAAAAGTGCCTGTAATTGGTTTATCCCTACTAATATTATAAATGCGAAAGTAACTCTGTCTGTCTGTCTGTTACGCTTTCACGTCTAAACCACTGAACTGATTTTATTGAAATTTGGTATAAAGATAGAGTTGACCTTGAGAAACAACATAGGATAGTTTTGATTCCGGACTTTTGAAGAGTTCTCTGGGAAATGCGATATAACCGAACTCCACGAGGACAAAGCAGCGGGTGGAAAGATAGTTTGAAATAAATACTTCGATTTTAATTTTGAGACTTCTGTATCTTGGATATCACGTTAACCTCAGGGTCTCAGAGTGGCAATGATAGCCGTTCAGTGTCGTCAGATGCCCGAAAGTCTGATAACCAGTCTAACCAAGAGCAAAACCATAACACTGTGGAGGTCAGCTGCGTCCGGTTAGACTGAGAGCCTAACAAAAGTTTAGCAGATGATGATGAAATTTAATAACAGGTTCAACAAGGTCATTTAATACGTAAATCAGTTGATATTTTAATATATTTTTATTTACCCTAATTAAATTTTAAACAAGCAATAAAATGTATAATTCAATACAATCAACCGTTCTTCCACGGTTATGTTTTCATATAGACAGATACTTTATTTAATAGAAATAAGAACAGTGTTCGAAGTTTAAATGTTACCCTTATATGTTGTTAAGCGTACGTTGTACAGACGACAGCACATCAAGCTACTACAATCTGTTAGATTTCTTTATTAGATTTTCAACTTTATCTCTAAAGCCTTAAGGCTCAAGGTTGATTGGAAATATTTGGCAGTATGGGGTAGCTTGACCTGCCGTCGTCCGTACAAATGGTTCAGAGGGCGGTCATTCTCACGACACTGCAGATAAACTGCTAAAGGCCAGGGCCGCACGTGCGCAAGGTTCCTTCCTTCCTGTTCTTGGTTAACTTTATTGAAATATACTTAAGTAGAAATGCGCGTATGTTAAACGATTGTGCATATAATTTAATCGTATGTTTTTCGTAGAATAAAATAATGCATATTCAGTGATAGATATGAGTGGAAACGCCTGAAAGGTGACCCTGCATGGTCTTTTAACATAACATTTACTATGCTAAAAAGATTCAGAAATCACCATTTCTGACATCCGCACCAAAGATTTTGTCTATGATACTTTCTGCAAAAGAGTTTTAGACTTGATCATTTATAGTGAGAAAAAAACAACTTAAAAATATTATCGTCATTTAAATAAGGACCTGTGGCTTAATAATAACAGCCGTACAGGTCGATCGATCAGGTAAAGCTACGCTTGCCGCGGTTTGCCTGTGGATGGGTTACTATATTTTTTTTTATTCGCTTTATTTATAAGGGATTTTTATCCACACGGATACGTTAACCCCGTTGTACCTTATACTAAGTTTACAAACAATACCTAATTAAAAAATAAACTATGTTTATATCACACAAAACAATTATTATACAGAGTGGTGCTGACAATACGACAATAAATGAAAACACGAACAATGCTGGTTCATAGGAATAATCCTAAACCATAGAAAAAAAACTAGCATCAAAAATAAAGACATGAAAATTTCAAATAAACTAAATCGCATAAAATTGCAATCGAAATAGAACATTCGTTAAAAATATTGGCTCACTGACCTCCGATCGGCGACAGCGCGATCCTGTATCGACTTGCTTTTTCGCGCCATTATTATTAGGTAACGTTTAGTACCGCAGGATGCGGCACTCATTAACCTGTAAGCGCTTCTTTATCAACATGTACATCATGTAGAAAATGTGAAAAATGAAAAATAATTTCCTGTATTAAACATTTTTAACACTTTTTCAATAGTGCTAGACACTCAAAAATCAACTTAATAGCTATTAAAATAAATTTGATATTTGTTTAACTTCAAAACATCAATTTGAAACATTCATTTGAACAGATTGTTTTAATTGTTATTCGGAATCTTTGCAAGAGTAAACAAAATAACCACACGAAGTGGTTATAACTAATGTTTTAGCAGGTTCTATAAACTAATGTCCATTAGTAAATTATGTAAAGTTATAACTACTAATTAAAAACAGACACTTATCATAGTCACGTAATTCTAATTTAGACACACATGAACATGAGCAAATAATGTAAAAACCTGATAAGTTACAATCTAAAGTTTTGATAACCTTACTGTTGAAACTTGTTATTATGATGGCCTTTAAAAAGAAAACAAGTTTTGCGATGTTCTCGTAACATGTTATAGATCGGAAGTACTTCCGAACTATATTTATTATACAAGCGATTAGTTCGCACAGTCATTTGAACGTATTACAAATGATATATGTATGATATAACATCTATACTAATATATAAAGCTGGAGAGTTTGTTTGTATGTTTGTTTGTTCGCGCTAATCTGAGGAACTGCGGGTCCAATTTAAAAAATTCTTTTTGCGTTGGATAGCCCATTAACCAGGAAGGCTTTAGGCTATATAACATCACGCAACGACCAATAGGAGCGGAGCATAACTAACTCCACGCGAATCTATATTAATATATAAAGCCGAAGAGTTTGTTTGTATGTTTGTTTGTTTGTTCGCGCTAATCTCGGGTACTACTGGTCCGATTTGAAAAATTCTTTTTGCGTTGGATAGTCCATTAATCCAGGAAGGCTTTAGGCTATATAACATCACGCTGCAACCAATAGGAGCGGAGCATAACTAACTCCAAGCGAACAAAGTCGCTGGCGGCAGCTAGTTTGGATATAAATTGGAGAAGGACACAGAGGACTGTACGAGAACTTGCACTCTGACGTCCACTGCTTGAAATGGCTCTTTTCCTCAAGCACCTTCACTTCTAACGGTTTTGGCTTCATATCCAACGGGTTCCTACTGCCTTCACAAGGTCATCGGACCAAGTTGCAAAACGAATTGGCGTCTAAAAATGGAACGCAAAAAAAATAATTAATGGAATTAATGTACCTATCCCATCTTAGTCATTGTATAAAACGTCTTAACCTCGAATTTAGAAAGGACCTAAGTAGTTACCATAAAACTCGCTTAAGACGGTTTGGCGATCTTTACAGTATCATGAATTATTTATACAAAAAAAAAAACAAAGCTTTTTTTACACAAAGCTGTTTAATATTTAAATTTCGCTATTATACAAGATTTTCTAGATTATCATCATCATCATCATCATCCCAGCGTTAATCCCAGTCGCATCCGAAGCCTTTTCAGCTTTGGAGTCTGGGATTTTCTAGATCACCATCTCCGTAAAACAGATCATAAAAATATGTTGATAATTTAAATCGTAGGTCAATCGTAGATTAAATAATCAATTCATTAATGACAGATCAGCCATTCGATGGGACCTTTCGCCTCAGACGAATAACAAGTTTAAATCTGAATTGACACCCTACTACATATTTTCTGATAATTAAACTGTTTATATGACCTAAACTGATAACTTTACGTATGCAGACTTGGATTTATTTACGTCAACTAGGTATCCGTCTGTTTATCAGAGTTTCACGCATATCCTATTTAAATTTACTCGTATATGTGCTTATTGCTGAATCAGCCTGCTCTTGACCTCGATCAAGCGTAATAGAAAGCAATGGATGAGGTTTTGATGACGCCTGTTCTGTCTTGTTTTGAAGACAGACTTAGACATAAGAGATACATTTAGATGGAAACACAGACGCTGGCAAAGAGTTCTAGTACACTTTGGTTGCATATATAATAAATTTTGAGGAGCAGAATGCAGTACGACTGGTTGAAATATCAACCAAGTGAGGATTGTGTCCAGTAGTACGTGTGGCAGCCCAGTAGTAAATGGGCAATAAGCTGTATGTAATAACACTAGTCTATTATACCACTGCATGAGTAAGGCCTCTTTTAATTCAGAGAATGCCTTCTCTGCATTATTACCACCCTCGACTAAGACAGGTTTTCGATCTTTACGACTGTAAAGATCGAAAACCTGTCTTAGTCATGCGTGATTTATACAAAAAAAAAAAACAAAGTTTTTTTTTACACAAAGCTTCTTGATATTTTCATTTCGCAACTATACAAGATTTTTAGGTTATCTTTACCGTAAAACAGCTCATAAAAATATGTCACACGTAATGGGAATATATTACAGGGACACATTCAGGTGTTGTCGTGTTCATAGATATTTGCATTCAGGTACACATTCATATAAGACACTTGAGTGTTGCACTCTGGCGGAAGAGTTTCAAGAACGATGGATTCGTGCAGGCCATACACACAGCAAATAATCTATTGCGAACATTGTTATTGCATTGTTTGTTGCTATTCATTTACACATTAAATTATACAGTGCTATTTTTATTATAATGAAAAATAAAACAATCCATGTATTAAAAGTGAAAAGATACACCTAAATATCAACTATTTAATTAAAAATTCTCGTTTGGCGGCGGGCTTAGAATAGTACCAATCCATATCCTCCAGTGGGTGTCGTAAGAGGCGACTAAAGGAACTCTCACCAGGGAAGCGGGCAGCAGCGCTTCTCCTGTGTAATATCAAATCACTGCAATCCCCAACCCGCCTGCGAAGCAACCCCCAACTCCCCCTCCATGAAAGCTTTGGGGGAGGCCTTTGTCCAACACTATAGGCTGAAGAAGAAGAAAAAGAATTAAAAATAGTCACATCAGAAACATGTCAGTTCTGTTGTACAATATTTTCATAATTTGAAAACTAAGTAGGTAAACCTACTGAAATTAATTGTTATACTAATCTTGCTTTTCATTCGAATAAATCTTTACTTCGTGGGAATATAGGAGTATAAATATCCTCAGGCCTTGGCATGCCCACTAGCCAAATCCGTTTAGCCATTTTATCTTTAAATCGTAACAAACGGACAAAAAATAAACAAATAAGCTCACATTCGTTTCTTATAAAATTGTTTAGGATTTCTGAGACTACATCCAATTCTGTGAGTATGCTAATCTTTTGAAATTATAGCTAAAAGTAATGTAGTGTCCTTGTAAATAAATTTTGAAAATTAAAAACAGTATTTTGGCGTGACGGAGCAAACCATACCTAATTTTATTCGTATACTTATCTATGTTGCTTACTGAACACTTTTTTAAGTTCAGCGCAACTTAGACGTACATGTACCTTGAAATTCTATAAAACGAGACGTCTTTTTCATAACATATATTTGAGAAGAAACAGACCTTGTTCATGCTATAATCCTCTAGAGTTGCGTTAATTTCAAAGCAAAAATTTCGATTTTTATTATACGTACACCACAAAAATGAATAACGAGTACCAATTGAATATTACACAAAGCATACAATGGACGGTCTTATCGCTGTCTGTGATCCCTTCTAGGCAACCTTGAATTAGGCAGTGATTTGCCTAAATAGGAAATAGAGATTTCGTTGCAAAAAAAGACAGTTTTGCGAGATTTTTTGTTCTCTGCTATCTTTTAACTGACCTACCTATGTACGATAGGGTATAAAGTGACTGCTACAATTTATAAAAAATGACTATATTTTCATCAAAAGACACACCTCGTGTCAATTATCTATTTTAATATTGAATGTAGGTATGTAATATTTTGACGTCCTTACAATTTTTTTATATGTAATTTATCGCCATCTTTAAAAGTAATTCGAAGAAAACGAAATTAAACAGCAAATGCAGTCTTGCATTTGCTGTTTTGTTCATTACTTAATTCAGAGAAAATGTTATTTATATTTTGCAATACCACTTGGTGCTACAAACAATTAAGGAATTAGCAAACTTAATACAGTTATATCTTCATTTACTTAACTAAGAACATACTTCTCATTTAAAATATGTATTACGCTAAGAGAACTGCTAATTCAAAACTATGCTGTGAAGTAAAATATTTTGGTGAAAATTTCGTTCAGAAAATTTCGTCACACCCATCTGTACTTTTTGATACAGTGTAAATTAATGTTTTTCCTAACGACCTTTTTTTGGGATGGGAAATCATCAAATGACTTCTCCCGCTCTGGGCGGAGCGGAAGGGCGTGTCAGACTTTTACTGACTAAAACCCACCCGTGTTGCTTCACTTGCCTGTGCGACGGCCAGGGCCACGGTTTCTTGTTTAACCAAACCGCAACCCTGATCCAGGAGGCATCGGTCTTCGAGGACCCCGTCACGATGTGATGACATCTCTCTGTCTGTCTGTCTGTCTGTGTATGTTACGCTTTCCCGCTTAAACCTCTTAACCGATTTTGATGAAATTTGGCACAGACAATCTTTAGACTCTGAGAAAGGACATAGACTACCTTTTATTGAAAAATTTGGTATTCCCGAGGGAAATCTAAAAAGCGCGATATAACCGAATTCCACGCGGGCGGAAAGCTACTAATTATTATAAAGATGAAAGTTTGTGTGTATGCACATAGCTAACTTATATTTCGATAGTAAACCGAACGTAGGTACCTAGTATTTTTTGTATTGATCAACGCAGTAGTATATTTCCAGCCTAATGTTTTGGCGCCACTTATTTCTCTTTTATCGTTTCACGTATTCTTACAGTCATACTTCTTGGCGACATTTCTTCTAAATGAGACATAATTGGATTTTAAGCTCAGGAGGGTAATTGCGCAACATACCTACTATCAGTAGCAATAGGTTTTATTTTGACAGTTCAATAGCGTTCATTGCACTATTTACCTTGTTGATCAGACACATTTATCGACCATATGGCGCAATGGATTAGCAATATACTTCAAAATTATTCCATTTTGTAGTAATTGTGTGTTACGCAATTAGGGTGCTGATCTTATCTTTAAGCCATCTTCGACTAATTTAATCCGACTAACCTCTATCGCCTCATGAAGGGCAAAGGCCCCCTTTTTCTATAAAACAACAACTATAACAACAACAATTATTTATCTGCCTCCTTAGTTTCGCGATTCAAGTGCAACTGCTGACCTTGTCGCCCTTTTTTTTTTTTTTTCGGGGTGGAAATCCTCATAGGATGTCCGCCGCCCTAGGGTGGGCGACGGGGTCTGTCAGACTTTTACTGACTAAAACCACCCCGGTGTCTCTTCTGTCACGAGCGCGCGTGGGGCCGCGGGAGTCTAAATTCTTCCGCAGCCTCACACTCTCGTGCTGGCCCGGTCTGTCCGGACCTCGTCTCCGGCACGGGGTAGTGGGGTGTTAAGCTACCCCGTGCATCGCCTCAGAGACGCGCGCTGACACTCGCGCGCGCCTCCGCCTCGGGGTCCATCGAATAGGGGGCGGGGACTTCCCCATGTCCCTCGCCCCTGGACCCATTCATGGGGGCTGGAAAAGGGCGTCGTCCACCCTTCCCCTGCGCCCGGTGCGTCTTGTCTTGTCTTGTCGCCCTGGGTTTGATTCCCTGACTTCCCGAGCAAAGAAACATTGAATTTCTACAAAATAACTTATATTATGTATCCTTAAGAATAACTTAGGCCTTTTTAACCACTTGATCAAACATACAATGATATAATTCCTCAAACTACTAAAACAAATTACCATTACTTGACGTTGGCAGAAACGAGAGAAGGGAGTAGATATATTAACACATTGGACTACGAAGAAGCGTCATTTGAAGTTCTTGTATACAGTGCGATCAGTCACGCACGTCATTAGCGTGTTTCGACAATTTCAAAAGGCAGACAACGTTCTCCACGCTTGATTAAATTATTATGTATAATATAATATACACTATGTCAAAATTGTATACCCCTTTGTACATAAGTTTTCAGAATTACTTTTGCCTAAGATAATGGCGTGACCGAAATATCTGTCGGTAACTCGGTGGATTTTACTTAAAAACTAATACAAATTTGTTTATTTAAGTTAACAATTTAGCTATTTCGGTAACAGCTGTATCATGGGGCTGCGTTGTTTCTTATTATACGATGATTGATCGAAGTTATTTTAGTAACTTAAGTTCCGAAAATAATGTCTCGCCATCTCTTGTCCTTTACCTATTCATTATAAGGCTTCTTTCTTCATCAATGGAGCTTGTTCTTCTCGTTAAGGTGATTTCTTTTCTTCAGAGGTACTTTTACTTTCTTATATTTTTATGTTTGTACTTTATAGGGTTCTGTAGTTCCTGTCGGGGTACACTCATAGTTGCGTCATTTCCGTCCGTCTCTCCTCGGGTTACCTTCCAAACGTGTAAACGTGATAGTGCTGGAAATATGCAGCTTTATTTACTAAGTCTACAAAGTACTAAAGTTTCTTTGGGGTCCTTACAACCCTTACAGGTTAATTGGGGATGACAATTTTTTAATTTTGTTTACTCTTTTGCGATATATTCAACTTTTTTTTTTTAACAAATTATAAACCAGCGCTTGACCGCAATCCTGCCTGATGGTAAGCAGTGACGCAATCGTTGATGGTAAAGCGCACTAGTTTATTAAGAGCCTATTCACTCTAGCCTTGAAGACACTCAAATTGTAGTCCGACGGAAACACCGCCGCGGGCAAATTGTTCCAGTCCCTCGATGTACGCGGTATAAAGGAGGAGGCGAAGCGCTTCGTCCGGATCGTAATGGTGTTAACAACGTAAGGGTGGAAACCAGCCGTACGACGGGTCGTCCGCTGGTGGAACGGAGATGGGGGAATTAAATCATGCAATTCCCTCGCACGCTCCCCGAACGCCACTTCCAAACGCATTTTTTTTATAAAATAGATTGTCTCCCCACCCCTTTTCAAGAACCCCTTTTAAATATTTATTTAAAAAACTTGTTTTTATAAAACTTTTGTCTTCCTCCGTGGCGCAGCGGTCAACACGCCTGCCTGCGACGTGGAGGCTCCGGGTTCGATCCCCGGCCAGGTCATGATGGAAAACGATCTTTTCCTGATTGGCCTGGGTCTTGGATGTTTATCTATATATGTATCTATTATAAATATATTATCATTGTGTTAGTATCCCATAACACAAGTCTCGAACTTACTTTGGGGCTAGCTCAATCTGTGTGATGAGTAAAAAAAAAAAAAAAAATAGACCCCAAGTTCATTTTTCGGTCATGGTAGCCATCGGTAGGGAGTATCTAGGGAATAACACTTTTCCCGACCTAAGAATTGAAACCAGGACCCCACGGTCACCAGTCCCGCTTGTGACCCCTAGAACCAACATAGCGATTCAAATACCATTGGTGACAGCGGTATTTCCCTTGTGATTTAGTCATTAATTACTAAAAACAAGGTAAGCAATAATTAATCATTATTATAAGTCCCATTGATCGTTTAGTTAACAGCAGTTATTTCCACCTTACAATAACGGAAGGCTATCAATTATTTTGTTTCAATCTAGCACCGTGAACAAAAGCGATAACTTGTCAAATATTATATTATTTCGAGAAGATTGATCAAAAGTCCCAGAAAATGGGATATAACTGTGACATACTTTTTTATCTTTTTCAATAAACTTTACTCTATTTACCCTATTTTGAAGTGGGACCCTTCAAATGACCTCTCCCGATCTGAGCAGTGAAAGGGCGTGACAGACTTTTACTGACTAAAACCCACCCATGTTCCTTCTTTTGCCTGTACCGAGGGGCATGACATGTCTTTCAAACAAACTCTGGTCCTGTAAGGCAAGCATCGGCCTTAGCAGATCCAGTCTCTGATGTGCTGACATCTCTTTATGGATCGATGGAACGCGTGGATCAACGTCAAACCAGGCCTACACACTAATTGCGTAATACAATACGCTATTACAGAACAGTAACCTCCCGAAACAGTAACCTCGACAGCCTCCGTGGCGTAGCGGCCGCTGCGCAAGGAGGCGCGGGTTCGATCCCCGCGCAGTGCTAATATTTGTATGCATGAATATGAATATTTGCACTGGTCTGGTCGTGCCTCGGAAAGCACGTTAAGCCGTTGGTCCCGGTTGCCATACGAACATCTAATGGCAGTCGTTACGGGTTGTTGGAGCCCTCAAAAGTCCTACAATTGGTCTAGCTGCAATGCTTCGATATCGCCTTCGGGTTGTGGAGGTCAGACGGCAGTCGCTTCATGGAAAATGTCGAAGTTTCGCCAAAATCAGCAGTTACACTGGTAAAAGCGGACCCCAGACTCCAGAGCTGGAAAAGCTATGTGATGATGACAATACGCTATTACTGTTACTTGGAATCATTTCGAAGCTTATTGCTATTCCATTGCTCCCTATATTCGAAAGGGTGTCTGCTCAATAATGTAAATTACGCAATGAATGTTGTTGAACTGTCAAAATGACACTCATTGCTACTGATAATGTGTTACGCAATGTGGCAGAGTTAGTGGCATGGATTTGCAGGGTAATTACCCTGCTGGTCTTACCGGTCCATAATGAACCTTTTCAACATCTAAATGAACTATTTTTTTTTTAATACTTATAAACTAGTGCTTGACTGCAATCCCACCTGATGGTAAGCAGTGATGCAATCGTTAATGGTAAAGCACACTAGCTTATTAAGCCTATTCACTCAAATAAACTGAGTGAATAGGAAGGAAGACGGCAGTTGAGCGAGGTGATGCAATGTTTAACCCAACAACACCACCAACGATGCTGCGCCAGAGGATGATCTGGAGACCCTCCACGACCAAACTCCCGACACAACAACATTAGGCACATCGTCGTACCCGGCACACATCGCAACACAACTGCTCAGATCCGTCCACCGTACGGCTTCACTAGATATATTATCTTATTATATTTGTTGACTTTTGATGCTGGCCATACACATTAAAGAAGTCGATTGTTCATAATTAAAGATTTTTCCGCAATAGCCAAGGTAGCAGCGAAACTTGTACTCAGTCAAACTTCCCGGTCACTGGGTAGTCGATGATCCCTTACCCGAATACCAGGTGACCGGAAAGTTTGGTTAGGTAGCTATAACGGTATACCCGACTGCTTAATGAGGGTAAAATCCCCAATGAGTTATTAGCATTTAAAAAGTATATCTGAAAATGTTGTCGAATTAGTAGGTACCTAACGTAAGGAAAACAGAACGGGTATACATGATCTAAAACGCTATTGATATGGAAGTTTTGATGACTCAACTACTAGACTATATGTCTAGACGTAAATATTATGTTTTTAAACTCTCGAAATTATTTTTGGATATCGTAAAAACTTACCTATAGTTGAGCCAAATTCGATAAAGAATAGAGGTAAACAAAGCGTTGCTAGGCAACGAGTAGTTTATACCTAAAAGACAGATGTTAACAACTTTTTCTACATAGATGATTTTCACAAAAGTAATAATCCTACTTCCTACTAATCTAAACAGTTTATTTATGTTTAGATGTTTATGATTTGCATAGAACGCTTAACCTATTTCAATGAAATTTGACACATGTAAGCTAATTTCCTAATAAGTTATTTTTTTTTATACATTTAATTATAATTATTTATTTATTTATTTATTTAGGTAACCAACAGCGATACATAATAAATTTTACAAGTATGAATATTACATTATGATATTATGGCCAATAATAGGTTTCCCTGTGTAACTGTAAAGTATAATTCCAACGCATGCGAACAGACCAATATCAAATACACACATACACAGTTATAAATAATAAAACAATACAGAAGAATAAACAATACATAACACAGTCAACAACTATGCAATTGAATTTAAAACAAATAAATTACGACATTGACAGCAGAAGACAGAAGAAAGAGATGAAGAAAATTAGTTGGTTGTCATTTATCTGCATCTATAGTTTCGACTATTAGCTTCTTGAACGTACGTTTATTATGGCAAAATAAATCCACTTTAGAGAATTCTGAGTTATACGCCCGAGCAATGCGAGTCAGTACACAGTTGCTGGCATAGTTGGTGGAGTGCCTAGGAACGTGCAACATTGGCGTGTGACGAGTGCGCCGTAAGGGAGTGTTAAACTTTATCTGTGCGATCAACTCCGGGCAATCAAGGCGTCCATTGATTATATCATAGAGCAAACACATGTCCATCACTTTACGCCTTTCTTCGAGCGTTAGCAGATCATATGATCGACAGCTATCTTTGTAAGCCATCGGAGGTTTACGAAGGCGATAATTAAGATGGTTAATGATTTTTTTTTGGATTCTCTCTATTTGTTTTTTATAAATTATATATTGGGGGGACCAAATTTGACACGCATACTCTAAAATGCTGCGCACATATGCAAAATATACAGATTTAATAGCTTCAATGTTTGTAAATACCTTACATGACCGAAGAACAAATCCTAAGTTCTTATAGGCTTTTGTGCTAATGTGGTCTATATGATCTGAGAACACCAATTTACTGTCAAACAGAACTCCTAAATCCCTAACCACTTGGACTTTATTTATGACAGTTCCATCAAAATTATATGAGTAAACAATCGGGTTCCTCTTACGTGTGTAACTGATACATTGACATTTTGCAACATTAACAGTGATCTTGTTATTGGAGTAATAATTGTTTAAGCGATTAAGATCCTCTTGAAGTGCCTTACAATCATCGGGTGATCTTATTTTACTAAAAACTTTTTTGTCATCAGCGTACATTAAGTGAACAGATTCTTCAAAACAATCAGTGATGTCAAATAGATACGCGTTATAAAAAAGAGGTCCCAAATGTGATCCCTGGGGAACACCACTAGGAATTTCAATAAAGTTGGAACGGTAACCTCCAAGAACGACCGCTTGAGAACGTTTAGATAAATATGACTGTACCCATCGTAAAAGATCACCACGTATACCCAGTCTGTACAGTTTACCGAGCAGGATGATGTGATCTACACGATCAAAAGCTTTTTCGAAATCTGTGTATATCACGTCAACCTGCCCCCCGCCGTCTGTATTCTCAAGAACAAAGTTTGAGAAATAAGCTAAATTCGAGACGGTCGAGCGTTTCTTTAAAAAACCATGTTGATTGCAGGAGATTCCTCTGACAATATATTGATAGATAGCGTTGTATACCAGTTTTTCAAATACTTTACCAATAGTATTTAATATAGAGATACCCCTATAATTTCCTATTATTGTCCGTGAACCCTTTTTGTGAATTGGAACTATGAGAGCTTTTTTCCATTGATTTGGGAAGGTGCCTTCTTTTAAGGATATATTAAAAATAGTACTAATTGGTGGCGCCAATGATTTTGCACAGTTCTTCCAAAATACTGGCGGTACGCCGTCATATCCAGGGCCCTTATCCACGCCTAAGGCACTCAATGACCTCTCCACGGTTGACGAAGTGAATTGGAGGTTGGAAACTATGTCAGGGCAGGGATCCTTTTCTAAGTCAGTCAATGAGTTAACGAGGCTGTAGTCAGAGGATTCACCAAATACACCCCGAAAGAAGTCACTAAAAGCCTCACATATATCCTGACCCTCAGAATAACTGATGTTATTGTGAGATAACATTTTTGGATAATTGGAGCCTCCACGCATGTTTATAATTAGTCCATACTTGAAAGTATTACAATGCATGTGTTATGTAGTTGATTTGACAGTAGTTAAAATACGCAAAATTGTATTGACAAATGCCTCAACTTTGTTCATTGGTTGAAATCCACAAAATGTGTTTAATACCTGGATTTCATCCATCTTTCTTTTTTTGTAGGGCTATCACGTAAAATTAATGTCGACTTTTTAATGGTTATTCAAAATACCAAGTTTTTGTGCATGTTATTTTAGTGATTCTATTGAAATTGATGCAATAGGAATTGTTAATAAATAGTTAGCATGTAAAAGTCGATAATCATGTAAATAACAGGAGATTTGTAAAACGTGAGTTGTGGTAACCCTAAATTGGTTTGTTTACCTCTATTCTTTATGGAGCTTGGCGAGGGTATAGATATAATATACGATGAATGTTAATCATCTGCCTCAACTATTTCGGGTCGGGTCCCAGTGAAACCGGTTACATCTGCTCACGAGTACTTTACATGGAGCTCCATGGCCCAAATACTGAGTAATGCGAAACCCCTTTTAAGACTAGCTGTCAGCATTTTTGACAGGCAGGCTTCTGGCAACCCGTAACGACTGTCAAAAGTTTACGAATAGGAGTCGAAACCAACGTCTTAACGTACATTTCGAGTCATCAAGGTGTCTCGGTAATGAATTTGGTCACCTATCCACATAACCACGGGAGCAAATGGAGGTTGACCTAATCAACCGGCTCGTGTGTAAATGATGGTTTTGCTTCTTCCGTCTTCCTTATTCAGCCTATAGAGGTCCACTGCCGGACAAAGGCCTCTCCCAAGGCTTTCCACAATGACCGGTCTTGTGCTGCCCGCATTCATCGGCGTCCCACGACCTTCACCAGGTCATCGGTCCGTCTTGTTGGGGGCCTCTCTACGCTGCGTCTTCCAGTACGTGGCCGCACTCCAGAACCTTACTGCCCCATCGGCCAACGGTTCTACGAGCAATGTGCCCCCCATACTGGCATTTCCGCACCCACCGAATACTTTTTGAATTTCGAATAGCAGCGAAGGTAATTAACCACAGACTCTAAAATTAATTATACGCTGTAATAAATTCTCAAGATATTATTTTTATAAAGAAAATTGTTTTTTTTTTTTTTTTATTCTGGCTATAAAATGCTTGACAGTTGGAATAGGTATGTGATTTGTCAGAAAAAGAAATCGACGGTGAACTTTATCAATACGCATCTATTTCAAGTCGATATTTATAGCCACGCCACGTCTAATTATACACATTCTCCATCCACAAGGTCACAACACCACTTATCCGTGACTTGTTTGACTTACCTACCTTCTCTACGGCTTACTCTATCTATTTCTTTCAAAGTAGCCATTAGGTAGGGTGTCAACGAACTGTTGTAATATGCTCATTTAAAGTAATTTGGCAATTATAGTAAACACATCCTAAACTATTCCACTTAAAAAACATAAAAGTTTGGGTGTATATTTTTTACGTACAAACTACGGAAGAGATTTGGCACGCAAATGATTTATAACCATCATATATAGCTAGGATAATTTTGTCCAGATATCCTCAAAAGTTCAACAATTGGTCTAACTGCAATGCTTCGATATCACCTTCGGGTTGTGGAGATCAGACGGCAGTCACTTCACGGAAAATATCGAAGTTTAGCCAAAATCTGTAGTTAAGACTGGGAAAGCGGACTCCAGACTCCAAAGCTGAAAAAAAAGCTTCGGATGCGACTGGGATTAATGCTGAGATGATGATGATGATGAGTTTTATCCAGACATTTCTACGGAATCGAAACCTATGCTGGTGAAAACGCGGGACGTAGCTTGTAAAATAATAATTTAATCAGTCAGTGGTCGATTTATACCATTTGTCGCCCCTATCGACGTCTACATTAATCATGCGGGCCTAGTGCGGGTTGGTAGATGACACTGTATGTCTTCGTGTTTTTGGCAGTCGGGTGAGTTGTTGAAATAATTTACACAATGTAAAGAAGCTGACAGGGCTTGAATCTGCGACTTACAACCAATCATTATCACCAAGCCACCTCTGCTGTCTACCATTTCCTTCATTATTTGATGATTTTCCCAGTCATTGAATGTATGACAGCTTTGTTTGAAGAAACGCGCTCTTGTTTTTCAAACAATTACCTGTTGACCAAACAATTGAACCAAACAAAATTCATATGCATTTGAATAGTAGGTTTGTTGCTTTAGTAAAACCGTTTTTGAGACCAACAATTTAGTTTTCAATTAACCTTGTTTAAATTTAGCGGTCGCCCTTTTTCTCAATTTCGGCAATTAAAGATTTTTCTGCAATCCAATAATCTGCCCATCCATCATCTGTACCCATTTCTACATTTTTTGGGGATCAGCTTCCAGTCTGACCGTCATGGAGTCAGACTAAAAGCTAGTCAGACTAGGTCAGATAGACTTCAAGGCATTCGCTCCACGAAAAATGCTGATTTTTCATAAAAGTGACTTCCTATTCGAACTATGGAGTTCGAAATTCGAAATTCGATCTTCGAATAGGCAGTCCCGTTAGTCAATATCATGATTTTCTTGATTAGCATGATTGTAAGACTATTGGGCGTCTGACTCTCAGTCGTTACTGATAGTAGTAGACTGTCAAGGATCTACGAATCGCTGGACAATGACCTAACTCTGACAGTTGGTTCGCTAATAATCCATCAGTCATCATCAATACGTCTTCTAACGTCACATACTGCTCCAATCGCTAATAAAACATCATTATCTCCTAGACACACAATGCTTTATGTTCTCAAACAATAAACTATGGGAATTTACCAACTACGAAATAAAACAAAATAAACCTTATTACTGCTTACTCCATTATTAATAATTATTATGATTTCAGACATCGCGAAATCACCCACTCGCGTGAATCTGGCTAAAACGAAACGTAATCAAGCTACCTTGAAATTTCCGTATAATCTCGTGCAAATTTTTGAAATAATTTATAAGTGTCAGTGTATATAAATAATAGCACTACACCCAGGGCTATTTGCGTTAATTAAATCGATAATTTTTTTGGGATTAGCAAAGTAATACTATCAACCTCCCTAGCCTTTTTTTGGATGGGAAATCATCAAATAACTTCTCCCGGCGGTCTCTTCTACCTCTGAGCGGAGCGGAAGGGCGTGTCAGACTTTTACTGACTAAAATCCACTCGCGTTCCTTCACTTGCCTATGCACCTGGGCCCTGTCAGAATCTCCCTAGCCTTACTTCGCAACTATGTTGGGTGTTGACTTTCAGAGACACCGAATTCTGCTGAATACAAGTATTGTTTATGGAGCGACAGCCTATACGACCTCCACAATGCAATCTCATCTCATCTCAGCGTTAATCCCAGTCGCATCCGAAACTTTTCAGCTTTGGAGTCTGGGGTCCGCTTTAACAGTCTAACTGCTAATTTTGGCTAAACTTCGATATTTTCCGTGAAGCGACTGCCGTCTGACCTCCACAACCCGAAGGCGACATCGAAGCATTGCAGTTGACCAATTGTTGGACTTTTGACGGCTCCGACAACCCGTAACGACTGCCATCAGATGTTCGTATGGCAACCGGGACCAACGGCTTAACGTGCTTTCCGAGGCACGACCAGACCAGTGCAAATATTCTCGCACACAAATATTTGCACTGCGCGGGGATTGAACCTGCGCCTCCTTGCGCAGCAGCCGCGTTCGTTACCACTACACCACGGAGGCTGTCAAACCTCCACAATGCAATAACTAAGCAATTTACCAATCGTTATGAACGGTTATTAGACTCTTCAGCTTTTATTGAGTAAAGAAGACAATCTTAGAGTACTATGTTGATATTCATTTTCCTCTTGCGCAATATTGTTACATTATTATCAGACTAGCTCCGCCGCGCGGTTTCACCCGCGTAGGTTTCGACATTTTTTTATATGCTCTGCTCTTATTGGTCGCAGCGTGATGTTATATAGCTTAAAGCTTTCGTGGATTGATGGGCTATCTAACGCAAAAACAATTTTTCAAATTGGACCAATAGTTCCTGAGATTAGCACGTTCAAACAAACAAACTCTTCAGCTTTATATAGACAGGTAGGATACATTATCCATTATCATTATCCATTGACATTATCTGCCAATTTCGCATATTATCTACAATCTACAGGAAAGTCCTGGTTTTGACGTTCTGAAACGCATTAATCAGTTTAAAGAAAGGTAACGCAATAAAAAAAAAACTTAATAGTTCCTTCCTAGAACACAATTTGAAACTCATTTACAAAAATATAAAATGCTTTATACTCCTCAAGACAATGGTTCACATAGCTACAGGTCAAGTTAAACATTTCCAGTTTTAGCTGACCTCGCGTTGTATAGGTTTTTTGGCGAATCGGATGTCAACTTATACCGAGTTACATATATAATTTAAGTTATACATACTTAAGGCTCTCACAGACAGCCTCTATTGAAACAATAACTGACGTATTCATGAAAATAATAGACATGACGACAGGGTTAAAAAATAGTGATTCTAATTAGTCCGTCTTTTAGATAAGCATAAAATAATGGACACGTATTTTTTGTTTTAACAAAATAATAAGAATTGAGTGAGATATAACGCATTAAAGTTCAGGAGTGGGAGCTTATGACGTCACGTTTGAGTAAAATTTGTACCCAGAAGTGACGTCACACAACATTTTGACGTGCCGTATCTTCGTTGTTATTTGTTTCTGGGAGAAAAGAAAAAATACGTGTCCAATATTTTTGGCTAATCTAAAAGACGGACTAATTACTTTTTTTAGTCACCATGCCTATTCTACCGTCTACATCTACCGGAGTCGTGTTGCGCATGTCTGTGGGTGTCTTTAATAAAACAAAGTGACGGTTCACACCAGTGGTCTCAAATTGTCTAAGTGTTTTCTGAATGTTTTTGTTGCACATCGTAGGTAGGTGATTGTTCGTCTTATTAACAATGGATTCAGAAACTATATTCACGCTTGTCATCCTCATAGGACGGGCTGAATGTTTACACAGGGTATTTTCTCAGGATGCGGCTGTTTCGAAATGATTTGATATAATCTATACTAATAGATAAAGCTGAAGAGTTTATTGTAACTAGTGGTCCGATTTGAAAAATTCTTTTTGCGTTGGATAACCCATTAATCCAGGAAGGCTTCAAGCTACATGACATTACGCTGCGACCAATAGGAGCGGAGCATAACTAACTCCGCGCGAACGAAGTCGCTGGCGGCCGCTAGTTCGATACATAATTTAATTTGAGCTATTTCGATACGATTTCGCCGCATCTGGTGGAATACAAATCATTTTATTTTGACAATCCAGTTAAGCTTATTAAGTTATTTACATGATTAGCCAATGAATGTTTTAAACCTATGAAACATTCATCCGAAACCTATGAAAACCAATCGAACTGTGTTACACAACCCCGTTGGAGTTTCTCAAAGTTTAGATACCAAATTATTTCAAAAGTATTGAGATTAAGCTAGCAAGTAGTTTTTTAGTATAGGTCATTCCTACTGTTTCGTACAACCAGCTCAAAAAGATTGAAGTTGGTTACTACGGAGCTGCAATATTCAATTTTCCTCAATCCACTAATAACGTGCATCAAGAAATATGTGAAAAACGCTAAAATAGTTCATAAAGTAGGAAGTTTAGCATGTCTATTGTGTGTGATTTCCAAAAAACCGCGTGCAACTATAGTGCACAAAGATTACCGAATCTAGCCGAGCGTTTTAACGTTGCGTTCGGCTGTTATCGGTAATATACGGTAGAGAGTTGCGAGCTGGAGTTTTGACGGGAAAGCTAAGATGAGTGTCACGCGCATTTTTCATTGGACTTTTAAAATTATTTATAGTGTCGTTTACTAAATAGAAGTGCATGATTTATCTAGTAAACAGTGCATTCAGTAAATAATTCATAAAAAAAACATTGAAATATCCCAGCATAGTGGCCACATCATGACTTTGCCTCAAACCGTGATCGTAGACGGTTCACGCAGCTGTCTTTTTCAACTGTCATTGGCGATATCCGCCATTATTGTGAAATAACTTTTTTAAAGAATTTCTATAATTTGTAATACGTGTTATTGGCAAAATCGTGGTATCTATTCCACAGAGGCCATTGATCAAGGGTTGAGGTTGAATCTCACCTTGAAAGAAGAAGAAGAAGAGTTGCGAGCTGAGGTGGCGAACAATTAGCGAATTAGCGATTCGGCCCTAAAAATCTGACTTGCCTAGGCCTCACTTGCCCAGCCCCTAGAACAGAAACTGGGTACGCTCATAACCCCAACATAGGCTAGGCAAGGTTTTACTTTATGTATTTGGAGCAATCACTAACTAATAATTAGATTTTTCAATTTCTGCAAATTCGTGCAAAATGTTTACCTCAAATCACTTACTCATTTGTGAATCGTATAAGCTTTACGAATACTTATTAAAACAGTTTAAATTATATTATTTAAAACAGTCCACGATTTTAAACAAGCCCACAGAAGGGTCGTTGCTTATATTTGCATATTAAATAAAGGTTGGTTTGACGTAATTTCTAATTTAGATTAACTAGGTAGTGAAAATACTTTCAGAGTACCTAAGCATATCAAAAGTGACCATAATTATAAACGTGAATTTTTTTCATGACTCTTATCTAATCTATAACGACACCCTTGCTGGGACACTGACCATCTCCCTTTTTATGAGAAGGAGCATAAAACTGATGAATTTGCCAGTGGCGGTGTTCCCGTCTGACTACAATTTAAGTGCCTTCAAGGCTAGAGTGAAAAGGCTTTTAATAAACTAGCGCGCTTTACCTTCAACGATTGCATCACTGCTTACCATCAGCCGGGATTGCGGTCAAGCACTAGATAGCATAACATCGCGCCTAGTATACCAGTAAAGGATTAGGCAAAAGTGTACCTATACACTATACACCCACATTTCTCCAAATTTGTTTTTAAATCTCGTGTAGTATCTCGCATCGTAAATCTCATGTAGACTCCTACTGAGAAATATCTGATGGGAAATCCCAATGCCACAGTATCACTTGCAACCATTAAACAATACAAGTAGTTATGTGTTTAATAAGTCAAAACCGTACTTACATAATATAGATATGTATGAGTAGAGTTATTTATTTATTTATTTAATCCTTTCGCGCTAAAACGGTACAAATGCGTATTTTATATGCCTTAGGCATTCTGTGCCAGTCGACCAAGGGTGGTGAAGAGATTAGATAGCAGATACTTTGGTTGAAAGGAACAATGATAAACAAAAAAAAACTAAATTTATTTACTTCTATAGATTATATCCACCTACATATCAGGAACTTAGGACCTAATTAGGGTACAGGAGCAAAAATGACAACACGCTAAAGTAAGCTTAGGTATAGATAAGATACATTTTTATATAATAATGTAATATAGTGTAGTCCCCGCACAGTGCAAATATTTGTATGCATGAATATGAATATTTGCACGGGCCTGGTCGTGCCTCGGAAAGCACGTTAAGCCGTTGGTCCCGGTTGCCATACGAACATCTAGTGGCAGTCGTTACGGTTTGTTGGAGCCCTCAAAAAGTCTAACAATTGGTTTAACTGCAATTCATAGATATCGCCTTCGAGTTGTGGAGGTCAGACGGCAGTCGCTTCACGGAAAATATCGAAGTTTAGCCAAACATCAGCAGTTAGACTGGTAAAGCGGACCCCAGACTCCTGAGCCGAACAGCTACGGATGCGACTGGGATTAACGCTGTGATGATGATGATGAATGTAGTATAAGTAACCTAAATGACGAATGAAGATGCATGAAACAACTAGGCATTCCGTATAGTAATAAGTATTTTTTCTCTCAGCTACCTATGCAGTGTGTATGAAAAAAATGTGGTCATATTTCAGGGTATCATACAGACCACAACTTTCTCCATGGAAATCCTCATATGCGCTAGAAAATAATCAACTGTCCTATGCTAAACATGTACTCGATCAAAATGTACCTATCGACGCTGGATTCAGAAATCGAGATCGAATTGAAATCAGAAAAAAATAATGCGTCGGACAGTCTGATCAACGTATTCCTACAATGATTCTTTTTTTATGATAAGACGTTGACTTTTTCTAAACTTTTTTTCTGAAATCAATTATGCAATAAAACAAAAGTGCATTTTTCGAGATACGACAAAACCGCTTTCCAGCGTCGATATACAATATGTAAAGAAAACCCTGTCCGATCCGTGAAGGTATTGTTAGGTATCGATAACTGATTTTAATAATGCCCACAAATATAGGCAAAACTTTAAAAAAAAATCCCCCTAAAAAAATAAATATTATTTCGCAAAAAGAGGTAACTTAATACATGTGCGGTAAGCAACCCCATTCCGCGGGCGGCGGGAGGCGGGGCACGCGGCACCTGTGACGTGGTCGTGTCGCTATTCGCTTATAATAATACCGGTGTTGTCACTTTTTTAAAGATTTCCAAATTTCGGGGAAATTGGTATTAATTCCCCGGAAAAACGGATTATTTCAAAATTCATTAGTATTGTTACTATGATGATTATGTAAAATTCTATATTATATTTGGTCAAGTGTTTACCTAACCTTTATTATCCTTATGGGCCGGACAGGGTTTTCTTTACATATTGTATATATGTAAAGAACACGGCACAAAAGCACGGCTGTTTTTTTCTTATTTCACAACTTTCTTTATTATTACGTCATCTTAAGAATCTAAGAAATAATGACTAAGTATTATAATTAACTTCGTTCATCTGATTAACATGAATTATAACCTCAAAGTTCAAAAGCTAAAAAACAATTTTAACTTTACTTATCTTCGGGTTGAGAATGGCTTTTGACATTTCAAGCTAACATTAGTCTTTATGAGATAATCTTGAAACAGTCGAGCCGTTTCGAAAGTTGTCGCACTTTCGCGGATTAGGAGCTAAGTGTTCATAATCATTCATTCGCTGCTAAGTGCTATAGCTAAGCTCGATATCCTGCGTACGATTACCTACGCAATCATTTCGTAACACACTGCACTGTAAATGCGTAACACACTATAACTATCAATTGTCATCATTTTGAAGCATATTGCTAATCCATTGCTCCAAATGTTTGAAATATATGTCGGCTCAAAAATGTAAGTAACGCGATGAATGTTGTTGAACTGTCAAAATAAAACCCATTGCGTTTGATAGGTTACACAATTACCCTGCTGATCACAGTTCAATGACACTCCTTGACGTATTTACCTTGTTGAGCAGACACTTTTTTAGACCAAAGCAATGTATTAGCAGTATCATGTTGATTCATATTGTGCTTGGTGGGTTTTTCTATCAGGGATTTCTCAGATGCAGCCCGGTGTCTGGATTTGTGCCTGGTTGATGGCAATAGTGGTCTTACCCTAATATATGGAAAATGTGTACGTACTGTAAATACCTACACCTCTGCCCAATCCTTCAGGAAAACAGGGCATGATGTTATGTTTATGAAATATCAATAAAAACATTCCATTATTTAAAAAACCAATACTCTGAAATACGAGTAATGTTTAATGAGTCTCTTACAAGTTATTACTGTCACTAGATCTTCACTCACGCGCAGAACAAAGATGCCATTAAATTATTTCCATTTTACTAAGAAAATTGATAAAATGAGTCGTAAAGCTATCGACCCATAAAAATGTTATAAACATTAGACCTATTAGCTGAGAAACACCACTGATCTGCTTCTGGTTTCGTCAGTCATTGGCATTAATTGATCTCTGTATTGAAAAAAGTATCAGTGCATGGTGGGTTGCGCGCTCGGGCGGGCGTTTGTTCGTCAGTTCGTTTACAATACATGGTATTATAAGCTCAGAGTGTATAATTGGGGGGCGCCGTGGCGTATCTCATCGAAAGCGAGCCCTGCCACTACCGCTGGTCAATAGTATAGTGTTATGTGCGTCGATCAGTCGCGGTCGCCGCTCCGCACGCCGCCGCCGCCCGCGCAGCCCGCGTCGCTCGCTCATCATAATGACATTCTCAATACATTGACGTTAAATTAAAAACATTGAACATGTGTTGTGCCCGGTTCGCCGAGTACATGTTCCGTAGTGTAGTGAAGTACACATGTGGACTAGCCAGCCGCGAAAGTAAGTAAAAACTGCGCCAAAATGTCCGACACTCACTAGCCGGTTCATCTGCAGTGTTCCCAACGCTAAAATTAAACCCGATAACATTCTGTACATTATAATTATATGTGACTACAAAATTCATTGTAACTTATCAACGACGATTGAACATAAAGTTTACTACATTGTGTTGTGTTTATGTTAGTTTAATGCTTTTTTTATTGACGTCTCTCGTCAAATTACAAAAGTATTAAGATCTTTCGAGTTGCACTCGTTTCTAGTGCGGTGCAGACAGGCAAGTTCAGTGTTTAATCACCACCCGTCCTCAAGGCAACTTTCTAGAATGTTTCTGAGAATTAACTAGTGTGTATCAACACTATCGAATGTGGACGAAGACATTGTTTAATCTGAAATTTACCTATTCATACATAAACCATTGGTGTTTGGACTTGGAACATCTAACGTTGACAATTTGACATTCGCAAGCCATGAGTGGGTGCAATGTTACAATTAAACGAGGTATTAACGAAACTTATGCGTGGAGTCACGTGAATTGGTTGACGCATCGAAGCATTGTAGGTAAACAATGCGCTCTGTTAAACAAAACTGAGTAGGTAAATATATTTATATTATTAATGTTTACACTGACTTAGAGTATCCATGCTGGAAACCGGACACGCACATTGGACAACAATTAAACACAAGAACATAATTGCATAAGTAGGTAATTATATTATATCTAAATTCAAACTGAATATAGGCAGTATTGACTACAAAAATAAGTACTTACATTAGTTTATAATATAGGTAATATAAATAAAATAAAAATCATACGCCAATGTCGCTCACGATAACGGTTCAAGAGTCAAGGTCCAATATGTCAGTTATTATTGCATGCCAGATTATTATGAAACTTGCAATACAATAACAATTCAAAGTAAGTACACTGAAAGGTTCCGTAGCAAAACGACAAATAATTGTAAAATATTTTACGGTAATATTTAAGAATCCAATTTATTTCTTTGTTACCTCGTTAGAATCGTAAATGAATTAACCGTGTAATTGGAAGATGCAATTTCCCTCTAACGGAGAGAAACTAAGTAGACTTGGATTGTTGCGGAGGCTGCGAAGGAATTAATTGTCGCCTTAAGAAGAAACGCGGCCACGTGGGCAATGGCGTTCATACCATACAAATCCTGTTTTATCTCTGGTTATTCTAAAAGTTATATGAAAATGTTCAAAATCTAGACTCAAACTCAGCTCAGTGACAGACCATTTTTATAGTTTTTTTATACATTAATATAACTACCAGCAGGGTAATTGTATAACACACCATCAGTAGCACTGGGTTTCATTTTGACAGTTCAATAGCATTCATTGCGTAATTTACCTTGTTGAGCATATCGACGCTTGAAAGGCAATCATATCTAAGCGACAAAAATTCGTAAATTGAGTTATATACACCAAACGACGCAGAAAAATCTGGCGGTTCGAATGGTGTATATAACTCAATTTACGAATTTTTGTCGCTTAGATATGATTGCCTTTCAAGCGTCGATATGGAGCAATGGATTAGCAATATGCTTCAAAAGTATTCCAATTAATAATAATAGTGTGTTACGCAATTAGGGTGCTGTTCCCGTATTGTACTAAGTGTTTTTTTTTTTCATAATTCAATATAATTACGCCGTGTTTCCTCTTACACATGACCTATTGTGCATTCTCTTAATTGACCTGATCTTATAATTGATCAATGTAGTCAATACTATGTCGACATTTACCTAGTTCAGTGGGTATATACTTAATAGTACTACCTGTTTATAGTGCAACTTGCAAATTACTGTCTCGTTGTCGGTAATTATTCCATAAGCAAACCGTTTTAATGAGCTAACTTGAGGTAACTTCGTAGGTATATCCTAAGCAGGTAGGTATACCTACATTTTTATAAAAATTAATTGAATGGGTATGTACCTACCGGAAACAAAAAATAAGGAAAATAATTACATATATATATGATACTAGCTTTCCGCACGCGGCTTCGTCCGCGTGGAGTACGGATATATCGCGCTTTTTAGATTTCCCGCGGGAACATCAATTTTTTTCCGGGATAAAAGGTAGCCTATGTCCTTTCTCGGGGTCTAAAGATTGTCTGTGCCAAATTTCATCAAAATCGGTTCAGTAGTTTTGGCGTGAAAGCCGGACAGACAGACAGAGATACTTTCGCATTTATAATATTAGTATGGATTATACTTTGGTACATTTGTTATTTAGGTATTATTAATAACAACTAAAGTATAGTGAGCCACTGGGTTAATTGCATTCTCGAAAGTATCTAACTAACATAATAAAATATAAAAGATTTAATTACTGTAGGTTCAAGGATCTTCAAAAGGCATTTTGTGTAAATTATTTATTTAAAAAAACAAATTTAATAAATAAATCTAGCGTGTCAATTTTTATTTCCAATTGAACGAATAAAGCGCGCTGACCTTGACCAGACGACCAAACATTATCCTTTTGTCTCAATTGGTCCGTAATTGCTGGGGACGTCTTCAGTTCTATTCTCAGATACAATTTGCACTTACTGATCTGTCAAATTGCACCTTAACTGTTGCTCCGCGTCAAAACTTATTATGCACTCATCATCATCATCTCAGCGTTAATCCCAGTCGCATCCGTAGCTTTTTTTTCAGCTTTGGAGTCTGGGGTCCGCTTTACCAGTCTAACTGCTGATTTTGACTAAACTTCGATATTTTCCGTGAACCGACTACCGTCTGACCTCCACAACCCGAAGGCGATATCTAAGCATTACAGTTAGACCAATTGTTAGACTTTTGACGGCTTCAACAACCCGTAATGAATGCCACTAAATGTTCGTATGGCAACCGGGACCAACGGCTTAACGTGCTTTCCGAGGCACAACCAGACCACTGCAAATATTCATATTCGTGCATACAAATATTTGCACTGTGCGGGGATCGAACACACGCCTCCTTGCGCAACGGCCGCGTTCGCTGCACTGACAGGACGAATTGAATGCGAAAACTAGTCGCTATCCAAAAATCTTAACTGCGAAACCACTCACCATCGTTCGTTTTTCATAGTGTTCATTAGTAGTAGATCTTATAATGGTTTGAATGCGATAACGTCACTCAACATTTCGTATTAAGAAATTTTTTTTTTCTTTCAGCCAAAATATAAAGCCAAAACAAATTTAGTCAATTATACATAGTCATTGGGATTAAGTTAAGCTTAGTGGATGAATAGCGTAAATATAACTAATATAATATCAAGTGTTTTCGTGCTGATTTTGTTGTTTCCGATGTGTGCTATATGTGATGTGCTTAAGATCTGCATGGAGCGCCACGTGGATTATATTTATAACTAACCGCTAACCACAAATTGTCACGTTTACGGGAAACTAAAAACACTAAAGATGCCTAAAGGTAAGTGTCAGTACCCAGCAACATTCACAAATGTTTTAGATTTAAGTCATTAATCCATGACATTATTCAATTCCATTAAAGTATTTTCCTCAAGACTCGCTATACCAAGAAGTTGAGACATGTAATAATTACCATTTTGAAATTGTGTTAATCAATGAAGGAAATGCTACGCTTAGATGTTTGTGTTATTGATTACCTAACATAGTTTTTAAGGAAATATCTTGAGGAGCTCCCCAACTGTACTATATTCGTAGAATATTTATAATTCCCTGGTTGCTCACGTGTCCGCATCTCGTGACATCACCGCCACTAAACAGTATCGTCAACTGCTGATTTCAAGGCTGGCAATAATAATCAACAAATGCAACTAATCTAATAAAGTCAATAATAAAACAGCTAATCAATCACATGTCTATACAGCCGTGCTTCATGTAAAAAGCAATCAATTCACAAGTTCTATAATAGTTTCAAATGCTTGCTTGTGTTGAAATTGTTGGTGCATCAATCCGCACCGGGCCACCTGCTTCTCAAACGTTTGGAATAAATTTTACACTACATTTAATTAAAGTCTGAGCTCTCAAACAAAATAAAATAACACAATAACAATATTTCCAGAAGGCATAAATCTAACTGCCGCTTATTGTTTCAGCCATAATGAATCACTATTGTTTGGTCTTATAGCAATGTCTGCTTCGTCTTCTCGTCTCTCAGTTCGATATACCTTGAGGTCACGTCTATCAAGATTATTATGTTTTTATTCCACCTATGCTCGTCATAAAATAGAATAAAGTAATCTTTTGTATGTTGGTAAAGCATATACATATTGAATACCCCATTGCAATATACGTGTAGTGCATGTCATATGTCATTGGACACACTATTGACAATAGAAGATTCAAACGGAACACTACATTTTCTAGAAAAAATAATACAGTTTACATCGTATCGATCGTAATCAACCCTTATTACCGTCCCACTGCTGGGCACAGACTTTCTCTCATACTGAGAAGGATTGAGCGTAATCACCACGCTTGCCCAATTAAATAAACATCTTGAGATATAAAGATGAAAATATTCTTCCTCCATCTTCATAAAACATGATAAACGCAGAGGAATAACCAAGTTTACCTCATAACAGATAATTTGAAGAGGAACAGGATGGTTTCATGGATTAGGCTTGTTAAAGACGACAAAATATTTGATAAGTGAAACGATTTTGCTATTAGGGCAGTGTCTCACGCATCACTTGATTGGCCGTCTCCCGTTTCACTGTTGACGCCACTTGAATCAATGAAGTGCCATTGGCTCATTGTTTAATCGTCTGTTTTATCAGCTGTAATGATCATAACGGAGATGTCCGTGCAAGCGGCTCGTTAAAGCACCCGATCATGATACATCGACGTTCAGCGTGCCTGCGATGTATACGTATTGTTTGTAGTTTTGCAAACGTGCGATTTTTTACGCCCATTTCCACGAATTTGTTTGTTTATCTGGCCTAACGCAACTGTTTGGCTAATTAAATTCCTGTGCAACCGGTTTTAGCTTTCTGATTTCTTAATCATTTCTCCTTTCGAGATTGTTTTCATTGTTACCTATCCTGTCTGTCTCCGCAATATCATGTTTAATTCGGTCAACATCACCCGGCCGAACCACCGGCTCGTATATTTTTATTCGGCCTTTGAAAAAGTAAATGTTGATTTTATATAGGTACATCTCTATGTAGTTCATCTCTGTGTATTTTAAGCTTTATTTTTTAAAATGCTACAATATCTCGCAACTTAAGCCTTGATAAAGCGAAGAATAATTAAATTATACAGTTTTCTTCCATTCCAATTACATTCATGTAAAAAATTCAGTTCGTTGAAAGCGAATGCATCAAAAGAACAATAACATTGGCTTGATTGGCGCACCTCGGGCGTCGCTACTGGGGCCTATGCTCCGTTCACGTCTCTATTGATTTGGGAACAATTGTGCACAAACGTCACTGACCCTGGCGTATTGTTGAATCGTGTCAATAGTGAACTATTGCACCATTTCGGGATTGCCGTTACGTATAGCAGTGTCAGTCATATATGTTGAATTTGAATATAATTTGTTAGATGCGACTATGTGAGTGATCCATGTTGCTTTATTGAACACACGTGCCGAGGGTTAAAATAAAAATATCTGCAATGTTTTTCTTTGATTAATAATTAATCGTGACAAATGCAGTCGTAATGTGAGCCAACATTCGTTCGATAAGGTTGGTGTAATTACATTCCTTACACTGTTATTACTGATGCAAAATACTCTCTATTGTTGTCAAATAGATACAAATGTCCATCCTGTAGACCGTGCATCAACATGGGATGCACATGTAAACGCTCCAACAACATCTGTTTCTGCGCCCGGAAAGCCGGAACCGATTCGCGTCGAACTCTTCATCGTTTATTATTGTCACGTTTCTGGTACAGACAGGAAACTGTAAATGGGATTTATGTGCTTGAATTTAGTGGCAATTCTGCCAGGGTCTTTTGGGGTAAGAAGGAAGTTTAGTGCGGTGCTTGCAGATGCCACTGATAATGTTAAGAAATCATTTTAAAGAAAGATCAGAGATGCATCATACATATCTGGCCATACTTGCCCTTTCTTATTGAGGCGTACAGATTCAGGGGTAACACACATTATGATATCACTTTCTAATGGAATCTTTTGTCCTCAGGCGACGCCGATATGTCGCTGAAGCAGGGCAGCGGCACCGGCAAAGTCCACTTCGGTGGTTTGGACGATGTGTCCTTGTACGGCACGCCTGTGGAACCAGCGCCCCCGGCCACGGACGCCAAACAAGGCTTCCTGCGAAACCAGCTGCAGGCCCTCTTCCAGCCCACCGACAACAAATTAGCCATGAAACTGTTCGGGTCTAAGAAGGCGCTGATGAAGGAGCGCATCAGGCAGAAAGCTGCAGGCCATTGGGTCATACATCCGTGCAGTAGTTTCAGGTAAGTGACGTTTATTTTTGAATGTGACACGAACTTTGGCAGACCACAACAATTAAATATTATTATTAATGTAGATATAATATTTGTATCTACGGGATTTCTACATAAACATTCAGTTCCATATAGAGAAGGAGATAATAAAATATATGAGTACATTTCATATATTCATCATGAGATGTCGTCTAGTCGCTTATGGTTTTTTAAATGAATGGATTTTAAATGAAATTGGTGATGTAGGTCAATTATATCCGAATTTAAAAGTAATAATTAATTGGGACAATACCCGTTGTTAATTACAATAATACATAACGATACGCATAAAGAGTTTCTGATAGACCGTACTTAAAAGCCACATTATAAAAGCCACTTTTGTCACATCATTAATACTGTATTAAAAAACCATCAATGAGGTACTTACCTACTTTAATATCGTAATTAATATCGCTCTTCATAAAGCAATTATAAATAATCGATTAACTATATATCGCGTAGTAAATTGTTTACACTAATTTAGCATTGGTAAGTTTAACTATAGTTTAAAGGTCTGGTATTTTTACTCCCGCCATCGCCATCTTTAATGAGAGATCGTAATTTTTGACGTAAACTCAGGCATGTGCGTTTTGTTCGTCCGTTTCGTTCAATGTCAAGTTTTATTTCCAAGGACACGTTTTGTTTTATAATGATGAAATTATATTTTCAGTTTGATGTGTTTTGTTTTATGTTTTTATAACTTTGTGTATGTTTGTAAACACAAAACGTTTCCGATTTTTTTTTAAACTGTATCTTCTGGACGTTTTGATACTAGAACGAGAAGTGAGAGAGGAGTTTTGGCGGGAAGCTAAGATGAGTGCCACGCTCATTTTTCATTGGACTTTAAATTATTTATACTGTCGGTTACTAAATAAAAACGCGTGATTTATGTAGTAAAAAATGCATTCAGTGAATAATTCATAAAGAACAGTGAAATATTGTAGCATAGTGGCCACATCATGGCGTTGAACCAAATCTTCCTCCGTGTTCGGTCCGCGCGGCCGTCTTTCTCGACATGAATAATTCATTACGTGACATTGGCTAAATGCACAAACCGTGCGAAGCCATAAGAGAAAGAAAGAAAGGGAAGTGAGAGAGTAATGTCAAATTACGCATCACATTTAGACATTGTTATATTGTAGATAATTATTTTTCTATTCTATATTTTACAAGATGTCTAAGTTCTAAAACGTGTACAATGTTGCACGTGCTATTTTATTCTTTGTATTTAACATTCTCATTTATGAAGAAAGAAAAAATAAGTTAGTAATCCATTGAATAGAAAAACCACAAATAAATTATGTTAAAGAATATTAAGTTCCCATTTAAAAACAACCGGAGCGGAGAACGTCCAATTTGAATATAAACTTCAATTAGAAATGGTCACCTGTTTCTGATATGAATTGTTAATTCCATAAATTATTTCATTAAGTTCACGGAATGAGCGTTAGTTTTTTTCGAATAAGTACAATACGAATGTTAATTTATTTTATACTTTGATATTTTCATTAAAATACCTATTTTAATAAAATTTGAGATAATTTTCAAATTATGATAATGGATTAACAACAAACTGAATGTCATATCTCCTGAACAAAGTTCAAATTCCATTGTAACCAAAAAAAAATTACAAATGGTCACTCGAAAATCAGCTTAGAATACATTACACTAAAATATATAACTGTTCCAGTGGAAATAGAGTAGAATTTATCTCAGATTATGAAAATTATATGAGTTGAATACAATGGGGAAGCTAGGGCATAGCTAATTGTAAATAGCGTGATTATAGGTGGATAGGTACGGCCTACAATATATTTGACATTTGGTCCATTCATTCCATTTAGTATTCATTCAGCAGTCTCGTTTTATTTCACTACTTCGCTATTTTCGGCGAGATACCTATTTGGAAAGTGTCAGAACTTTAAACCTTTAATATTTTCTTGTAATCACTTCAAAATGTTTCCAACATTACCCCGAGCTTCGTTTAACTGTAATAACAATATCAAGTCTAAATCTTCTAATATGTTGGGGTATTAGATTCCAATTATATTTTATTTTTCATTATATTTTGAAACACCACAAGACGAGATTTCCACAAAAATAGATAACATGAAACCACTTCACGCTTTGTTGGGAACTGTGATATCTACTACTCAGCCACATTGGGCCTGCGTGGTACATTCGGCCCACTCCCCTTTCTCAAGAGAGGAGGCCACTGTGTCCCAGCATTACGAACATAATAGGATGGTTATGTTGGGAACTAATAAAGACAGATAATTTGACAGTTACCATTAGAAAATCTGTTACTTGCTTTTTTTTAATTTCCGACGATGTAATATAAATTACATCACCAGGGAAGCGGGTAGCAGCGCTTCTCCTGTGAAATAACAAATTAACCCTCAACAAACCCCAACCCACCTGCCAAGCGTGGATATTATGGCAATGCCCCCTAGTGGGATGAAAGCCTTGGGCGAAGCCTTTGTCCAGCAATGGACTTTAAGCTAAGAAGAATATAAATAACATTATCTTACACACTCTGAAACATTTGATTCTGAAAAATCCTGTATTCTAGTTCTCGATTATACATATGTATCTATATGTATGTACGTACCTAAAGTTATATCATTATCAAACAGCACACCAGCTGATTATATATATTATTTACTTGAGTTATATCCGCTATCCAATTTTTCACAATTAACACTCCATAATATGGCCGATCACAGAAGCCTATCACAAAAGCAGAGTGGTTATTTTAACGTAAACGTAGCACTTAGTTAGCTGCCGATCAGTTTGCTCAGCGGACCGTTCAGCAGTAGTGTTGAATGAGTAATTATATAGGGTTGGTATATCATTGTCTGTTGACATTTTCCGCTGACTGTACTGAGTATGAGTTATTCTTAAAATGAAATTTAAAAAAAAACTTTTGTCACTGACATATTGATACTTCTTGTTATTAAAAGCCAATACTATTTTGTTAAGTATTATTATTATTTTTTAAATATAAGGGTTGCTTAAATTTTAATATTTATGCATTGATAAAATATTAAACTAAGGTAGATACCTATGTCACTAGCGCACTAAAAATGAAGCGTACAAAAGGAAGTAAGTCCTGTATCTCGCTTTAGTCACTCTCGATACACTCGATAACAAACAACAAACACTAACAGCGCAAACGACAAACACTAGCCATCTTTTTCTTCTCTAAGCTTTAGATTGCGCCCCATCTCACTCACACTGTACCAATGTATGCCGAATAAAAATATGCATGTGTGCTGCTGCTGTGTTCGGCACATTTTTTTTTTGTCAGTTTGTTAGAATATATCGTATCTGTTTAATATTTTATCAATGTATTTATGTTGTTTAATTTTTTCCTACTGTAAATATCACAACATATATGTATTTTCGTTATGAAATATATAACTTGAACTTGAAAAGGGAATAGATTTTTGTAAGGAAAAGTTTATCTTTATATTTTACTGTGTGCACCTTCGTACTTCCTTCATACTGATAATATTATAAATGCAAAAGTAACTAATACCTGCACACCTTATAAACATATTTCGATGAAATTTGGCAATCAGGTAGACCATGACCTACGTTAGGGGACATGGGATGCTTTTGATCAAGATGATTTATTCCCGTTGGATAACATCCGCGAACCAAGCGGCAGAAACCGCGAGACAAAGACGGTAAATACATCTATACTAATATACTATAAAGCTGAAGAGTTTATTTGTTTGAACGCTCTAATCTCAGGAACTACTTGTCCGATTTGAAAAATTCTTTTTGCGTTGGATAGCGCTTTAATTCAGGAAGCCTTTAGGCTGTATGACATCACGCTCCGACCAGTAGGAGCGCAGCATATCGAAACCTACGCGAGTGAAATCGCGTGGCGCAGCTAGTATGAAAAAAAAGATAACTGATATTATGATTTGGCAGACCTATGAATCTAAATATTCTGCCTGTGATAACAAGGACCTGAAAATAATACAAATAAGGTGACTTACCATACCTAACATAATTATGTATTATGTGTTCGGAAAATACATAATACCATATGTATTATGTATTCGGAAAATGTGTCCACTTAACAACGTAAATAACGCAATGAATATTGATTAACTGTCAAAATGAAACCCATCGCTACTGATGGCGTGTTACGTAATTATTTCGCAGTTCTTATTGAAGTAGTCAGGCTCATCCCGCCTATATATATATATTTTAATCAATACTAATATAATAAAGCTGAAGAGTTTGTTTGATTGTATGTTTGTTTGTTTGTTTGTTCGCGCTAATCTCGGGAACTACTGGTCCGATTTGAAAAATTCTTTTGGCGTTGGATAGCCTAATAGTCCAAGAAGGCTTTAGGATATATAACATCACTCTGCGACCAATAGGAGTGGAGTATAACTAATTCCACGCGCAATAAACTAGCGCTTGACCGCAATCCCGCCTGATGGTAAGCAGTGATTGATGGTAAAGCGCACTAGTATATTAAGAGGCTATTCATTCTAGCCTTGAAGACACTCAAATTGTAGTCCGACGGAAAGACCGCCGCTGTTCCAGTCCCTCGATGTACGCGCTAAGGAGGAGGCGAAACGCTTCGTCCGGATCGTAGTAGTGTTAACAACGTAAGGGAGGAAACTCGCCGTACGACGGGTCGTCCAATGGTGGAACGGAGATGGGGGAATTAAATCATGCTCTCTAAATTAAACTTATTTTACCATTACTAAAAGTATAGAAAAACAGGATATGTAGGTATAGGTACCTAGGTAACAAACGATAAAAGTATACGATTAGATAATTTTGAACAGGAAAACTTAATGAAATCGGAAAAAGAAACAGATTATTATCACTATGTCTTTTATTTATTTCTGACATAAAACAGTAACGCGGTCTGGGGGGGGGGGGGTCTGTCCGCGCTTGGTAACCAATGTCATCATCATCATCCCAGCGTTAATCCCAGTCGCATCCGAAGCCTTTTCAAGTTAGGAGTCTGGGGTCCGCTTTGCCAGTCCAACTGCTGATATGGCTAAACTTCGACATTTTCCGTGAAGCGACTGCCGTCTGACCTCCACAACCCGAAGGCGACATCGAAACATTGCAGTTAGACCAATTGTTGGACTTTTGAGGGCTCCAACAACCCGCAACGACTGCCACTAGATGTTCGTATGGCAACCGGGACCAACGGCTTAACGTGCTTTCCGAGGCACGACCAGACCATTGCAAATATATACATATTCAAGCATACAAATACTTGCACTGTGCGGGGATCGAACCCGCGCCACCTTGCGTAGCGGCCGCGTCCGCTACCGCTACGCCACGGAGGCTGTCGGAGGTGCTCGGTTATTGGTATCGATTCAGTTGCATATTCTGGACTAACAACGTTAATAGTTAGCTAATATTATAGTAAACGTCGTGGTGACCTAGTGGTTAAAACATCAGCCTCTCAAGTGTGAGTGTGCGGGTTCGATTCCAGGTCAGGCAAGTACCAATGTAACGTTTCTAAAGTTATACGTACTTTCTAAGAATATCTTGGACACCAATGACTGATTACAAGGCGAAGGAAAACATCTTGAACAAACCTGGACTTTAAGTCTGAAATCACCAACCCGCATTGAGCAAGCGTGGTGATTGCGCTCAATCCTTCTCTGTATTAGAGGAGACCTGTGCCCAGCAGTGGGACGATAAAAAGGTTGATGATGATTATGATAGTAAACAAACATATAACCCACACCATTGTCCACGGTTTGATTTTACAAGAAATTAGAAAACGGACGTATACAGAAAGGGAATATGAATGAAAAATAATAATGTACATAAACAAACTGATCTTATACAAATCGAACTTAGAAATGTCACAAGTAAGTAATTTTCATAGGTTGTGCGCTGCTAACGTTTGCCTGGCCTTCACTGGGCATGACCATGGTTTAGCAATCCGTTACACTAAACGGAGCTAATATTTCCATACCAAGCACAATTTTTGTGACTCATTCGCGTCTGCTTTTTGAATGCTATTTACAACGAATGTGAGGTTAAAATACCTTTTAAAGTAGGTATTTCAGAAATAAATTGATATATTTTTTTAAATTGTTTGTTGAAAAAACAATCAAAACCAATTTCCAATTTTATCTGACCGTCAATCAATATCAAAAACTTGTCAAAAAAATTAACAAGCGGAAAGATACTAGAGGTCTCCAGCCACTTCGAGAGTTAGTAATTTGAACATGTTATGCTCCGCTCCTATTGGCCACAGCGTGATGGTATACGCCTAAAGCATAAAGCCTTCCTGGATTAATGGGCTATCCAAAGTGAAAAGAAATTTTCAAATCGGATCAGTAGTTCCTGAGCTTCAGCTTTATATATTAGTATAGATTTTAGACGGAATGAGACTCCGATTCTTTTTTTTTTTTATATTATAAACTAGCGCTTGACCGCAATCCTGCCTGATGGTAAGCAGTGACGCAATCGTTCATGGTAAAGCGCACTAGTTTATTAAGAGCCTATTCACCATAGCCTTGAAGACACTCAAATTGTAGTCCAGGAAAGGACTACAATTTGAGTCTAGTGTAGGAAACACCGCCGCTAGCAAATTGTTCCAGTCCTTTGATGTACGCGGTATAAAGGAGGAGGCGAAACGCTTCGTCCGGATCGTAGTGGTATTCTGCGGGGAGAATGCGATCCTGATAAAAATACAGATATTTCCCTTAGCAGGGTAATTGCGTAATACACTGTCAGTAGCAAGGCCTTTTATTTTAACAGTTCAACAACATTATTTTATTGCATTATTTACATTGTGTACAAAGCAGACACATTTTTCTAAGCTACGGATTAGCAATATGCTTCAAAATTATAAAAAATTGATAGTAATAGTGTATTGCGTTATTAAGGGTGCTAGTTTACACGGTAGGCATTATTTAAATATATCACTTTGTGGCACCAAAAGTTGAAACGTCTAAACAGTGAAAAAAATCTTGAATAATCATTTTCATCATCATCATCAACCTTTTTTTTTATCGTCCCACTGCTGGGCACAGGTCTCCTCTCATACAGAGAAGGATTGAGCGTAATCACCACGCTTGCTCAATGCGGATTGGCGATTTCAGACTTATAAAGTCCAGGTTTTCTCAAGATGTTTTCCTTCACCTTCAGTCATTGGTGTCCAAGATATACTTAGAAAGTACATATAACTTTAGAAAAGTTACATTGGTACTTGCCTGACCTGGAATCGAACCCGCACACTCATACTTGAGAGGCTGGTGTTTTAACCACTAGGCCACCACGACTTCATATAATCATTTTATCGTAGAGATATTAAATACGGACTTTAGCTTGGCACTATGCAACATTATTGTTTTCTATATACGAAACCTGACTACAGTTTGTTCAAAATAAGCAATTGATTCAATTCCAATCATTTTTACACCGTGTTTAATTTTTTCAGAAATACATTTGTTAATTGTGGTTACCAAGCGAACAAAACAGTGCACGGCAGATCAGTGGTACTAGGTACGTGCGCACAGCGGGACAGGGCCCCGTCGCCCCGCTGTGCAGGCGTGCAATACGTTCTAAGTAAAATTAACATGTTTTAAGTAAATTGTACTATACTTTACTTTATCAATTATGGTGTAGTTTGAGTAACTACATAATACTTGACCGTTACGACAGTCGAAAGCCTGCAAGTCTCATGGAAAATGTTATCACTAGTTAATTACAAACAAACAAACAGAAATTATTATCAATAAACGCAAGACGATGCCACGCCGCTAGTCCGGCATTAATTTTACTTAGAACGTATTTTTCCCCTACACAGAGTGGCGGGGGACCCTGCCCCACTGTGCGCACGCGCCTAGTACCACGATCTGCCGTGTATTGCGTTGTGCGCTCGATAACTACACTGCAACAATTTCTAAATTTATTTGGGAAAAAATATACCTAACATGTTGTAAAATGATTGGAATTGATTCAGTTGCTTATTCTGAACTAACTATATTCAGGTTTCGTACAAAAAGCCTGACTAAAAAATAACATTTAATAGCAGTATTGCTCATCAGTCTGTCATCCTGGGTATAGTAAGCAAGTGTTCAAATTTAGGTACAAGTGAACGCATCACTAACTTAAAATGTAATGTTGCTAGAGCTGAACGCACAAAGGCCGTATTGTGGGCCTAATTTGGGCTAGTAATTACGCCGCCATTGCAAAGTCCTATAAAGGAGAAAAGCTTGTTAACTATGCTAGGGAAACTTCTCAATTAAATCCGTTAACGAGCTTCTGGCAAATGGAATTTGAACCCATCTGCTAAGACTAGTGGGCAGCACTCATTTAAAGACTGTTTTATATATTTTCTATTGTATTTTTTTTTATTCAATTATATACTAGCGCTTGAACGCAATCTCGCCTTATGGTAAGCAGTGACACAATCGTTGATGGTAAAGCGCACTAGTTTATTAATAATACTGTTGAAACACTATTGCTTTAACAGTATTATTAATAAACTAGGCAGTATTGATATTAACGGTATTATTATTAACTACTATTACTAATAAATATTTTATTATAATAATCTGAGACAGTTTATTATACCGTATGTGTAAAAATATGGTTATCTTCGATGTATTTAACGTCTGTATCCTATAAATACTTAGAACTCAATTATAAATATATACCGAGTTGTTTATTATCTGGCTGGCAAAAAAAAATATTTTACTGGCAAAGTTTATCACAGTACAATTTCAGCGATATGTATTAAATATTCAATAGATTATATTTTTTATGCATAAAAATTATCTCTACGTCCTGACCCACGTGATAAACATTAATCATTCGTGCATTTAGCAATCATTTAAATATCTATGTCAGTGCATTATTTATGCTAGCATTATATTTTTTACTCTGTGCTGCGTCATCGATTTTTTTAGTCGTAAGTGCACTGACGGGTTTTTTGGCGGGAAAGTCAAGTTGAGTGTCACGCTCGTTTTTCTTTGGTCTTATAAAATTATTTATAGTGTTGTTTACTAAATAAAAGTGCGTGATTTACGTAGTAAAAAGTGTATTTAGTCAATAATTCATAAAGAACAGTGAAATATAGCAGCATAGTGGCCACATCATGAATTTATCCCAAACCTCCCTCATAAGACGGGTCACGCGGCCGTCTTTTTCGACGAATAATTCATAATTACGTGATATTGGCTAAGTGCACAAACGGTGCGAAGCCAAAAAATAAAATAAAATTAAAAGTGCACTGACAACTGGTATGACATTTCTATAAAACCTAATTCCTAATTTAAATTGTCGTTTCAATTCCGGTTAAGTACGACAACCTCCCTACTAGGTAGACTTACAGATGCCGTTTACAAAAAAGAATTATCAAAATTGGTTCATAAACGACGAAGTTATCCGCGAACAAACATAAAAAGGCGTATATACGGTCGAATTGAGTAACCTCCTCCTTTTTCGATTAAAAAAAAAGACATTTGTAACGGTTCAGAGAAAGGTAACACGTCTAAGCTTTCTAGCCATCGATTAGATGTAATAATATAAGTTGTTAGCCTGTTAAGTGAAATCTAACGTTAGTCGTTTATCTAACGCTGATGTCCGTCCAACATCGGAACGCTTCCGGCAGAGTTTCTGTCTCGATTACTTAGATACCGTCAATCGATCGAGCGATTCGATACTCGATATCAAATTTATAGATACTAGGGATTGGCGTCTTCTAGGGGCCAAATTATTCTAAAACTGTTGCCTTTTTAACTGCTTCGTTAGTCTACTAGCGCTGAACATATGAATATGAGTTTTATTTCAAAGCAGGACAGAGTATTTTGGAAACTCACTAAAGCAGCCTGAAATTTAAATTTGTACCCAGCACCCTGATTGCGCCACACGTCATCATCATCATCATTTCAGCTGAAAGACATCCACTGCTGGACATAGGCCTCCCCCAAGGATCTCCACGACGACCGGTCCTGCGCCTCCCGCATCCAGCGGTTTCCCGCGACCTTCACCAGGTCGTTGTTCCACACACTATCAATTAATTACAATCTAAATCATTTTATAGAATACTATCTGCGCCACACGGTTTCACCCGCGTAGATTTCGATTTGCTCCGCTCCTATTGATCATAGCCCGATGTTATATAGCCTAAAGCCTCCTGAATTAAGGGGCTATCCAACGCAATAAAAATTTTTCAAATCCAACCAGTAGTTCCTGAGATTAGCGCGTTCAAACAAACAAACAAACTCTTCAGCTTTATATATTAGTACTAGCGGCCGCCAGCGACTTCGTTCGCGTGGAGTTAGTTATGCTCCGCTCCTATTGATCATAGCGTGATGTTATATAGCCTAAAGCCTTCCTGGATTAAGGGGCTATCCAACGCAATAAGAATTTTTCAAATCGGACCAGTGGTTCCTGAGATTAGCGCGTTCAAACAAACAAACAAACAAACTCTTCAGCTTTATATACTAGTACTAGGTTTCCGCCCGCGGCTTCGCCCGCGTAAATTTCGGTTATATCGCGCTTTTTAGATTTCCCTCGGGAACATCAAATTTTTCCGGGATAAAAGGTAACCTATGTGATTCTCAGGGTCTAAAGATTGTGTGCTTTCCGCCCGCGTCTTCGCCCGCGTGGTGTTCGGTTATATCGCGCTTTTTAGATTTCCCTCGGGAATATCCAATTTTTCCGGGATAACAGGTAGTCTATGTTTTTTCTCAGGTATTTTGATGAAATTTGGCACAGACAATCTTCCATGGCACAGACAATCTTTGGAAGATTGTCTGTGCCAAATTTCATCAAAATCGGTTGAGAGGTTTAGGCGGGAAAGCGTAACAGACAGACAGACAGAGTTACTTTCGCATTTATAATATTAGGTAGTATGGATAGATTGCTAATCCATTGCTTCATAAGTTAGAAAAAATTGTCTATTCAACAACGTAAGTAACGTTATGGTTTTTAAAATGAAAGGCATTGCTACTGTCAGTGTATTACATACTCATCCCATACTCATTTGAACTTAAGTAACGAAATGTAAGTATAATTTACACCTCTGCTTAGCCGCTTGAAGAATAAAAGCGTGATATTATGTTCCAGTCTTTGTAAACTCAGTTCATTGGAGATCAATCTAATCATTCGTTAAGTGGGTACTTGCCAACCTTTGCTGACTGTTAAGATCATACCGCCGACCTTGGCATCCGTTCTGTATCCATTCGCACCAAATAACCCACTACTCTCTCTATAAAAGTCAATAATACAGCTTCGGAATTATACGTTTGCTGTGTATTTAACAAACTCTACTGAACATTACTCCTGTAGATATTATTTGAAGAGATTGGAAGAGGTATTGGGTACCCAGGTTTCATAAGTCACAGGGCATTATGCAACAGAATTCGCGTATCTAAAGTAACATAAAAATCCTAACGACACTTATTCTTCTCTGTTCTTCAGCCTATAGATGTCCACTGCTGGACAAAGGCCTCCCCCAAGGCTTTCCACGCTGACCGGTCTTGTGCTGCCCGCATCCATCGGCTTCCCGCGACCTTCACCAGGCCATCGGTCCACCTTATTACCCCACGCTGCGTCTTCCAGTACGTGGCCGCCACTACAGAAACTTACTGCCCCATCGGCCATCGGTTCTACGAGCAATGTGCCCTGCTCACTGCCACTTAAGTTTACCGACTCGCAGAGCTATGTCGGTGACTGACGGACGACTCTGAGCCTTCGTATGAGGCCCATTGTGAGCGACCACGTGTAATAACATTACCTGTGCAAAACTAGGGACTGAGAAACAGGAGCATGCTCAGCATTGCTAGGCGTCTCCTACTACACCAACAAAACAGTCAATAAATGACGAATAACAAACCGTCAAGTAAATTATTTCATCACCACTGCTTTCAAAGCGGTGAAGGAATACCTCGTGATAGGCATGTCCTAGAACCAAACATTCGAAGACATGACGTGATTGCCTACTCGCTGCACTGGACCCGCGTAGCAAATACGCGTTCCAGATTATAGCCCACATCCCCTTGAAGGGAAGAAGCTTGTGTCCCAACAGTGGAATCAATATAGGCTGATTATGATTATGTTAAATCAACAATATTAATAAAACATTAAATCTATACTAATATGTATAAAGCTGAACAGTTTGTTTGTTTATTTGTTTGTTTGAACGTGCTAATCTCTGGAACTGCTGACCCTATTAGAAAATATCTTTTTGCGTTGGATAGCCCATTAATCCAGGAAAGCTTTAGGCTATATAACATCACGCTGAGACCAATAGGAACGGAGCATAACTAACTCCACGCGAACGAAGTCGCTGGCGGCCGCTAGTATCAGATACTTCTGCCTTCGATTTCGTTCGCGTAGAAGTTCTTGTACCTCCGAACCCCCTCGTCCAATCTCATCCTTGGCATTGTTACTTTGTTTTTGCCTTGAATCCTGGCGTGATGTTAAATCCTCAAGAAGGAATCTATCAAAAGCAAAATGTTTTTTTTTCGAAACCGATTTTGTTGATTTGTTTGAAAAACAAACCAACTAAACAAATCCACAAATAAACAAACTCATTAGCTTTAGTAGATATTGAGTATATACATAGATGTCATACATAATAACATAAACGATGTGACAATGTAATATTGAGCGTGAGTTCGTTTACTACATCACCGTGTCGCCGACATGCCAACAATATAACAAAGGACAATTCGACGAAACAAATGCCGCATGAAATCTAACAACATATTATGATATTTGAGTGATGTCTCACAAATAAGACGCCTTAGTGATTTCAAAAAGGAAACTGCAAAGTAAGGTTAACCTGAGCGGTCTTGCGGGACTGAATAGAATAGGACACTCTTTATTATGTACTGTAAGGGTCAAAAGTGGAGTACCACTTTTGACCCTTATTATACATATAGCATTAGCATGCATTTCACCAGTTCAACAACATTCATTACGTTATTTACGTTATCGAGTAAGCTTATTTTTCGAACATATACAGAGATGGATTAGCAATATCCTTCAAATTTAAATTTAGATTGAAAGTGTGTTGCGCAGTTAGGGTGCCGTTGCACTGTTGACGAGAACCTACTCTCAACACAAGATGTCTGTTGTATATCTCATACTATGTAACCCAAGATCTATCTTATATAGAGTGCAGCTGACAATACGACAATAAATTAAACATTGTGTACCTCAACACATTCTCAGTCTACTCATAAAAAATCATATAAATATATCCATTAGTTTAGTCACAGGAAATTATTTTTCATTTTTGACGTTTTCTACATGATGTACCATGTTGATAAGGAAGCGCTTACAGGTTAATGACCGCCGCATCAGTACCAAAGTTTAATAATAATGGCGTGAAAAAAGCAAGTCGATAGAGGATCGCGCTGTCGCCGATCGGAAGTCAGTGAACCAATATTTTTAAAGGATCTTCTATTCCGTTTGCAATTTTATGCGATTTAGGTGCGTATTACAGAACGTCACTCAAAACTCAAGCTTTACTTAAGTCTCGTTTGAAGTCTTTTGATTGGTTGAAACCAGTTTTAAGTAATGCTTAAACAGAGATCAATGCTTCAGTTTTCTTCTGGAATACGGGCCTAAGTGTGTTTGAAATTTTATTTTTTTTTATTTTTGATGCTAGGTTTTTTTGTATGGTTTAGGAGTATTCCTATGGACCAGCATTATTCGTGTTTTTATTTATTGTCCTATTGTCAGCACCACTCTGTATTAAATTGACGACACGTTTGGTTCAGTGGCTGAGCGATCGACTGCTACGCTGCTAGTCACGGTCTCGAGTCCCTCACGGAATAAATATTTTATGGCCTACAAGTAGGTGTTCCGAGTCTGGCTATTTGTGTAAGCGAGTTTAAATGTTTGTAATCGCACCCACGATATAGGAATAATTCCTGTGGGGCAACGAATTTTTTTTTATATGAAAAAAAAAGTCTGTGTGTCTGTTGAGCTTTACGGGAAACGAGCTATGTGCAACCCACATTGCAATAAAACGTTTCAACAAAACGTAAAAACCTGAACGTTCCTCTGTACCCGCATAAAAAAGACGTCAAAAAATGTACAATCCTTTCAGTACAAATAAAATACCGAAGAATACAGCGAATGCAGTGAGTTCAGCACCATTAATGAAATCAACAAAGCAACAATGTTCATCAAAAGCTATTGGTGGAACAATGGCAATGTGCGCTTCACATAATGACAGGACAATACAAGAGAACTACTGTATCCAACGTACACCAACCAGAGTATGGAATAAACCAGAAGCCGCAAACGTGAGTAAAATCAACGTGCCTGTTGGTAAAGTAGTGGTGGTCGTAGGTGGAACGGAGTAGGAGAGATAAGGAGGGATGTACAGGATACAATGCTATTTATTCATCATTAATACAACCTCGTAAAAAAAAATAATGGGATGGAATGCACTAAACAGGTAATAAAACTTTGCGTAAACAGTACCTGAAACGTCAAAAACTACTCATATCTCTTGTAGTTTGACTGAACGGAACTGAAAACATTGTAGTTTTTTTTTTTTTTTTTGTTAGATGTTTATTGGCGGTTCTTCGCCTTAGAAAACGGTCAATTAACCGTCCTTAGCTTTAATAGAGATATTTCATAAATGCCCAGTATGTATAAGTGAAATAAAATAATTTGATTATTTAAATTTTGGCCTCTTTAGTGCACTTCATCAACCTGAAGTAGACTTTGAAGAAACTGCATTGACTTAGACATTAAGTCCGCATTTGAAGGTGGTTTTTTTTATAAGTGTGCAAGAATAAAGAAATAATTTTCGAGTAAAAGAAAGGTAGAAAGCAGAAAACCTTAAACCAAAAATTGAAAAAAAATCTTTTATAATCCTACTTTCTGCTAATATAATAGACGCGAAATTTTTTAAGGGTAGTAAGGTTCTGGGGTGGTGGCCACGTACCGAAAAACGCAGGGCCCTCAACAAAGTGGACCGATGAGCTGGTGAAGGTTGCGGGAAGCCGATGGACGCGGGCAGCACTAGACCGGTCATCGTGGAAAGCCTGGAGGGAGGCCCTTGTCCAGCAGTGGACCTCTATAGGCTGAAGAAGAAGAAGAAAGAACATTTTTATGTGTGAAATTAGGTATATTAAGAAAAAAAAACTACTGAACGCTTAAATGAAATTGGCACACAGCTGGTTTAATAACAATGATTATAGGATAGTTTTTATCTGGATATTCACACGGGATCGAAACATATGCGGGTGAAACCGCGAGGCTCAACTAGTTATACTATAATATATCAATAGAAAAAAGCAGATCACCACAGCTTGTGGTTTTTTTGGCATGAAACTTATTATCGGGTGCGCCTTCTGGTTAGTTCAGTATTCTGTCTCGGTCTGATATACTGCGCGGAAATGATTTCATTGAAAGAAGATATAACCGGTTAGGGTGAGCAAATCTCGGCTTCAATGTCAAAGGTTCATAAATTACAGAACACGTGTGTAAGAGGCGTAGATTACATGAATAACGCACATTAAAGTCTGTATAAAGCAAACAAGTTACAGGCCAGCTTCCACGTCTGGACTCCAGAGGTCATAAGACAACTCCTGACTATAGTCAGGATCAGGAAGCGTTTCTTATAAGAAACATTTCCTGGTCTATCGCGCTTTTTGATATTTCCCTCGGGAATATCAAATTATTCCGGGATAAAAAGTACCCTAATACCTATTTAATCCGGACTTCTAACTGTACGTCTGCAAAATTTCGAAGTAATCAGTTTAGTAGTTACGGCGTGAAAGCGGAACAAACAAACAAACAAACTCACTTTCCCATTTATAATATTAAGCAAGGATTTATCTAAAAAATTACAAATATACAATATAGAAGTCTTACAAAGAGTGACACAAGGGGCGGTTATCGCTCAGAGCGGTCTTTTAAAGACAACCTTTGGATGGATTAAAAAGGTAACGAGAGACACCCCAAGATTAACAGGCTCTGCTCCTAGACCTTATTTCATGCGCCTTGAACATAATTGGTGAAACTAAGTTATTATATGGTTTAAACGTTCGCCTACCGTTACACGTAGACTTGATGCCTGACTGCAATCCCGCCTGATGGTGAGCAGAGATAGTAAAGCGCGCTAGTTAATTAAGCCTAGTTACTCAAAAAAACGTGTCGTAGTGGCCTAGTGGTTAAAACACCAGCCTCTCAAGTATGAGTGTGCGGGTTCGATTCCAGGTCAGGCAAGTACCACGGTAACTTTTCTAAAGTTATATGTACTTTCTAAGTATATCTTGGACACCAATGACTGAAGGTGAAGTAAAGCATCTTGAGGAAAGCTGGACTTCAAGTCTAAAATCGCCAACCCGCATTGAGCAAGTGTGGTGATTACGCTCAATCCTTCTCTGTATGAGAGGAGACCTGTGCCCAGCAGTGGGACGATAAAAAGGTTGATGATGACTCAAAACAACTGACTATATAGGAAGGAAGTCGGCAGTTGGGCGAGGTGATGCAATATCAAACCCAACAACACGACTAATGATGTTGCGCCAGAGGGAGATTGATCTGGAGACCCTCCACGACCAAACTCCCGATACAACAACATTTGGCGCATCGTACCCAGCACACATCGCAACACAACTGCTCAGACTTGTCGTCCGTAAGGCTTCACCAGACATCATGCAGGAACGCGACGTGTTTAACCCTAGAAAGATAACGTGCGCCTCAGAGGCGCCCGCAAAATACATATTTCGCTGCAATTTTTTTACCGACGCGTGTACAAGCTTGTGTTTTCTAGCCAATTCAGTCTTTGGTCAACACTTCCAAGAGACGGCTGCTACTGTTCGGTAAGTACCATAGTTTTGCTGTTAGAGCAATGTGTTGCGCTCGGGAGGCGCATGTTTATCTTTTGTGTAACTTTTGCCACTTTCATAGTGAATTTGTTTTTGTTATTTTTACTAATGTAAGGTAAGTAATAAAGGTTGGTTTTTTTATTGTGAATACTTATTGCCATCAATTGTTTTTAGGAGTGTTTGAACACTGTATCCAGCAGAAGAGTGTTGGATAAAAGAGGAATTGTTTCTTCATCGACTGAAGAAGAGGAAGGCGCTGATGAGGGCAGTGACAGTGAGATCGAGGACCATGTCAATGACTAATGATGATGGCCAAGAAGGAGTAATGATCTATGAAAACTCAAAGGATACTTCATCGCAGAATGTCACTGAAAATACTGGACATGACCAACGCATAGTGATTCCGCCTAATGATGTGATCAGGGGCAAGAATAGACATGTTTGGTCTACTGCTAAAGGACAAAATATCAGATAAACGTCTGCAATCAATATAGTTCATTCAAATTGTGCCTAGTTGCATGTTTCGAAATATTTTTGTACCGTGTTTGAAAACTAGGTTGGAAATTTCTACTTTATCAAGACGCTTGAGAGAAAGTATTGAATATCCCCCCACAAAGTAACAGAAAGTAGTCTGAAGAAGCTGATGAGGAACCACTAACTGAAATTCGATGGTACTGTCGCTTATGTACTAAAAAAAGAAAAGAATTATTAAAAATAACGTCTAAAAAATGTAAAAAAAAGACATTGTGCGGAGAACATAAAAAAGTTGTTTGCAACAATTGTCTTTATCCGTTTATTTTTCCAGTATTTTTTTTAAATTTGAGACTGATTGGATTATAATTAATTAGTTAATAAGAAAAAACACTATAAAAGTTGTCTATTTTTTAAAATTTCTATCTAAGTGCAGAAGACTTTTAATTTTTGTTCATTTTTGTTAAGGGTTTATAAAATTCTACAAATTTTAATATTTTAAATATAAATTATCGATAATACGTATGTATTTTATTTACTTATTAATAATTCAGCAATATACAGTAGTAAATGAAACAAAAATAATTGACATTCAACAAAAAAATCCGCTATTAAAACGGTGCGCCTCTGAGGCGCATGTTTATCTTTTCAGTACAAAAAAATAACGTTATCTTTCTAGGATTAAAGACGTAAAGAAGTTTAAACTAAGTGTCCTTGATAAACTTGACTCGAATGCGAAGCAGTACTCTTGGACCGTAAGTTTTAGTGAGTAGTAGTACTCACTAAAACTTGTAGTACTCCAAGAATTTATTGCCCAACAGTAACTAGAAACTGAATAGAAACTCCCACGTTTGTACGTTAAGTACTTGGTTAAAATATGTATAACCCGAACTTTAAGATGTGTGAACCTGCGAAGCTTTCCAACCAACAGCAAGAATATTTTAAACTTGTAAAAGAAAAACTGCGAAAAGGTTAAGGCTTTCTTTTCGATATTTTCTTAAAACTTTTCTCGTGGATTTGAAGCACATTGACGTGTCTGTTCAAAAACAATAGCAGCTTGACGGTTTTGCTTGGCTACCTTCTGGCTTTTCCAAGAAAGTTGCGTTAGTTTAGTACAGACTAAAGAGATTAAATCCTCAACCCCATTATTCCAAACCTACCCAAATTCATTCAACGGACAGTACATAATCAGACCAATGCCATAATATTATGTTGTTATACAGTATGTTAAATAACAGAGGGCGTTCCCTTAAACTCGTTAATATATATCATTAATAGATTAAAATAAAAATATCAGCATAGAAAAATAAGCATAAAAAAATCCGAATAAAAAAAAATTCTAATTGGAAATAAATTTGAAACCTCCTGTTTTAAATCAAAATAGTAGTCGTCATGTATAAATAAATTGCGACGTTGCCGTCTTTCATGTTCGAGTGTACAGTGTGTTTCTTTTACATGTCAATTTAAAATTTTTATTGAATATTTTCTTATTGGAAAAAATTTTAAAACATTTTGTTTTCGAATGGAAATATTTTTTTTAGAATGTATGTATGCTATACTACTTCGGGTTAACGGGAACGCCCTCTGTTAGTTAACATACTGTATAATGCAATAATATTCCAATGCCAGGGTCACAGGTCTTCTCTCAATGAGAGAGAGTAGGTAGACTCTATTAAACCACGCAGATTGGTAGATGTCACATGTCTTGGATTTTTGGTTTTATGACATGCCAGGTTCCTCACGGTGTTTTGTTTCTTCACCGTTTTAACAGTGATGATGAAATTATTTAAACAAAGTTAAGCCAGTCTGGAAGTTACGGCCGTTACTACTGAGTAACCGATCACCGACAAATCTCACGAACAGGCAGTATCTTATTGAATAAAAAAGTATATGAAACCAAAGTTCAACTAATTCGAACACAGTACATTTACTGTATTTATTTTTTAATAATTATAACCTAGTGCTTGACTGCAATCCCGCCTGATGGTATGCAGTAATGCAAGCGTTTATGGTAAAGCACGCTAGATTATTAAGCCTATTCACATAAAAAACTTTAATGAATAGGAAGGAAGACGGCAGCTAAGCGAGATAAAGCAATGTTAAACCTAACAACACGACCAACGATGCTGCGCCAGAGGGAGATTGATCTGGACACCCTCCACGACCAAACTCCCGACACACAACATTTGGTGCATCGTAGCCGTACACTCGTCTCCGATGCGTCCTCCATGCGGCTTCACCAGACATCAAGCCGCAACACGACGAATCGCTTGGCGGCATGACTTTACATTTAAAACAGTATTATTGAACCAATTCTTCAAGCCTTCGAATGGCATATAACATGGCTTCTCCAATCAACGTCAGAGGGATCGTTTAACCACAAATTGGATCGCTCCTGTAGCCCTATTCTCCATGACACAAATGAATAAAACTGCGCGAAATGAATACAAAATTGGCGGGATTTACTAAGAAATTGATGTGGTTTATCTTACTGAATTGAAGCCCTAGTTGAATCCGGTTCCATACCAGCTCTTTTCTATAGAAAACGTCCAATTGGAACCGTGCACTCAGCTTCCGACCTATCTATCATAAGTAGATAATGTAATGATCTTGATTTATGTAGTAATAAAATATTTTGCTTTTTTATGATCTGTTGCTGTCAATTTGATAAAACTATTTATACCTTACATTACAGAGATAAGGGTACCACTAATAACCTTACTAATTAATAATTTTTAGTCAAAGTCAATATTTCTTATTTCAAGTAGGCCATTTCAAGAGTCCACTTTATAAAATATGTAATTTTCGAAAAAAGCTCCCTTTCCGAAGATAGTTTTCTATGGAGAGGAATGGGTAAGGAAGCTCATATTTACTCTCTTGAGATGTTTTATGGTATTTTGTATATTAGATACATTAATATATTATATACACATAATGATAATGATGATGAGTTTTATGCAAACGTAAACGTGTTTTACGAATTTGATCTTTAATAGCACTGGAATTGTCGCACTGAAAGTGTCAGGAGCCCAATCTCTCCACAGCTGCATAATAGAATAAAATTACTTACTGCACACACTCAGAAGTAGAAATCGTCGATCGTGAATGACCTACGTAAGCCACAAATCGGATCGAATCTGGTTAGCTCTAGCTACAACAAAAACCGTACAACAGCGCTCCAGTTCCGCATCTGAGTGCTATTTGCACATGATTGGTCAGGCACCTTCATACGACACCTGAGGCGATCATTGATACCTGTAAGGCCCGGTCAATTACTGGCAATAACCCTTAAACATGTTAGCATACAAGGAAACTGTATCCTAATTGCAGCACCCTAATTGTCTTATACGAGATCAATCATAATGTGGGATGTTTTTAAAAGTAATCCATTGCTCTATATGCTCGGTAACATGTCTACACAATAACATTAGTAACGCAATGAATGTTTTTAACACTAGTTATGAGTGGAATTGGCAGTGTCCATGGAATATCTTGCCTCTACCTCCTACGCTTATCAATGGGCAGAAGTTATGTACTTTTGCAGTGTACAATACAGTAGATGAAATTTATATAATTCTTGTCTAATATTTCCGCATCTATAGTGAAGAAGTGTACCTACCTTACATAAGCATTAAACATATAGGTACATATGTAGCCTGTAGGTATGATGGATTAAGTCTCAAATACATACATAATAATATTGTAGATTGGAAAGTAGTTCAAAGTAATTTCTTCAAGCAAATGGATCGTAAAATACGAGCATAAACTTAGTACACTTGTGGCTACTGACGTCACATTATAATTAACTCAATATCGTGTACTTTGTGATATTGCTCACTCGGGCACATGACCGCGAGACGAATGAGAATAGCGTAGAGCAATGAAGGAATCACAATGATATGTTATAAAGTATCTATTGATATGTATATATATTGAAGGAGTGGATTTGAAACCCTTGGGCCGTGGGGTCCGAGTGCTCATTGCCTTTTTAATGAACTGTCCAAACGGCTTGTTGACACTTCCCGTGACCCAAGGGCTGGCTTTTACTTTGGCCAGCGGCTAAGTATTGCCACAGTGCCATTCAACGCGGCAATGCTGCTAGTCTCTTGGGTACATTACCAGTCGACAGCGATGAAGAATTGTTTGATGCTGTATTGTAATTTAATAATAGTTTTAATTAGGGTAAGAGCTTTATTTAGTAATTTGTATTTATTTAGTTTTATAAGTTTGCATATATCGTCTCTCAAAATATTAAAAAGGCCCTTAAAGGAGTGAAAGTTTAAATAAAGTGTAACTACCTATATCCAAAGATCTTTTTCTCTTTATTTGAAACGATTGTTCAATAACTAGATCTTCTAAGACAAGACTTGAAACACGGTGGCGCCTGCACGTTTTAAAGTGCTGAATGAAACACAAAGGTCCTGTACCTTTGAAAGAAAAACTAAGGTATTATTAAAATAATGGGTGTAATAGGCTCTTAATAAACTAGCGCGCTTTACCATCAACGATCGCATCACTGCTTACCATCAGTAGGCCTAGTATGAGTTTTCATTACGAGACTCGATCGTCGATATCGAGCGCGTTTGACTCACCGATTGGCCCGCTTCAAGGTTGAAAGAACTCCCTACCAATGAGAGCGCCAAACGCGCTCGATATCGACGATAGATTCTCGTAATGATAACTCATACTAGGCCTACAGGCGGGATTGCGGTCAAGCGCTAGTTTATAACTCATAAAAAAAAACTAGATAGGACACTGGTAGGTAATGACTACTCTAGGATCTTCTTTGAACAGACAGTCTTTAAGAGTTATTAACTGATTAACCGCTTCTGCTTAAGGACAGGGTCACTTCGTTGTCCACCATTCTGCCTATCAACCTTTTTTATATGTACTTTCTAAGTATATCATGGACACCAATGACTGATTAAAAGGTGAAGGAAAACATCTTGAGGAAACCTGGACTTTAAGTCTGAAATCGCCAACCCGCATTGAGCAAGCGTGGTGATTACGCTCAATCCTTCTCTGTAAGAGAGGAGACCTGTGCCCAGCAGTGGGACGATAAAAAGGTTGATGATGAAGTAGGTACCTGCGTAAAGAATTCTAAAAAAAATACAAACATGTTTTGGTGGGATTATTTATTCGCATCATATAAGATCTCTCATGAAATTATTGTGGTTAGTTTAGCTGGAAGCTCCCAAGACAAAATCCCTCACTATGCTAACGATCAACATGTGTAAATCTAACAATGCTCCGCAATTTATTAGGGACTTGCAACCATTTAGAAAAAAAAAAAACGAAAACAAAGCACGTTGGCTGAATTGCTGTCTGTGCCTTTTTTTTTTTTTTTGTTAAAGTCAACACAGCCATATGAAATGGAGCAAAGTAAATATGTATTGATTTCTCATCAGATTGTTTAACGAATCTGAAAACACGGACGATTCATATAAAAACTGAAATTCATGTCTGTTTCAGACAAAAATATGGCTCGCGGCGCGAGATCCTCAATTTGTTATTTCATTACTGGCCGAATAAATAGACTAAATTATTGAGATAAAATATATATGAGTAATTTAAACATAACTTCATGAATTTTATAATAATGCTCGTCATTTGGTTCCTTGGGATGACAGCCTCCGTGGCGTAGCGGTAGCGGACGCGGCCGCTGCGCATGGTGGCGCGAGTTCGATCCCCGCACAATGCAAGTATTTGTATGCATGAATATGAATACTTGCACTGGTCTGGTCGTGCCTCGGAAAGCACGTTAAGCCGTTGGTCCCGGTTGCCATACAAACATCTAGTGGCAGTCGTTACGGGTTGTTGGAGCCCTCAAAAAGTCCAACAACTGGTCTAACTGCAATGCTTCGATGTCGCCTTCTGGTTGTGGAGGTCAGACGGCAGTCGCTTCACGGAAAATGTCGAAGTATAGCCATATCAGCAGTTGGACTGGTAAAGCGGACCCCAGACTCCAAAACTGAAAAGGCTTCGGATGCGACTGGGATTAACGCTGTGATGATGATGATGATTTGGTTCCTTGGGAAAAGAGCGTAGGTTTTCAACACCATCAACCTTGTATTGTCCCACTGCTGGGCACAGGTCTCCTGTGTTACAGAGAAGGATTGAGCGTAATCATCACGCTTGCTCAATGCTGGTTGGCGATTTTAGACTTAAAGTCCAGGTTTCCTCAAGATGCTTTCCTTCACCTTTTTAATCAGTCATTGGTGTCAAAGTTATACTTAGAAAGCACATATGACTTAGAAAAGTTACATTGGTACTTGCCTGACCTGGGCGAACCCGCCCACTCATACTTGAGAGGCTGGTGTTTTAACCTCTAGGCCACTAAACTCGTAGGTTTTACGTAAGTTTTATGGCTGTACGCAAAAATTAAAAAGTCTTTGTTAAATCTGTTGCCTTATTCTCTGTTACATTAAAATCATTCCGCATCACTTGACCTTTCTTTTTACATCACTGTCAAATCACAGTGATCTCTAATATTCGTGCTGTCAAGGGTAAAATAGAATGAACAGCGTCTTCAAAGGCCTGACTTCACCCTCCCGTTTTCAAGCATAAAAGTAGGTTGGAATAAAACCAACATACTATCAGATTACTGTAGAACTCAAATCAAGGGCAAATGCAATAACAAATGGCGCTACTAGGAAATGAAGAAATTGCTTATCGATATTGTTTCCTTTATAGACCGTATCGCGAGTAATGTTTTATAAACATTAGCCGTATGAGAAGCACGGACAATGAGAACACAGTAGCGGTATAAAGCTCTATGACTCGCTCTATGAAAACGAAAGAATACTGCACATAGGGTTGGCAACCCTGCTATATAATATAGTATCCTATTATATTAGCCTCATCATCATCATCAGCCCCTACTCGTCCACTACTGGACATAGGCCTCCTTCATGGCACGCCAACAAACTCGATCCTGAGCAGTTCTCCGCCAGCCACTACCAGCCACCTTTTTGATGTCGTCGCTCCATCTCGCCCAAGGGCGTCCCACGCTACGTTTGCCGAGACGCGGTCTCCACTCGAGGACTCGTTTACCCCAACGGTTGTCGGTCCTGCGGCATATGTGACCAGCCCATTGCCACTTCAGCTTGCTAATCCTCTCAGCTATGCCATGCATGCTATATTAGCCTAAATAGTATATTTAATAATAAGTATATAATATCAGCATATAAGATGAAACCGTATATTTTCATTTCAATACAATATATCGAGATGAGCGCAATATGATCAATATTAATTTCTTTTTGTAACCTTTTTTGTATGCAATAATGGTTATGAGACATAATCTTAGATTAGACCTGGATTTAAATTATAAACTATAGCGCTTGACCGCAATCCTACCTGATGGTAAGCAGTGACGCAATCGTTGATGGTAAAGCGTACTAGTTTATTAAGAGCCTATTCACTCTAGCCTTGAAGACACTCAAATTGTAGTCCGACGGAAACACCTCCGCTGGCAAATTGTTCCAGTCCCTCGATGTACGCGATATAAAAGAGGAGCCGAAACGCTTCGTCCGGATCGTAGTGGTGTTAATAACGTAAGGGTGGAAACTCGTCGCCCGATGCTGGAACGAAAATAGGGGAATTAAATCATGCAATTCCCTCGCACACTCACCAAAATGCATCCTATAGAACACCGAAAAGCTGGCCATACTTTTTTTTTAATCATTATAAACTAGTGCTTGACTTCAATCCCGCCTGATGGTAAGCAGTGATGCAATCGTTGGTGGTAAAGCGCACTAGTTTAATAAGCCTATTCACTTAAATAACTAAGGAATAGGAAGGATGACGGCAGTTGAGCGAGGTGATGCAATGTAAACCCAAAACCAACACGACCAAACGAAGCTGCGCTAGAGGGAGATTGATCTGGAGACTCTCCACGACCAAACTCCCGACACAACAACATTTGGCGCATCGTACCCGCCACACATCGCAACACAACTGCTCAGACCCGTCCTCCGTACGGCTTCACCAGACATCATGCCGGAACACGACGAATCGCTTGGCGGCAAGACTTTGTCTGGTGGGTGGTAACTTCTGCCGGCAGCCAATGTTATGGCCTACCACCGACATCTATATTTTTACAGGCACGTATTAGATTTACAAAATAAATTGGCAACCCTAACAGTACCATGCATACATTACATAATGCGTCTGTTCTCATTGTACGGGAGCTTAAAATATTAACGCACCGAGCCCGCTACAACACACAAGTTACGTAACCGTAGCAGAGGAAAATCTGCCAAATTATCATGCCTCGGCATTTACGATGCCTTTTCACGGTTAGGTGCAATCTCCCACAAAAAAGGGTGTCAGAGGTATCTGAAGAATTTGAAACGCAGACTGTGATATGTATGTGGGTCTACATATGTTTGCTGGACAATTAGAATCAATCGTGTAACCATGTGTAGTTAGTCATTGTTTGTAGAACTGGCGCAAACCGAAGGAAATCTTTAATTACCGTTATGATTCTGTACTTAGAACTTACTATCATTGACTAATCCTCAAATCAAAATAGAGATTACTTGTAGCGCTCCGCGGCTTCACCCACATAAGTTTCAACCCCTTGGGAATGTCGGGATAAAAAGTATTCCAGTTATAAACTACCTGTGTCCTGTGTGTTAAATTTCATGAAAATCCGTTCAGTAATTTTTGCACGAAAGAGTAACAACCGTCCATACACACATAAATCCTCGCAAATAAATATTTATAGGATTACATGCTAAAAACAAGAAATAAAATATGTTCATTTTCGGCAATTATGACACAGAAAAAGAAGAAGTTGGGGGAAAGTATACCTACGACACATCCACGCGAAACAGCCATCGCTCAGCATAATGCTAGACAAAGCGCTGGCACTGGTTCTCAGCAAAAGCTGGCTTTGAAGTGTGATGCTCATTGACTTATAAATTGCTTTTTAAATCGATGGTAGTACTCATTTTTGATAGTTAAGTCTTCTGAGAAAGGTTCTGTCAGTCAGGAAAATCATGGAGTTCCCTCAATACTTATCTAAGCTGGAAGTTACACGAGTACATAAAACGTTATTAAAGCTTATAGGAAACCTAAGACCGATTACTTCCTTGTACCTACATTGTGCCCTATCAAGCGACGTACCAAGGGACCATGAAACTTTATCGTATGCTATTTACATCTTACCTATGTATATTGTGATACTTTCGAACTTTTGTAGTTTTTATATAAACTTGTTCTTCAATATGATCTCGCCTGATGGTAAACAGTGTTGCAAGTTGATGGTAAAGCGATCCAGTTGATTCTGAGCCTATTCTCCCTAGCCAAAAAGACAATGAAATTATAACAGACGTGAAGATCGCTTAAGGCAAATTGAACCCGCCCCTAATCGGCGAACACATTTTTGTCAAATGATTGCGACTAATTGCGATCGTTTGGACGGAACGGACCAATGGGCGGTCCGAACGATCCCAACTGATGCCAACTAGTCGCAATCAATTGACAAAAATGTGTTCGCCGATTAGGGGGCAGTTCCCAATGAAAGCGATATAAAAGACGAAGCGAAATGCTTCGGACCGGGACCATTAAGCTAGGCATCCAATTTACAAAACCAAGACCCCTCTGAGTCTCAGAGAGCACGTCCAACCGTTGGACCCAGCCTGCTGTCATTCGTAGATTTTTACCAGTCATTTTCTTTTTTTTTTAATAATTATAAACTAGTGCTTCACCGCTATCCCGCCCAATGGGAAGCAGCGACGGAATCGTTGATTGTAAAGCGCGCTAGTTTATAAAGTCACTTAAAAAACTTAGTAAATAGGAAAGAAGACGGCAGTTGAGCGACATGATGCAATGTTAAGCCCAACAATACGACCAACGATGCTGCGCCAGAGGGAGATTGATCTGGAGACCCTCCACGACCAAACTCCCGACACAACAACACTTGGTGCATCGTACTCGGCACACATCGCAACACAACTGCTCAGACGGGAAACCCCGAAAATATGACAACCAGTCTTACTAAGGGTAACGTATTCCCCAGTAACTGGGTTGTAAACGCTAGCGAAGGAATCGCTCAATTTAAAATACTGGTATTCAGCTGTATATGGTTAGACTGGAAGCTGAACATACATATGTATACAATATGTAAAGAAAACCCTGTCCGATCCGTGAAGGTATTGTTAACTGGTTCTAATAATGCCTACAAAGCCGGGCTAAACTTAAAAAAAATCCGCCTAAAAAAATAAATATTATTTCAAAAAAGCGAGGTAACTTAATACATGTGCGGTAGACAACACGGTAGGCATACATGCGCGGGTGAAGGAGGCAAGGCACGCGGCACGTGGTTGCATCACTCGCCCAAAATGGTACTGACGCTTTTTAAAAAAATACCAAATTTTGGGGAAGTTGAAAATAAATCGTGCAAAATTCATTAGTATTGTTACTATGATGATTATGTAAAATTTCATATTTTATTTGGTCATGTGTATACCTAACCTTTATTATCCTTTTGAGTCAGACAGGGTTTTCTTGACATATTGTATAGTTGGAAAAAAAAATAGGCAAATGACCACATGACACATAATCATCATTTCAGCCGAAAGACGTCCACTGCTGGACATAGGCCTCCCCTAAGAATCTCCACGACGACAGGTCCCGTGCCTCCCGCATCCAGCGGTCCTACCCACGCTGCGTCTTCAGATGTGTGGTCGCCACTCGAGAACCCGTCGGCCCATCGGGACATCGGTCCTACGGGCAATGTGGCCGAAAATGACACATAACATGACATGATATTTTTAGTCATCATCATCATCATCATCAATCTCTTGCCCGTAAGCTAATTTGTATAGCACATAGGTCAGTAAATCGTCATCAAAATGTTTTCTTCTCCGTTTTGAGATCAGATATCGTGTGCTATGGTATATGAAAAGTAAATTTTAGGGAAGATAGTTTACAGAAGCAGTTTACAGAAGTAGGAGAAGATAATTTATTTGTGTTAGATATGGTCTACATGGGTGTTGTTAAATGTGTGAAACATATAAAGGCCATACATATTTTGCTTAAAAATTAAAGCGTGCTTAAACGAATTAACTTTAAACATCCCTAGCATTGCGTAGAAAACCAAGAGCTAAGGAAACCTTCAATGCGTTCTATGTATGTAACGAGGACTTTTAAAATAATTCCAATATCCATGAAGATCTGCCATCAATATACAATATGTAAAGAAAACCCTGTCCGACCCATAAGGATAATAAAGGTTAGGTAAACACTTGACCAAATATAATATAAAATTTTACATAATCATCACAGTAACAATAATAATGAATTTTGAAATAATCTTTTTTTCCCGGGTATTAATTCCAATTTCCCCGAAATTTGGTCATTTTTAAAAAACTGACAACACCAATTGTGACGGAGCGAATAGCGATGCGACCACGTGCCGCATGCCCCGCCCCCCTTCACCCGCGCATACATGCGCGGGTGAAGGGGGGCGGGGCTATCGGGTTGTCTATCGCACATGCATTAAGTTACCTCGCTTTTTCGAAATAATATTTATTTTTTTGGGGGATTTTTTTTTTAAGTTTAGCCCAGCTTTGTAGGCATTATTAGAATCAGTTAACGATACCTAACAATACCTTCACGGATCGGACAGGGTTTTCTTTACATATTGTATAAGTAACGACATCAGTATATAAATAAACATTATACTTATTGGAAGATTCCTCACATCACACATGACATACGAACAGATCACTGGGCTGCATGATTGCTATGAAACTATCAATATCCGGAGTTCAATTCAACATCCTGCGCCACACTAATGAATATTTGATTAAAACGCCTAACAGACAAACAGTGATGGAGTAAACACTGGATATTTATTAAACTTTGACCGGTTATTGTCTTTATGTAAGTAGGTAATCGGTAAAAGGTAATCGGGGTAAAAGGAAGAGAATAATTTGTTGTTAGAACTTAGAAGGAGGTGAAAATGCTGTTAATCTGCGAATGTAACGCTTCCAAAATCTTCATCAAAGTCTTGATAGGTTTTCTTCTGAAACAATGAGTCTTGGCTTCAGTAAACTGCCGTTTTTTTTGTTTGTTTTGAAAGTGTTTTTTAGTGTTTCTGGGCAGATATTGAAAGTGAGATGCAAATACATTTTTTAATAACAAAAATTGGCCCACTTTGACCATGTGCGGTATGCGTATTGATAATAACAGGTGATGGCATTTCTATACAAAATTCAGATGTGACAGAAAAGCCTTCAGTGACCTATTTCCATTGCAGTTAAACTCAACCTCTTTTAACTCAATTATATCATTTTACCACAATATATCTTTTGCTTTATAGATTCTTATAAACGCATAGTTACATTTTCCCTCCCAAAGATTACAGACTCCTGTTACAAGCATAATACATAAAATTCCCTCCTACTCTTGAATAAAAGAAAATATCACATGCTCCTAACAAGCTGGCGACCAAGGTAATCCTTTTTTAAAATCGGAACAATGCTATTCCTATCCTAGAAGAAAAATACTTAATGTTTCTTTTCTAGCTGTTTGTTCTCTTTAGTGATTTTGTGAAACTTGTGTTTCTATTGTGGATATGGAATATGAAATCACGACTTAGCCCCACAACCTCCTGTAACTGACTCAGAATCACAAGGGTACAAGACCTAGTGCACCGTTCCCTTCTTTTTTCCGGGGTGGAAAATCCTCAATGGATGTCCGCCGCCCTGGGGTGGGCGACGGGGCCTATCAAACTCCTACTGACTAAAAAACATCCCGGTGTCTCTCCAGTCACGTGCGAGCGGGCCCGCGGGAGTCCTTGACTCTGCCGCGGCCCTACACTCTCGCCGGCCCGATCTGACCGGGCCTCGTCTCCTGCACGGGGTAGTGAGGTGTTAAACTACCCCGTGCATCGCCTCTGAGGCGCGCGCCGACACACGTGCGCGCCTCCACCTTGGGGTGCAATGAATAGGGGGCGGGGACTACTCCATATCCCTCGCCCCTGGACCCATTCATGAGGGCTGGAAGAGGGCGTTGTCCGCCCTTCCTCGGCGCCCGGTGCGTCTTCTGCGGCCCGGGAAGGGAGTTGAGATGGAGTTGTGTATATGCATATAAACATAATATAATACATTTATAGACGTATAAACTTCCTGATATTAATCGTCGGGCAGTAGCCCACCAGTCTTGCCGTCTCCGTCTGGCCGGAGAATTCTCCCTTTTCTATAGAGGCTGATTAAACAGTCTCTGTTTCTAATACCTCTATAAGTACAGGAAATGAATGGGAATGTTGATTGAGATTGTGACATTTAAATGCTATAACTACTTAAGTACCCCGTACCCGTCTGCTTTGTTTTATGCGTTTATTCTTCTGGCATGTTTAATGTTATAGAAATGAAAGTGGCGATAACTTAGCTCACTTGCTTTAACATGTTTTTATTACAGCAGTTTTTTTTATACAGGGTGGAAGGGACATCGATTCCGAAACTTTAACCATGAATTCAGCAACAGATTCTAAACTAAGTATATACTAAACTACAATATAATTATATATTGTTAAACTAGAGAAAATGTTTCGCCGGTCAAAATTCAAAATAAACACGTTGATTTCTTTTTTATAAGCGAAGGAAAAATTTGTCTTCTGCGCAGATTCAGAATCATGTAAGTAGTATCTGGTAACAAGTTGCAGGTTTATGTTCCTGCCGCTCTGTATACGTACTTTATACGCGATACGCAAAAAAAAAATGTGTGAGTAAACGGTTCTGTCATACTATTGCATAAAACACTATTGCATAGAAATTGGTGTCATTTTGACAGTTCAACAACATTCATTGCGTTATTTACGTGGTTGAGCAGACACGTTTTCGAACATATGGAGCAATGAACTAGCAATATGCTTCGAAATGATTCCAGTTGGTTTCACTATTACTATCAGTTGATAGTAATAGTTTATTGCGCCATGGAGAAATATAAGTCTCACTCTTTACGCATATTAACGTTCTTGCCCAGAGACTCATAGTGCACACGGATGTAAGAGGTACCTACTGAGAAAAACAGCGTGAAGCATGCCTCATGCATATAGGTATAGGTAAAAATCGATCTATACATGTTACACGTGCTCGAGCGCAGATTGATTAAAAGTATTGGAATGCTGACGTCACAATCATAGCGTACTGTACTGCGTCATGCACATGATTTAATTGTTTGCTAATTATGATATGATTTGTTATATACAAATTAATACTTTAAAGTTTAAACTATGCGCGCTATAACTCACTATTTGGCTAATCATTGGTGATTTGATTTAAGAACAGATTACTCTTGAGTAGAGTCATAGACAAATAGGCTTATCTATGTTTCCAGTAGGAGAAGAGCATAATGAATGCATATTTTCACAACTTATCTTTATGTCCTACAGTGTATGGTTAAAAACCGCAGCCAGGTAGTAACTCTGTCCAGCCTGTGATACAATAGCAAGCATATACAGCCTACATTATACAACCCTTGTTTGTGGATCAATATCGTGTGCACCGTACCTAGTCGGTTCATGCATTACTCAGTGCTAGTGTGTGGATCGGTCCGCTGAACTACGCTGACTCAAACTAATTTAATTGAATTTGGAATTGCATCTGATTTTATTACAGAATATGATTTTTCATTTTTGTTTGTGGTTTCTTCGGTAATTAAATTATACTTTATGGCTGTTGTGATGACTGTGTAAACTAAAACAAACCAATGAAGAATAATCACGAACACTAAAGTATATTCCGTATAGATACGTTTATGAAATAAGTATTGTCGTTATTCTCCGAGAACATCGCTTTTTAAATTCCCATTTAGTAGAAGATTTAGTTTTAATTTTGCACTGATTGTACCATAGTTAATTTGTAAATTTATACCTAATCATATTATACATACATGGTATGAAAAGATTAGGTATTACAAAAAAAATATTTTTATGAGCCTCATAAATCCCTTTATTGTCATACTTTATTTTATAATGATTAATTAATTGTTATCTACTGTGGATAGTCTACTCAATTAAAAGACAGTCTCATCGTTTATAATACTGGTCTGAAAACAGATTCCACACTTTCGCGCATGTTTGACCACTCGCCTTTTGTCAGCATTTGGTTCTTAAAAAATCTTCTTGCGCAGCCTTCCGCGCAAACTTCGGACCGTTCATAATTCATACGTATTGTACTCCGGCTGCATTGAAACACTAATAAATAACGATTGGCTACTTGTTCTTGAAAACAGATTCATTAAGTAGGTGTATTATGATATAATTAAGAACACTGTTTACTAACTCCTAAGCTGATTAAAATTCTATGACTTATGAACACGTGTTCTATATTATAATAGTGGACATATTTTGTCTATTTAATTATACTTATTTTCTTCAAAGCAGCTACATAATTGGCTTTCGTGCTGTAATTACATCAGTACATACATACATATTTTTTATTTTAATATTGGGAACAGTACCTACGTACAAAAAATATTAAATGACAATGACAATCATCTTAAGAACTGAAGTTGGTTTTGAAGGAGACATGCAGGATATAGTAAAGACGAACCATACCCTAACTATTCATACAATATGTCGGACACATACCGATCTGCAGCCTTACATTTTATATAAAGAGATAGATAACGGACAAATTTTATATAGGTACCGCTGTAAATAGCAAAACTCACAAGCTTAACCGCAAAACTAATACACGTGTTTAACGTATGTTGTATGCCTTAAAATTTAAAAACACATTCAAATTCACTACCTAGACCCAGACTAAAGCAAGGTAAAATCAACATTTTCTTACGTTAATGACAAATGATAATCCATTCATTTGACCGCAAAGAAAATAAATATTTACTATCGGGTATATGTCGGTATAAGTAAACTTTCTATAGACCTATTACAGCGCCATTCCAGAAAAAAAATACGGCTTCGAAGATTTAAATCGTTAGATTCGCCTTATCTATTAAGTTGGTGGTTAGATGGTCGCAATTCTGTTTCATTTTGACATCACATCAAACAATTGAAACCTTTGTATCTCTCAACGAATAGAATATGATAATTACGAATGAAATCCATTGGCCTGGTAAATACATAAAATAACATTAAACACCCAGCTGAATGTAAAAAAAGACAATTAATTAAATGAACGTTTCAGAACAGCCATTTGTTTCAGGGCAAAGTGAACACAGAAAAGCTATTATTTTTTTGCTAATATCAATTAAATGGATCCAATCTCCGAATACAGTGTGGATTCTCTTTAGGGTGAATTTTACCAATGAGTCTAAATGTGTTTGGAGCTTCTAAACCGCCTTCAAAAGTTCTAGTATCGTCATTTTAGTGGAATACTGACTTAAAGAGCTCTTTCTTAAATGCCAATTCATTGTGAAAATCGCATGCAGTGTCATTGAAATTGGCCCTTAATGACGAATCTTGGTTCAGCCTGGTGGACCTTTTTCTTCTGTTGGGATGGGAAATCATCAAATGACTTCTCCCGCTCTGGGCGAAGCGGAAGGGCGTGTCGGAATTTTGCTGACTAAAATCCACCCGTGTTTCTTCAAATGCCTATGTGACAGCCAGGGCCACGGTTTCTTGTTTAACTAACCCGCAACCCTGACTCATGAGGCATCGGTTTTCGTGGATTCCGTCACGATGTGCTGACATCTCTTTGAGGCGCGCGTGAAACACGACGCGCCCTCGACTCGGGCCTGGTCCTTACCGGGCGGCGAGCTGCCCACTGCTCACCGCCCACAGGCCCGTGCCTACGGTGGCTGGGAGTTTGGTGTTGTCTCCCGACCAGGGCGTCTCTTGCGGCGGCTATTGGCGTGAGAGCGCTGGGATTCCCGTTGCCTCACGCGCTCCGCCTACTCCTTTGCCAGCATCACTGCTTCGCAGAAGGAGGTGATGGCCTGCCATGCATTCTAGCTGCGGAACATGGCCTGGACTAGGGTCGGACGCGAGAGACTTACATAACTTTGTGTAATAGACAATGCTCAATCCTCAACGTCTTTATTGCTTTACCATAACGTGAGTGTTGCTATTTCTACTCAGCGGGTTGTAATAATAGCCAATCAATGACTTAAATTGTTTGACCCCATTTCTCTAATGTACAATTAAGGGCTATGTTTGGAAAAATGTGTCACATAGCGTTTAGATTATTATTTATTTATTTTACTATTACAGAAAGCTTACAGACTAATATTACAATAAACTTCATTATTTATGTTTTCTTTATTTTTCATTGTTTTTTGATATTATGAAGTGTTCTGCTGCTTTACTCATTTTAAAATAAACCTCCACCCAAGGGTGGGCGACGGGGTCTGTCAGTCAGACTTTTACTGACTAAAACCACCCCGGTATCTCTTCTATCACGAGCGCGCATGGGGCCGCGGGAGTCTAAATTCTTCCGCAGCCCCACACTCTCGTGCTGGCCCAGTCTGTCCGGGCCTCGTCTCCGGCACGGGGTAGTGGGGTGTTAAGCTACCCCGTGCATCGCCTCAGAGGCGCGCGCTGACACTCGCGCGCCTCCGCCTCGGGGTCCATCGAATAGGGGGCGGGGACTTCCCCATGTCCCTCGCCCCTGGACCCATTCATGGGGGGCGGAAGAGGGCGTTATCCGCCCTTCTTCGGCGCCCGGTGCGTCTTCTGCGGTCCGGGAAGGGAGTTGAGATCTCCCTCTCCCGTTCCGCAGCTTCCTTCTGCGACATCACGTCCTCGCAGAAGGACACCACCGCGTCCCACGACTCTGCGCTTCCGGCCATCCTCCGCACTACTGCCGGCAGCGTCAGGTCGCCTCCTACTTCATTTGTGAGGACACGGCGCTGCTCCTCAAAAGCTACACCCTCGGAGAGCGTGTGTTGCGCCGTGTCCTCCCCGCATTGGACGCAGCTTTATCCGTCCGTTCAAAGAGAATCTATAGAGTTTTTTGCCCTCTATTGATTCTAATGAAGGGCAAGAAGCTCTACGGACATTTAAAAAAGGCTAAAATTGTATTTCTTTGGACAAATGTATTATTTTTAACGTTCTTTAATCCATACTAATATTATAAATGCGAAAGTAACTCTGTCTGTCTGTCTGTCTATCTGTCTGTCTGTCTGTCTGTCTGTCTGTCTGTTACGCTTTCCCACTTAAACCTCTCAACCGATTTTGATGAAATTTGGCACAGACAATCTTTAGACCCTGAGAAAGAACATAGGCTACCTTTTATCCCGGAAAAATTTGATGTTCCCGAGGGAAATCTAAAAAGCGCGATATAACCGAACTCCACGCGGGCGAAGCCGCGGGCGGAAAGCTAGTACTTATATAATACATTTTAATTATCGCATTTAATATAATTCTGTAGCTTCTCTAAAATCTGGTAGATTAGAATTCTGGTAATGCCAGCTGGAATCGAATTCTACTAAATACCATAATTACAGCGCATTTTATCGCCTTCGGATTGTGGAGGTCAGACGGCAGTCGCTTCACGGAAAATATCAAAGTTTAGCCAAATCAGCAGTTAGACTGGTAAAGCGAACCCCAAAGCTGAAAAGCTTCGGATGCGACTGGGACTAACGCTGAGAAGATGATGATGACTGCGCTGTAATTATGGCATCATCGCCATAATTACAGCGCAGTACAGAAATATTAAAGAACATTAAAAATATTACTCGTATCCAAAGAAGTGTCATCCTTACAAGTAGCATTATTCACAAAATGAAAGAGGATAGCTCACTTACAATGAGGCTTTCACATAAACATTTCTACAAACGACACAAATCGTTAACAACGTAATTAACGTAAATGATCGTAAGTAATGAATTAGTTCTTTACGTACACTTAAACATACTGTTTACCATTACATACTCTTGAAGTCGTGGTGGCCTAGTGATTAAAACACCAGCCTCTCAAGTATGAGTGTGCGGGTGCGATTCCAGGTCAGGCAAGTACCAATGTAACTTTTCTAAAGTTATATGTACTTTCTAAGTATATCTTGGACACCAAAGACTGATGGTGAAGGAAAACATCTTGAGGAAACCTGGATTTTTAAGTCTGAAATCGCCCACCCGCATTGAGCAAGCGTGGTGATTACGCTCATTCCTTCTCTGTATGAGAGGAGACCTGTGCCCAGCAGTGGGACGATAAAAGGTTGATGATAATGATGATGACTACATACTCAGCATATAATGTTCCCACTCTTGAGTCACAGGCTTCCTCTCGGTGAGAGGGAGTGGACCGTAATCTACCATGCGGACCCAGTGCGGGTAGGTAGTTCTCACAAGTGCTTTAAGCTTTGGGAGTTTTGAAAAAATATTATTTACAATATCATAATTGACATGAACGGTATTTTACATGGTGACGTTAGGTAATTCAGTACCTAATTTATCTATCATTGTGTACCTACCTATCTAACTACTTGCATTGTACCATTATAGAGTTGCTCATAAAAACGTCGTGAAGACAATTATCGATTTTTATCGTTGAATATATAGTTGTAGCTGCATGTTTGTTATTTTGTTGCTATCATAGACCAAAGCCTCGATTTTCTAAAAAAATCTGTGAACGTGACTATTTAAAGTCACGACTATCCAATACAGAGCGTTTTTTGATATCTTAATGTCTAATGCATGTGTGATGTGGTGCCGGGCTTAGGATAGTACCAACCCATATCCTCCTGTGGGTGTCGTTACAGGCGACTAAGGGAACTCTCACCAGGGCCTGTAGCCAATGTAACATCGCTTCGTAGCGAAGCGAAATCGAATACCAAACCAACCAATGGCGGGAACGATTGACCACGTGATTTATTGCGTCACGTGGTCAATCGTTTTCGTTATTAGTTGGTTTAGTATTCGATTTCGTTTCGTTGTGAAGCGATGTTACATTGGCTAGGGCCCCTGGGAACAAAACCCGCCACACTGTTCCCAACCCACTGCAACTCCTGAAAGCCAGAATCAACAGTGGAAACCGCCAGAAAAACGCCGAGCAATGAAGCTCGACGAGTCCCGGAGAAACGATTCAACTGTCTTGGGTCCTGCAACGAAATTAATCAGAAAAGAATAGCGGAGGAGTAAGAAAAAAACATATTTTTTCCACTTCCCTCCATAACAAGCAGGAGACAGAACAGACCTAGGCCAATGGGCACAAAGTTACATTATTGCCCCTTGTCCGTATTCAGTATTGCCCATTATTGCAGGCCCCCTGGGAAGCGGGCAGTAGCGCTTCCCCTCTGGAATATCAAATTACTGCGATCCCCAACCTGCCTGAAAAGCGTGGGGATTATGGCAAACCCCCCCAATGCAGTGAATGCCATGGAGGAGGCCTTTGTCCAGCTGTGGACCTCTATAGGCTGAAGAAGAATAATGTCAAATTCTGGTAAAGCCGCGGGTTGTTCTAAAGAGATTACGTGGCCCCTGGTGCATAGGCAGATGAAGGAACACGGGTGGGTTTTAGTCAGTAAAAGTCTGATACGCCCTTCCGCTTCGCCCAGTGCGGCAGAAGTGATTTGAAGATTTTCCATCCTCGAAAAAAGTGCTGGTGAAGATGCCAGATTTTCATGATGGCCACCGCTCTCCCAAGCGACATCAGCTTTAGTTATAGGTTTGGTTTCGCTTAGATTAAACAGTGCAAAGTCTTATTGATAAGTAGGCATATCAGTAACTTGATTGCGCAACTTTAAAGGAGATATTTCAGAAATGTATGGAGCCTGGGCCAGCACATTCTACACTTAATGATAGGTATAGTTATGCTATATTAACTGTTTTTAATGTTAATTTCCTACATTTTGGCTTAGTTTTTATACAGATTCAATTTAACTCGGCCAAGGAGTGCAACACAACTACTAATAAATATGGTGGTCAGCAATAAGCGAAATAAGATTTTGACAGTGACATTGATTGACGTGTCATGTATCTAAGGCTATCGTATCTACCATATGACTGCGAAAAGGAACAAAACATGAATTCCGAACATACAGCCCATTAAATAAACACAATTAACTCAAATCAACCCTCGACACGAACACAACGGAAAATAGAACTGTCAAAGTCGCCAATCAAACGTCATAACCACTGTCATGGCTACCATAATAAAGGGTTATCTCACTAAAAAACGTTTCAAATAATTAATTATTTATATACTTGTACCTCAAATTAATTCAGTAGTATTTTTATGAAAATCTTTTATTTTTTTCCTTTTTATCTATATAGCGTACATAGTGATGGCCCAAAATGAAACATCTCCTTTATTCTAATACAGTAATAATTTCTTAGAGCTGAATTTTCCGAGACCGAATGTTGGGTTTCGTTTTCAGCGGCAAACTTACCGAAACTACGACGGAAACGGAATGTGCATTTTCGCGTTGCGATTGATCATTTTCGGCGCGTTAAATGATTGAATGAATCCGTCGGAGCCAATGTCGTAATTCGCTTGTTTATTTGCTGTTGTTGCTTTGACACAAATTTTTATACATGGATAAAATTGACATTTGACAATTATTTTATTCAGCATTTTTCTTTCATAAATCTTAATGATACTTCGGATAATATTGGCTGGCGTTGCAAAAGTCAGTTAGAAATAAAATTCAAACAGAATACTTACAGCTAGTTGTTTATGGAAACGACAAATACTTTTACTTTAATTCGGCGTCGTCTTCAGACAAAACTCAAGAGTCGTTCTCCAAAACAAATAGAATTGCCAGCAATTGAAAGTTGGTGCAGCGAACTAAATAAATTTCGAAGGAAATACTCCTAAGTCTGGTAGTGTCAAGAATGCAAAAATTCTGTTCAGGATTTCACCGCATTTTTCACCACTGTCACACGTAAATAGTGCAATTCGTTGCAGTATCACTGAGTCAAGTACTTTTATTTACACCAGAATAGCAGAAAGTGTGCTTTTTGATTTACAGTTACTTTTGGTTATGCACAAAATATCTTAGTCGAATCTAAACTCTTTATTCCTTACTAGCGGCCGCCAGCGACTTCTTTTGCATGGAGATAGTTATGCTCCGCTCCTATTGGTCCCAGCGTTATGTTATATAGCTTAAAGGCTTCCTGGATTAATGGGCTATCCAACGCAAAAAGAATTTTTCAAATCGGACCAGTAGTTCCCGAGATTAGCGCGAACAAACAAACAAACTCTTCAGCTAGATATCATGTACTGTGCGGAGTAATTGTGTTACACCCCACTACTAGCAATGACTTTGACAAGACAGCCTCCGTGGCGTAGCGGTAGCGAACGCGGCCGTTGCGCAAGGAGGCGCGGATTCGATCCCCGCACAATGCAAATATGAATATTTGCACTGGTCTGGTCGTGCCTCTGAAAGCTCGTTAAGCCGTTGGTCCCGGTTGCCATACGGACATGTGGAGGTCAGACGGCAGTCGCTTCACGGAAAATATCGAGGTTTAGCCCAGCTCAGCAGTTGGACTGGTAAAGTTGACCACAGACTCCAAAGCTGAAAAAGCTACGGATGCGACTGGGATTAACGCTGAGATGATGATGACTGGCAATGACTTTCATTTTCACAGTTCAACAATATTCATTGGGTTATTTACGTCGCTAAGGCACAGTTTTCGAACTTTTGAAGCTATGAATTAGCAATATCCTTCAAAGTTATCCAGATTATGATTGATAGTATCTTACGCAATTAGGGTCAACACCTTAATTGCGTAAGACACTATCAATCATAATCTTCTTAGTCAGTCGCTGGGCTGACTATTCAAATTGCCGTCGACACTCTAAAAAGATTCTGACTAATAGTGTCTTAGGAAAGTAAAACGCACAAAAGAACGTTCCGTTACTAAATTATTCGGAGTTGGCTCAACATATCTTCCCCGTAAGTCGTGGTGACCTAGTGGTTAAAACACCAGCCTCTCAAGTATGAGTGTGTGGGTTCGATTCCAGGTCAGGCAACTACCAATGTAACTTTTCTAAGTTACCTATATGTATTTTATAAGTTTATCTTGGACACCAATGACTGAAGGTGAAGGAAAACATCTTGAGGAAACCTGGATTTTAAGTCTGAAATGTGTGCGTTCGCGCAGCGGAATGTTGTTGAATTTAAAGATTTTAAATATGCAGATATTTAGTGTATGACGTCGTGTAATTGTGTATGGTAAAAAAAATTTGTGCGTGCAGCCATTGTGGAGAAATTCACCAAAAACTGATTCCGCTGGGCGAACGTTGTCCTGGCGGAACTTTTTTTAATCCATTGACTTTAGACAAAAGAGATGTGTCCAAAAATTAGTGTGTATTTGTGTGTAATTGTGTATGTATGAATAAAATTTGTGCATGCATAAACATCGGAGAAATTCAAGTTTCCGCTGCGCGAACGTTTGGCCATTAGCTAGTTTTCATATAAAGCGCTTACATAGAGAGCTGTAGATTTTTAAATACATTGTTTTGAATTTGTGCATATTTGTGTACAAAACAGATTTAGAAAAAATCATAGGGCTAAAAAGATAAAAATATAAATGTAAAACACGCTTATTAGGTCTTAGTTCTTAAATTATGCACTTTGGGGTCTGGATTTTCACGTTTATACAAACCTTGTAAGTGTCTGCAACATATTGCCAAGTATCAATGATGTTCCTTTAGTAATTAAAGAGTTATAGAACAATTTACCATGACAAAATCACTGTTTACAAAGCAGTCAAATATCACGACATTCTAAAGGAATTGCATGGTACAATGTATGCGAATAATTAGTGTATTCATTCAACTATTCACATGCAAAATTTCATGTCATTAAATTCAGTAATTAAAGAAAAACAATTAAAATACTGACGAAGCATCGAAAACCTACATAACCCGACCAAGTTCGGATAGCTATAAAAAAGCGGCCGTGCAATACATTTAGGTAACATCCCAAAATTTACAGTATAATACCGCTATTGAATTGGTATAGGTGATAACACAATTGTTTCGATATAATAAGTAGCTAACATGAGTTTTCATTACGAGACTCGGTCGTCGATATCGAGCGCGTTTGACTTATCGATTGGCCCGCTTCAAGGTTGTAAGAGCTCTCAACCAATGAGAGCGCATCAATTAAAAATCGATTCAAGAGTAGTTTTTTTTTAAAGTTATTAGATTGTTTGATCCACTAAAGTTGCAAAGGGGAACGCCCGTGCATGTCTAGTGCCACAGATTACAGAATACTACATACTAGTGCATTGGTTAAAAAGTGTATTAAGCTACAATATGTTAAATATTGTAGTAAGGTCAACCGGGGCAATTGCGTCTTTGGGGCAATTGCGTCTAATCAAAATTATTTTAAATCTATTTGAAAATCTACCTCTCCTGCCATCTATACGTTATAGCTTTTTATTCAAAGTAAACAAAACAAGATGGAGGAGAGGTAGGTTTTCAAAGAGATTTAAAATAATTTCGATTAGACGCAATTGCCCCAGTTGACCTTACTTACTTTTCGTAATTATTTAATTTCCCTGAGGGGTCTATAGTAAGAATCCTGATCCGTGACATATTCAATAGAAATTAGCTGTATGAATTTTATTTGCCTAAATTAATATACACGCTGGAATTTAAATGGTTGTTTTCCCGCGGCAGAACGATTTGCTTTAAGGAATACTTTCGATGAATAGAGTAAAAAACCAAAAATGTTTGTATTATAAAATAATTAAAAAAGTAAATAAAAAAAAATCATCAGCTCGAAAAAGTGAGAAAAGTTAATTACGCTAGATACAACTTGTAGGTACTACCCGTACTACTCGGAATGTACATGAGACCGCCTCAAAGGAAAGCAATGTATGTAATGTTCAAACCATAATAAGCTCCCGTGCGTTTTTTATCACTATGTTAAATCTGCCATTTCAAGTTTCTAATATTTAATTTCATGATGAAACGATTGTATTACTAAGACAGAACCGTTTCGCTGCGGGAAAACAACCATTAAAATTCCACGCTGTATTTAGATTACATCTCAAGTCTCAAGCGCATACTTAAATAAAGTAACTACGTAAATAGTACCTACTTTGTCATAGTCAAATACATTTAAAAAAGTAGGTGTACAAAAATAAATGACCTTTATATTATATCGAAACAATTGTGTTATCACCTATACCAATTCAATACCGGTATTATACTGTAAATTTTGGGATGTTACCTAAATGTATTGCACGGCCGCTTTTTTATAGCTATCCGAACTTGGTCGGGTTATGTAGGTTTTCGATGCTTCGTCAGTATTTTAATTGTTTTTCTTTAATTACTGAATTTAATAACATGAAATTTTGCATGTGAATAGTTGAATGAATACACTAATTATTGGCATACATTTTACCATGCAATTCCATTAGAATGTCGTGATATTTGACTGCTTTGTAAACAGTGATTTTGTCATGGTAAATTGTCCTATAACTCTTTAATTACTAAAGAAACATCATTGATATTTGGCAATATGTTGCAGACACTTACAAGGTTTGTATAAACGTGAAAATCTAGACCCCAAAGTGCATACTTTAAGAACTATGACCTAAAAAGCGTGTTTTACGTTTATATTTTTATCTTTTTAGCCCTACGATTTTTTCTAAATCTGTTTTGTACACAAATATGCACAAATTCAAAACAACGTATGTAAAAATCTACAGCTCTCTATGTAAGCGCTTTATATGAAAACTAGCTAATGGCCAAACGTTCGCGCAGCGGAAACTTGAATTTCTCCGAAGTCTATGCATGCACAAATTTTATTCATACATACACAATTACACACAAATACACACTAATTTTAGGACACATCTCTTTTGTCTAAAGTCAATGGATTAAAAAAAGTTCCGCCAGGACAACGTTCGCCCAGCGGAATCAGTTTTTGGTGAATTTCTCCACAATGGCTGCATGCACAAATTTTTTTTTACCATACACAATTACACGACGTCATACACTAAATATCTGCATATTTAAAATCTTTAAATTCAACAACATTCCGCTGCGCGAACGCACACGTCTGAAATCGCCAACCCGCATTGAGCAAGCGTGGTGATTACGCTCAATCCTTCTCTGCATGAGAGGAGACCTGTGCCCAGCAGTGGGACGACGAAAAGGTTGATGATGATGATGATGATCTTCCCCGATAGATTTAATATAGCCATTGTATGAAGTATAATACATTTTATAGCTAAGTCAACTTTCAATCAATACCTACACCCAACTCAGTTGTCTGTACCTAGCAACTGAGCTGCAACAAAACGAACAAAACAATACGACTAGAAACAAGGTACAACGAACTTATAGAACCATAGACGATTGCTAATAAATATGTACACACTGAACCTGAAATACATAAAGTCGTAAAACAATAGTATCTAACAAAGAACCAAACATCCCTATCGACTGCTATGGCAAAGTTTTAATTAAAGACGTCCACACTACAGACATCTTCGCGTTTCCACTTTGCCTTATGGACTGGAACTTCGGAGCACAATGGTACCGATGATTCTGACCTTTTAGGAATTGTAATTTTCAGACACTGCCAGTTGGAAAACTTGCTTACGAGTGCTTTTAGCTTAGTGGGGGTATTGAAAGAGGTTCAGTGGCCGATCACCTTTGACTTGAAAGGTCTTAACTTCACCGATGGGTAATGCAGGCTTTATTTTATACTATAAAATATTATAACTTCGTTAAACCTTTCTTTGTCCAATACCTAATCTTTTCCGCTGACAACATTCTTAAAAGAGTCCGAACAAAAAATGAATGTTTAAAACTGAAGAAGATTAAATGTTTAACAAACTTCCCCAAGACGTTACGTAATTGTTTTAAATTAATTTAAACTTTCTGCACAAATTTAATTATGGAACACCGGATTGTGATTTACCAAAACAAAAAAAAAAAAGAAAGAGATTTAAATTTGGTATAATATTTATGATAGTAGAACAGTGGGTTTTTTATCTGAATTGACTCCGATTTTTGGTAGCAGCTTGAAGTCTGGATTTAGGTCAGGTTCATGGCAATAGGTTCACATTTTATTCCATGGGACTATAGAGGTGCGAGGGTGTAAAATTCACTCATCCTCGATAGAAAAGGGATGGAATAGATAGGATGATATATAATTCACTAGAAATATAGTATAGAATAGAAAAGATCATTCGACGGGTGTTGTGTCTGGCGGGCAATTACCCGACGTTTGATTTTGGGACGTTGTATGTACGCCAGTTCCGCGGTAACCTCTGCTTGCGACATTCAGGATTTGCCATAACTCTTACGCGTAAATAAATAAGTGTCGTGGTCTAGAATACACTGAGATATAACTAATTTTGATACAGTGAAAATGTAGTACCTAATTTTAATCTATAGGGACTATAGATTAAAATTAGACTTTCCTTCTCTTCCTCCCTGAAAGAGAAGAAAAGAGTGGAGAAGATTTTAAAATAATAGTGTTGGAGTTGGAGAATGTTGATAAATGGTATAAAATTTGATTTTAAGAGACTATAGGTTATATGAACGAGCAATAGATTCTTAAAGCTTTATTTAACACTGAGAGCTAAAATACATTACGTGATAAAAAAAAGGGAACATCCCATGGGCGAGAAATTCAATTCTAACCTCACCTGAGGTTAAAATTAGGCAGGATTACGTAGATAATTTGCACAAAAAGGAATGTTTATCGACCTATATCTGAAGGGAATTAAAACACTGAATGAAACATGAAGAGGAAAGGGAAAGGTCACTAGTACCCGCGAGAACTTGAAGGCGAACTGGGGGTTAAATATTGACGCTGCAATCTGCCTTTGAAAACGCCCGCGGTTACAGGGTTATACTCGCGATTTCCAATGTTAATGTGAAGTGAAAGTGCTTATGTATAGGGACTAGTCTAAAGACAACAGTACTATGCCCATATAGTTCAATCTAGCCAAGAGTATATCTTAGGCCTTTTTTTTTTAATTTTCCGAATTATTTGTCACATGGCATTGTTTGTTATTGTGATTGCGGATAGATTATTCAACAGATGCCATTGAAAACATGGCTACTTAAAATAGTCAATTTACTTTCGGCGCTGACTATTTTGTCCGGAAACTAATTTTTAATCTTCTGTTCTTTATAGATAGAAAAACATGCACTGTATATGTTCTAATCACTAAAGAATTGGCATCACAGGTAATTAAAAACAAAATAGTTTTTTTTTTCGATAGAACGCCATGTTTTTAAGGCCAATAAACAAACAGAGCGTTTTGGATTTTATGATCAAACAATATCCATACTAATATTATAAATGCGAAAGTAACTCTGTCTGTCTGTCTGTCGGTCTGTCTGTCTGTCTGTCTGTCTGTCTGTCTGTCTGTCTGTCTACGCTTTCCCGCTTAAACCTCTCAACCGATTTTGATGAAATTTGGCACAGACAATCTTTAGACCCTGAGAAAGAACATTGGCTACCTTTTATCCCGAAAAAAAAATGATGTTCCCGAGGGAAATCTAAAAAGCGCGATATAACCGAACTCCACGCGGGCGAAGCCGCGGGCGGAAAGCTAGTAACATATAAATTTTCGGCAGATTTAGAACAATTTCAAAGGCATAGAGTTTCGGCAGCTTTGAATATGCCCAAAGAAAGTAAGAAGTGTTAATAACACGAAGTTATCATTAAATTATTTCACAAGTAAAACACTCCAATTTTTTAACGGAGCTTGGCTCGAAGACCGGTATTTAATGAAAGAAAAAGATACACTGAAATATAATCTATACTAATATATAAAGCTGAAGAGTTTGTTTGTTTGAACGCGCTAATCTCAGGAACTACTGGTCCGATTTCCCATTAATCTAGACCTAGAAGGCTTTAGGCTATATAACATCACGCTGCGACTAATAGAAGCGGAGCATAACTAACTACACGCGAACGAAGTCGCTTGCGGCCGCTAGTTTCCAAGACACGCTGACTTATCGTTGTATTAAAAGTCTACCTAGGTATACTATGCATGGTCAACGTTAAAACTGGAAGTTAATATTTTATAATGTTGTCAGGTGTACATAAATATCTGTTACAATTTTGCATGCCACTATGTATCTATTTAGCCATTTATTTTAACGATGTCTAACTATTTCATCTTATCTTTGAACGAGTTCTGTGCTCAACTGTAATAAATGATAATACATTTTCTTAATTTTATGTTCGGACATAGCGAAAGTCATACTGGTCATTATAATATATATAGTATATACAGGTTGTATCTGACATCGTAACCCAAACTTCGCGAAAAGGCTACACCGCATGCCATAATAAAATTATGATAGTCACTTATATCGTTAATGAGCGGTTACAGAAATCACAGTGTTTAATAAAATGTGTCGGTACGGCCTTTGAACGTTGCAAGAGGGCCGCCGCGCGTGTTTGTGGGTATGACGTTGACCCCTGATGTGAACTCTATTAAATCAGCTGATAGGATAGTTTTTCGAGTTTTATTCAAATTGCGCTTTTTTGTGTAATTAGCGAAATAATTAATTTATATTTCAAAATCATATTGGGTTATAAAAGTATAGCAATTATAAACGGTTTAAAGTGAAAAAAAACTGCATATATATTTTTTTTAATCAGGACAAAACCGACGACAATTTCCACCACTGGGGGTTCAGAATCATGTACTGGATCCATGGTACTCGTTTGTGCGTCGATGTCAATGACATCCTTTATATACTCCGTGACCCGTGCAAAGTATTCGCACATTACAATGTTCGCGATAGAGGGTTGTAAATTTATGAAAAACCACTGTGTAGCGAGTAATTTGTATATTTTTTCGGTGTAGCGGTCGAGAAGCTTTTAAAATAATGCCTCATTTATGTAAGTATATTGATAAAGTATGAAGGAATGATGTTCCGACAGTATGATGAAGTACCGACAAAAAAGCCCTTGTGAAATAATATATATGATGTTTAAGCATATTTTGTTAATTTAAAAGTCGCTTTTATTCCTCTATATTTACGAAATTTCAATATTTGTTAATGAAAATGTATCTAAGTTTGAAACACCACTAAAGTCAAAAAGAGACAGCAATGCATTCTTTTCAAAGAGTTGTTTCGGCACGGGTCCAAAAATTTTCATTTTTTTTTTTTTGGGACAACACCCGCCACACTGTTCCCAACCCACTGCAACTCCTGAAAGCCAGAATAAACAGTGGAGACCGCCAGAAAAACGCCGAGCAATGAAGCTCAACGAGTCCCGGAGAAACGATTCAACTGTCTTGGGTCCTGCACCGAAATTAATCAGAAAAGAATAGCGGAGGAGTAACCCTTAAAAAGGAAGACTTACATAAATCATTTTAAATCACATTTTAAGAAATCCTTGATTGAAAAGGTTTACTATTCCATCAATGACTTTTTAGATGATAAGAGCAAAAAATAAGAAAATGTGCAATAGTTATAATTTTAATTTGTAATTTTGTTCTTAATTAATTTGTACGCCTTGCAAGACAAAACATAATGATACAACACAAATTTTATAACATGTATCATATTATCTATGTTTAACAAATAAAATACTTTGACCTTGATATTTATATGCATTGGGTATATGTACTGTACGTAATTACTTGTATAGATAAACAATAAAAACACTTGCATGTGAATCATTACACAGTTTTGAGAAACAGGTGAAAAATGCATGCAACTACACTTAAAGGCTTACGCAGACAGGGGCGATGCATCTCTGGCGAATTTGAAAACTTTATGGATTTTTTTTTTTCCTTAATCTAGTGAAGGGAATCCATTTACAAAAACTCTTTCACTGAAATACCATACGAAATACCTATAATTTTACGGTATATTTTACTTCAAAAGCTACACTATTGGTAGTGTCCTAGAGTACGTTGCACCAATAAAACAATGCTAAGTTACTTGTTTGTGTCTATCTCTGCGTCATGTTTACCACAAATAAACAATACATATTTTCTTTGTTTCTTTCTTTCAGCAGTCGCGACTTATTTGCTAAAAAAAAGTAAACAAATATAAATTTTCTGGAAAATTTACTTTAACTCCTGCATAATAAAGTTCAATTTATGCCACAACTTCAAACATTTGCATTACTTTTTCTAGAGTACTTATCATTCTAAAACCAACTGAATTTCCATTCAAATAAAGCTGATATTTGTTCAACTTGATACTATAACATTACTTTGAAACATTTGGAATAAAATTAACCTTAAACTTGACGCTAATTTTGGTCACAAAAGCGCATTGTCTTAAAAACGTCACATTCAGCATAGACGTAGTTATAAACCTCGAGGTCTTAGATGAGAACTTTACTCAAAGCACTGGATTCGAGTACCTGAAGGGTGAGAAACCGTGGCTCTGGCGCACAGGCAAGTGAAGAAACACGGGTGGGTTTTTAGTCAGTAAAAGACACGCCCTTCCGCTCCGCCCAGAGCGGGAGAGGACATTTAATGATATCCCATCCAGAAAAAAAAGAGTATCTGACGGGTAGGTACTCTTAGTAGGGCCAGTGTTGCGGGTTGGTTAAAAAAGAAACCTTGAGCCTTGTCGCACAGGCAAGTGAAGGAACACGGGTGGATTTTAGTCAGTGAAAGTCTGATACGCTGTTCCGCTCCGCCCAGAGCGGGAGAGGTCATTTGATGGTTCATCCATCCAGAACAAAAAAAGAGTATTCTAAGTAAGACAGGTTGACAGATTTTCGTTCTTCTGATGACCCGTAACGATTTTTTTATAGACATATAGCAGTCGCCAGCGACTTCGTTCGCGTGGAGTTGGTTATGTTCCGCTCCTATTTGTCGCAGCGTGATGTTATAGCCTAAAGCCTTCCCGGATTAATGGGCTATCCGACGCAAAAAAACAATTTCAAATCGGACCAATAGTTGCTGAAATTAGCGCGTTCAAACAAACAAACAAACTCTTCAGCTTTATATATTAGTATAGATATTAGCCTGTTATTGTTTTGATTTTGAACAGGAGTACGTTTCTGTAACCTTAACACCACGAAAACTTGGGTAAGTGAGCGTGGAGTAAGCTATAATTATAACTATTGCTAAGGGTTGACACTCTTGACAACTCATTTCACTTGACTTTACACGGTGAGACTTTTACAAAGAGTTTTGACAGGAATGCTGAGTGTCACGCGCATTTTTCATTGGACTTTTAAAATTATTTATACATAATAAAAAGTACATTCAGTAAATAATTCATATATTACTATAGATTCGATGCATATTGCTCTCTTTTTAATTGGCTATCAATTCAAAAGAGAGCAAAATGCGTCGAATGGCTATTATTTTGTCAAAACGAAAAACAAACAAATACATAGAAATTATAGCCAAACAATCTACACTTTTTACTCTTTTATTTCGTAAAAAGGAAGAAAAAGGCGGAAACGAAAGCAACTAAGCTTGAAAACTGGACCAATTCTACATTTAATTTTCACAATTTTAAAGATGCATTAAAAGAAATTTAATTTCAAAGCAATAAAACTGCAAAGTATATTTAAGCTCCCTCATAAAGTTTATTTTTAATGTTGGCGAGAACTGTACTGTACTGTACTGTACTACGAAGATTACGAACGTCCAGTTGAAATCACTCTTGACTCAGTTTATGGCCACTGTGGACTACTATCATAGTCAGTTATGTCTACGGTATAATATGGAATAGGTCCTTTAGGTTATCTATGGATGGGCTGAAAAATAGAAGCTGTAAAACTTTATAAGTTTATATAAATTGGAATTTTGACTTTGAATATTATACCCAAGTTTTAGTAATTTTCTTAGCATCTATTTTAACTGAAGCCGCGAAGTTAAATGTTGATGAAAATATGATTCGAAACCGTAATAAATATGAGTTTACACAATTATACTCAGAAGAATAAAACAGCAATACAACTCGAAGAGTTAGTATTGGCGTCAAATGTATCTGTTTTCGGAGGAAATCTTCAAAAGGAACCCGACTTCTGGGGAGCGAGATCGGGAGGTGTGGGATTTTATCTCACTAAGACCACCCCAGTGATTACGATCAGCACATAAATGAATTTTATAAAATAGTCATTCCTGTTTATAATTAAGTCATCATCATCTCAGCGTTAATCTCAGTCGTATGCGAAGCTTTTTTAGCTTTGGAGTCTGGGGTCTGCTTTTACCAGTCTAACTGCTGATTTTGGCTAAACTTCGATATTTCCCGTGAATCGACTGCCGTCTGACCTTCACAACCAGAAGGCGATATCGAAGCATTGCAATTAGACCAATTGTTGGCCTTTTGAGGGCTCCAACAACCCGTAACGACTGCCATTAGTTGTTCGTATGGCAACCGGGACCAATGGCTTAACGTGCTTTCCGAGGCACGACCATGGCAAATATTCATATTCATCATCATCATCATCACAACGTTAATCCCAGTCGCATCCGAAGCCTTTTCAAGGCGACAACGAATTCATATTCATGCATACAAATATTTGCACTGCTTGGGGATCGAACTCGTAGTTATAAGATTTATAATTAGATATACTTCTGTAAATAAATATAATGCAATTGTAATTCAATATTTTAAAAATTGCAAGAAACCTAATAAAATGCGAATTTCTACCAGGACGTTTTCGCCTTAAATACTCCAGCTATACATATATGTATGAACGATTCCTTGCACAAAAGCGAATAACAGTTACCTATAGTTGCTTCGTTGTTTGGGGAAAGAAAAACCGCAGTGCTCTACAAAATGAACTGGCTTCTGCAGTTCTATGTAACAGATCAGGATCTACACGAGCCATTGTTCGCTTTGTTCCAATTGTTACTATGATAATGCATTTTTGTAACATTTCTTGTTAGTTGCCTAGCTAAAATATGCTAAGTACCTACTTGGAATAGGTTTTATTGGAGTAGCAGTAGACATGACTGAAGTTTCGTAGTTACAAGTTTGATCAATAGTTTGGTCAAATATTTGCTTAGGATATTGTGTTAAACTGGAGGGAGAATCGGTCACTTTGTTTGGTATTGTATTATCGCTGCTTAACACTTCTGTCAATAAATCCCGCCAAATTGAGGCTTCAGTTAGGTTGGAACAATCTCACTGTCATATAGTGCTACACTAACAGTGGCGCCGATTCTGTTGTTCACAAACTAAACCAATTTTAAGTTATGTGCATCTCTATTTCATTAAGAAAAGGACAGAAGATAAAATGACAGCTTAGACCTGTCAAATTAGTGCGCTCCTGACGTAAACTGATGTATTTTTAGTCGCCATGTTTATAATCGCATCTAAACTGTCTATGGAGTATCTTAATTTGACAAAATTAAATTAAAATGTTATCTTCTATTCTTTCTTAACGAAATGGAAAGAAAAAGATGCACATAACTTAAAATTAGTTTAGTTTGTGAGCAACAGAATCGGCGCCATTAGCTACGGCTTTCATTTTGACAGTTCAACATCATTCATTGCTTTATTTACATTGTTGAGTAGACACATTTTTTGGACATATAAAGCAACGTATTAGCAGGATCTTTCAAGACAATTTAATATCCTAATATTGAAATTTAAACTTATCCTAAGAGCCTGTCCAGAAAGCGCGATTTACGCGCGAGTCCACTCGCGCGTTTTGATTTGTATTGCGTCCATATGCGGCGAAATCACGCGCGTATGTGATGAGACGGATTTGGTCAGTTATAAAAATGGACTCGGATATTGCGGTTGTGTTATAGCTTGCATACCGTCGATGGAAACGTCGTAAACGAAGAGAAAGTCGACGATTTAACGTGCATCCCATTCTACGTGACAGAATGACCTACAAGTTTTTTTTTCTCCTCGGAATCACCAGCTTCACAAAAAAATTCTACTATTTCTTCCTAGTTCCTACGCGTAATGGTTCTATTAGAATAATCTGACGATTCCATATCCCATATAGCTACCCTTTTCTCAATTTCGTCAATAAAAAGTTCCGTGTTAAAGTTTTCACGCTCCATTTTTATAAACGAATACGTCCACTCGCCACGGACACGCGCGTAGTACTGGACGCTGCAACGGCGCCGGAGTATCTCGACTCGCGCGGCGCTCGCGCGTAATACGCGCGAGTCGAGAGTCCCGCTCATTGCAAGCGTTTTACGCGCGAGTGCGGTAACGCGCGAGAGCATCTGGACGGAATGTATGCAGCTCTAGTAACTCGAGAACGCGCGAGTGCCTACGCGCGAGTGGACTCGCGCGTAAATCGCGCTTTCTGGACAGGCTCTAAGGTTGACTTGTAAAGTGAAACTGCCACAAGTTCGTAGTTTTTTTTTTAGTAGTATTTTTGTCCTACTTCTAGGCAAAGGTCTCCCTTGCTCATTCCACGTTGCTCTGGTCAGAGTTGATATTATCATTCTTTATATAAAAAGCTAAGTCATGTAATCATATCCCCGTCTGAATAAATTCTCACTGGATAGTAAGTAAGGAACTGTGGATTTTGTGAATAATATCTGAATTAATCCACATTTTTTGTCTGTTGTCCTGGTAGTTGCGCTACTACTGAATGCAAGGTCCTGGGGTGGACTTCGACGATCGGACAAGTATTATTGACCCCGGGCTATCATTGTGAAATTCCTAAGGGGAAGCAAGAATATTACATGTTAGAAGATGTGTATCATGTGATGGTGGAATGTGTTGGGAACGAACCCGAAAGGGTCAAATTCAAATTAGAGACGGGAATCAACCTGACTGATATTGGAATATCCACCAACATTTTAGCTCACCCTTTGTCAAAGAAAGCCAGAATGTTGTACAAACTTGTCCAAATAGCAGTTAAGCGTAGATCGTAAGTTATTATTGTTGTGTATTAATATTGTAACGAATGTGTGTACGAGGGTGATATGATCATGCTTGATCAAACCCTCCTTAATCAATAAAGAATTAAAAAAAAAAGAATGTTACAAACCCTGGAGCCCGGGTAGGTTCCGGGTTGATAACAATAGATTCGCCTCCTATTACATGAAATTTAAACAGGATATGAAGTTGAACGATACCCTTGGTTAGACTGGTGATTAGACTTTCTGACTTCTGACGACCCGTAACGACTGTCAAAGATCTACAAATGACAGCCGGGACCAAACGGCTTAACGTGCTTTCTAAGGCACGGAGGGGTCTCGGTCTATGAAGATGGTCACCCATCACACAGACCAACCGCTGCAAGTGTAGCTTAACCTGATTGATCGAACTGTGCAGCTGTTATTATTTAGCTACGGCTCCCTCATATATTTATTAACACTATGAACGTTATAATTCATAGTCAACATTCAATATTGAACTGTAGTTATGAAGAATTTATTTGTTATGTAGTAGGTATGTATGCCCAGTACCTACATACATTACAGCTGATTTCCAGTTATCTACTCAATAAAGGATACCGCACAATGCCCCAACGTATTGTAAAATTTCTTTGAAAACTTCGTGGTAATACATAGTTCAAACAGAAGCGAGTCGAACGGTTGCGTCGCGCCTCTCAGTGGTAGCCATAAAGTATTAAAGTTTCTGTAATATATTTTCTTCGATAGTTTACGTCGTTTTCTGATAGATATATCGTGTGTCATTTTGGGCTAATCGACAGACTATGTTACTATCTTTAGTCTACATAAAGTTCAGATATTTATTGTGTTAATTTACGTATAATTAGCCCAAAATGACACACGGCCAATCAGCCTCTTCGCACGCCTCTCCACTGAATCTAAAGTCTGTTATTTGGACATTACTATTATTACTAATTTTATTATTTTGTGTGCTTCGAGTATAGATTAATATAATTAATAATGATATTATCATATCCAATGGCAGACAAATATCACACAAATAGTTACTAGAGCCAAATGATAGGATACAGTAATTGTGGACTGAATCCTGACTACGAAAACAATGTAGATAGTAGTCACGAGGGATTGTAAAATTTAACAAAAAATACATTATAATGTATTCTTTGTTAAAGACAAAATAATAAAATAACAAGAGACAAGACAAGCACACAAAATAATAAAATTAGTAATAATAGTAATGTCAAAATAACAGACTTTAGATTCAGTGGAGAGGCGTGCGAAGAGGCTGATTGGCGACCCAGACTAACTCGAAACGGTCTCCAAAGCCTGGGGCACAGGCGTAGAGTAGCCAGCCTTTCGGTCTTCTATAGGATGCATTCTGGCGAGTGTGCAAGGGAATTGCATGATTTAATTCCCCCATCTCCGTTCCACCATCGGACGACCCGTCGTACGGCGACTTTCCACCCTCACGTTGTTGACACCACTACGATCCGGACGAAGCGTTTCGCTTCTTCTTTTATACCGCGTACGTCAAGGGACTAGAACGATTTGCCGGAGGCGGTGTTTCCGTCACACTACAATTTGAGTACTTCAAGGCTGGAGTGAATAGGCTCTTAATAAACTAGCGCACTTTACCATCACCGATCGCATCACTGCTTACCATCAGGTGGGATTGCGGTCAAGCGCTGGTTTATCCATACTAATATTATAAATGCGAAAGTAATTCTGTCTGTCTGTCTGTTACGCTTTGCCGCCTAAACCTCTCAACCGATTTTGATGAAATTTAACACAGACAATCTTTAGACCCTGAGAAAGGACATAGGCTACCTTTTATCCCGGAAAAATTTGATATTCCCGACGGAAATCTAAAAAGCGCGATATAACCGAACTAAAAGCAAGTAATTTATAAAAAAAAAAAAAAAAAAACAGATTTTTACAGCACCAACAACAAAAACCAAATTTAGTTTTTAAAATGTTTGTGTTTTTTATTTTCTGTATGTTTGTTCCAACCGATTCTGGTGAAGTTTGGTATGTTACTTTGAACCCTTTGACGAAGGACACTGACTTTTTATCGTCATACCACGTGAGAAGAGCCGCGGTAAAAAGACGCTTCGTATGTAAGAAATAATCATAGGTACTCGTATATATATAGACATATACGAGCGTTAGTCCATTTAAGCATGTTTGTACATACTTACATACTCCTCGAATTAAGTTCAAACAGCCTTTATAGTAGGATTTTCTTGTATATATGTACTTATATTTATGTAGTCCTTCTTTTTATGAGAGAAGACCTGTGCCCAGCAGTGGGACGATAAAAAGGTTGATGATGATGTAGTTATTGGTGCAATCTGTTATTCTATAGGCTCTCAGAATATGGGTTAAAATTCGTGAAACACATCCATTTTGTGTAGAACTCACTCAATTGATATAAACTGCACTAAGAGGATTACACGCACCGACGGGAATGGATTGAATTTGTACGCTGCGGATCTAAATAGGTAATTTAATTCGTAAATAAACTCTGTATTTGATGATATTGGTATAACAGACCACTTTATTATATTAGTGCTGGCCTGTTTTTAGTCCAATATATCAGCATTGCAATACAACATAGTAACACCGCCAGACTTTGGGCACTAATCCTATTGTCAGCAATGCGGACAAATTTATTGAAACCCAATGAACTCCTGCTTTTTACTTTATTGTTAAATAAACATTTTAAAGCTTTGTTTTTTGAGTGCTACTGTAAATTCTCAGTGTTTCGCGTGACTGTGTCTTTTGCCTTCTTATGTATCCTGATTATCTTTGTGAAGGTCAATTTAGGATGAGTTTTTCATCAACTCATCTTTCAAAATATACAAATCAGCAAAATCTCGTCATAGTCGTCTTTTCGGTCATTTTAAAAGACTCAAGTCTTTTCAATGTGTGTTATAGCAAAATCCCTTCTTATTTATCGTAGGAGTTACGGTGAGGCCTAAGCAAAATTTCAGAATAGAACTGAGAACTAAGAAAAAAAATAGGTCTGACACTGCCTGGCAATGAATGGTTCTTTCTCAGAGGATATGAATGATTCTACATTAAATTTTAAAATTTAGAATAATATCATAATCGGTATATGTTCCCACTATTGAGACACCGGCCTCCTCTCGGTGAGAGAGAGACACCTCGCCCAAGTGCAGGTTAGCAGATGTCAAACGTCTTCGAAGTTTTGGTTCCAGGTAGTTAATGAAGATATGTATTACTGGTCATCCTTAGGTGCTTAGAGTTTAGTGCTGCGTTTTTAACCACGAAAAAACATCTTTATTTATATGGTGCCTAAACCTAAAAGTATCCTTTACAAATAAGTTTTTGTCTTTGACAATACTAAGAAGGTTGGTTTCATTCGTTTTTGTTAATCTCCAAGGAGACGTAAACTTGGACAGTTTTCACACATAGAAAAAGGTAAAGATTAAAAAACAAAAGACTTAGTTACTTAATACAACTTAACAAGTCTTTTAGGTATGTTCCTGCACGTTGAAATTGAAATCAATGTTAAATTTAGGTAGTAGGCACTTGGCCTCTTTCTTTGTCTATAGGTATGCTATAAACTATCAACTGTGCTCAAGCCACACATTTAGTTATTATTATAATTTAAAATGGTCAATATGATCATAAAATAATTTAAAAGTTAACAATGTACCTACCTAAAACTAAACGTACTCTAGAAAAAAGTTCGGTATTGGCACACTATTTCGAATTTTGAAAATTTACATAATTATTTATAACATAAAATCGATGCCACCCAGCACATGTTAAGTACTTAAGTCAGATATATTCGTGCAGAGAATTTAGAACAAAAGTTTCCGTAATACCTTGTATCGGAACACCCGCCTAGTTCGTATGAAGAATAGCGCGTCGACACGTAAGCTTTATAAGATGTTTTGAATTTAAAATACCTGTTCGATTTGAAATCGATTCATAAAATTGTGTAATAATAATTCTATTCTCGTTTATGATTACGATCGCGCAAATTTAAAATTTCGAACACTGTTAATGTTTTATTCGAGTCGCCCATTTTGGAAAATCTCAGTGTTTTGTGCATCTATGTTCAAGGTAAACATTTAAGTCACGAACCGAGCTCCCTGAAGCAAAATACGTTATATTTTTATTTGTTGAACTCGCAGACTGGGGCACATTATGCATTCCTCGTGTTTTTACGACCGACATCGACATTCAAAATGTTACCGAGATAGGTAATACTTCACCAAATATGATTTAGGTCTAGTGTGTTCGATTTAGTTATGATTTCATTTGAGCTTGAAATTGATGGATCTTATTCTCTTTAGGATTTTAATTTTTCCGGTGACATTGCAGAGCTGTTATAAAGGTACAAATAGGCTGCCGGTGGGATATACCATCAAAAAATTTATATACAAATATTTGTACTAAGGTTCCTCGTGTACCTTAGTACAAAATTTAATACTTGTAGGCCAGCAGTTTAAGCTGTACGATGACTGTCAGTGAAAGAAATCATTTAAAATTTTTACAGAACATGATAATTTTTTTTATTAATTAAAAACTAGCGCTTGTCCGCAATCCCGTCTGATGGTAAGCAGTGATGCGATCGTTGATGGTAAAGCACGCCAGTTTATTAAGAGCCTATTCACTTTAGCCTTGAAGACACTCAAATTGTAGTGTGACGGAAACACCGTCGCTGGCAAATTGTTCCAGTCCCTCGATGTACGCGATGTAAAACAAGAAGCGATATAATAGAATAGAGTACTCTTTAATATGTACACCATATAAATTACAGAACATAAATATAATCATAATCCACAGACTACTTACTTAACTGTTTTTAAAAGTAATAGTGAAATAAATAAATGCTAAACACAATAAATAGCTCACGTTACGCGTAAATTGTATACCGCAGCAGTATAAGTACAATATATTAGCAATTTCTCACACAACAGCGCGGTCCTACGCATCGAGATTATTTTACCATTAGTCTTACTTTATCCTTGTTCAAACTTGCTAGATTTATTGCCACAAGTACAATGTATTACGTTGCTAAAAAACAATATGTCGCCGAGGAACTAGATATACAAGATTATTTGACCCGCCTGCCTTTCTTTGGTTAATTATAAGCCAGCTTTGGACTAATACCTACTAAGCATAATCGATTTACATGGACATTGAAAGGTTAGATCACAACTAAATGGTAACGGGTAGATTTCATCAACTTAGCCTGTCCAAGTAAGCACTGCTTCTTCTTCTTTCTGCATCAAGTTTGGCCCAGCAGTTTTGGACCTTAATTCTTTTTTTTTTTTTTTAAGTTATAAACAAGCGCTTGACCGCAATCCCGCCTGATGGTAAGCAGTGATGCGATCATTGATGGTAAAGCGCGCTAGTTTATTAAGAGCCTATTCACTCTAGCCTTGAAGACACTCAAATTGTAATGTGACGGAAACACCGTCGCTGGCAAATTGTTCCAGTCCCTCGATGTACGCGGTATAAAAGAGGAAGCGAAACGCTTCGTCCGGGTCGCAGTGGTATCAACAACGTAAGGGTGGAAACTCGCCGTACGACGGGTCGTCCGATGGTGGAACGGTGATGGGGGAATTAAATCATGCAATTCCCTTGCACACTCACCAGAATGCAACCTATAGAAGACCGAAAGGCTGGCTACTCTACGCCTGTGCTCCAGGCTTTGGAGACCGTTTCGAGTTAAGTCTGGGTCGCCAATCAGCCTCTTCGCACGCCTCTCCACTGAATCCAAAGTATCCAGGTGACATTTCGCAGCACCAGCCCAAATGTGGCTGCAGTACTCCACACACGAGCGGACCTGTGCTTTGTACAACATTAGAAGCTGCCCCGGTGTGAAGTACCGCCGGACCTTTGCGATAACGCCAAGTTTTCTAGCAGCCACCCTGGCCTTGGACTCAATGAACCGCCCAAAGTTAAGGTTCGAGGAAATCTCTACTCCCAAAAGCTGAAGGCGGTTGGTGCACTCCAAGGATACATTCTGAAAAGTAGGAGCCAAGGTGAACGGGCTCCTTTTGGCGGTGAAAAACACGCCTGTGTTTTGGCGGCATTGAATGCTACAAGATTGGCTTTGCCCCATTCGGAGACTGCCTGTAGTGCAGCACTCGTACGCTCTACCATAGCCTCTCTTTCGGACCAGATTGCTTCCTTACTAGCCCGAGCTTCCGGCAGATATCTCTCCACAACTGTGCTGTCATCTGCATACCCATAGATACCGGGCATCAGCAGATCGTTAATATGCAGCAGGAACAGAGTTGCAGAGAGAACAAACCCCTGAGGAACACCGGCATTGGTCGACATGGGCTCCGATGAGCATCCGTCGCCAACAACTCGGAGGGACCGTTCAGTCAGGAAGTCTTTAACCCAGCCAGTCAGGCCAGCGGAAACGCCGTACGCTGGAAGCTTACTCAAAAGGCCAGCGTGCCATACCCGGTCGAAGGCCTTCGAGACATCAAGGGAGACGGCAATCGCTTCCCCATTTTTCTCGAGGGCCTCGCCCCACAAGTGAGTGGCATACACTAGTAGGTCCCCAGTTGACCGATTGCGCCGAAAACCGTACTGTCGGTCACTGAGGAGATCGTTACCTTCCAGGTAAGCCAAGAGGCGCGAATTCAATACACGCTCCATAATCTTGCAGAGTATGGAGGTTACCGAAATCGGCCGATAGTTGGTAGGATCGGCACGACTACCCTTTTTGGGCACGGGCTGCACGTTGGCAAGTTTCCAGGACTTGGGCACAATACCAGTCCCAAATGAGAGGCGATACAGGCGCGTCAATTCAGGAGACAACTCGGGCGCACATGCCTTAAGAACAATCGCTGGTATACCATCTGGACCACTAGCCTTATTCACGTCCAGACGACACAGTGCTCTCAGGACCTCCTTGTTCCTAATGCGAACCTCCGGCATTGAAGCTCCGCAATGAGGTAAATTAGGTGGAGTAGCACTGCCAGTATCAAGACGCGAACTATGGGCAAAGAGAGATGCAAAGAGACCTGCTTTCTCTCTCGCCGTATGGGCCAGTGTTCCATCAGGCCTTACCAGCGGAGGCAGTGTGGGTCGACAGAAGTTCGCCTCGACCGATTTGGCAAGGGACCAAAAAGATCTGCTACCGGATGGCTGCGCAGATAGCTTGTTGCCAATATGGGTAATACGGTCGAAGCGAGCCCTCTTAAGCGCCTTTTTGTAGGACTTGGCAGCACGGTTAAAGGCTCTCTTCTTTGAGCTTAGATCCGGAGCTCTGCGGTCACGAGCGTCAACCCAGGTGAGAAATGCCGCGTGCTTAAGCTGTTCAGCTTGGACACAATCGGCATTGAACCATGGGCGAGCTGAGCCACCGATGGGCACGTCGCTGAAGGGGATAAAATACTCCATAGCTTGACGCACCACATCGGTTATAGCGTCCGCACAGCTCGACGGATTGTCAGAAGAGAAGCAGACCTGCTGCCAAGGATAAGACGCAAAGAAGTGGCGCATCTCATCCCAATCTGCTGACTTGTATCGCCACAATCTCCGTTCACCACGAGAGTCGTGATCTGGAGGGGAGAAGCAGCTAGTTCTTAATTCCACGCAACATTTTACGATTGATAGTCTACGTAGTTATAAATAAGCAGCTTAAATACTGTATATTTCTAAAAATAGCTTGATATTGTCTTCACAAATTATCGTAATAAACAGCACCCTTATTGCATAGCATACTAACTGAATAATATAAAAAAAATATTGCTATACCATTGTTTTATATGTTCTAAATAGATTTGTTTACTTCAACTGCTCAACAATATAAATGACGCAATGAATGTTGATAAGCTGTCAAAATGAAAACCTTTCCTAATGTTGATATGTTACATTATTACTCCGCAGGTCCGTGGAACTCCTTGACATATTTTGTCGTATCAATAGTTCACAATAGCAGATCATCTCTAAGTACGGTATCACGATTCACGTGAGAAATACCGACAAATATAAATACCAATTCAATTAGACGTTGATATAGCAATTAGCACTATATCGGAAACTCTGGATAATGCGTTTGTTCCGGATAATTATTATGTTACATTAAAATCTTGACATTAGTGTCTAAAGGATGGCCGAAGTTTTTTTTTAACCACATAAGACATGTAAATAGCCAATATGAGAGATCATCATCATCATCATCATTTCAGCCGAAAGACGTCTACTGCTGGACATAGGCCTCCCCCAAGGTTCTCCACGACGACCGGTCCTGTGCCTCCCGCATTCAGCTGTTTCCCGCGACCTTCGCCAGGACGTCAGTCCACCTTGTCGGGGGCCTACCCACGCTACGTCTTCCGGTGCGTGGTCGCTACTCGAGAACCCGTCGGCCCCATCGGGCATCGGTCCTACGGGCAATCTGTCCAGCCCACTGCCACTTTAGTGTTGTAATTCTTCGGGCTATGTCAGTTACTCTCGTTCTTCTGCGGATCTCCTCATTCCTGATATGAGAGATACAGAGAGATATTAGTACAAAGGTGATGAAGCTTACTTATATTTAAAGAAATTTCTTTCAGCGTGTAATCAGACAGACAAAGAGACAGATAATGTGTGTAAGAGTAGAAAGAAATACTTTTCTTTCTAATAAAATAACTAATAAACAGTTCTAATGTTCATATTATAAACATACAATATGAAAGAGAATAAGAAAAAATGCATTTATTTAGGACTGACTAAAAGACACAATACACGTGAAACATACATCAGATAGCTTCAAATAATATATCAAATAGTAAGATTGAACAACTATGTAAGGCAATAGCGGAGAGTGTGCCCCGTGGCTGCACCAAAACGTATGACTAAGTTAAGTATTATGTACTAAATGATTACACAAATAAATACAAAAAAGCGTCAAAGAAGAACTCGCGCACAGCGCTGTCTTCGGAATCTTCGGAAAACATAGACTGGCAACATTGCTAAATTAAATGCAATGTTCCATGGGTTCCAGGATTTGGTTTCTGCATTCAGTCCCTCCAGTGGACCATTGTGCGTGGGCCATGGCGGCTGTTGGCATTTATTCCAACCAGCCCACCTCCCTCCTGAAGCCTATTAAGTCTCCTGGCTTGATGAGAACATCTGTGTAAGATCTTGGTGCCCTCTATGGTTTTACTTCTAATTTGAGTGATGCCTGTACATTCCAAAAGTACATGCGCAACTGTCTCTATGCAGGCTCTGCACAGAGGACAATGCTTATTCCTTGATCAAGGAACAACCCCGCCCTCTTACTTCTTTCTTCACTATTGAATTGCTTTTACTCTTAAATTAGAAATATCTAATTATATATCTTTTACCTATGCTTGACTACATGTAGGTCAATGTGGTTCTATGCCAAACTATAAGATAATAATCTCGTCTTTATAGGTAAATAGGTAATGTAAGAGTGTTTCAAGATTCTTTGAACATATACTGACCGTTGACATTTGTAGCTAACTACTTTAAGGAGTTTGACCCTCTTATCAAACGAACCTGAACTGTCCCAAGATTCACAAACTTGCTTCTACAATAAGAAACTTGGAAAGTTTATAGAACAACTACCTCTACTAACATTGACTGTAAATTTGGTAACATGTCTTTTAACCAAAGATAGAATTGTTCTTTTCCACCCTGAATTTCCACACTTTTTGAATTACGAATTATTGTAGATAGTAGGTTCTAATTCAAAAGTCATTCATAGTTTGTCACAGGTAAAATCTCAGTTTTTATATTCGAACCCAGACCGGGTTTACTTTGTGTTAATTTCGTCACCATCTGTTCTCAAAACGGTAAAAGAAAACATACCTAAGACTCAGAAGACATGTGACATCCACCAACTATATTTTTTTTTTATTTAGACAGAGTGACCGTCTATGTCCATGCTAGTATATACTGTATTACAGACACAGGCGACTCCCTCATTACAATTATTCATACATTATAATTATTTATACAATTTGCTGCACTTGGCAAAACTCCTAAGTTTTGGTAGGTATAAGATATTGGGTCTGCGTAGTGGATTATGACTACTCTGTACCTATAGGAGACCTACCCAGCAGCGGGAACATAACACACTGGTAATGCTATGCTCATATCTGACTAGTAAGCTATTTATATATGCCTTTATTGCTGAACTAACATTAAGTACTTAACCTAATTTACAAACTAACACATCGATTATCCTGATTAGTGAACAGCGTGTCCTAGGCCTCTTCCAGCTTTTTCCACTCGTCTCTGTCTTTGGCTTTTCTTGACCAGATAGCTTCTTTTTGCCTGCCTACCTCTATTTCTTTTACCAAAAAAAAGGGGAAGTAAGCCATTTAAGCTACATAAAATCATTCGTTCTAACCATAGAGTTAAAGAATAGTAAACCAAATACTCTATGGTCGTGTCTAAACAATAGTGTAGAATTGGGTTGGCTGACTAAAAAGACGGTTGTGACACGTTCAGGTGGCCTCCTAGTACCCTCAAACAAGTGACTCTCGGCCACTTGGCCCTGTCGAGGCCACTTGAAGCTCTGCCGACATCGACGTCAAAATTCTCCTTACTCTCGATACCTATTTCCGTTATAAGATTGGATATTTCATATAATCAAACTTCGATATCTTGAGTTGGCCGATGAAATTAGCCGCCATATTAATAGTATTTCGTGTAATTGCAGTAAGTAGTAGGTAGAAACATAAATGCATAGGCAGCGTGCTAGGCTGGTGGACCAGCATGTATGTCCGTGAAATCGTGACCTATTTCGCAGTGTTCTGTTGATTCTTAATACTTACCTACTTACAAATGATAGATAAGCATCTATTAGCCTTATTGTTTCTAAGCCTTGTTGTTTTGAGGTCGCTTTGAGCAGCAGTGATTGGATTACTAAACTTTCAAAGTATCAGAAATACATTAAGAGTCTGCAAGGTATACAATAATTGCGTAACACATTATCAGTAGCACTGGGTTTCATTTTGACAGTCTAACAGCATTCATTGCGTTATTCACGTCGTTGAGCGGATACGTTTTCGAACATAGGGAGCAAAGAATTAGCAATAAGCTTAAAAATGATTCCAACTGATAATAATGGTGTATTACGCAATTAGGGTGCTATTACATGTGTACAAAGTACAAAGCACTTAACCTCACAAAATGTAAAATAATTCTCTTACACCTCATGTTTGCTGAAAAACAGTGGTTAGCAACCTACTAAGGGCCTGGGTTCCTGGTCTGCTATTTTTTATAAAACCATCATTCCACCACGATTCCATTGTCATTGTGCTTAAAATTTCTTTATCAGCTGTAGTCGTATCGTAATGGAATGGTGATAGAATGACATTGCCGTGTTGCCATTATTATAAAGCCCGTTAATAGAAATGATTTTCAAAAAAGTTCTACTCAATTTGAACATTTATTGGAGTGGATGTATTTACATGGAGTGGAGTGTCAGTGCCTGACCATTGGAAAGTCATAATGACGCCATTTTGTTAGTGGATCACTGATCGAATAATAAAATAGCAGACTGTAATAATTGCAATTGTAATAATTGTCTGCTATTACAATTGAATGCTGACGTTTTTAAAGTTTCATGTATGCCCTGACTACCTAACTGTAATAATGGAGACATTGGCCACAATGTCAAGAATTTGATAGATAATCGGCCTAACAAATTCTTCAGTACACCTAAATAAAAATATATTTAACACACCCATCTTTCATCGAGATTAGAATCCGAACCAAAAATTATTTCTTAGCCATTTTTCTTATAATCCAAGGGCGTTGTGCCCTGGATAAAGTGTTGAATAAAACAGTAGGTACGTATTAAATAACCAAAGAGTATTGAGGCTACCTACTAAGATAGGTAGACAGGTAATAGGTACTGTGTAGGTACTCGAGTTACCTGTGAATCTGATCGTCTTATTTATTTATGTAACCAGAATCTAATTCGATGCCTACGACGAATGTTTGTAGGATGAGAACCGCTGAGTGATCGTCGGTGATCCCGATCTATTTAAGATTTATTTCTGTACTAGCTTTCCGCCCGCGGCTTCGCCCGTGTGGAGTTCGGTTATATCGCGCTTTTTACATTTCCCTCGGGAACATCGATTTTTTTCGGGATAAAAGGTAGCCTATGTTCTTTCTCAGGGTCTAAAGATCGTCTGTGCCAAATTTCATCAAAATCGGTTGAGCGGTTTAAGCGGGAAAGCGTAACAGAGAGACAGGCAGAGTTACTTTCGCATTTATAATACTAGCTTTCCGCCCGCGGCTTCGCCCGCGTGGAGTTCGGTTATATCGCGCTGTTTAGATTTCCCTCGGGAATATCATTTTTTTTTCCGGGATAAAAGGTAGCCTATGTTCTTTCTCAGGGTCTAAAGATTGTCTGTGCCAAATTTAATCAAAATCGCTTGAGAGGTTTAAGCGGGAAAGCATAACAGACAGACAGACAGACAGAGTTACTTTCGCATTTATTAGTATGCATTGAGTGTAAAGGTGAAAATTGTTCAGTAACAGAGATGCAGAAGGTCAACATATACACATGTACACATATACAACTTTATTTTTTGTTTATGCGAAACCTGAATATAGTTTGTTTAGAATAAGCAACTCAATTGATTCCAATCATCATTTTTACACAATGTTCTATTTTTTCCCAAATACATTTAGAAATTGTCATAGTGTGGTTACCGAGCCGGCCACGCAGCTTACCGTTGATCATCGCCCACGTAACAGCTGACGCCAGAGGTCAATGCACCGCTCGCTTGCCCGGGCGGAGCGTGGACTATATTTTTGTGGGAAAGCCAAGTAGGATAACAAGCTCATAACTTTGTGGTTTATCATGATATCTTTTTGAAATTTTGTACATAGATTCTTTACTTAAAAATACTGGACACGTGTTTCGGGTTTGGCGTAAATAAAAAATAATGCTGTATAAAGTTTTACATACCATAGTTTCTTTTTTGGTTTTTCCTGTTAATGAAGCTTTGGTCTGTCTTGGAGCTTACGATTTGAAAACACTCAACTGGATTAAATATGAATGGAGATTTATGTAAAACCGAGAGCAGTGGTCCAGTAGTAACCCCCGACTTAAGAGTTGTAGTTCATAGATCGTTGAACCTGGAGAAACGAGTTTGTTTAACATATTTCATCACTACTGCTCTCAAAACGGGGTGAAGGAAAATGTCGAAAGGAAACCGGTACGTAATGGAACCAATAATTCGAAGACACGTGACATCCCGCCAACCCGTATTGAGCAAGCGTGGTGATTACGCTCAATCTTTCTCTGTATGAGAGGAGGCCTGTACCTAGCAGTGGGACGATAAAAAAAGGTTGTTGATGATGATGATGATGTGACATCTACCCAACAGCACCGAGGCCGCGGGACGCGTGGTAAATTATAGCCCACTCTTGGTCAAAGAGAAGTGGGTCTTGTGTCGCAGTAGTTGGAACTATTTGTTATGTACTTATGTAAGGCTAATTATTTGTTATGTACAGAAAATTACTTTTTTGCTGTCTTGCTTGTGAAGTCATGTCCATTTCTGCGTTATGAAAATAAGTAGATAGGTATATACAGTATATTTAGTAGTTAAGGAATCCATATATGTATGTATTTAAAAAACACAACTGTATTATAACGAAATAAAGCTTAAGTTAATCTGAACTTATCCATACTAATCTACACTAATATATAAAGCTGAAGAGTTTGTTGTTTGTTTGTTTGTTCGCGCTAATCTCGGAAACTACTGGTCCGATTTAAAAAAATATTTTTGCGTTGGATAGCCCATTCATCCAGGAAGGCTTTAGGCTATATAACATCACGCTGCGACCAATAGGAGCGGAGCATAATTAATTCCACGCGAACGAAGTCGCTGGCGTCTGCTAGTACCTATTATAAATGCGAAAGTAACTCTGTCTGTCTGTTACGCTTTCCCGCTTAAACCTCTCAACCGATTTTGATGAAATTTGGCACACAAAATCTTTAGATCCTGAGAAAGGACATAGGCTACCTTGTATCCCGGAAAAATTTGATATTCCCGAGGGAAATGTAAAAAGCGCGATATAACCGAACTCCGCGCGGGCGAAGCCGCGGGCGGAAAGCTAGTAAATATAATAAAAAACTAATGAAAATATAGGTTCCTAGTCAGTTGACTTTATTTATCCGTACTATTCTGAAGTTAGTACGAATCCGTGTTCCAACTAACTTCAGAATAACAAAATTGTCCTCGAAAATCCGCAACCGTACCGGACTTTTACGTAACAATTTATAAATCTAGCTTTTACTGTGGACAGTCACCGAAACGGACACAGTAACTAAAGTTTGGTCTCTCAAAACGAAATTACTCTGTGTAATCCGTTATACGGGAGATGACAGTTAGGCATTATCCTATTATGCAAAAACCTGGAAGCTCAGTCAGCTAAGGCTAGCATGACACAATTGTCCCAAATGGTATGTACACGGTATAGAGATATCGCATCTTGTTTCCTCTACAGCTAAGAGCGATATGAGCGAGAGGGACAAGACTAAGTCCGTTACGGCCGTAACGGACTTAGTCTTGTCGCTAACTGCAACCTTAACGAGGTGATGCAAATTTCAGCTGCTTCACATCACACAAAGGAGGTATAAACTGCTTGTTCTATTTCTTTAGAGTATCAGTACGCTGTCACTAACACACGAACAGAGAAACATTGTTGTTATTTAGCAGATTTACATTCAAATTAAAGCTTGGCGGCAGCGCGACGGGCAGACGAACTTAAGAGTTCTCTTTACCCGTCTTAGACGCCATTTTCATTTGCTTGTGCGGATTTGTAGGCAACTGCATAATTGAATTGTAATTTGTACTTGAGAATAAATACTTAACAAAGCTTTCGAGATAAGTAGATAAGCATATATTTAATACGATATTTTTGTGGTTAGATCTACAACGGCTATACAACGTGTAACAAAAAGGGTATATACATACCAAGGGCATGGCATCTTTAGATGATATCAAACGATATGGGAAGGGTTTCAACTCAAAATAAAATACTCAAAAAATTGGTACCAAATTTTCGGTTTCGAGTGTTTCTTAAAATCAAATCATAACAAACGTGGCAGCACACTACATACGTTAATAACTACTCGTTACCCGTCACGTTACTTGCCAAAATCCGATAAATGTCTTCAATATCTCTGTGCGACTAGTATGATAGTAGCCTATCACAGGCGGTGTTTTTCCTCATAACTTCCTAACATAAAGAGATAGGTTTAAAAAAACCCTTCCAATATTGTTTGATATCATGTAAAGATGCCATGCCTTTGTTATGTATATACCCTTTATGTTACACGTTGTATAGTTTTAACTCATAACTAAAACCACTTCTATTAAATAGTTTTATTTCAAATTACCATATCTATTAAATAGTTTGCATTTTTAAGAATTTGTTAAAAAAATATTATTTAGAAATGTAATAAAGTTAAGCTTAAATGTGAAGTTTAAATAGTCTATAATGACTCCCCAGACTCTACAATCAAACCTCTAAGTATTACGGTTTTGTGGGGCTTAGATTTAGTTTATATATAATTTAGCATGCAGTGAAATTATAATATCTAAATAATAATTCACGATAAAAGTAACGCAAAAATCATAATAAATCAGTATTGTTAGTGTTACAACTATTATGCCTGCACCACAACTTTTTACGATTCTAGAACCATTTATCACAGATAAAATGACCATAACCCAACCCTACGTCGTCCAATCAAACAGCTGTCATAGCAAATATTTTTAGAGAAACAATTTATCAACATTTGCATATTTGCGAGGGTAATTTGGACGTCGTTCCGGCTCCCTGGCTCCCTAGCCCTCTAGCCACATAAAGGTCAGCATTGACATTTCCTTGACTTTCGCAAACCTGAAATGTGAGGGACGAATTGAAATATACTTTTTTATGCAAATACTGGCTGAAAGTAACTGTTCTAAATTCAAAGACTATGAATAGAATATTACGAAGATTGTAATTCGAATTAGGTTCTGAGAATGTTATGAATGTATAAGTATCTTTATAATGTCAAATATGGATATGAAACCTGAGAAATAAAAAACAAATCTAAGACTCAGATTTCCATTACAATCTCATAACTACGAAAGATAATTTCGTAGAATTGAAATTTTCACTGAGACCATTAATTTCTAAATGATCGTAACCATAATAATTTACCTCAACTTCCTCAGTAATACACCAACTGTTAATTTACCGTCAATTTTCCTATTAGCAAATTTAATAAGTTCTAAAGTGCACAATCCAGTAAGGCCCAAGCCTGGCTACGTTACCTTGATCTAGTTGTTCTGAGATGTGGCATCCCTTGAGGTTGCTACCAAACTGTTACGCCAGTACGCCAGACAGCCAGGTGATTTTGATTACTAAATCCCTAGACAACTGACAGTAAAGTTTCAGTACATTTGCTTTGAACTTGAAATGATTATACATATATAAGTTTCCACTATATGCCGTATTTACATAATGTTTATAAAGTACATATGTACGTACATTGATTATTATTATATATTTCCTGGATATAGTTTTATCTCTATGATGTCACCAGCGTGTATAACCAATAACATTTGAACTTATTTAAACACGTTATTAATTAAATTCCGTTTAAAAATCTCCAGTTGCTTCTAAATATGTTAACATTCTGAGATTCACGTAAGCCACATCACGTTTAGTATTCAAGAAGTGGCATCCCTTGAGGATGTTATCAAGCTGCTCCGCCAGTTAGACAGCTAGGACAGTGATTAACAAATCCCCTAACAACGCTGCTTACTGTACTATAGTATAGAACTATGCATTACAGGATATACAGTATGTTAAATAACAGAGGGCGTTCCCTTAAACTCGTTAATATATATCATTAATAGATTAAAATAAAAATATCAGCATAGAAAAATAAGCATAAAAAAATCCGAATAAAAAAAAAATCTAATTGGAATTAAATTTGAAACATCCTGTTTTAAATCAAAATAGTAGTCGTCATGTATAAATAAATTGCGACGTTGCCGTCTTTCATGTTCGCGTGTACAGTGTGTTTCTTTTACATGTCAATTTAAAATTTTTATTGAATATTTTCTTATTGGAAAAAATTTTAAAACATTTGGTTTTTGAATGGAAATATTTTTTTTAGCATGTATGTATGCTATACTATTTCGGGTTAACGGGAACGCCCTCTGTTAGTTAACATACTGTATAATGAAGGCCCTAATACTTTTGTTCCCAAACTAAACTTAATTTATGTTCATTGCATCATTTTCCTTCTATTTCATTAAGTATATGATAGAAGAAAAATATTAATTTAGTCTAAAGACTAAATTAATATTTTTTATTTTACCTGAACTTGATCCATATTTAGTCGCCTCCATAAAATCAAAAGTCATTTATTCAAATTAAGCTGGGAATCAGCACTTTATGAACGTCAATATTACATATACGTTTATATCTTTGCATCTACCATGTTTTGTCTCTGCATCACCTTACGGTAGACTGGTAGAAAATTCCTAAGGCATTAAATCCGCCATTGTGCAATGTTTTACTTTGTGCATGAAGTTTTAATAAATAAATAAAAATAAGACAGTCCCCCAAAATGCCCACCCATCGACACTTCCCAGTGCTTTCACTGGGAAGAAGAAGTGGCGGAACAAACTCCCCATAGACAGTTAAGACGCGATTAGAAACATTAATCCCGTCTAAACTGTCTATGGAATATGTATCTTCATTTGACAGGACTAAAGTAATATTTTATTTTCTATCCTTTTCTTAATAAAATAGAAAGAAAAAGATGCACTGAGCTTAAAATTAGTTTAGTTTACTGAACAAGAAAATCGGCACTAGTGGCCGACCGAAACTAGTATTACTACCGAAACCTAAACCGAAAACAAATGTCGGCAACGGTCTGTGTTTCGGCCGAAACCGAAACCGAAACTTTCTTACAAGGATAACATTTTGAGGATAAAATAAAGAAATCGTTTTTAAAATTAGTCAGTTGTTATTGTTTTCTCTTTAATTTACAAAGATAAGCAGCGATCGACATTTTCATATATTAATATAATTAACATAGGAACCTTAGAGAAAAAATATTATTCGCGCCTCAAAAATACGCACAATAGGTGTTTATTTGAGTGGATAGCCTCTCAGTCACTCGAAAACTCGCACGACAACAAAACAAACAGGTTATTTACTACATTGGCTCCGATGGGATTCATTCATTCAATTAACGCGGCGTACATGACCGATCTTTTTTTTCCCAGCCTATAGAGGTCCACTGCTGGACAAAAGCCTGACCGATCACAGCACGAAAACTGCACATTCGGTTTCGATCGTAGTTTCGGCAAGTTTGCCGCCGAAAATGAATCAAAACCGAAAATCGTGTTTTTGCCGAAACTAAACCGAAAATAAAACCGAAACCGAACATTCGGTCGGGCAGTAATCGGCACCACTGCTGCTATTAATGCTCGGTTTTTGACAATATACTCGCTTCGTAAAATGAAGTCGTTTTATATGATAGACCTTCTGATGACGCGATTTGACGTGATGTGGATGTCCGGGGAACAATGATCACCGTCTGATGTGATGGGGACCTGCCATCTCTTCACTACCCTTGGTTGAATAGAAAATGCCAAAGGTATTAAGCCCATCTTTGTACCTTTTTCCTGCGTGATAAGTTTAAATAAATTGCCAAATGATAACTAATCTAAGAATATTGTATCGCAGCTCTGACTCTTAAAGCAGAGTCGACTAGGAATATGTATTGTAGATTAATGTTACGTTGTTACAGTGTTACTAATGACTGCGAGATGATGGTTTAAAGTCGGCGAGATTAAAATAAGTACCTACCTAGCAATTAAGTACAACATACTTTGGGGGCACTTTGGTGTTTGTTTCTATTAAAATACATAATTATTTATGATCTCATCTTTAGAACCATTTCAAAAGGCTACTTACAGTTTCATCATATTCTTCAAACTAAATAAAAAGAAAAATAAGTTTATTTCATATCAATTTGGCTTACATTGCATATCAAGGAGTCTCCATTTAGGCATAGAAATGCCTGTAATTGAAGGCTGCCGCTCTTCTCTTCTTTTAAATCTGTAAGCAACAAAAAGGGAATTGAGAAAAAACATAACAAAATGCGTTTTATTTGCATGAATGCGTGTGTGTGTTTGTGAGGTGTGCGTGCGTGTGTGTGCATTTGTGCATGCGTGTGTGTGTGTTTGACCAAACGAAAGTTAAAGGCATATAAATCGCCACATGCGAACTACGCAAAACATTGACGTCACGCAAAATGCTGCATCGCGCAAGTAGAGTTTACGGCGCAACTAACATACTTATTGTATACAACATCACGACATTAAATATTGGCCACTAGCCCACCAGCCACGAAACCCGTCTGATCGGATAATCCTCCCCTATGAAAGCCGAGTGAACTTTACAATCTATTATTCATACCTCTATAAGGTAAACTTGTTATCTTATAATCAAAGAGAAGCCAAACCCTTAACAATATCATGTTACACAAATAAGGGTTTCCGATGAGCTTCTTGTTTCCGAAGTACATTTGAAGTGGCCTAGAGGCACTTGTATAGAGGTCTATCACGCTATGTTGGCATTAGATACGGAGTAAAACCTGCTTGGTCGTAAGGTACAGTGGAACCCGCCTTTGTACCCAAGGTTTTACAGCTAATTTTACTTTTTTTACACAAAAGAAGTTATTGTAATGCGATTTCGTATTTTTATTCTTTAGCATAATGTAGCTACAGAAAAGCTTTTCGGGGCGTTTTTTAAAGGTTAATTATCGTTTTAGAATGAGGATAAAGAAAAGAAAGAAAATTTATTCATCACAGACTAAAAGACACACAATACATTACTAATAAATAAAGATTTAGATGTAATGTAAGAAATTAGCAGAAAAATGCGCTCTATGGCTGTGTCAAAGCGGCCCAGTTCAGCAAAAATGCCAAATAACTAGTGCCTGATGCTGGTTTTCAAATGAAACTGAATAGTGGGAATAAATTTAGTAGATAAATTAATCTAAATAGCTTCCTAAATGTGACTTTTCGCAACCATTGAATATAGGTTTTAAAAATCATCCGTAATAATGTTCTGTTCTTTGTCTGTTAATGAATTGATCCAATCGTCGAGAATTTTTTTTTTTTAATGTGCATGTGCACTTAGGTGTTCGTGTGTTATTCCTGGACGTTAAACAAGTCCCGCCAGACCTGATCTGCTAAGGTTTTTCTACCAGGATTTTTTAGCAGCTGCCCATAGTTTGGATTTGTGCGATTGACGTCATTACACTCATCTTTATTATGGCGCTGAAACATAAGTTTGCACAATGTGAGTATGGATCTCTGCCTACTCCGGGAAAACAAAAGCTATGCTATTATGTTTAGGAGGAAGTATGGCTCAGTAGCATGGCCCGGGTATGGTCCGCACTCTCATCCAGAGGAGGCCTGTGTCCATACAGTGGGAACGATATACGCTGATAATTATGGCCCAGTGGTAATGACCTTAACTTAACAGTATATAGGTATAAACCCAGATAAGCGCTTCAGTTTGTAAATATTATTTCATTACCATTGCTATGAAAACAGTGAAAGAACACGTCGTAAGGTAACCGACAAGTACTAGAACAAAAAATTCGAAATCCTGTGATATCTACCAACGCATATTGAGCCCGCTCCCTCTCTCATAGTGTAAGCCTAAGTCCCAACAGTGGGAACATTATACGTTGATTATGCTGTTCTGCTATATTATAAGGATATCTGCCATCTGCCCTTTGAGAGTAGGCAGTAACAAAGACCGTACTTGACGCAAACCCGCACAAATTAACTTCCATTTCAAAGCAAGTGCCATTCTGTAGAAGTGTAGCAACATAAATGTAAAATTATATGCCGTTGTTAAAATATGCGCCTCTTGAGATAATACTGTGACATTGTCGTGAATTGTAGAAGTAGGTTCGCTGTTTGGGACTCTAGGATTGAGTCATCTTGGGGCGAAAATTAAGTTGAAACTTGCGGTTATGTAATTTTGTGGCGTACTGTAGTTTCTGTCTACTCGACCGGGACTCGCCTTATAAAATTTAATTCAAAATTAATGCTTGTAGGCTATTTGTTCGGGTTTCATTATATCCTAGTACCTATTTAAAATCCATACTAATATTATAAATGCGAAAGTAACTCTGTCTGTCTGTCTGTCTGTCTGTCTGTCTGTCTGTCTGTTACGCTTTCCCGCTTAAACCTCTCAACCGATTTTGATGAAATTTGGCACAGACAATCTTTAGACCCCGAGAAGGAACATAGGCTACCTTTTATCCCGGAAAAATTTGATGTTCCCGAGGGAAACCTAAAAAGCGCGATATAACCGACCTCCACGCGGGCGAAGCCGCGGGCAGAAAGCTAGTAAGTAAATAAAATGGGGCAAATAAGAATTGAGGGGTGAAAGTAGAGACGAACTTTAAAATTTATTGAAAATACAATAAACACAACATTGAAATAATATAAATTGGTTGTCAGATAAGATCCCTAATGTGCAATTAACAGCAAACTACAAATACACTTTAGTAAACAATTTTAGTTTCGTCTCGATTCTCCCTGCAGGAATGCGCCGTTTTTATTTTCAAAGGTGAACATGATCAATTCTAGCCTATAAAGGTCATCTGATTACTCCCAAACCAAGCGAAAATTCGGCTAAAATGAACAGAATAAATTTAAAAAATAGAGTGAGTTTTCCTATTAAATTTATTAAATGACTGCCTTATTACCCAAATAATTGGCCCCAAAAATGTTATCTGCCCATTCAGTGTATCTTTTGACACGTTTATCTCTTCGCACTTCCATTGTCGTTGTTCACCATTTACTGACGCAACTATGAATTGGCACCATTAAGTTAATCGGCTGGACTATGAATACTATACACATATAAACTAATATAAGCTGACTGTTGATTGTACGAAAAGCTAATACAATTCTAGGTCAGCTAAAAATGGAAATTTACTTAGAGCTTGATGTATAGCCGTGTGCACCCAACTGCGGTTAAACTGTTTACTTAGTTATTTTTAAAAGTCACATTGTGTTCTATTATTTTCCTATTTATTTACATTTGTAGGTTCAAATAAATTTATAGTTCACTAGCGGCCGCCAGCGACTTCGTTCGCGTGAAGTCAGCATGATCTTCCTGGATTAATGGGCTATGCAACGCAAAAGTAATTATTCAAATCGGACCAGTAGTTCCTGAGATTAGCGAGTTCAAACAAACAAACTCTTCAGCTTTATAATTATATTAGTATAGATTAATATGATTCCTGGAGTGAGCTAGCTGAAGGTATAAAAAAGTATAAATCCAATAAGTAAAGCAATCACAAAACAATCCATACTAATATTATAAATGCGAAAGTAACTCTGTCTGTCTGTCTGTCTGTCTGTTACGCTTTCCCGCCTAAACTTCTTAACCGATTTTGATGAAATTTGGCACAGACAATCTTTAGACCCTGAGAAAGAACATAGGCTACCTTTTATCCCGGAAAAATTTGATGTTCCCGAGGGAAATCTAAAAAGCGCGATATAACCGAACTCCACGCGGGCGAAGCCGCGGGCGGAAAGCTAGTAAATTTTATAAAAGCAAAAACCTTTTACTGCTTCGTCTAATGTCTGCATCGGCTGCCGGCAGAAGTTACCACCCACCAGACAAAGTCTTGCCGCCAAGCGATTCGTCGTGTTCCGGCATGATGTCTGGGAAGCCGTACGGAGGACGGGTCTGAGTAGTTGTGTTGCGATGTGTGGCGGGTACGATGCGCCAAATGTTGTTGTGTCGGGAGTTTGGTCGTGGAGAGTCTGCAGATCAATCTCCCTCTAGCGCAGCATCGTTTGGTCGTGTTGATCTTGGGTTTAACATTGCATCACCTCGCTCAACCGCCTTCATCCTTCCTATTCCTAAGTTTTTAAGTGAATAGGCTTAATAAACTGGTGCGCTTTACCATCAACGATTGAATTACTGCTTAACATCAGGCAGGATTGCAGTCAAGCATTAGTTTATAATTATTAAAAAAAAAAAAAAATAATGTGTGAGACCCGGGATCGATTCCCAAATCGGGCAAAGTGTTGGTTTAGGTTAGGTTCGTTCCCACGCCCCCAGCATAGGTGTGAGATAGAACACCGGGGTGGCCTGACTGGCCACGCGCCGCCCGTCCCAGGGCGGGGGACAGGACATCCATGGAGATTTTCCACCCCAGAAACTTAACAAAAAATTTTAGGTTAGGTTTAATTTCTCCATCATGAACTTATCATGAGAATACTCTTTATTATGTACAAGTACAGACGACAGCACATCAAGCTACTAAAATCTGTCAGATTTCTTCATTAGATATTAAACTTTATCGCTAAAGCACTAAGGCCGAAGGTTGTTTGGAAATATTTGACAGTTTCGGGTAGCTTGACCTGCTGTCGTCTATACATCATATAATTTAGAGAATTTGCGTTTGGCAGTTTTTGTATAGAAGAACTGTCAAAAATTCAAAATTTTCCCCAGTAGGTATAAAATTATCTGGCGTTGGAAATAACAATCCTAAATCAAATAACATGTTGTTGTTACTATAAAAGTAGCAATAACACAGCTACTTGCCATAACTAATAGAAAACTAATTGCCGTATATTCTATACTAGCTGTGCCCCGGTATTTCACCCGCGTAAGTTACGAGTCGGGATAAAAAGTATCCTATGTGTCATACTTGGTTATAAACCTCTGTGTCAAATTTCAGCTAAATCCTTTCAGTAGTTTTTGCGTAAAAGAGTAACGAATATCCTTCCATACTCACAAACTTTTGCATGATATTAGTAGGATATTCTATACATTTTCTTTTCATTATCGTATTAATTCCGGAAACTAAATAAATAAACTGTATGTATATTGATATTCCCCTATTACGGACATTCTATTCCCGGAAGCTATCCATCGCTATAGACATATGGATACTGATAGATATGTTGTGTAGACAGTGCGCAATGTTTGCTGTACGCAACATTGGTCTTCGAGCCGTCTGCAAATATGACTGGCCACATAGAGTGCTACCTACATTATGTAAGAAAATAGAAAGCTAATTCTGTTTTGAAGGAGAAGGTTTGAATTTGGAAGAAATAAAAGTGGAAAGTAAAGAGGGGGCTTAACTAAATTCATCAATGAAAATTGGACAGCTAATGAGGATACTGCACCGTAAATGCGTAACACATTATTATAATCATCTTAAATATTTTTTAAACATATTGGTAATCCCTTGCTTCGTATATTCGAGAAATGTGGCTGCACAACAACGTATATAACGCAATGAATGTAATTGAACTGTCAAAACGAAACTGATTGCCACCGATAGCCTGCTACGCAATTACCCTGTTGTTTACTGAAAATCCTAGTTACTTACCTACCTACAATGTTTTAGAACATTACCTAACTAAATAAATGTAAAACTAAAATAAAAATAGTTCAGAATACCTCCTGTATTCTGAACAATTTTTATTTTAGTTCTTAAGAAGTCGGATAAAACGTTAATGGTCATACATTTATTGAGTTCTTCGATAATTAATGACGAATAACGATTTTTTTCTCATAGGGGACGTGAACTGCATATTTCATCTATATGCGTGGCATATGTTATATTATGTTGTTATATCGGTTATAATTAATATGATATGATAACTTTAATATTTTGTTGGTATATTAAGTAGGTATACCGTGTAACTCCTGTGAACTATGAATTAGTATAACTATCTTGAGATTTTTTTTTTATAACTATAAACCAGCGCTTGACCGCAATCCTGCCTGATGGTAAGCAGTGACGCAATCGTTGATGGTAAAGCGCACTAGTTTATTAAGAGCCTATTCACTTTAGCCTTGAAGACACTCAAATTGTAGTCCGACGGAAACACCGCCGCTGGCAAATTGTTCCAGTCCCTCGATGTACGCGGTATAAAGGAGGAGGCGAAACGCATCGTCCGGATCGTAGTGGTGTTAACTACGTGAAGAGAATACAACAATTATAACTTTGTTGGTAATTTTACAAGCTATTCACATTTTCCCAGGGCGGTAAGCAAGAACACTATGACTGCAGTGTTCCTGCTTACCCCCCGGGAAAAAGTACTTAGGTGAAAATACCGAGAAAATAACTTATGCATAGCAATTGCCATCCTAAAAATAAACATGACGCCAGATCTTTTCATAATGACTTCTCATTATGAAAAGAACCGGCGCCATATTTATTTTCTTCTTTTAATCAGTCTTGTTTATAAACAAGACAGTTTAATGGCTTGCTAATCTATCCACGTCAACAAGTTAATGAGCAATTCTCTTGGAAATCTTCTGCATAATATTTTATTTATACATACGTGCATACGTGAGTACATAATATATAAATATAAATCAAGTATCTGGGTTGTGAGGGAATGAGGAACAGAGAGTAAAGTTCACTCACCCTCCAAAGAAAATAGAGGATCCTCCGACCAGACGGGTGTTATGTCTGGCGAGCACTTGCCCAATGGTTGAAATTGGGAAGTTGTATGTATACTACTCGCACGGTAAACTCTGATTGCGAGATGTAGAATTCGTGTGATGTCAGTATGACGCGTTATTTATTTTTGGCGTTTGTAGGTACCGCTACATGGGTGTAATGTTAAAATAACAGCTTTTTACTAAATGCATCATCATCATCTCACCGTTAATCCCAGTCGCACCCGAAGCTTTTTAAACTTTAGAGTCTAGGGTCCGCTTTACCAGTCTACCTTGCCGTCTGACCTCCACAACCCGAAGGCGACATCGAAGCATTGCAGTTAGACCAATTGTTGGACTTTTGAAGGCTCCAACAACCCGTAACGACTGCCATTAGAAAAAATGTGGAACCCTTCACGATTTTGCGTGTCATCCTTACGCAGCTTTTTACTAAATGCATATAAAAATATATACGAAACTTATAATAAAAAAAATTGTCTATCTATTTCTTCAGACTTATTTACGAAACAGTTGGACCGATTATAAAAGAACTCTCACTGGCTGATAGCTGTTATTATAAAGACTTATACTTATTATAAATTTCCTAATCAAAAAAAAATGTTAACTGTATATTATTATTTTCTCCCATTCGCATGTTAAAAGTCGCGAGCACAGTTAGTATATGACTAATCGCCAAAGCACACATTATTTCATTTAAATACATAATCGTGATATATTAAACAAGTTCTTCCCTTTTCCTCAATTTCATAACCTAATAAAAAATATTAATTAAGTGAAATATATTAGTATGAAAGCCATAAATATAATTATTATTTATGTTTATTTGTTCATCATTATTTACTTAGTTTCTAGCATTTCAACTTAGTTAATAATATACAACAAACCAAGCTCTTACGATCTGTCAAATTTCTTTAACACATTTTCAATTTTATTTGTAAAGCATTGCAGTTCAAGGTTAAATAGCAAAATATGACAACATCGGGTAGGTTGACCCATTAACGTCAGTATAAAAAAAAAAAACAAATTAGAAAATATACATAATATACCTACACAAAGAACGTAGTAAAAGCCTCGTATTCGAGCATATTTTTTCTTTAAATCTGATTTATACCGTGTAATTAAATTGCCTGTGGTATGCAATAAAATTGATGCATCATACGACTTGCATCGTCTAAATGGTGTTTAGACAATGCAACTTTTATTGTTGCTTTAAGTTAATTAGAGCCATAGGCAATTAAATTGCACCATGTAAATCAGTCTTTATTCTTGAGTAATATCACAACTGGATCTATATCAGTACAACTAAAAATAAAATCGAAACTGCTACATGCATTTGCAATTGTGTTGCATATCTGGCAGCCAGCATCAAACAACTAAGGTCAAATTTACCGGACGCGTTAAGGCCGTTTTGCCAGATTAATCTGGCGGCCGGCATTGCCCGACAGACTTTAACTTGGTAAGCCTCAGACCGGGGTCGGCGGGCCGCAAACCTAGACGAATTAACTTACTTACGTCACGAAATAAGGAGACTTTTTGCCAAATTATTGCTGGCTGTTAGGTCTTGGCTTAATTAGATATTTTTGGGTTACTAAGCTTCGTTGTGTTGTGCTGTATTTTTGTTGTATTAAGATCGCATCACTTTGTCATTAGCTATGGATTAATTGAGACTTTTCAGAAAAAGAAATATATATATACCAATCTAGTATAAATACAGTAGATAATATAATGTAAATAGAACAGTCTTTAAAACTTGGTAAGCCATGGCAATCTAATTATCTTGCTTACGTCACAAGTTACGGTGACTTTTTGCCAAGTTTAATGCTAGTTATTAATGACTAAATAGTTGCAGCTTGATTGGACACATAAAATACGTTTTATCATGAGTATATAGCATAAGTAGTCTTTATAGGGAGTATCATTAAAAAAGGTTTAGTTAGAACTTTTTAAATCTAGACCCTGAAAAGGGGGGAGTGCGGAATGCTGAGGACAAAGTGTTGTGGCGCACCCTGGGAGAGGCCTTTTTTTTGTTTGGATGGGAAATCATCAAATGACTTCTCCCGCTCTGGGCGGAGCGGCAGGGCGTGTCAGATTTTTACTGACTAAAACCCACCCGTGTTTCTTCACTTGCCTCTGGGACGGCCAGAGCCACGGTTTCTTGTTTAACCAACCCGCAACCCTGACCCAGAAGGCATCGGTCTTCGTGGACCCCGTCACGATGTGCTGACATCTCTTTGAGGCGCGCGTGAAACACGACGCTCCGTCGACTCGGGCCTGGTCCTTACCGGGCGGCGAGCTGCCCACTGCTCACCGCTCGCAGGCCCGCGCCAACGGTGGCTGGGAGTTTGGTGTCATCTCCCGACCAAGGGGTCTCCTGCGGCGGCTAGTGGCGTGAGGGCGCTGGGATTCCCGTTGCCTCACGCGCTCCGCCTCCTCCTTTGCCAGCATTACTGTTTTGCAGAAGGAGGTGACGGCCTGCCATGCACCCTGGGAGAGGCCTTAATCCAGCATTAGCCGGCAATAGGCTGAATTGATTGATTGAAATACGGACACCTCAAGTTGAAATTCAGTCGTTGACATAAACGTATTGATTGAAATAACACACGGCCGGGAGTTGTGAGCAGTTTCGGTTTGGGTAAGTTTCGGGGAAGAGCCGGTTGGGACGAGTTTTGAGAAAGTCCTTTTCGAGTTACTGTAGAGGTCTAAAATACAGTCGTGGCAGCGACACCAAGGACGTTTCATTATAGATGCTGCATGATGCAACTGCGACTTACCATAGTTTAAATAGGTGCTTACGCACTTAGTCGACGCCGACGGTTGCCCGTGCGACTTTGCCTGTTTTGGTTGCTGAGGGAGAGAGTCGCTGAGACCAGTCGATATACCTCATCATCATCATCATCATCAACCTTTTTATCGTCCCACTGCTGGGCACAGGTCTTCTCTCATACAGAGAGTGATCGAGCGTAATAACCACGCTTGCTCAATGCAGGTTGCGATTTCAGACTTATAGTCCAGGTTTCCTCAAGATGTTATCCTTCACCTTCAGTCAATGGTGTCCAAGATATACTTAGAAAGTACATATAACTTTAGAAAAGTTACATTGGTACTTGCCTGACCTGGAATCGTACCATACTTTAGAGGCTGGTGTTTTAACCACTAGGCCACCACGACTGTCGATATACCTAATAGCTCTTAAATTAATACAGTGTTTCACAATCATAAATACACTATCTCTTATCTTACACTTTACAAAAGCTTAAAATATTTTTAGCTTACCTAAGCATTAATTCTGATCAATAAAGAAAATTACCATTAAACTTTTCTAATAAAAGTAAAGTAGAGACACAAAATATTATTCTCTACATTCCAGAAAAAATTTAATAGCGCTGAAACAATATCCCCTGCACATAATGACCACGCTTATGACAAAAAATATCCTTTTTTTCGGTTTGCGCTGCAAGCAAGAAAAGTCCTGGCGGTATACCGATACAACTTCAAAACATATATTTGATCAATATATGTTTTGAAGTTGTATCGGTTGTCCAAAAATGTCAGTTTCAAAAAATTATATTATTACTAGCATCCGAGCAACCAGACTCATAGTGTTAGTTACAATGTGAATACAAACTATGTTAGTAATACATTTACAAACAAACCAAAAGCAGCAGTGGTTCACAAACTGACAGTCCAAAACATTTCTTGTTAAACCCCACATTTTAAAATTATTTCAATAGCGCAATTGATGGCCCCGATAAGTGTCCCAATTTTGATATATCTAAAATATTGAAATTGTCAAATCGTAAAATAAAATGTTAATTAAAATCTCAAAATATAAAATACATAACGTCCAAATTCAAAATTATATAGCCTAAAGCCTTCCTGGATTAATGGGCTATCCAATGCAAAAAGAATTTTTCAAATCGGACCAGTAGTTTCCGAGATTAGCGCGAACAAACAAACAAACAAACTCTTCAGCTTCATATATTAGTATAGAGTATAGATATTATGCGCCGGGTGTTTGGTCGTGAAGGCACAGCATCGTTGGTCGTGTTGTTGGGTACAAGCGGGATTGCGGTCAGGAACTAGTTTATAATTATGAAAAAATTATGTAAAAAACGCTATCTCACTACAAAATCTTTTCTCTTTCAATTCAAAAGCTCCTTTAGCAAAGCTATTGTGTCATACTGTTTGCCGTATCTTTTCAATGCGTCTTTTCATTAGGTTCCATTAAAGGCAATAATAACATTTTCTACTCATTCAAATGCAAATAAGTCCATTCAATGACAAAATAAATAATTTATTACACCAAAAGCGTTTCAATGCGAATAATTAATGATCGGACGTAACGCATATAATTTGAAATGTACTTAATTTACCGCCATCGCATCATCATTAGCCACTCTATTAATGATGTACAACGTTGATATAGATGTAGCCGATTAGGTTTATAATTCGATAATATACAGTGCAACGTACCTACGGACGACAGCAGATCAAGCTACCCGAAACTGTCAAATATTCCCAATCAACCTTGAGCCTTAATGCATTAGTGATAAAGTTTAAAAAAATCTAAGTGTTAAAAAAATCTGACAGATTGTAGTAGCTTGATGTGCAATCGTTGGTACTTTTTTTTTTTTTTACATATTATAAACCAGCGCTTGACCGCAATCCTGCCTGATGGTAAGCAGTGACGCAATCGTTGATGCTAAAGCGCACTAGTTTATTAAGAGCCTATTCACTCTAGCCTTGAAGACACTCAAATTGTAGTCCGACGGAAACACCGCCGCTGGAAAACCGTTCCAGTCCCTCGATGTACGCGGTATAAAGGAGGAGGCGAAACGCTTCGTCCGGATCGTAGTGGTGTTAACAACGTAAGGGTGGAAACCAGCCGTACGACGGATCGTCCGCTGGTGGAACGGAGATGGGGGAATTACATCATGCAATTCCCTCGCACACTCCCCGAAATGCATCCTATAGAACACCGAAAGGCTGGCTACTCTACGCCTGTGCTCTAGGCTTTTGAGACCAACTCGAGTTAGATCAGAGTCACCAATCAGCCTCTTTGCACGTCTATACAAGGATCATAATCATCATCATCATTTCACAATGTACGTCACTGCAGAGCTCTTTGCCGCGGGCTGATATTACTCCAGTTCTAGCCAGATAGTCGAATTCTGCAACCGAATTACTACTCGATAAAATTACTCGATATAAACAGTATAGTGTAATCTGATCAGCAAAGTGGGCTCATATGAAATGCCTTATAATTAGCAATATTGCCAATTCGGTCGGGTCACCGCACACGCGTATCTACACGCCTATCTGAATCTAATTTGACACGGAAATGTACTGAATTATCCGTTACCTGCTTATAAATTACACCTCATTTGACAATTCCAACTGAACTGTGCAATAGGGGCTGCCGAACTGAGGTACTTTAGGAAAATATTATTGACGTTGAACATTTTTAAATTGTTGAATCTATACTCAATACATAAAGTTGAAGAGTACAAACTCTTCTTTTTCTCTTGTTTGTTTGAACGCGCTAATCTCAAGAACTACTGGTCCGATTTGAAAAATTATTTTTGCGTTGGATAGCCCATTAATCCAGGAAGACTTTAGGCTATATAACATCACGCTGTGACCAATAGGAACGGAGCATAAAATAAAACTCTTTTGGGGTTAAAATAAAATGTTCAAACAACTAACTCCACGCGAACGAAATCGCGGGCGGCCGCTAATCTGCTATAAACTACAATAATTTTCTGAATGAGGTCAGCCGTTTTGCTTATGTTTCAGTTTATATGCAAGGTTGACGATTCCGTTCATCATAGTTGACCTTAGAACTGCTATAGCTCTCAATCTACAATCCATTTTAGAATTCAATCGCTATCACTAAGTTTTGATACCTACACGTTAAGATTATTACCTTATTAAAATTCATGAATCGATTTCACTTGACGTCTGAAAGATTAATTTTGATTATTTTAAACCCATATTAATGCCTCAAAGAGATGTCCGCACAGGTTTGCTTGAAGGATTAAGTGCGGAAACCAAAACTTTGACATAGAACGAACCCGTAACATGTCAGCATATCGTGATGGGGTCCACTAAGATCAATGCCTGACCAATGCCTGACGAGACCCCAACAGGCTCGTACTAAGTGACATTCTAAGGCTAACTAAATATAATAAAATTTGCCTTGCAATGTGTGTACATTTATACAATATGTAAAGAAAACCCTGTCCGACCCATAAGGATAATAAAGGTTAGGTAAATACTTGACCAAATATAATATACAATTTTTCATAATCATCATAGTAACAATACTAATGAATTTTGAAATAATCCTTTATTTCCGGGAATTAATTCCAATTTCCCCGAAATCTGGTAATTTTTGCGACCACGTCACAGGTGCTGCGTGCCCTGCCCCCCGCCGCCCGGTTGCTTACCGCACATGTATTAGGTTACCTCTTTTTACGAAATAATATTGTTGTATAATAAGTTACCAAACGATCTCAAAAATGTGAATACCAAATTATTTAAAAAGAAAACGTATGAATGGCTGTCTGTTAATAGTTTTTATAGTGTTAAGGATTTCCTCGACAAAAAATGATAATGTCTAGTAAATCTTGAAAAATTTGCATGATTATATTAAATTGGCAAAACATGTCTTGGTCTAAATTGTATTTTTACCATCTTTGTATACCGTGTTTTTATGCAAATAAATATATTATATTATATATATTATTATTATTCTCTTTATTTTTCTATATGTACATATTTTTTTACATTTTTAAATATTTATATATAAATAAATAAAAAAAACATTTAAAAATATAAAAAATAGTAGCCCACCGGTATCGGGAACAGGGTCCAAGCTACCGGCGGTCAGGGCTCCAGAGAGAGGAACTTCCTGACTATGCGAGCCGTGTCCAGCAGTACCGCTTTCTGAATCAAGCCCTTGATCCAGCTGCCCAACGAGAGCCTCCTGAGGTGTTGGTCGAGGCTCTTGGCTATTAAGCCATTGGCTGTCATGACTATCGGTACAATGATTGCTGAATCCACTTCCCACATGTCGACAACCTCGTGAGCCAAATCAAGATACTTGATTTGTTTATCTTTCTCAGCTTTCACGAGGTTCTCATCATGTGGAATGGTTATGTCAACAATCATTGCACGCCGCTCTGATCGATCCACCAGCACTATATCAGGCTTATTGGCAACAACAGTCCTGTCAGTGATGATGGATCGATCCCAGTACAATGTGATATGGCCATTTTCGAGAACTGGGTCGGGCATAAACCTGTAGTACGGCACCTCCGATTCCACAAGTTTGTATTTAAGAGCAAGTTGCTGGTGAATTATCCTGGCTACAAGGTTGTGTCTATGCAAGTACTCTCCGTTAGCTAGACGAGAACACCCGGAAATAATGTGTCTAATTGATTCTCCCGGCCGGTGACATGCCCGACAGATGTCAACTGTGCTGTCTTTCACAATGAATCTCCGGTAATTGTTCGTCATCATAACTTCGTCCATAATTGCAAAGACAAAACCTTCGGTTTCCCCAAAGAGGTCACCGAAACGTAGCCAGGCTACGGACGCTTGAAAATCTACATCCGGCCCGTGTAGGGCTCGGAAGAAGCGTCCGTGAAGCTCTTTGCTCTTCCATACCTCCAAGCGATCATTTGTGTCAAGCATTACTGGTTTACGCCAGTACTCTTTAGCCAAGGAGAGCGGAGTGAGGCCCTTGTCAGCCGCAACCACATCTCGATGCATCCCCACGTCGGATTCTAGAAAATATTCCCTGAGACTGCATACCTCGCGATTGTGGAGGGTCTTGGCGTTTAAAAAGCCACGACCTCCACATTTTCGCGGGATATACAGCCTCATAACCGATGACCGTGTGTGATGCAATCGATTTGCAGTCAGCAGCGTACGGACCCTCTGATCCAGGGCGTCAAGTTCGGTTTGAGTCCATTTGAGTATGCCGAAAGAGTACATCAATACCGGCATGACCCAACCGTTGAAAGCGCGCACCTTGTTTCCGCCTGATAGAGGACTATTAAGTACTTTTTTCAGGCGGCCAAAGAAGCGTTCTTTCAACGATTGCTTCAAGTCAGTAACATTGATACCCAACGCTTCCGACATACCCAAATACTTATAGGTTTCGGATGCGGAGAGGGCTCTAAGGTTTATGGAATCAGTGAGTTGGGTTCCCACAGATTCCATAATCTCTCCTCGCTTTACATGCATGACCGCACATTTTTCCACACCAAATTCCATCCTGATGGAGCTACTGAAAGTTTCAGTAATTTTCAGTAGCTCCCTCAGTTCTGAATTGTTGGGAGCAAAAAGTTTCAGGTCATCCATGTAGAGGAGGTGCGATATAACCTGACCACCTCTCCTCGACCGATAGCCTAGACCTGAATCCTCCAATAGTGTGCTTAGAGGATTCAATGCTAAGCAAAACCAAAGTGGACTTAAACTATCGCCCTGAAATATTCCTCGCTCGATCCTTATCGGTTCGCTATTCCTCTGAATATTTCGACATCCTGGATAGCGAAGGACTGTCCTCCATGTCTTCATACACGACATCAGGAAGGTGCGCAGAGTTGCATCCACTTTATACAACTCCAGCACCCGCATGAGCCATGTATGTGGGACTGAGTCATAGGCATTCCTATAATCTATCCAACATGTCGACAGATCCTTTCGGGAACGACGAACCTGTTGGCTAATGGCCATATCAATAAGGAGTAGCTCCTTAGTACCGCGGGACCCGCTCCTACATCCATTTTGAGAGGCAGACATGATGGAGTTGCTGTCAATATGTTTGTTAATTTTAGTTTTCAAAATGGATGTAAGAACTTTATAGACCGTCGGTAAACAGGTGATCGGCCTATAATTTTTGGGTTCCGCGGTGCTACCTGATTTATTGAGCAGGTGGGTTATTCCAGTAGTTAGGAACTGAGGTAACGAACCAGACACCAAAGCAGTCTGGAATTGAGATGCCAAGCGAGCGTGCGACCTTGGAAACCATTTTATCCAAAAGTTATGCAGCCCGTCCGGGTCCTAGAGACTTCCAGTTAGGTAACGGACGGACTGCACAAGCTACATCTTGGGGGCAGATGGTAATAGCCCCCATTTCAGGTATTGGATCGCAGGCTCTCTCGACATCCCGGGCCCAGTCACCTTCAGTGTGACTGACAGGTACCGACCAGATACCGCGCCAAAATGAACACATGGCATCATCATCCGGTAGGCACGTGTCAGTCACACCTTGTTCTGGTCGTTCCCAGTCCCTATAAACCCACCTTTCATTGCTTTGGAAGGTGCGATTCTGGGTGTACCGTTCCACTCGTCGTTTGTATCTTCTGATACGGTTCGCCCATGCATACACTTTCTGCTTCAGGAAGTCGATGCGCTCCGTGACACGGGCCATATAACTCTGTGGGCTGATATTTGTACCTGCAAATGCCCGCCTCACAAAGCGCATCACTCTAGGACGAGTATTACCCTCCCTAAAGCAGATTAGTTTACCGATGAGTGCTCTGGCCCCACCAATACGACGTTCAATCCTGTGCTGCCAAGCTGGTACTACTGGTTTCGGTCGTGTAGCTCCAGAGTCACTGGGGAATTTGACATGAGCTACACGACAAGCTGCTACAGCTGCGCAGTACAGGATTGAATGAGTATCAGTGAGGTCCTCGCAGGTGTCAAAATAATTTGACAACTGCGCATCCAGAGCAGCCATCAGTGCCCTATTTCTGTTATGCATGGGCAAACGTGGCAGGCGTGGTCTTAGTTCTGCCGACGTGGAACGATATTCCCGAATCGCAGCCTCCAAAGCATTTGTTAACTCCTCATTGCACTGAGTACTTACATTTGTAGCCCTGTCATTACTCCCCTCGTCAGCATAGTTTGTTGACTGCGGTGGTATCTCCGCAGTCTGCGACTGGTGAGCGATGACACGGCTACTCTGCATTTCATTGCGCAGGGGATCAAGCACAGTATCATCCAGCATATGGTTACGCTGGATGACCCGCACCTGATCCGACAGTCGTTGCGCCGACACGTTGACAGCTGGCTCAAGCACCTGAAACAGAGAGAGCATTCGAACACGGTACGCGGTCAGGTTGTTTCCTCCCTCTGTGGCCCCATAGTATGAGCGCATGACGTTTTCATTGATGGATTGTGTCCATCTCATGCGCTGCACACTTCCGCCGGGAGCTGGGACCCTGTCAGAAGCCGATGGGCCTCGAGGTTCTAAGCGGTCCGGCGGCCGGCGTCCTCCCCGTCGGCGAGCAGGTGGCGGCGTCGTCGGCGGAGAGAAGTACTCGTCGCTCGAGCTCAACGCAACTGCCGCGGCCGGGGTCGTCACAGCACTTACAGTGGCGCTGGAGACCGGCGGCGGCGAGGTGGAGCTGAGCAACGAGTCCGGAGGTGGTGGGCGTGCACGTAGAGCGGCAGATCGTGTCAACATATTCAACGTATTTTTTTCATTTCTCCAATATTTTCTCTTGATTTGACATGACAGCTGTCATATGTCCCAGTTTTTCTTTGCATACATTGTTCTAGTTATTGCTTTTCTTGTATAGGTATTCTTTAGAAAAATAATATTTGTAAGTATAGCATGGTTTTTCATTTAACGAATATATAACTATAAAAAAACTGTTTCTGTTGTTCTTAATGTACATAAATATGTAGAGACAAAATGATCGTTGTTGTTGACGTTGGTGTTGCCAGATTATTATTATTATTATTAAAAAAGAACGGAATAACTTGTCGTACTGAGCATAATTTCCCTGTGATATCAGTACCCAATTCGCGCGGATGACTAAATCAACAGTAGGAAGATCCTATAGATTACATACAGGTCTACATAATATTGACTGTTTATTGCACACATTGCGTGTTACATCTCCTACATATCTAAGCAGTAATGTAAGGAGCTAGTGCCACGGAATAAGCCATCACGTGTTATGGTTATAGACCATTCCGTTTAACGATCTCTTAAAATGGCTTCGTGTAGAGCCGACTGTATGTGTTAAAAATTCTCCCAGCAATGACATAATGTATGTAATCAGCGCTTTTATGTTCTGATTACATTTCCGTATTACCGTATCATTGCCGTAGGTAATAGGAAATTGGAGAAAAACATACTTTTTGAAATGGAAACTTGTTTAGTGCACTTTACGCACAGTAAAAGGAACTGAACCGTCATCCTCGGGTCGATGTCGCTGAATCGGGTACTTATATCTACTCGGTTTCACTGGGTCACGCTGAATCGCATATATCCGACTCACATCCAGCCGTCATCAGCTGTCATCAGCCATGTATACAATCTAATATATAGCGAATCGTTTCACGTATATATTTAAAAGGCAATGTATTAAACAATTTGAAAATAATATTATAAATGTTTATTTCTATCCCTTGATCGTTAACACTTCTATATTTAAAAAAATGAAGGCTTTCCGTTTCTGTTCAACGGTCAGAGACAAAAACTATATTTTGAAAAGAATATATGTTGTTGTCTCTGATCATTAGTAAGTAAAACTGTCCTATCCTTGACGCGTGTCTCATTTTTTTTCAATATTTATGAAAAATAACTTTATACATAAACTGAAATGTTTACCCACATTATAATCTACTGGTTTTATGTGCTTCTACGGAAAAAGATCCCTAAGGGATAGGCGTCCGTGCTAACTAATTCAACAATGTGCGAGTTACGAAAGGGTCCTGTCGAACTTGAAACTTTCTATCCTAACAACCACAGGGATACCTTTTAATAGGGATTAAGGCGCTACAGGTACACAAGTAGGTACGGTCGGTGTCAAAATATCAAGACGAACTGACAAAACTTTGTTTGTAAGTTTAGTGTTTATTTATTTATCACCTCGACCACCACCAACCTTTTATCGTCCCATTGCTGGGCGCAGGCCTCCTCTCATACAGAGGTAGTCCACAAACGCCAAGCAAAGGGGTAGGTTATAATCCTCGGCCTTCTGTATAACATGCCGCAGCGTATGTATGTGGTCTACTGTGCTGAAGCCCTTTCGGAAACCGGCTTGTTCGGAAGGCTGGAAGTCGTCAAACCTGCAGGCGAGACGATTCGTGAGGACTCTTGAAAACAACTTATAGACATGACTCAGAAGTGAGATGGGTCTGTAGTTTTTCAAAAGGGTGTTGTCACCCTTTTTGAAAAAGAGTACCATCACACTTCTGTGCCAGGCCTGTGGCGTTTTTCCCTTGACTATGTCGGAATTAAATAACTTCTGAAGGGCCCTAAGGATCGGTTCACCACCCGCCTTCAATAGCTCAGCCGTTATTCCGTCATCGCCCGGCGCCTTGTTGTTTTTAAGTTGTTTAAGAGCCAATCGAATCTCCTGCAGGCTGACGTCCGGGATATCTTCGGTGTAATGTCGGGTTAATCTTGCTCTAGGGTCTTCAGCAAGATTTAATGCGGGTTTTGTCGTCGAAGTGTAGAGCTGTCCATAGAAATTCTCGACTTCCCTCAAAAGCTCGGGCCCGGACGTTATGATCTTGCCGTCGTCAGTCTTCAGCTTGCTTAGCCGGCTATGCCCAATAGTCAGATCCCTAGCGAAAACTTTAGAGCCTCTGTTTCGCTCTATAGCCTCCGTTATACGCTCGGTATTATACCGACGTAGGTCGCGCTTCAGAGACTTTGAGATCTGCTTATTGAGCTGCGGGTATCTGCAAGCATCACTTGACGAACGCAAAACCATCTCACGTCTATCCTCCATGAGCTCGAGAGTGTAGTCCGAGAGCTTTTTAGTTCTATTTGTACGGCGGGTCTTAAAATACTTAGTCCCGACCGTACGGACAGCTTCTACAAACCCGTCATTGTATTCGTCCACGTCGCCACTTAGGCATTCGAAGCGATTTTGGAGCTCGAGCTGGAAACTTCGGAGTTAGTTATGGATCTGGATGGGTGCTGGCCGGAGCGTAGACTTCATCAGGCGAGATCTTACGGACACTATGTTCAATAGTGTCAACACCTAGCATTAATTGAGATGACTCTCAGCTCATTCCTCACTCACTTCACGAAGGTTTCACAGTACGATCGTTACAGAATCGCATTGCTGATATACGAGTAGGTACTGATTAGGGTCGTAGTCTCACGTGATGTGATCGTTAATCTTACCTTTGTTTGAGCTTTTATCGGCGCAGTTAAGTGAAAGCTCTTTGCCGCCTTTATAAACAACAAATGAATAGGTACAATTTGACGCATTCTATGGTTCTGTCTTAGTATGCTTGTTGGTATACATGCTCTTTACGCAAACTGTTGATCTCAGTGGTAGAAGCAGTAATCACCCACCAGACAAAGTCTTGCCGCCAAGCGCTTCGTCGTGTTCCAGCATGATGTCTGGTGAAGTCGTTGTGTTGCGATGCGCCAGATATTGTTTTGTCGGGAGTTTGGTCGTGGAGGGTCTCCAGATCAATCTCCCTCTAGCGCAGCATCGTTGGTCATTGCGTCACCTCGCGCAACTGCCGTCTTCCTTCCTATTCACTCAGTTTTTTTTTGTGTGAATAGGTTCTTAATAAACTAGCGCTCTTTACCATCAATGATTGCATCACTGCTTACCATCAGCGGGATTACGGTCAAGCACTAGTTTATAATTATACTATTCCGATATGAGAAATGACAGCTCACTTTACCTAGTCTTCATGTGAAGATTTTTATATAATAGGTGCTCTTGTGTGATATCAACTTTATTAAAAAAAAACCTTGATTGTTTTACTGGTGCGAACTTAAAACGATTCAGAGTAATCCCACTTCAGTAGCACCTCGTTTAAAAGCTATCTCAAGTTCTCGTCCCAGAAATGAAAAACACTAAAACAATATACAAAATTAAATAAAACATTTTCATTTAAATATGCAAAACGACAGCACTAAGCCCAGGCCTCAGGCCGAATATTGTCTACATTTCATGAATTTCTGAGTAGTTCAGATTTTTCCCGACCTCTGTGTAACTTTCATTATTTAGTTCAGTATCCACTTCATTTTAGTGGTCGAATTCATGAGTTATTTAACTTTATTCAGTTAACGAATAGAGTTAAAAAAAGGAGGTTTTAAAAGCTTGAAAAAATCAGATGGCTTTTAGAATGCAGTCTCTTCTTTCATTGTTAAACTGAATTGAAATTTCAACCATTCGTGCCTCATGCGATTGCGCTATTTGAATATACAACAATAGGTAAGTGCATCGAATTAAGGTTAATTAAACCAATGACTATTATCGTTCGCAATGAATACTATGTTACACAAGAAACTCAACTCTATCACGCACCTAATAGAGATTATACCGGACGAACTAATGTAGGTACAATCACGTAAATTGATAGGGATACTCTATATAAATGCACGCATATTAGCCGTATAATGTTGCGATTTATATAAGCACTTCATACGTCCGTACCAACATTATATCACGGGAAAAATAAGCGCCACGTTTTTGAAGTTAATGCACCGTATAACGTGTCGATAAAACTATAATGAAATAAAAATTGACGGCCGACATCGGAATGTTATTTATAATTTAATATAAAATGTTATTATGGAACTCCCACGCCGTAATATCCTATAAACACTGATATTTTAATAGCCTTTTTCTATCGGCCGGCCGTACATTTTCCGTACGCTTTATGACAGAGCTCCGAGTTCCCGCCATTTTTCGCTACATATTAGATACATAAAGAAAATATTTTTTATTCAGTACACTGTATTCTTTGTATTTTATTTAAATGGAATATTCGTAGTACATTACCGTAAGCTTAGCTGCAAAATATCCCATCCCATTATTGAGAGTACAAAGAATAAAAATATTAATTAAAGTGAGAATAAAGATTATTCAGAAAACAGATAATAAATACGATTATGCGGATATCCTATACCTGTGCCCAACAGTGGGACGATAAAAAGGTTGATAATGATGATGCGGATATCATCATCATGATCATCAATCTTTTTATCGTCCCACTGCTGGGGACAGGCCTCCTCTCATACAGAGAAGGATTGAGCGTAATTACCACGCTTGCTCAATGCGGATTGGTTTATGCGAATATAATAAACCATTAATAACGAAACCAAAATAAAACATGAACCGAGAAACAAATTTGGATGAGGCCAAAAGGCTGGTCTTCAAACGTCACCGTATAATAAAATTATCCCATCCCAACTCCAAATTCCCTTTTCCAATTACCTTAACATGAATTATTTACTGAACAATTTCAGTTTAACCTTTATAATTAGCAATGTTTATTAAGATGATATTAGCGCGGCACAAAGGAGAGATAAGTTGGTTATACATCATATAGAAAGGCTAATTTTAGTGAGGATGCCCGTTGTTTTGTGTCCACACAAATCCTTTGTAAGCCCAACAAAAGACGAAGATACGGTAATGCCTTCAGTACACAGTAATAAGAGTGGTGAGAACGGAAGTAGTGCTTTTAAGCTGAGCTTCCTTACAAGATTATACAACGTGTACAAAGGGCAGGTCATCTTTAGGTGATATCAAACAATATCAGAAGAGTTTCAACTCAAAATAAAATACACATAAAATTTATACCAAATTTTCGGTGTCGTGTGTTTCTTAAATTCAAATCGTAACAAAATTGGCACCACACTACATACGTTAATAACTACTCGTATGGTAGTATCTAACAGTAGCCAATCACAGGCGGTATTTTTACTCATAATTTCTTAACTTATAGATAGGATTAAAAAACATTTCCAATATCGTTTGATATCATGTAAAGATGCAATGCCCTTGGTATGTATATATCCTTTATCTTACACGTTGTATACCTAAGAAATATACAATATAGGTGCTTAGGATCTCACTCTTTCGGGATGCAAGCGTAATGTTAGCACAGAGATATGTATAGTAATATTGCTTCCAGAGAAATCGCGACGATTCACTGCAATACGTTTCCAGAGCTTAAACTGACTGGCAATACGAGTCACGTTAAACTATCAGATTCCAGGATATCAAAACGTCACAGTCATAAAATTGCGCAATGATTCACGTTGACTTTAATCTCCATCCTGCATCGGTCCATCAAAGTAGTTAGGAAACCATAACTGTATGTAGTGTTGCCCGCATCGGTCTTTATAAGTAGTTCTGGATCCTTTATGGACCAGACTGGGACGTTTACTGCAGTAGTTAAGAGGCCATAAATATGGTGCAGTTGTTTGCACAACATTAATACAATAATAACGTCTTGTGGATTGCTAACGATTCTGAAGAGAGCATCCTTTTTTACATGCTTTTTATTAGCTTCACTTGCATGTTTGCTTGCTTGTTTGTTTGTTTTCTGTACACGAATGTCCGATTTCTATACACTGATTGTTCTTTGATTTTTCCTCTTGTAGTTTTAATATGTAATTGTTTATATTATTAATTCAAAGCCTGTATTACACACTATGTAGCCAAGCATATTGTACGTTACGAAATTGTATCGCTGACAGAGGTGTTCGGCACTTGTACAGCTATACAGGAGCTAAACTTAGTATTCGGGAACACTGTTGGAGCTGCTGAACCTTGGACAATACTATCTTAGCATTGTGTAGATTCAATTTCTTACTATTGTATAATTGCATGGCAAACGTGTGAGCACAATGTACGAATGTGCTTTATGGCATTTATTTGTTGGGTTAGTCATTTTTATTAACTTGATTGTGCTCTGGCTGTTGAGAGTATGTCATGCTCACTCAAATGTCTCGCTGATGGTGGCGTGTGTGTTGGGTTATTGGGTTCCCTTCAATATGGTTGAGCTGAATGATGCTGATCCATACGTCATGTGTACGACCGACCTTGAAATAAATGATTTGATTTGATTTGGTTTGTCTGTACCTAACTCTTTGGACTACGAGTGAGCGGCTCATTACTGTAAAATGTCCCACCGTTTTCAATACGTTCTTTCGTTCGTTTTGTTTTTTTAAAGAATATAAAACTAAATAGTTGAAAATAAATATAGTTTGAAAAACTAAAAAGCTAGCACTAGCTTTTACAAAGTATCAAACTAAAAACTTAAAAATGATTTTTTAAAGAAGCGTGAGGCGCTTATATACAAAAATTATGGCACAAAGCGCCTCACGCTTTTTTTTAAATCATCATCCTTCTTTTTCTCATGTAGACAGTCTTCTGAGGGGTTAAGTTAACACTTGCCGCGGCTGTTCCGTGAATAGGTGGCTATTTTTTTTTTTTTAATAATTATAAACTAGCGCTTGACTCCAATCCCGCCTGATGTTAAGCAGTGATGCAATCGTTGATGGTAAAGCGTACTAGTTTATTAAGCCTATTCACTTAAAAAACTTAGGAATAGGAAGGATAACGGCAGTTGAGCGAGGTGATGCAATGTTAAATCCAAGACCAACACGACCAACGATGCTGCGCTAGAAGGAGATTGATCTGGAGACTCTCCATGACCAAACTCCCGACACAACAACATTTGGCGCATCGTACCCGGCACACATCGCAACACAACTGCTCAGACCCGTCCTCCGTACGGCTTCACCAGACATCATGCCGGAACACGAAGAATCGCTTGGCGGCAAAACCTTGTCTGGTGGGTGGTAACTTCTGCCGGCAGCCGATGTTATGGCTCACCACCTACTATCTTTACCGATACCCCTTCTCTGGCAGACAGGTTGCTAAAATCATCAGTACTCTTTGTGTATTCTTAATACTTGAATTTATAAATCAGTTACAATGGCTAATGCCTAGAAATGTAAATAACATTGCCACACTCAATCCCCTTTATTATAAAACAAGGATTTTGTTTAGACCAGATTTAAACCACCTAAATCTTTACTAATATTATAAATCGGGAAGTGAGTTTGTTTGTTTGTTCCGCTTTCACGCCGTAACTACTGAACCGATTGCTGTGAAATTTTGCAGACGTAAAGTTAGAAGTCCGGATTTAATAATAGGGTACTTTTTATCCGGGAAAAATTTGATATTGCCGAGGAAATTTTAAAAAGCGCGATATAACCGAACTCCACGCGGACGAAGCCGCGGGCGGAAAGCTAGTAGTTAATGAATTATGAACCTAACCATTTTAGTAATGCTGTTCTTTATATAAAAATGTCAGTTTAGTTCGGTACTAAGTGGTCACTTTAGTAACTTTTCATAAATCTAAATTAAGTTCGAAATACAAATACTGAATCAAAAGTTAAGGCTGGAACTAAAGTTAGTTTTCGTTTTGTAATAAGATGGAAATTGTCATTATTGAACTTATAGTTTACTAGCTTTCCGCCCGCGGCTTCGCCCGCGTGAAGTTCGGTTATATCGCGCTTTTTAGATTTCCCTCGGGAATATCAAGTTTTTCCGGGATAAAAGGTAACCTATGTTCTTTTTCAGGGTCTAAAGATTGTCTGCGCCAAATTTCATCAAAATCGGTTGAGAGGTTTAAGCGGTGCAGCGGTGCGGTGCGGTGTTAGCGGTGCGTAACGATAGACAGACAGACCGACAGACAGACAGACAGACAGAGTTACTTTCGCATTTATAATATTAGTATGGATGACAACTGACGTCCTTATACCTTCGAAGCATGACCAGTTAATCTGAAGGAAAGCGGATTATAGCACCGTTTACAGCTGCAATTTATTCTAAGATTTCATCGTTAATATCAACTCATTATACAATATGTAAAGAAAACCCTGTCCGATCCGTTAAGGTATTGTTAGGTATCGATAACTGATTCCACTAAAACCTACGAAGCCGAGCGAAACTTAACAAAAAATTCCCCTAAAAAAATATTATTTCGCAAAAGGACGTAAGTTAATACATGTGCGGTAGGAAATGTATGCGCGGGCGAAGGGGGGCAGAGCAAGCGACACGCAGTCGCATCGCTTATAATAATGCTGTCGAAAATGGGCATGTCACTTTTTAAAAAATACCAAATTTTGGGGAAGTTGGAATTAATTCGCGGAGAAAAGATTATTTCAAAATTCATTAGTATTGTTATTATGATGATTATGTAAAATTGCATATTTTATTTGGTCATGTGTTTACCTAACCTTTATTATCCTTATGGGTTGAACGGGGTTTCCTTTACATATTGTATATATTCTAAGTCAACAACTTTGTTGGAACAACCGTGTATACACAGAAGACTTATTTAGAGGTATATACGACTATTGTTCAGAGTATCAACAGACACTGTGTACAGGGTAATGCATTTTCGTAATTCCGCTAATGCTCGGGTGTCGTCCCTTATTATCTCACTCCGTAACGTGCGACCTTCCTCTCAACATGCGTCAAGGCCATAAAAGGTGTAAAGAGGTATATCCTGAATGCCTTGTTTCGGTTGATAATCCATACACAAAGGAAAGGAGGTGCGCTAATGTTCTTAGAGAAAAAGTCTTCTTTTTCTCTAAGAACATTTTATAATTGATTTATTATAAACTAGCTTTCCGCCTGCGGCTTCGCCCACGTGGGGTTCGGTTATATCGCGCTTTTTTTATTTCCCTCTGGAATATCAAATTTTTCCGGAATTAAAAGTACCCTATTTTTAAATCCGGACTACCTTACCCTTGACCTGGACCTTGCGTCTGTAAAATTTCAAAGTAATCGGTTCAGTAGTTACGGCGTGAAAGCGGAACAAACTCATTTTTCCATTTATAATATTAGTAAGGATGTTAAAAACAAAACAAAAACCTTGCAACCTGGCTATTGCTATTGCTTGTTTGTTTTTTTATTGTGCCTGTAATGATAGTTGATTACGAGTTACTAAATAAATATTTTTGAAAAAGCCACCTTCAACGTAAATAACGTAGGGCATTCACTTTAACAGTTCAACAGCTTAACGAATGGCCACTGTTCCTGCAACTACCCCACTGTAACAACTTAACTATTCTTAAATCCAGAGACTATTGCTTGAATAAGCAAACAACAAAATAACCATTAAGTTTGTTTCCTGTCATAGTAATCAAAGAAGAAACGACAAACTTTTTTTTTATGTAATTGTAAATTAGTGCTTGAGCGCGATCTCGCCTGATGTTAAGCAGTTATGCAGTCGTTGATGATAAAGCGCGCTAGTTTATTAAGGACCTATTCACTTAAAAAACTAAATGCTAAACCCAACAACACGGCCAACGATGCTCCGCCAGAGGGAGATTGATCTAGAGACCCTCCACGACCAAACTCCCGACACAACATTTGGCGCATCGTACCCGGCACACAACGCAAAACACACCCGTCCTCCTTACTAATGTAATAAACTATAAATACATCTTTTAAAAAAATAGAACTTTTTTTTTTTGTACATGCGAAACGCGAAACCCGTGTCCAGTATTTTTGAGTAAAGAATATGTATACAATTTCAAAATATATCATGAAAAATCACAAAGTTATGAGCTATTTATTAGTTATCTTACCTAGTTGACCCAACAATAATATGGTTAACGCACCGCTCGCCTGGCCGCGCATGCAGCGGGGAGGCCCTGTCTCGCGCGGCTAGTACTATGATCTAACGTCAGCTGAGTTGTGAGGTCGGTAACCACAGAACAACGTGAAAAAATATAACATGGTGTGAAAATTATTGGAATCGATTCAGTTGCTTATTCTGAACAAACTGTATTCAGATTTCCTATAAAGTAAAAAATTACATTTTATATGATTGACGTCTAAAAGTATTTTAAGAACAAGAAATAAATAATTTATGAAGTAGGTAATTATTCTTTGTAATAATTCATTCAGTCAAAAGATAAAATCACAATACACATAATGTATTAGGTTGCACTGTATCAAATAATTCGAATTAGAGCAAGGCAAAGGTCGAAATACCTCTATGAGGAATGTTGTTACGCTGCTTATTAGAACTTTGTTTGATACCAATATGATTACGCAAGTTATGTTTGTAAATGGGACACAGGGTCTGTAGACGGAGTAGAATAGGGATGTATCCAAGGTATGAAAATAAAAAAAAAAATTAGTCCGTCTTATAGATAATAAAAAAAAATTAGACCCGTATTTTTTATTTTGTCGAAATTACCAAAAACTACTGAGATATAGCGTATCAAAGTTACGGAGTGGGGGCTAATTACATCACGCCGTGTTATATTTTGCACCACGGCGTGACGTCATGCGACATTTCAAATCAATATATCTTCCTAAGTATTTAAATGAAAGAAAAAATAAAAAAATACGTGTTCAATATTTTTTATAAATCTATCTGATGGACATTAAATTATTTTTTAGGATACAAGCCAAGGCCCTGTTTGTAAAACCACACTCTGCCTACAAAGATTTGAAAATGGTATCCTAAGATCCATAGTAAACGCACCTTGGTTTGTTACGAACGCCGTAATACACGACTAACTACAAATACCATCAATAAACTATGAAATTGAGCGGTACAAGAGTAACACAAAGAACGCCAAATCTTGCATCCTAACCCAGTAGTTACTGAACTATGAAACCCAACCCCGATGGTGAAATACATAGTTGAAGAGGAACCGCCTTCTTCACCACAACACCTTTTGTCATGAAAGGAATTCGCTTGTTGTCCGCCGACCGATTATAAATGGAAAGAAAGGATGGAAAAATAAGGGCCATAAACTAAACTTTGATATGTCTGATATGTCGGAAAGTTTATGAAGAACGAAACGTAAGGTCATTTGTTATGAACAACTATGTTAAAAATTAAACAAACTATACTGAACTAAAACTATAATGTTTCAAGCAGAGTAAAAGATCTTAGTTTTCGGAGAGTTTAGTATCAGCAGCACCTTTTATCAAAATCTGGGTCACTGTTTCAATCCGTTGCTTCATAAGTTCCAATGTATATAATGTATATAATATAATATCAATAATATCAATGTATATATATATAATATCAATGTATATAATAATGGCCCACCCTGAATGTGATGTGTTTGCGGATGAATGGAAGAAGCTTATGCGTGTATGTTTGGTCTTCTGTGAAAGAAAGTATGCGAGAGAGTCCACTATTCCATGTGAGTTTTAGTGGTAGTTTTTAAGTTAATTAATGTAATTGGTTTTGTACCGTTTTAGCTAACTATAAATAAATAAAAAAAAAAGTTCTAAAATGCTGTCTAATCAACAATGTAAATAACGTAATAAATGTTGTTCAGAGTCCGCAATCTGAGTCACTGTGACAGAGACTGCTCATCCATCGCTTCATTAGTTCGAAAAAGCTGTCTCATCAAAAGAATAAATAAAGTAATGAAAGTTGTTGAAACACAAAAACGAAATTTAGTGTGTTTGCATGCAACTACCCCGCAGCTTATAGGTAAAAGAAGTTAAAGAGCTGAAGAGTTACAATAGATTAACCTCGGTGATAAAACACTTAAAAGAACGAGGAGTGTGGAGTCATGCGAAAAGACCGCATCAGGAACTCCCGCATCCGTGGCAGTCTCCATGTCCGTGACATAGCGGACAAACTGCAGGAGGGTCGCCTACGTTGGTACGGTCACGTCTTACTAAAGGCATGTTACGTGAGTCACAAATGTCTTGCCATGGTGCCTCCGCCGGGCCGGAACTAGCGGGGTAGACCAAAAAAGTGCTGGCTTGACGTTGTAAGAGATGACATGCGTGCCAACAATCTCACACCACAGGATGCTAAAGATCGCGCGAAATGGAGGAAATCGAGCAAAGAATGCGAACCCCAGGCTGCAGCGCGAAAGCCGCGGACGCAACCGGGTTAAACGCTGAGATGATGATTATGATGATAAAATACTTAAAATCCTTTTTCTTTTTAATCTGATTATATCTTTAACCAAGATAAACATGGGTTAAAAATCTAAAGAAATTAAAGCTATCACTAAGAAATTAAAATCCAATCACTCAAGATTTTCCGCTAGTACCTACATTATAAACGTAATTTTCCTTCTTTTTATAATTCAGTTTCACTTAGGTATACGTCCCATTAAAAGTTTCAAGTCCGCATTCCTAGCTCCGCAGATCTCTTGAAACCGGAGTTATAGTGGTGATTTTTCTAGCTTACTGTTGGAAATTTCTGTCATTTACCTCTTTATATTTTTGCGGTCTGCTGCGCTGTTGGATTTGAAGTAATTTAAGTACCTGAGCCGTTTGGAGAACTGCTCGGTTTTATTAAGGTCAGGAGAGTAAGGATCTTAATAAAATAAAAAAAACTTTAAAAGCATGCTTTTAAAAAGTATCAAACTAGTTAAAAATAATTTTTAAAAAAGCGTGATGCGCTTTGTGCCATAATTTTTGAATATTACGCACCTCACGCTTTTTTTTAAATTATTTTTAACTTTTTAGTTTGATACTTTTTAAAAGCATGTTTTTTTCGTTTTTAAAACTATATTTATTTTCAACTTTTTAGTTCGATATTCTTTAAAAAAAGAAAACGAACGGACGAACGTATTGAAAACGGTTTGACATTTACAGTAATGAGCCGCTCACTCGTAGTCCAAAGAGTTAGAGACGGACAAACAAACAAACAAGCAAACAAGCAAGCAAGCAAGTAAACATACAAGTGAAGCTAATAAAAAGCATGTAAAAATAGTGTTCTTTTTTTTAATAATTATAAACTAGTGCTTGACTGCTATCCCGCCTGATGGTAAGCAGTGATGCAATCTTTGATGGCAAAGCGCACTAGTAATGATGACTAGTAATGATGGCTTAAATTTAACACGAGTAACTCATCATAATTGTCTAGTCTTTTCCCAACTATACTGGGGTAAATATCCCGGTCTAACCGGCACCCTAATTACGTAACACACTATTATTATCAGATGGAATCATTTCGAAGCATATTGCTAATCCATTGCTCCGTGTGTTCGAAAATGAGTCTGCTCAACAACGTAAATAACGCAATGAATATTGTTGAACTGTCAAAATGATACTCATTGCTGCTGATAGTATTTTACCCAATTACCATGCTGATTTAACACGAGTAACTAAAGATATATTTTTAAATACGAATCCCCAATACTAATACTCAGAGGTGAAGGACTGACGGCTAAAAAATTTAAATCTAGTTCTAAACAAAAGAGCCTGAAAAAATCTAAAATCATAGTAAAATATATCTTCTACCCACAACAAAATGATACGGGTCACTTCAGTAATACACGTTTAGATCGTTCGCGGGAGGCAGTGCAGGTGCGGCCAGATTATAAGGCAGATGAGATCATTCCACGGCCAATTGCTGGCTCAATCGCCTCTCAATTAGGTAATTGTAGTTATGAACACGCTATGCGTCCTGCCCGCCTCCAACTGACAACAATGTAACTGCTTACTGCTCGATTACTCACCTGGTAGTACAAATTAACTTGTGTCATAGCTAAACAGCTGCGAGAGATGAAACATGAATTGAAACTGTATAATTTTGAGAAAGTATACGGATATACACATGGATATGGGAAGGCTTCTTGGGTAACAGATGTTTGAAAGAAAAAACAAACGCAAATAAATTAGAATAAGGATAGAAAGAAGGATGAGCCATGAGGTGGGGGTTTGCTTTATGATATCATTCAGAAATCTAATAATCTCATTCGTTACTAGGCAAAACAAAGAGGCGTCTCTCGTTTGTATTGGTCTCCCGGAAGTCGGACGAAAAATTATGATACTGAAATTTAAAGTATCACCCAATGAAATTCCCTAACTTTCAACAGATTCACACACAGAGATTCAAATTTTAAACAGATTCGTATCTGTTTTCTACATAGAGTTTGTATATACTAGTATACATGCTAAATCTATGATTTTGTTAGCTTACTTATTGTAATAAAAAATCGTTTGCAACATTCAATGTTGCTGTATCAAAAAATAGTGGTTCGATGGTGACACCATATTTGCTTGCAAGAGGAATGGAATATAAAAACTTTGCTCCTAGCTACCTTTGTAGACCAAAGGGCCTGTGTATAATTATAGGCCATTGTAACTTTAAAGTTGGTGTGTTCGGTCCCAACTTTATTGGAGAACTTTGACGTATTTTATGGCAAATATTTTGAACTCCACAAGTCAGTGTACTTTCCTTGGTTAAGGTGGACTTGAAGTACAACGTGAATAAACGGTATATAATTTGGTACGGTTTTTCGGAAACTTCTTTTGCGTTTATACTTTACATAGTTAATTATATGTGGCAAATACTTCTTCCGTGAATTTAACATTTTCTAGATTAGCTTCAATAATAATTCCATTAAATTCGCAAATGAGTCTTATAACAATTTTCATTAATTGTTGTGTTTTCCTTACTTACAGATTCTACTGGGATCTATGTATGTTACTACTGCTCGTGGCAAACCTGATCATCCTGCCAGTCGCCATCTCCTTCTTCAACGATGACCTCAGCACACGCTGGATCGCCTTTAATTGTCTTTCCGACACCATATTTCTTATAGATATCGTTGTTAATTTTAGAACAGGTATGTATTCAGAATTATTTACAAAGAACGTATAACAGATTATATTATATACTTAGTGCAATAAATTTAATTATGTTATTCTCTCATCTTTCCAGGAATAATGCAGCAAGATAATGCAGAACAAGTGATATTAGATCCCAAGTTAATAGCGAAGCACTATTTGAGGACATGGTTCTTCCTTGACCTCATCTCTAGTATACCACTAGATTATATATTTTTGATCTTCAATCAGGTAAACGTACGTTGCAATTTGGCCGTGTTGTTCTTATTACTATAGTTTTAAACTGTCTTTTATGTTGTTGATATTCTGTTTCAGCTTGGGTGTTCATTTGTTTTATAGACAATATGTTGTTGTTGTTTCCGTTCTGTTTTTTTTTCTCATTGTGAACTTTTACCCAACCGCCACGAGAACCTGTGCGTCATCGTGTATTAAATTTAGTATTTGTATTATCAGGGTCTAAGAAAACATGCAAAGGTTTGATTTTAGCACACCACTTTCATTCTCATCGAAGTCTGTCCTATTTAATTTTTTATAATTTCGACGCACTCAGAAAATCACCCGCACGTCATCATCAGTAACCCATATGATTTCTCGATGTTGTTCTATTCTCCGCTGTGTAAGCGACATACGTATCCGATTATGTGATCGTATGGGATACTTAATCCTTTTCTAAAAACATTTAAAGATTTTACTCAGCACTATTCAACTTATTGCACGAGCTATTCTAAAAATGCTTTCCACTAAATTGCACTCTGTTGTTCCAAAGGTGTTTATTGTATATCTTTAGAATTTGGTACTTAGGTATATACTGTTGTATTTCCTATTCTAAGATCTACATTGGTCACATGCACGTCGTCTTCTTTCTACCTCCTAATATTTGGTTTCCTATCTTCAGAGTTGTGTACAGCATGGTCTCAAAGCTTCCTATTGTAACAATTACCACTTCTGAATAATTTAGGTTTCCTATTTATCATATTTATAACATGTCTTTGGTTTTATACTTATACGTATATATTTTTGATTTTGCCTTTGGTTTTAATTTTATAACAGCTACAACACGACCAAATTGTAATATTAACAATCTACACTAACATGGCTAAATGGCCCTCTATATTACTTATAAATTGCATCAGTACTGAAGCTTAATATTGGCATATTGATTATCCACAGAAGGATACTTACCAGCCTGTTTTTTACATACTATACAGCTTTCACTAATAAATAATAGACAATGGCGCCAATTCTCTTATTCACAAACTAAACTAATTTTACGGTAAGTGCAACTATTTCATTAAGAAAAGGATAGAAAATAAGATTGTAGTTTAATACCTGTCAAATTAAGATACTCCATAGACAGTTTAGATGCGATTATAAACATGGCGACCAAAAATACTTCAATCTACATCAGGAGCAGACTAATTTGACAGGTCCAAACTAACATTTTATCTCCTGTCCTCTTCTTAATGGTATAGATAGAAAACGATGCCTGAACTTAAATTTAGTCTAGTTTGTGAACAAGCTAATCGGGGCCAGTATCCCCCACTTGAAACTGTACTAAAATTGTAAATTTTAAAAACATAATTATAACATGTTATTATGCTTCAGCACTTTTCTTTGGCTGACAAAATCTTTCAAGTACTGCAATTATGCATGTCTTCAACACTTCGTCTGTAAAAACTGAATAGGTATAGCGTCTAGATACGATGCTCTGAGCTGAATGAACTTGTTTTAGAGCATCAATATGCCAATCATTGCCATTTAAATCGTGTGTTTTTGTGTTGACAGGACTTTAGTGAAAGCTTTCAAATTCTTCACGCGGGTCGTGCACTAAGGATACTTCGGTTAGCAAAACTACTATCTCTGGTGCGGTTGTTGCGGCTGTCCAGGCTCGTCCGATATGTATCACAATGGGAGGAAGTATATGTAAGCCATCATGCCCTTCTGACCCACATACTATGGGTTGCCCCTAACTACTTGCCACTAACACTGCTCTAATATACATTACGCTCACATTTACTAACACGACATGAAATACGCTACTAAAACTTATTATAATATTGGATTAATTATTATTTGCAATGAATAATGAAATTTTCTAAATTTGATCTATTATAATATCTTCTGATTGGCTACTACTGTACGTGATTTTTATGAAAATTGTTGTGATAATGATGAGTAATAATGTTAACTGTTTTAGCGTAGTGATCCTAATGACGTAATATGGAGTTTTGTTGTAATCCTGTATTATACCATTGTCCCGCCCCCACTGTATGTGAGCCCCACGTCCCGCTCTGCACTTCTCTACTGCTTCTCTGCAAGCTTCTTTCTGCCTGAGCACGCTCTCACTCGTGAAGTCTGATCTATCTCTTGTTTCTGCGCCCGCGCCGCGAACCACGCCCGCGACGTGTCCGCCGACCCGAACCGTCCCACACTTGCCAACATGACATATTATTTGCCAAAATGTTAATATTATGTTGCCGCTTTTATAGCTTCTAGTACTACTCGTGCATTGAAGCTGACGTTCTGCAAATACATAACAAAATTCAATAAACGTCATGAAAAGTTTCCTCCATGAGTAGTCTTACGCGATCAATGATGTCAAACGCCTTCCGATCCAAATACCTGCTTGTTCAATGAAAATGAGCACGTAGTTTCCGAATAATATGTAGACCTTTAGGGGAAAAGCAACTCGCATTCCGAGAATCACACCTCGCCTCATAAGAAGCAAATGAAACAAATCATTACCAGCAACTGTTGCATAACATTAGAAAGTTAGAATTGGCAACACAAAGAGTAGGTAGTGGTTACGTCCAAACAACGTACAACCAACGGTAACGAAGCGGAGAGTCAGTGAGAAGTGGAGTACGGGGAGGGTGTGGCGACGACATCGCAGTGACGGTGTTGTGTGCAGATGAGCCCCGCGCCGCAGCCGCGCGACGAGCCAGGCGACGCGGAGAGCGGCTCGCGCGACCTCGCCTCGCAGGTGCAGCATGCCCCGCCGCGCGCTAGCGCATCCGTAGGGGACTAGCCCGCGTCCACTCGTCTCGGTGTTAGTGCATCCTGTGTGTGCCTGCACGCGCCCCAGCCCCGCCCCGCACACCTCGCGCGACCTTTGCCCGCCGACCCCTCCGCGCTTCGGGCGCGCCTGGCTCTCTTCCTACTATCTCGTGTTTCTCGCTTGTTTTCTAGATCTTGCAGAATCTTCAAAAAAAGCGCACGGAACGGAGGGGACGTCTCAGCTCCGACGTTGCCAACAAAAAGAAGGGTGGCACCAAAAGCAATCTAATCTTCAAGGTAACCAGGGTCGGCACGAGCCGGCGCGCATGTGCTCGTTCGCCCGCTTAGCATGTTGCCGGCGGCGCCACCCGGCGTCCCTTAGTCCGCTGCGTTCGCTTCGCTTTCTCTCTTTCTTTGGCGTTTCTGTTTCCAACCCTCGTCCCGCCGGCGGCCGCGCGGGCTGAGGCGCGCAGGGTGCGGTCGCGCGACCGCGCGGCGGCCGCGGCCGCGCGACCGACACCACGCCGCCACCACGCATGCTCGCTCGACAACTCGTCTCACGCGTCCATATTTATTTCTCACTTCTTTACGACTCCATCGGTAGAGAATCATCGCGATGCTTGACCTCGAGCGTCCTTGTCGCGCGCAGTCCGCACGGCTTCCTTTAGAGGCGACATCACCTCTGTTGCTGACCTCGTTAATTTAATTTCTTCTCTTTCCAGTTCCTCAACATGGCTTCAGTTTTCATGCGGATATTTAACCTAATCTGCATGATGTTATTGATCGGACACTGGTCCGGTTGTTTACAGTTCCTCGTTCCGATGTTACAAGGATTCCCACCAAACTCTTGGGTTGCAATAAACGAACTACAGGTCAGTATGTTATTGCAAATTTTAAACACTCAACTGTGCTCTGAAATCTTGAAATAAAGGAAAAACAAAAAGACAATGCAATGCAATAAAAAGGTACCGCTACAGAAAACTTCAACTCTGCGAGTTGAATAAGTACTTTAACAATGCTTGTATGTAAACACCTCTCTTGTGTGAACACGAAAGTAAACAGAAATATCAGAACTGTCTATAAACAAGAAATGATTAAGCCAATTGAATCTGCGACCACTGTTGTAAAATTGACTCAGTTAAAATAACCACATAAAATAACGGGAAATTATCATGACTTTCCAGGAGGCGTTTTGGCTAGAACAGTACTCGTGGGCGCTGTTCAAGGCCATGTCACATATGCTGTGCATCGGGTACGGCCGCTTCCCGCCGCAGTCGCTCACCGACATGTGGCTCACCATGCTGTCCATGATCTCCGGAGCTACCTGTTACGCACTCTTCCTCGGTCACGCCACCAATCTCATCCAGAGTCTTGACTCTTCACGGAGACAGTACCGAGAAAAGGTATACCTGCAACTCTTTTACAGCATCCTTTGCATAAAACCAATCACCATTTTTGTTGATTTTTCCTCTTAACCTTTTTCTAATGTCGAAGATAAATCGTTATGAACACCTGCAGAGTCTACTCCTAAGTCTACTTTACGAAGTTTCATTGAGAGAACTTCTGAATAAGGATTCCATGATAAGTCTTGAACTGGATCATTACCTACATCAGAATCGTACATGCATGTGTTTGACTAAATTTTCTATGTAATATCCCCATCTAATAAATCGATCACTAAAGCCTTCATTGCCTGTTTCAGAGATTAGACGTGAGTACAAAGAGAATGTTTGTTTAGTGTTTCACTGGTTGTTATTACAGATTCAATCATCTGCACCAATACTCATGTCTCCCATCAAAATAACAATGTCATTATTTCGTACATTTCACATATATTAACGGGTGTTCATAACTGTTTACTTCCATGGGTACTAACTGCTGGACTCTGTTCCTTAGGGTTATAGATGCGTGTATTGTTGATGAATCGGTTTGTAGGTGTGTAGTTTGTTCTTCAATATAAAGTGAAGTTGTCGCTAACAGATCGTGGTTTTTCACGCTGCATGATTTTATATTTGCTATAGGCGTGTGTGATTCACGACATTCCACTGTTTCGCGTTTTATAGCTTCATGTGTACGTATTCCAGGTAAAACAAGTGGAGGAGTACATGGCGTATCGGAAGCTACCACGAGAGATGCGACAGCGGATCACGGAGTACTTCGAGCACCGGTACCAGGGCAAGTTCTTCGACGAGGAACTAATCCTGGGCGAGCTGAGCGAGAAGCTGCGGGAAGACGTCATCAACTACAACTGTCGCTCACTCGTCGCCTCCGTGCCCTTCTTCGCCAACGCCGATTCAAACTTCGTGTCCGACGTTGTGACCAAATTACGTTACGAAGTCTTCCAACCTGGTGAGTTTTTGTGTTTATCGGAGAAAACACTAGCAGAATATTTACAAAACACTTATAGGCAGCAGTTTCGCTTACGTAGAGGTCGGTAAATGATGCCACTGGAAAGTATGACCAGCACAATACTATCAGTTGGAATAATTTCGAAGCAAATTGCTAATAATCCATTGCTCCATGTGTTCGAAAATGTGTCTGCTCAATAAAGTAAATAACGCAATCAATGTGGTTGAACTGTCAAAATGAAACCCATTGCTACTGATACTGTGTTACGTAATTAGCCTGCAGGATATTCAACGTATTTCTGACCAAATCGGGGTCCTAGTCTATCCGTGTGCCTTTTTATTGAAATCCATTGAGTCATTAAGGTCTGACTCAATTACTTTCATATGAATTAGATTTTGATAGGTTTCGTTTATATAAAAACAAAATTTTAATGTATCCAATTTTATGATTTCAGGTGATATCATCATCAAGGAAGGAACCATTGGGAGCAAAATGTATTTCATCCAAGAAGGCATCGTGGACATCGTCATGGCTAACGGAGAGGTGGCCACGAGTCTGTCAGACGGTTCCTACTTTGGTGAAATCTGTCTTCTAACGAACGCTCGTAGAGTGGCCTCCGTCCGCGCTGAGACGTACTGCAATTTGTTCTCCCTGTCCGTGGACCACTTCAACGCCGTGCTCGACCAGTACCCGCTCATGCGAAGGACCATGGAAAGCGTTGCGGCCGAACGACTAAACAAGATAGGGAAGAACCCTAACCTGGTGGCGCACCGGGAGGACGACACCACATCCGAAGGCAACACCATCAACGCCGTGGTGAACGCGCTGGCGGCCGAGGCCGAGCACGTGAGCCTTTCGGACGACAGCGTGGCGCGCCTGTCGGAGCGCTCGCTGGGGCTAGCGCTGCAGCCTCTGCAGGCCGCGTCGTGCCGCATGGCGGGCGTGGCGCTGCCGGGGCTGGGCGTAGCGGCGCAGCTGCCGCGACCCAAGTCCGAACACGACTTCAGCGCCGCCGCGCCGCTGTCGGCCGGCAGCGCCGCCTTCCACAAGTCCGATGCGGGCATCGCGCCCTGACGCCGCACGCTGTGCTAGTGCGCGAGATAGCAATACTAGGCTTAGTGCGAGCGTCCCGCGGCACGCTCGCTAGTTGTAGCGTAGACACGAGTATTATAGCTGCGACTTCGCCGGGCGGACTCCGCGCCGCCCGTTGAATCTCATTTTGTGATCTTATACTTAATTCTCCTGTGTTATAATTTAGGTTAAATTTTATATCATTGACGCTGTGAGGAATCGATGAATACGTGACGTATTCCGATTGTATAGATATACCTGTTATATATTGAAGAATGATACTATTGAATCTTTATAGAGATACCTTGCCATTAAAAGAGGAAATAATTATATAGACTAGACTGAAATGTAAAGATATCACTATTTTATGCTTTGTTGGCGTATGAAATAGACCTCTATTGTTGATGCGGAATATTCGATCGCGAAGTTAAGTACGAAGTGTATTAAACGTTCCTGATTATCACGATTCAGAGATTATTATATTGGAAGCCCTTTAATTATAAAGTTGGATCGTGGGAGGGGGTACACGTGGAGTGAGGCGAGAGAGCGCGGGTGTTCCGTGCCGCCTCACGCACCGGACACAGCGTCAACGAGACGAGCAGGCGCGCGGCCTCGGCACTGTCGCATGTCGCCCCGATCTGCATCGGCAACTGTCGTCGTCGTCGGTGCATTTTAGCCATGGCAGAAGCGGTTATGGTCACCTAATCTGTATTCGAGATTTATTTGACAAAATTGTAAACAAATACTAAAGAATAGTTCATAGAAAATATAACTTCTACAGTTCAGTTAATGCTTCAAACATTTCTATAACTTTTTAAACAGTCTCTCTGAAATCAACTTAATAACCATTGAAATAAAATTAATATATATTTGTTTAACTTTAATTAATATCAATTTAAATCGACTGTTCATTATTTACAGATTCTATGAGAACCCTTCTCTGGCTCACTTCTAGGTGAAGGCCTTCCATCTTTCCATCAGTGTCTCATGCACTTGCTCACGATTTTGATAGACGTGGCCTACCGCTACCCCATCTTACAGACTCAGGGCACCAATTCCGTGCCATTTGAGCTCGTAGTTTCTCCAACATGCGACAGACATACCAGCTCTATTTGAGTTGTGCAGAGTTTAAATACCTTTTACATCCTGAATGTCTATCAATTTCGTCAAAATTCTTCATGAATGAAAACGGATACATAGTTTTATTGTTAGAATCTCTACCAAGAGATATTATGGACATAGCAATGACCACTATTCGCTGTTGCCATGCTAAAATGCTCCAAAAATAGTATGTCGTTTGCACGGGCCGAGAGCGCAAGCCGCCGGCGCCGCGGCGCCACTGCACAAGCGACGCACAACTGAACAGAGCCTCACGCGCGATTCCAATAGCACACAGTTGCTTTCTTCATTTAATTATAAGTAGTATCTACCGAATAATCGGCATAATTAGCGCAAACAATTCTCTCAGTTTCTTAAGTAGAGGTGGATCAGTAGCGCTTCGAATCTTTTGAGAGTCGTTTCTGTATGTAAATATTGTAATATCGAGGTTTGCCTTAGCGCGGGTCGTTTGAGCGGAGTGTTAGCGGGCGCTCGTTCGAGCGTCAGAGTCAATTATCCGAGCGCTCGCATTGCGCGACGGACGTTCGGCTCTCGATGCACTACTACACTTCATACCTTGTTTTAATTGTAGGTGAAAATAATTTATTGTCGATAGTGATCATTTCGTAGGAGTAAGTAGGCCGGAGCGTTAACAAATTCGGACGAATTACATTATGTGATAGAGCAGTGGTTGGCTGCGTGTGCCTCGCGGCCGCCGGCTCGGCGACACTCAGTAGATAGACCCGTAGATAGCCAAGTTACCGCATGATACTGATTCTTTGACATGAACTTACTATCGTTTGAATCTTTCGATAGCCACTTTAGTTACTTCTGGCGATGGCTTACCGCAGACGCTTATACATTTTTAAATAACTTAGCCTAACTTAGGTACTATTTATTATAATGAGCGACATATCCTAGCGAGGCTCAATCCAATATTAATTCTGTCGCCGAGCCAACGGCCGCGCCGGCGTCGCAAACTTGGGCACGAATCATCGTTGACTAATTCTTATAGTGTCATGACAATTTGTAAAGAAGGTTTTGCAAATGTTGACTTTTTAGCCAAAATATAGTTAATGAATGACGAACCAATACGCAGTAGCTTACTTGTAGATGAACGCAGCCTAGTTCTCAGTTTTGGCGACAAACACCAATAGATACTTTGTACTCGTAAGATATTTATACAATACATTGGTCTTAGCAGAGTGACTATCTGTCAATTTATCTACAAAGAGATATATAATTGCGTTTCATTCCCAGAAGCATTTATTTGTTGTTGTTTTATCTATCAAACATTACCGCTTTTGTAAATTATATAAATTTTATAGAAGAGATCTATTTTTATTGTGAAGTTGATCTACTGGATAAGTAAAAACCTATATAAAATTTATTTCTTTTTAATCTGAACTGTTATTTGTTAAATATTTTAATAATTTCTGGTAACTATTGTCACCAAAAGTGCTCATCGCTGTCAAGAAAATTAGAGAAAAAATGCATTAAAGAATGAAGAAAACGGCTCTGTTGTTTGAATTACGTCTATGATTTACTTATCGAATAACTCTCCTATACCACACCTACCTACAATCCACCATCTATCTCGACAATAGGGATGTATCTAAAGTATGAAAATAAAAAAATAATAATTAGTCCATCTTATCCATACTAATATTATAAATGCGAAAGTAACTCTGTCTGTCTGTCTGTTACGCTTTCCCGCTTAAACCTCTCAACCAATTTTGTTGAAATTTGGCACAGATAATCTTTAAACCCTGAGAAAGAACATAGGCTGCCTTTTATCCCGGAAAATTTTGATATTCCCGAGGGAAATCTAAAAAGCGCGATATAACCGAGCTCCACGCGGGCGAAGCCGCGGGCGGAAAGCTTGAAGAAAGAAGACCCGTATTTTTTATTTTGTCGAAATTAACAAAAACTACTGAGATATACCGTATTAAAGTTACGGAGTGGGGGCTAACTACGTCACGACGTGATATATTTTTTACTAGGGTTGTAACGGAGCTTCGCCTCCGTTTCCGTTACTACGGAAGTTCCGCAAGAAATCGTATCTTCGCTTCCGCCTCCGCCTCCGCACAACTTTTAGCGGAGTTATAACTGAGGTTTATTTACGTATTTATGCAATAAATAAATAGTCCGGCCGCGTTTGACCGCGAAATGGTCAAGAATCAACTAGTGCGAGGCGGGAATGCGGCAAGCACAATTTGTTTCTCCTTAATTTTCATTACAAGAAAGTAATATTTTTTTACCAAGTATACTACTATTAATGTACGTATTTAAAATAAAAAATTTGTTTTAATTAACCATAAATTTCAATTTTGTCTATATGTACTTTCACCTTCGCCTCCGCCTCAGTTAACCTCCGCATCCGCGGAGGTGAGACTCGTCGCCTCCGCATCCGCCTCCGCCTCCGCTAACAAGCCTCCGTTACAACCCTATTTTTTACCACGGCGTGACGTCATGCGACATTTCAAATCAATATATCTTCCTAAGTATTTGAAAGAGAGAACGAACATTAAATTATTTTTTAGGATACAACCTAATAGTTATAGTCCCCAATTATAATATACATCGACTATCATGGGTCTGGTCTTATCATTGTCACTGTCACTTAAGTGGCAGTGGGCCGGACTCGTTGCCCGTAGGACCGATACAGGACGACAGGACCGATGGGGCCGACGCGTTCTCGAGTGGTGACCATGCACAGGAAGACGGAGCGTGTGTGGGCCCCCGGCAAGGCGGACCGACGACCTGGTGAAGGTCGCGGGAAATCACTGGATGCGAGAGGGGCCGGACAGATCGTCGTGGAGATCCTTGTGGGAGGCCTATGTCCAACAGTGGACATCTTTCAACTGAAATGATGATGATGATGATCAGGGGGTCTTTTAACTCAAACATTCGGATGGTATTTCCACTAAGGTCGGTTTTTTTATTTGTAGTTAACCTCAACCAATTGTTAAATTAGAACTATGGGTTAATTTTTTTGCAAAATGTGTTTTTAGATCCATTTTTAGTTTACCTAATGGCCACTAATAGTTATTTCCGATTATTCCAGTGTAGTAACTACAGTTATCAATTCGAATAAAAATTGTTTAAAGCATCACACAACTCCATGATTTAGATTTGTAAACACAAATGAGGAACACAACCCAATGGAACAACCGACCTAAATAATAATGTAGGAATTACAGTACCTTCTTCTTCTTTTTCCTGTACCTCTTCAATCCTGAAGGTTGGTCGTCAGCTTCTTGTACTCGGTATTGTCAACCGTGAGTCGGAACAGTTTTTCGACTGAAGTAATGCCGGTCCAATCCCTGATGTTACGCAGCCACGACTTTCTCTTTCGTCCAGCGCGCCTTTTTCCTTCTACCTTGCCCATCATAATGAGTTGGAGTAGCGCATATCTACCGTGTCGGAGCACGTCACCGTGATAATCTATTTTGCGTTTCTTTATGGTGGGCAACAACTTTCGAGGCATTTGAACGCGCTGAAGGACGGTGTCATTTCTGACCTTTTGGGTCCAGCTTATGCGTAGCATACGGCATACAGCACCACACAACGGCATACAGTACCTACCTACCTAATAAAACAAAATGTGAAAATGAAATTCGCGCTAGGACCAAATCCACATTCAAAAGGAGAGCATTTTTCTCTATCTGAATTTTTTTTTATATAGATAAGAATATAAACACAATTAGCAATTAATAAAAAAAAATATTTGTTATTAAAATAATTATTTATATTAAAATTTTTGATTGGAGGTCAAATACATAGGTAAGTATACTGAATATACTACTAACACAGACAAGCCAATCACATCCAGTACTGATTTATTGGCTTCTACTTCACCTCAGCTCTTGGTCGACAAAGTAAACAAGTTCTTTGCCAAAATCGGGAAGGAGCTTGCTGATAACTTTTCTTGTCCATCTGGTGAACATAAAATTCCACCAAACATTGCTTCCTCACCTTTTCCACATCCTCACCTTTACAGTCATTCGTCATGTTGGACACCGATGAGGCAGAAGTCGGGGAAGTACCAATATCACTGAGTCAGATTCTGCTATAGTCTGGGACAAAATTTCAATAAAGTTTTTAAAACGCTATTCATTGACAGTAGTCGCCTTACTTACACATATTTTTAATATCTGGTTTCATTACGACACCTTCCCCTTATACTTCAAGAAGGCCATCATACACCCAATTCATAAAAGTGGGAGTAAAAAACTTGTAAATAATTATCGACCTAATGTAGTATTACTTTCCATTTCTAAAATTCTAGAACGCCTAATCAACAAAAGACTTGTGACTTGCATGAAAGATAAAAAGCTTTTACCTCCCGCCCGACCAATTCGGCTTTAGGCGCAACAAATATTGCTATCGCGCTACTCGGAGTGCTGTATTTGAGCTAAATTATCATGTTACAAAAAATATTGACAAGAAAAAGAATGTATTGTCAATATTTTTGGATTCAAAAAAGGTATTCGATACGGTTTCTATTTTTGACTTAACAATAAAGCTAGAGGAACTCGGTATTCGTGGCCTGGATGTAATGTAATGAAGTGGTGATGGATTCACTTAACATTTTTAGGCACTTCCTTCAAAACAGAACTCAGTGTGTAAAAATTTAAGATTACCTCAGCAGAGACGAACCAGTGACATTCAGCGTTCCCCAAGGCAGTGTGCTTGGCCCCACCCTGTTTCTAATTTACGTCAACCAACTATGTAATTTGAGTCTGGAGAGTGGAAAAATCGTGGCGTTTGCTGATGACACCGTCCTCACCTTCGCGGGCGACACTTGGGATGACACCTTTGATTCCGCACAAAAAGGACTAAATGGTGTTCTACAATGGCTCAAAAGACGCATTCTCACAATCAATACCAACAAAACTAAAATTATTACGTACAGCTTACGAAATTCCACCCAACCTCCAAGTTCATACGCCTTAGTAGCGCACTCATGTTTACTGTATGGCACTGGCACGGCGATATATACATGCCCAGAATTAGAAGGTTGTCGAAACATCAAATATCTGGGTGTGACTCTTGATGATGGCCTCTGCTTTACACCTCATATAGAGTTACTGACAAAAAGAATCAGAAACCTGAATTTTGTTTTTAGTGGTCTTCGTCACATCGCAGAACCTCTAATTGTACATATTTTGCTCTCTGTCAGTCTCTCTTAAGGTACTGTATATGGGCCCAAGCCCTGGACTCCTTGGAGCACCACCCCAAGTGGTGCTTCCAAAATGGTACTTTTGAAGCTTGAACGAGCTCAGAGAGCCGTGCTGAAAATTAGTACCTTTCGGTCCGTCCTTTTCCCAACTGAAGAACTATATACCTAGGTATTGGAAACTCCTTACAGTCAGAAAATTATTTGTACTGCACGTACTACTACATCAGCATCAAAGAACGTAATATGAAATAATCACCACAAGACGTAAAGACAAGGTTTGCCAACTCTTCCGCTGTAAGTACTCCTTTACAAGAAGATTTCCCTGTTTCCAAGGTCCTCATCTATACAATAGTCTTAACAAAATATTGAACTTGTACTCATTCCCTATAAAACAATTTAAAAAGAAAATTAATAAGATCTATCATTTCCTAAATAGTTTGTTTATTTCTAACTATTTTATAGTTTGTTTTGTGTTTGTTTTTTTGTTTACGTATGCCTATGAGTCCAAGGATTCCAAGGAGTCCTGGGAGTCCAAGCAGACCAGGGAGTCCAAGTAGTCCAGGGTGTCGAAGGAGTCCAAGGTGTCCAAGGATACCAGGAGTCCAAAGATTAAAAAAAATCCAAGGAGTCCAAAGAGTCTAAGTAGTCTAAGAAGTGCAAGGTGTCCATGAAGTCCAAGGATTCCAAGGACTCCAGGGAGTACAGGGTTTTCAAGGAGTCTAGGGTGTCCAAGGAGTCCAAGGAGTACAAGTTTCCAAGGAGTCTAGGCTGCTCAAGAAGTCCAAGGAGTTCAAGGAGTCTAAGGTGTCCAAAGAATCTAAGAAGTCCAAGGTGTCCAAGAAGTCCAAGATGTCCATGAAGTCCAAGGTGTCCGAAGAGTCTAAGAAGTCAAAGGTATCCAAGAAGTCCAAGGTGTCCAAGAAGTCCAAGGTATCCAAGGAGTCCAAGGAGACCATAGAGTCCAAGGAGTCCAGGGTGTCCAAGGAATCCAAGGAGTCCAGGGAGTCCAAGGATTCCAAGGAGTCCAGGGAGTCCAAGGAGTCCAGGGTGTCTTGGACACCTTGGACTTCGAGGACACCCTGGACTCCCTTTACTCCTTGGAATCCTTGGACTCCTTCATGTTTGTAAATAAGTTTAATCTACCTACACCATGTAATGTGCCGGGTAAAACCCGTGATGGCTCGAGTCTTGGGACATAGGCGAACTGCCAGTCGCGCGAGTCCAGTCGACTTCATTTCTCGGCAGACGATGTTTTCAATTTAGTTAAAGACATGAAACGTGACAAATGCCTAATCACGACGGACTCAGCTTTCAGGACATTTTGTTTGCGGGGCCATTGTTGTTTGATACTTTTTTACATTGATTTTTATTTTTTTACATTTCCATTTCAATGATTTTTTTTTTTTTTTTTGCTTTGCTGGTATTTTGGCGTAGTAGCTGGCATATGGTAAATAATGTTATTGTTGTTGTATTTTCTTGTGTTCATCACTATACATTGTATTGTATAAAGTATTTTATTTTTTATGAACAAACAGCTGTGCTGCTGGGGAGTTTGTTCCGCCACTTCTTCCCAGCGAAAGCACTAGGAACTAGGAAGTGTCGATGGGTGGGCGTTTTGTGGGGGACTGTCTTATGTTAGATTGATGTTCAAAAAGTGCTGATTCTCAGCCTAATTTCAATAAATGACCTTTGATTTTGATAGTGTTGCATCATTTTTTAATGTTTGTATTAATCACAATTATTTACCACATAATTTTATGAGGATTACAGTGATGGTCTAACTGTCGGCCAATCTCATTAGCAACAGTGCTTTCAACAAAGCGGCTCATTTCTCAACATTTGAACGAAGTTAACATTCCGATAAATGATGCGCAGTTCGGTTTTCGACTATGTGACGTGTATGTCAACCGATTTAGTTGTATTTGCTCATAAAAATACTGTCCAGACTCCAAATCTGAAAAAGCTTCGGATCCGACTGGGATTAACGTTGAGATGATGATGCTCTTAAAAATACTGTACATAATAATATATATCGCGCAAAAGTCGAGCCTTCGATTCTATTAATTATGATATACTAGCTTTCCGCCCGCGGCTTCGCCCGCGTGGAGTTCGGTTATATCGCGCTTTTTAGATTTCCCTCGGGAACATCATATTTTTCCGGGATAAAAGGTAGCCTATGTTCTTTCTCAGGGTCCAAAGATTGTCTATGGCAAATTTCATCAAAATCGGTTGAGAGGTTTAAGCGGGAAAGCGTAACAGACAGACAGACAGACAGACAGACAGACAGACAGACAGACCGACAGACAGACAGACAGAGTTACTTTCGCATTTATAATATTACTATGGATTATGGGATAAAATGCGCAATACAAGAGTGCCCCAAGACATTATAAATGTACTGGAATATTAGTACGACGATCAAGTTAACCAAATTAGGGTATGGGGCAGTGCAGTAGTATTCTAAACCCTACAGACTGACTTTTGCCGAGCCGCTCCGGAGTCGGATGAAATGTTGGCGGCAGAAGCGTAAACAACCTGGTCCTGAGCTATGCAGACGATGTGGTGCTGCTCAGCCCCTCGGCCAATGGTCTCAGATTATTGTTAGAGATTTTTGAGCGATATAGCTGATCATCGAATCCATACTAATATTATAAATACGAAAGTAACTCTGTCTGTCTGTCTGTCTGTCTGTCTGTCTGTTACGTTTTCCCGCTTAAACCTCTTCACCGATTTTGATGAAATTTGACACAGACAATCTTTAGACCCTGAGAAAGAACAAAGGCTACCTTTTATCCCGGAAAAATTTGATATTCCCGAGGGAAATCTAAAAAGCGCGATATAAGGGACCTCTAGCCAAAAGCTAGTGATCTATAATCATAACAAAAAACGGAAGTTACGATTTTTAAATATGGAAAGGGCCCTGAGACTGATTACCCATTAACTTAAATAAGTATACCTACACTAAAAATTGTTAGCGTCTTTATGTATTTTGGACATATATGTATTAAATGAATAGCTAACGGACGACAATTATCTGGAACGGCAAAGAAGGGTCATTGTTTGCAGAAGCAACATGCTTGCAAGGCGATTTGCACATTCTTCACCTTCTACACCAGCCTTACATACTTTTAGCATACTTTTTCACATTCTACATCAGCCAACTATGGTACTAGTACACGAGGAGAGCCTACAGCTCACTGAGCTCACTTCGTGTACAGTACAATAATGCGTTTCGGCCTTTCGGACCATGTTTACCCTACATTGGCGGTGTAGCGCGTTCTTTGAGAACCGAGTGGGCGGATTATTCAATCTGAACATTGCCTATAAGACACATCATTTGATAAAATGAAATATTGTAATGTATAGTAATTACAAAAACTGACGTCATTCAATTAATTAATAGTAATTTGTAATAACGTAAATTTTTAATATTTGTAAACTTCGTAAATTTAAATTCACCGATTTAAATGTTACGATCAGCTGATATGAAGGCCTTATTGTCACATCCACATCCACATCCCCTTAGAGGTAAAAATATTTTTTGTCGATATTGCTAGTGTGTCAAATCAAAATTCAAAAATAATGTCTTGGCTTAGGTCCGTATTCCAGAAGGAAACTCAAGCATTGATCTCTGCTTAAGCATTACTTAAACCTAGTTTCAACCAATCAAATGGCTTCAAACGAGACATATGTAGGTTCGTATTACAGAAGGAAACTCAAGCATTGATCTCTGCTTAAGCATTACTTAAAACTAGTTTTAACCAATCAAATGGCTTGAAACGAAACCTAAGTAGAGCTTGAGTTTTGAGTGACGTTCTGTAATACGGACCGTAGAGCTTGAGTTTTGAGTGACGTTCTGTATTACGTACCATAAAGGTCTAGCAAGCGTGCCAAAAACTTTTAAAAAATCAAGTCTTTTTTTTAAAGTTTAGAGTGAATACTACTTCAACTCTTCAATGGCCTCTGTGGTTAGATACCACAATTTTGCCAAAAACACGTGTAACTAATTATAGAAATTCTTTAAAAAAATATTTCACAATAATGGCGGATGTCGCCAATGACAGTGGGAAAAAAAATAAATAAAAATCAAGTCAAAATATCGATCGCAAGAAGGTTTGGCGGGAATGTCAAGATGAGTGTCACGCACGCTCATTTTTCATTAGACTTTTAAAATTATTTAAAGTGTCGTTTACTAAATAAAACGCGTGATTTATGTAGTAAAAAGTGCATTCAGTGAATAATTCAAAAAGAACAGTGAAATATTGTAGCATAGTGGCCGCATCATGTCTTTACGCTAAACCCCTCCTTATCGTCCAAACGCGGGAAACGAAAGGAGTTAGTTTAGGTTAAGTTAAGCTAGGATAAGTTAGGATAAATTAGGATAAGTTAGGATAGATAATTACTGAAGACTAGGCTGTATGGCGTACTATGCCTTTGCCTTTTCCGTTCGCCCGAACGGAAAGAAATGAACCAAAAAAAAAAATATCGATCGCACATCCTGTCAACCAGCCGGGGTCAACTTTGTATGGAAGCCTTGAGAATACCTACAAGGGCTGAATTTTGGGCGATGTTGCTATATAAATTAATATCTCAAGTTATTTGTATGGCAACACTCTTGAATCACGTGACCGATCATGGCGTCCGCTTATACAATATGGCGTCACCCGATGTAAACACAATTCCATATTTCATCGATTTGCTTGTAATTATGTGCTATAACAGTTCATTCAGTCGAGGTCTGCTCCTCCGTTTTATGTGTTACAAAAATACAAAGTTCCGCGAATCGTGGTTAGTGTTAGCGCATTGTGAGATAGTGACTCTAACATTACTGTTGTTTTTCGTGAGACATTGACTCTGAACCAAGATCCTGAACTTAATTATTTTGTGGCTGTTGTGACCAGTGTTTGTGAACCTCAGTTCTGCCATGGCAGATGCGATGATGAAGATACGAAATTTATAAAATTTATCATGTAATATATAAAATATTGGCTAAACAATACTTTTATTTCCAATCTCTATTCCCAGATAAAATAAAGGGACTAGAATTGAATCTAGCACGTTGATAACGTTTTACAATTTATGTTATATTGTTATTTCATATGACCGGCCGCACATTGCATTCTGTATGAATGTAATTTGTATGGACGGCGCCCGTTAGATTTTTTTCTATTACAAAGTTTTTTCTCTATGCTAGATTCATTCTATTTTCCGTTTCTGATACATTCAGATCGGGAGGGTGGTCTCGAGAGGAGGAAAATATCTTGAGGCTGCACTCCTGGTCTGGATGTGTATTAAAATGTTAAAACTTAAAATACAATAGTCATCATGAAGTGGTTTAAATTTCCCGCCCTACTACGCCGACATAGTTTACTTGGGCTAAAGTAAGATGGCAGCACTTCCAAACAAAATTCGTTCCTACTTTTTTTGTATGAAGTTGACCTTCTTCTCCGATAGGAGTAATTGTGTTCTGTGCTGTCAACTGTCAATGTCAACACGATCATCGTGTATTGTTTTGATCAGGGATAAACGTAGTAATTACTTGCTCAGTAATTCACTATTATTAGGCTTGGGGAATAAATATTTTTAATTGCTTATTGCACTGATTAACTAAACTTACAAATATTGCAAGTGCACTTAAAACAATTGATTTATAGGAACGAGACAAAATAGCAGTTTCTAAGCAATTATTTGAGTGGTTATTTAGGTACCGCAATGTCGACAAGACGAGCGAGAATTAAAGCTGTTACCTCATTACCGCCCCGAAGAAAGAATAATAATGTCACAGACAACAACAAAGCTCAAATTCTTGAGAAAGAAACCACTGAAAAGCCGATTCCAAGTCCTAAAACGCCACGAGGTTCGAATAAAACTCAAGATAACATTGACAAGCAGTCCCCGAAACCCAGGTCTCCATTATTGTCACCGCGCCATGTGAACAATATTTTAAGGAGTACACCATCGCCTTTAGCCCAAACTGAGGTCATAAAAGATGTTACAGTTACTTCAAAAAGTTCTGAAAAAGTGTCTGTGATTACAAGTGTTAATAGTGTAAAGCCTAATAATGTATTTGTGTCGCCGCGAAACGTCGGCAGTCCTCTCAGGAAGCGTTTTGAGTCACCACACTTGCACAACTCTAAGGTAGATTTGGGTGTGCAAAGATTGACACCAGTCACACCAGAGAAGGTCCATGAAAAGCCAAAAGAAACGAGTGTTGAGACACGAGTGGAGGTTGACATTTCTAATGGCAAATCTAAGGAAGTTACGAAGGATGTGGTCAGTACTGTTTCATCAGATGTTCCAGATGGTATGTATTATTTTTAATCCTACTTAAATTATAAGTATGAACGATTGTTTAAGTACAGAACAGATTTAGATGAAATTTTGGCACACAGATGGTTTATCACCAGGATTAACATTTAGGATAATTTTTATCCAGATATTCCCACAGGATCAAAACTTATGCAGATGAAACTACAGGGTGTAGCTGGACCTAAAAATATAATGTTTTTTTTACAGATTACAGTGTTCCAAGTGTACCTGAAAGCATCAATGAAGACACCGTTATGGATGGCATTGTACCCCTCCAAAAAGTGTCTAGTGCCCCTAAACCCCTCGCCTTGTTGAAGAATGAAATTATATCTGAAAATGCTGAAGTGTTGTTTGATCCCATTGTACCACTCCCTTCTCCAAGCAAAGTGAGGCCAAAATTACGCCCTGTACCTAGACTTGCACCTATGAGGAGAAATAGTGTGCAGGTGAGTAGTATTTACACTTTAAATAATTGTAGCTTGGCTTGGAAATAGACTCTCTTTTTTTTCTACCAGCTGAGACCAGTGTGGCCTATTTGAATCATATGTTGAAAGCTTATTTTTACACAGCTATCAACCAGATAAATGATGAAATAGGTACAATATTTGTACTAACTTATATCAGATGACTTTATTCAATCTTATGCAGAACTGATGAAATAGGGAATATTTTAGGAAACTACATTATTATAAACCCCTGTGTGAAATCTAGGACAAAGAGCTTTCTCTTTTCAAGAAACAACTGGTCATCAACAGGAAATTTCAGGTCAACATTACGTCTGATTGTTGGAATGGCTGCAAGATATATTCATAAAACAATGTCATATTAAACATTATTACTGTTTTAAAACAAATATTATTACACTATACTCAAGGACTCCTAAATCGAGCCATTGTGCATTTTCATGTAACTAAAGAGTCCAAAACACCAAAATAATTTTAAAAGAAGTTATTATGCTTTTTTGAAGTTGACTTGCTGGCCGTGCCTGTGGCCTTGGACCCGTTGATCTGTTGTTTGAATTTTTAGGAATGTAATACAACGCACTTTAAGTTGACGCATATTCTAAAATAATTAATATTTTGTATCAATAGATTTTTTTACGCAAGCTATGTTTTTTATGCTAACTGTATTGTACTTTAGTTGTTCTAACCTGTTTCTGTGTGTATTATTTGGATAAATAATAAACTTATTACTATTATAATATTTTTACATCTTCAGGGTAGTGCATCAGAGTCTGAGGATGAAAGTCGTCGCGCGTTGCTTAGCAGCGGCGGCGCCAACAGACCGGCTCCACCACGACAAAGACATGACTCCCATACTTCGTTCAGCACTATGCATTCACTGCCTAACAGGTGACTATTACTCCCATACTCTGCTCAGCATCATGCATTCATTGCCTAACAGGTGAACAGGACTCCCATACTCTGCTCAGCATCATGCATTCATTGCCTAGCAGGTGAATATTTAAAAAAAGTTGTATCTTGTTTCCCATTGATGTTAATTAATCAAATAACAAAATATTGTGGAAATTAAGATTATTACAGATTACAAAACAACTGAAAAACAAAACAGAAAAAAACATGCGGTAATCGTAAAATAAATAATGTAAAGTTCTTTTCTTTTGTGTAATCTGCGACTGGGTTATGTAGCCATAATCAGATGTTTATCAGTAGGTTATATATTTTTGACAATGTGACGCATGTGGTTGACCCATGTTAGTCCCTGCAGACCCGGGCTTTGCGGTACTTCTGGTGCCTGGAGAAGGGGCACGTCCGGGCCAAGTGCACTGCTGAGGTTGACCGTAGCGATCTTTGCTATCGCTGCGGTCAGCCCGGCCACAAGGCGGCCCAGTGTTCCGCGGCGCTCAACTGCAGCTTATGTTCGGCTGCAGGGAAGCCAGCGGGAGACAGAGTGGGCGGAGGGGCCTGTGGCACGCCTGCCAGCAAGAAGGCCACCAAAAAGAAGAAGAGGAGCTCTAAGCCTGCCGGGGAAATCTCGCCTCCCCCGCAGGCTAACAGCTCCGCGGCCGACTCCCGGCCCAGGACCGTTGCCGAGGGAATGGAGTGCCAATAATGGCACAACTCCGTTTCCTCCAGGGCAACATCAATCACTGCGCCAGAGCTCAGGATCTTTTGTTCCAGAGCAAGGCGCAGTGGTCGATCCAAGTGGCTGTAGTCGCCGAGCCGTATTTCATCCCCGCCCGTGGCGACTGGCTGGGATGCATTGACGGCTCCGTGGCCATTATTGGCGGGACTCTAATCGACCCGTCCCGGGGCCGCGGCTGGGTTGCTGCGGTCTCGGGCGGCATCGTCGTCGTGGGGGCGTATTTCTCCCCCAACAAGAGTCTCGCCTGCATTGACGGCTCGGTGGCCATTATTGGCGGGACTCTAATCGACCCGTCCCGGGGCCGCGGCTGGGTTGCTGCGGTCTCGGGCGGCATCGTCGTCGTGGGGGCGTATTTCTCCCCCAACAAGAGTCTCGCCTACTTCGAGGGGTTCCTTGTCGAGTTGGGCGCCGTCGTAGGCCGCTATCACCCTCGTCCCGTTCTGGTGCTCGGGGATCTCAACGCCAAGTCATCGGCATGGGGATCTCCGGTCACTGACCCTCGGGGCGAGGTGCTAGCGGAGTGGGTGGTGACGACCGGTCTGGTCGTCCTGAATCGGGGCTTGGTATACACGTGCGTGCGGCAGCGGGGCGGGTCGATAGTAGACGTTACTTTCGCTAGCCCCTCTGTCGCCAGCCGTGTCCATGACTGGCGTGTCGCCGTGGAGGTGGAGACGCTGTCGGACCACCGGTATATCCGGTTCGACGTCTCCGCCCAGACCACGAATGGCCGCCATCCAAGAGCCCCGATTAACGACGGCCCGCGCTGGGCGCTTAAGCGCCTTGACAGGGAACTACTCGAGGAAGCTGCCATAGTCCAGTCCTGGATTTGGGAGTCGGCGACCGACGGCCCCGTCGACGTCGAAGCGGAGGCGCTGCGGTTTCGCTGGGCGATGACGCAGATCTGCGATGCGTCCATGCCCCGCGTCTGCCAACAGTCCGAAAGGCGCAACGTGTACTGGTGGAACGACGACATTGCGCGGTTGCGCATCGAGTGCGTTGCGGCTCGCCGCCAGTACACGCGCTACCGGAGACGACGTCGACGGGATCCCGTCGAGGAAGCCGCGCGGTATGGGGTGTACCACGCGGCCCAGGAGACTCTGTGGCTGGCCATCGGCGACTCTAAGTCACGGGCCAGGGAAGAGCTGCTGAGGTCCCTAGATCGGGACCCGTGGGGGCGCCCCTACCGTTGCGTCCCTGGGCGCCCCCACTGGTGCAAAGTATGCAACCACAGCTGCTAGAGGCGGTGGTATCCACCCTCCTCCCTGAGCGGGCGGGACATGTTCCCCCGGTGATGGTTTCACCCTCAGCCACAGACTCTCCAGAAGATGAGGGCACCGATGTGCCCGAGGTGACGCAAGCAGAGACGGGAGCGGCCGTGTCCGGCCGACTCCGGGCCAAGAATAAAGCGCCCGGACCCGACGGAGTTCCTGGCCGAGCTCTCGTCCTGGCTCTGAAGGAGCTAGAGCCCCAGCTGAGGGGGCTCTTCACGGCATGCTTCGGGCAGGGTCAGTTTCCCAGTGTGTGGAAGGAGGGGAAGCTGGTCCTGCTCAGGAAGGAGGGGCGCCCCGCGGACTCGCCGTCCGCGAATCGGCCCATAGTTCTGCTCGACGAGGCGGGAAAACTTTTTGAGCGTATAATCGCAGATCGCCTCGTCGGCCACTTGTGCGGAGACGGGCCGAACCTAGACGACAACCAGTTCGGTTTTCGTCGGGGGCGCTCCACCATACACGCCATCATGCGCGTGAGAGCCCTGGCGGAGGATACGGTGTCCCGGGGTGGGGTGGTGTTGGCGGTGTCTTTAGACATTTCCAACGCCTTCAACACCCTACCCTGGAGCTGTATTAGGGAGGCCCTGAAATACCATCGGGTGCCTCCCTACCTCCGCCGCATAGTAGGGGCTTATCTAGAGGATAGATGCGTCATCTATCGGGGACGTGACGGTGCCGGTCGGCACCAAATGTCGTGCGGTGTTCCACAGGGATCGGTCTTGGGACCGCTCCTGTGGAACATCGGCTACGACTGGGTGCTGAGAGGCGAGCTCCCGTCGGGCGCCGACTTAACGTGTTATGCGGACGACACGCTTGTCACTGCCCAGGGGAGCTTGCACAGGGAAGCGACGTTGATAGCCACGGCTGCGGTGTCACAGGTGGTGACCCGCATCCGGCGCCTGGGCCTGGAGGTGGCCCTTGTCAAGTCGGAGGCCATGGTGTTCCATGGCCCCCGGCGTGCGCCGGCGCCGGGGTCACATATCGTGATCAGTGGGGCCCGGATAGCTGTCGAGTCCACCATGAACTATCTGGGATTGGTACTCGACAGCCGATGGGAATTCGGACCCCACTTCCGGCGGCTGGCGCCCAAACTGATGGGTGCGGCAGGCGCGTTGTCAACGTTGCTTCCCAACATAAGGGGCCCGAGCGCCGCCTGTAGGCGGTTGTACATGGGAATCGTGCGATCCATGGCCCTGTATGGGGTCCCTGTGTGGGCGATGGACCTGACGGCCGGAACACTCGCCATTCTGCGCAAGCCGCAGAGGGCGATGGCCGTCAGAGACGTCCGCGGGTATCGCACGATTTCCTACGAGGCGGCTTGCGTCCTGGCCGGACCCCGCCCTGGGACCTAGAGGCGAAAGTACTCGTGTCATTGTACCGATGGCGCGAGGAAGAGCGGACACAGGGCTTCAGTCCGGCGCAGCGGCAGATCGAGCTGCGCCGAGAGGAGCTCCGTCAGGTCCTGGTGGCGGACTGAGGGCAGAGGCTCATGCGCCCTACCTCGCTACCGTCGAGGCGATCCGGCCAGTACTCGACGACTGGCTCGGGAGAAGGCACGGCTCCCTGTCGTTCAGGGTGGCGCAGGTACTGTCGGGGCACGGCTGCTTCGGCAAGTACCTGCGTCGCTTAGGCAGGGAGCCGGACGCTCGGTGCCACCACTGCGTCCAATGCGGGGAGGACACGGCGCAGCACACGCTCTCCGAGTGTGAATCTTGGGAGGAGCAGCGCCGTGTCCTCACAAGTGAAGTAGGAGGCGACCTGTCGCTGCCGGCAGTAGTGCGGAGGATGGTCTTTAACGCAGTGTCGTGGGGCGCGGTGGTGTCCTTCTGCGAGGACGTGATGTCGCAGAAGGAAGCTGCCGAACGGGAGAGGGAGATCTCAACTCCTTTCCCGGGGAAGTCCCCGCCGCCTATTTGTTGGACCCCGAGGCGGAGGTGCGCGCTAGTTTCGGCGCGCGCCTCTGAGGCGATGCACGGGGTAGTTTAACACCCCACTACCCCGTGCAGGAGACGAGGCTCGGACAGACCGGGCCAACACGTGAGTGTGGGGCCGTGGAAGAATTTAGACTCCCACGGTCCCACGCGCGCTCGTGATAGAAGAAGCACCGGGGTGGTTTTAGTCAGTAAAAGTCTGACAGACCCCGTCGCCCATCCCAGGGCGGCGGACATCCTATGAGGATTTCCAGCCCATAAAAAAAAATTAGTCTTTGGTAAGTTTGGTATATATTTTACACAGTTACTCTTTGGTAATTATTTTCCGTCCATATAGACTGGTGTACATTCGCCTTTTCTAGGGTAATAATTGCCTGCACAGATTTGTTATATGGAGTACATAAATATATTAGATGGAGTACAGTACTGGACTCAACACTGATCCTTGCGGGACTGAGGCAGCAATATCGTATTGGGTGGAGTACTAGTCTTTATATTTCACTTGAAACTTTCTTTAGTGCAGGTATGATTTTGTGATAAAGAAGACCCAGTTAGGTAAAAGTATTACCTTGTGCCACACTCTATCAAACGCCAGTTAAATATCTAGAAACACCGCTGAGGCACATCACACACACAAGCATTGTCAGAAAAACTATTTAGGAAGGAGTTTGAGTATCTTGCTTGTCACACCAATTAGGATGCGTACATATGTGCGTACCATACACTTCATCCTTCTTGGTGTGACTAATTTAACAAAATAATGTAATGTACAAAATATTTGTTTCAGGGAAGGGAACCGTAACCGAAATGACTCCGTGTGCTCGAGTGTTAGTCAAGCAACAACGCAGCCCGCGACCGGCACATCTCCGGTTAAGGAGAAACATTTTTCTAAGTAAGTCATTCAGTTTATTTGTAGGATAATAATGTTGTTTTTGTAATTTTTATCTGCAATCTGCTCTTTAGCTATAATTCGATAATCGACAGAGTTCTTGGATGAATTTTTTTGATTACCAAAATATGCAGAAATACGGTATTTCAGAGTTATACGATCTCCAGATCAATAGCCAATAAGCACTTGGGATACCCAGAACTTCACAGTTGTTCTCAACAGGCCAAGAGACTTAATAAACTCCTGGAGGGAGTTGGTCTGCCCCCTAATCGGCGAACACTTTTTATCAAATGATTGCCACTGGTTGGCATCAGTTGGGATCGTTCGGACCGCCAATTGGTCCGTTCGATTCAAACGATCCCAACTAGTCGCAATCATTTGACATAAATGTGTTCGCCGATTACGGGGCTGATTGTGATAGCCACCGACGACCGCCATGGCCCATGCACAATGATCCACTTGAAGGATTAGTCGGAAAAAAACTCCCCTATATTTATATTACCAGGATTAACCCTGGTTATAGACCATCTGTGTGCCAAATTTCAAAATCTCTTGTTGTGTCATGCCGCCAGTGCACTAGCGGCGCGAGACGACAAGGGATTTGTGCTTAACTTGAATGTGATAATCACAAATGAAGGTACCGTAAACTAAAGTTTATTGTGATGAAATTAAAGTCATTTTTCTATTTGTTTATATTTTAAGGGAATTTGTCGCAATTGTTTTCTAGACAGGATTATATCTGTTCTCAGGTCTCGTCGCCAGGACATGTCTCGGCGTATGGCTGCTATGCGTCGTCGCCGTGAGACCGTCAAGAAGGAGACACTCACGATGTACGACCTCATCTTCTACAACCCAAGCAGCAACCCTATTATGTAAGTAGTAGCAACACCTAGAGGTTTCACCCGCGTAAGTGTCGCACTTGTGGGAATATTGGTATGGAAGTATTCAATGTTTTATTCTGATTTATAGGCTACATGTCGCGTGTGGTGCCGGGTTTAGAATTGTACCATCCCATATCCTCCCGTTGGTGTCGTAAGAGGTGACTAAGGGAACTCTCACCAGGGTAGCGGGCAGTAGCGCTTTTCCAGTGGAATATCAAATCACTGCGATCACCAACCCGTGCGCAACTGAATGAAAGCCTTGGGGGAAGCCTTTGTCCAGCAGTGGATACATTATGAAATCTTTAAAGTTCTTTTTCACTACTGTAGTCTACAACTCGTAGTGTTACATAAGAAGACACAGAACTATAACAACCTGCATTATTTACTTTCCAGTCCTGACAAAGACGAGGTTGAAGCACAACAGGCTAATGAGAAGGAAGAAGCTGCTCGCAAGGCCGCTGCTAAGGATGTTGAAGAGAATGTGGACGACCCGCCCGAGACTGCAACGGACGCCGCGCCCGTGCCGCAGATCAAGCTGGGGCCCAATGGAGAGATTATGTTGGATGAACAGAGCTTGGTATGTTCGGAACAGTACAACGTTTAACAAAAAAAGTATATACAATACTAGCTTTCCGCCCGCGGCTTCGCCCGCGTGGAGTTCGGTTATATCGCGCTTTTTAGATTTCTCTCGGGAATATCAAATTTATTCGGGATAAAAGGTAGCCCATGTTCTTTCTCAGGGTCTAAAGATTGTCTGTGCCAAATTTCATCAAAATCGGTTGAGAGGTTTAAGCGGGAAAGCGTAACAGACAGACAGACAGACCGACAGACAGAGTTACTTTCGCATTTATAATATTAGTATGGATGTAAAGAAAACCCTGGCTGATCCGTGAAGGTATTGTTAGGTATCGATAACTGATTCCACTAATGCCTACAAAGCCAGGCTAAGCTTTTGTTGAAAATGTTTTTAATGCTTTCTCCACATATTCGGAAGTTATGACAATGAACACCGGTTGTTACGATACTAGGACCTACACTTCTATTTGGAATAACAAACCCTTTTTACAATCCGTTCAGCCGATTATGGCTTCTATTGCATTGTTGGCTTGACATACGGCAGCTGCAGTTAATAGATGGTATTGAAACCAGTATTTTTTTAAATGTCATCTTTATGACAACAGAATAGGAGTTGTAATCGTTTGACCGAACAATATAAAAGGTTTGTTTAAATTTCGAAGCTTATTCCAAATGGAGTTTCTGTGGTGCTATGGGATAACTACAACAGTGTTTAGAAACCATTTGAGCACTCAGCATCAATCACCATAGTTATCTCCCGTTGTTTTCTAGGTTATCAAACAATCAGACAAGCGCAAGGTATCATCAAACGTCGTGCACGAAGGCTCTTGGGGGACCGGCAGCACTAGCGGTCGGTACCGGCGTACTCCACGTACCGCCGACTGGAGTGACGCGGAGACAATACGTTTCTACCGCGCGCTGGCCACCTTGGGAACTGACTTCATGCTCATGGAGAGCTTGTTCCCAGGACGAACCAGACGAGATCTGAAGCTAAAGGTAAATTAAAACCACGGGACGCAGCTGTCGCACCCTACTGGTCGTTAGAAAATAATCGCTTACCGTAAAGATAGCAAGTCTCATCTGAGATACCGATGTCGGTTGGCTATTAATAGCAAAGAGCGTATTCATAGTTGGGTTTTATTTATTACTAGCGACCCGCCCCGGCTTTGCACGGGTGCAATGCTTATACTAAATACAGTACAGGAAACTGTTAACGTTAAAAAACAGCGGCCTGCCACTCCTGCTGCCCCGGAAGGAACGCGATGCCCAGCAATTTTTAAATCTGTAATATCTTCGAAAATATTCATTTAAATCATACGCTGTAATGGTCGATATAGATCTACAACGTGTAACATAAAGGGTATATACATAACAAAGGCATGGCATCTTTACATGATATCAAACGATATTGGAAGGGTTTTTTAATCCTATCTCTTTATGTTAGAAAGTTATGAGGAAAACCACCGCTTGTGATAGGCTACTATCATACTAGTCGCACAGAGATATTGAAGACATTTATCGGATTTTGGCAAGTAACGGGTAACGAGTAGTTATTAACGTATGTAGTGTGCTGCCACGTTTGTTATGAATTAATTTTAAGAAACACACGAGACCGAAAATTTGGTACCAATTTTTTGAGTATTTTATTTTGAGTTGAAACCCTTCCGATATTGTTTGATATCATCTAAAGATGCCATGCCCTTGGTATGTATATACCCTTTTTGTTACACCTTGTATATTAAATCAACAATTTATTTAAGGTGTTAAATTGGTTACCTAAGGATAGTAAGGATTAATGCTGTACTGGTTAATATCGCTTCGAACATTAGCCAGATTTTGTCGTAAAAAGTAAATGGCAAAAAAATTTTATTATGGGATATCCATAAGAGATAGACATATACCATCGCGGACTTTTTTGTAGACCTTTTCAATGTGTACAATATTTAGTACATTCTTTTGATCAATGTCGTAGAGTTCAGCCTGTGTTTCACTGCAAACGCGGAAAAAAAAATTATTTACGACATCACATTACAATCCTCAAAAGTAATAGTATTTCTCTACAATGTAATGGATATTATTATACAATATGTAAAGAAAACCCTGTCCGATCCGTGAAGGTATTGTTAGGTATCGATAACTGATTCTGCTAATGCCCACAAAGACAGCCTAAACTTTAAAAAAAAAATCCCCCTAAAAAAATAAATATTATTTCGCAAAAAGAGGTAACTTAATACATGTGCGATAAGCAACCCCATCCGCGGGCGGCGGGGGGCAGGGCACGCGGCACCTGTGACGTGGTCGCGTCGCTATTCGCTTATAATAATACCGGTGTTGTCACTTTTTTAAAAATTACCAAATTTCGGGGAAATTGGAATTAATTCCCGGGAAAAAAGGATTATTTCAAAATTCATTAGTATTGGTTCTATGATGATTATGTAATATTTTATATTATATTTGGTCAAGTGTTTACCTAACCTTTATTATCCTTATGGGTCGGACAGGGTTTTCTTTACATATTGTACATGTAAACCTCCCTCTTGAATCACTCTTATCCATTAAAAAAAAAATCTTATCAAAATCCGTCGCGTAGGTTTAAAAATTAATCATACAAGGGTATATATGGAATTTGAAAGTGACTTTGTTTAATAATATGGAGAGATAGTGATTGGCCATAACTAAATAAAATATTTAATCTCTATACACAACAACCAACGTGTATTTAAATAATAATCTGTACGACGCAACGAGACTGTTTTCCCATTGACATTTAATCTCCAAAGACTCTAGATCTCGATGGCGTTTCACATGGGCGTAGCATTAAGGGGAACAATACCGTCTCCCTATGGCCTTTTCCCCGCTAGATGGCGCTGAAGTCAACTTTTTTGTTTTATGTGTTCGTTTGTTGTATGTTTTCTCGGTGGTAGGTCATAACATCGGCTGTCGGAAGAAGGTACCACCCACCAGACAAAGTCTTGCCGCCAAGCGATACGTCGTGTTGTCTGGTGAAGCCGTACGGAGGACGGGTCTGAGCAGAAGTGTTGCGATGTGTGCCAGCTACGATGCACCAAATGTTGTTGTGTCGGGAGTTTAGTCGTGGAGGGTCTCCAGATCAATCTCCTTCTGGCGCAGCATCGTTGATCATTGCATCACCTCGCTCAACTGCCGTGTTCCTTCTTATTCACTCAGTTTTTTTGAGTGAATAAGGGCTCTTAAAAAAACTAGCGTGCTTTACCATCAACGATTGCATCACTGCTTACAATCAGGCGGGCCGCGGGATTGCGGTCAAGCACTATTTTATAATTTAAAAAACAATGTGTAATTGAGCAATAATTTCTGGTTCCAGTTCAAGAAAGAAGAGCGTGTAAACATGGCTCAAGTGGACAAGGCTCTTCGCTCGACATGCAAGTGGGATGCTACTCGATTAGGAGAAGAGTTCCAAACCGAAAGGGAAGAGGCTGACAAAGCAGCGCGCGCTGAGGCGCAGGAGTTACAGGAACGTGCCATCGACCACCGACGGAGGCGGAAAGAGGCGCGGGATCTACGCATGCGCCTGAGTAAGTACCTACTTTGTGGCTACCAGTGGCGAAGGGTGAAATTTTGACAAAGGGAAGCCGGTCCAAAAAAATAAACACTTAAACACTTACCTACTGCAGGATATCTTGAATAATATAAGCCATAATAACAAACAAAATCCACAGTATTTAACCAAATCTGCGATTAAATTACCTTACAGAATCAGTCACAGTTTAAATAACACAAATATTAAAATATAACAAACGAAATTATCACGCACCAGTGGTATAGCAACATGTCACATACTAACAATAATTTATTTTCAACCTTACGAAATGCAACACGAAAATATGCCAAAATAAAAAGAATATGACTTGCGAAGGATTTCATTATAACGCTAATTCTTTTTAATTTTGTCGTGTTTTCTTTCTCCCGTGCCCTGCTTCAATAACAATAATTTCTTTGTCTCTTTCTAATAGAGGAGAGGAGAGAACTGCAACCCGGTCGCGAATAGCCTATCTTTCTTTAAATTTTACGTACAGTTAGCGAGCATTAGAAAGAGATGGTGACACGCTCTGTCTCTTTTCGCCTCATAGTAAAACGTTGGCCGAGATAAGCTGTAATTCGTCGAGTTACCTTTACGACTATAAAATGAAATGTGATACTTAGGGTAGGTATTGCTAAGAATTACTATTGCTATTGTAAATCGCGCAGGCATTTAATTAATAATACTTTGTTAATGAAATAGAATGTAAATACTTTTGTATGAATATGGAACTGATTTTTGAAAGGTAACCCGGTGGGAATCGGCTTGTATGGACTCTTCGCCACTGGTGGCTACCATGAGTTTTCATTACGAAGACTCGATCATCGATACCGACCGCGTTTTGTAGCCACACTGGTGCTGCTTCTCTTGTTCAGAAACTAATTTTAGAAGTTTTGGCGGGAAAGTCAAGCTGAGTGTCACGCTCATTTTTCATTGGAGTTTTAAAATTATTTACAGTGTTTTTACTAAATAAAAGTGCGTGATTTATGTAGTAAAAGGTGCATTCAGTAAACAATTCATAAAGAACCGTGAAATATCGCAGCATAATGGCCACATCATGACTTTGCTTCAAACCTCCCTCGTAAGACGGTTCACGCGGCCGTCTTTTTCGACATGAATAACTCATTACGTGACATTGGCTAAATGCACAAACCGTGCGAAGTCAAAAAAAAAAGAAACTAATTTTAAATTCAGTGCATCTTTTCATTAAGAGAAAGATAGAGGGTAACATACTAATTTAATTCTGTCAAATTAAGATACTCCATAAGACAGCTTAGATCGGATTAACCTTTTGAACGCCCATCTATATAATACGCGATGTGTCCTCCTGCGCCACACTACAAATGTATAACGTATCTATAGTAAAACGTAGGGATGGGATTAATGTCCTATCGACAAATAATATTATACATTTAAAATAATGTTTATTCATCAATTTACGAAGCTAAATAAAAACTGTAACCGTAATTTCATATTTTATTTTAGTTTTATGAAAAAATCAATATGAAAACCTGGATATATACCCCATAATAAAGAAAAGAATTTTAAATTTATTAGACGTGTGTTCTAAAAGGCACATCCCTATTTGTCTCCAAATGTAATCCTTCTACTTCATATCAAGTAGTTGGCGCTCGTGGCACGTCAAAATCCTTTCTGATATAGGGATGTCTAGATTTCTATGGTATTTATTTTTATATTCACTGTGGTCGAGTTACACGTGCATAAATTCAACCGATTCCTGCATAATTTATTTCGTTTACTTACAACAAACACAATTAATAGAAGCTAAATACGTGGTTTTCTACGTTTTAAAAAATAAAATAAAATGGAGGGTGTTTGTTTCACACAGATGTTATATACCTTTTTTTAATGGTGTCGCATAATACTCGCAATTATTTTTCTGGTTTGTAGAAACTAATAGAAAACTGAAGAAAATTCCTGAAACGTCAACTTCGACTCAACAGAATGTCAAGATGACGGACTATTTCAAAATTCTGATTCAGACTTGAACAACTCGCAATAATTCGTCATATTCACATTCACAATTTTTTTTATAACAACATGTGCGCCAACTCAACATGTAAACATTGCACTACACTAAAATGCACAAAATCACTATGACCTTGAAACCCGTCCGCTTATGACGTCACAGACTTACTTCTATACACGTCCGTGGCGGGTGTGGAATGATAACTAACCAACTTTGTAGGGATGGGTTTTTCAATCGGTGTTTCACTATCGACAATGATTAGAAACACTATTTATTCTTGATTAAGGTGAATAAAACGTAGTTTATAGTTTACGATATTTATAAAATATTATTTATTCACGTCATTTTCTTGCAATAATAGTATTTATGATCATTTCGACGAGATGAAATATAGCGAGGTCTTCATCGTGTCCCATCACTGGCTTACTTGATATCAAGTAATTGGCGCTGGGTGCGTAACAATATTTTCTGGCGTTTTTGTTTCTATTGAAAATAAAACAAACAAGAACTTATTATGTGTGAAAAAGTTATAAATATGGTTACTAACAGGGCAAATTTCCATAAAAACAAAATAAAAGGTCTTGTAAAAGTCGTAAATTTATTTTATACTGTGATTACTTCTAATCAAGTAGTGGCGCTGAGGGCACGAAAATCTCGAACTTGTATAGAAGTGATTGGCGTTCAAAAGGTTAAAAAGATGGCGACTAATAATACGTCGAGTTATGTTTGGCGCGGACTAACAGGACAGGATTAAATTAATATTTAAATATCTTCTGTCCTTTTCTCATTGAAATAGAAACAAAAGTTAAAAGTTGTACTGAAGTGTAAAAAAGGCAATCGAAACCACACTGTCTTATTATTTTAGACAACGGTGAACTATGGGGTGTACACCTGAATTCAAAATCTTTATCAAGTTTTAATACATACAATTACAATATTATTTCGTGGTGGCCTAGTGGCTAAAACACCAGCCTCTCAAGTATGAGTGTGCAGGTTCGATTCCAGGTCAGGCAAGTACCAATGTAACTTTTCTAAATTTATATGTACTTTCTAAGTATATCTTGGACACCAATGACTGAAGGTGAAGGAAAACATCTTGAGGAAACCTGGACTTAATTCACAGAACTTAATTCTGAAATCTCCAACCCGCATTGAGCAAGCGTGGTGATTACGCTCAATCCTTCTCTGTATTCTCATACATTCTCTTCTCTCTCCTCTCGGAGACCTGTGCCCAGCAGTGGGACGATAAAAGGTTGATGATGATGTCGTGAATATAGACATAGTCCTGTCTGTTATTTACCTAAATTAAATAAATAAATATATATACGGATAAATCACACAGATTGAGCTAGCCCCAAAGTAAGTTCAAGACTTGTGTTATGGGATAGTAACTCAACGATACTATATTTACAATACATATATCGAAAAATATCCAAGACCCAAGCCAATCAGGAAAAGATCGTTTTCCATCATGATTGGCCGGGGATCGAACCCGGGGCTCCACGTCGCAGGCAGGCGTGTTGACTGCTGCGCCACGGAGGTTATCTCAATGTTAAAGTGTATAGTTATAACTGAGTAAATTTTAACTAACATTCTGAACAACATGTCACATCTACTTCACAGTTGTTCAATCCTAATAGGCTAATTGACAGTATGAATTTTTTTCTGATTATTTACTTTAAATGCATAAAATGAGGGTTCTTTATGTCATTTACATGAGTTTTAATAAAAATAATAACAATTAATATACACAAAAATATGTTTGACTTTTTGTATCTCGTGCCACATATTGTGAAACGATGCGGATTGGCTAATGTCACGATGACGTCATATGCGCATCAGCGTTTCGGCGGCTTATTTGAATTTTTATTTGCATGTTTCTTACGAAATACATATCTAAAATTAAAAAAAAAATACTTTCGGTGAACTTCTTAACCTTTTGAACGCCAATCACTTCTATACAAGTTCGAGATTTTCGTGCCCTCAGCGCCACTTCTTGATTAGAAGTAATCACAGTATAAAATAAATTTACGACTTTTACAAGACCTTTTATTTTGTTTTTATGGAAATTTAGAATAGAATAGAATACTCTTTATTATGTACACCATATAGATTACAAAAACATAAATATAAAAATTTTACAAAGGGTGACACAATGGGCGGTCTTATCGCTAAGAGCGATCTTTTACAGACAACCTTTGGATGGAATAGTAAGGGGAAGGAGAGAGAAATAATGTAGGTAGTCTACAGTGTACTATTTACAATTTTATATTTATTTACAACTAGCTTTCCGCCCGCGGCTTCGCCCGCGTGGTGTTCGGTCATATCGCGCTTTTTAGATTTCCCTCGGGAACAACATTTTTTTTCGGGATAAAAGGTAGCCTATGTTCTTTCTCAGGGTCTAAAGATTGTCTGTGCCAAATTTCATCAAAATCGGTTGAGAGGTTTAAGCGGGAAAGCGTAACAGACAGACAGACAGACAGACAGACCGACAGACAGAGTTACTTTCGCATTTATATTATTAGTATGGATTTTACAAATATTGTACACTCTAAACTAGGGTTCTTCACCTTAATCAAGAATTAATCGGTTTTCTAATCAATGTCGATAGTGAAACCCCGTTTGAAAAACTCATCCCTACAAAGTTAGTTATCAGTCCGCACGCGCCACCGACTTGTATAGAAGTAAATCTGTGACGTCATAAGCGGACGGGTTTCAAGGTCATAGTGACTTTGTGCATTTTAGTGTAGTACAATGTTTACATCTTGAGTTGGCGCACGTGTCATTATAAAAAAAATTGTGACTGTGAATATGACGAATTATTGCGAGTTGTTCAAGTCTGAATCAGAATTTTGAAATAGTTCGTCGTCTTGACATTCCGTTAAGTCGTCAACTTCCGTTTCAGGAATTTTCCTCAGTTTTCTATTAGTTTCTACAAACCAGAAAAATAATTGCGAGTATTTAGCGACACCATTAAAAAAAGGTCTTGTGTAAAACAGACACCCTCCATTTTATTTTATTTTTTAAAACGTAGAAAACCACGTATTTAGCTTCTATTAATTGTATTTGTTGTAAGTAAACGAAATAAATTATGCAGGAATCGGTTGAGTTTATGCACGTGTAACTCGACCACAGTGAATATAAAATATATACCATAGAAATCTAGACATCCCTAGAACAGAAAGGATTTTGACGTGCCTCGAGCGCCAACTACTTGATATGAAGTAGAAGGATTACATTTGGAGACAAATAGGGATGTGCCTTGTAGAACACACGTCTAATAAATTTAAAATTCTTTTCTTTATTGTGGGGGAATATATCCAGGTTTTCATGTTGTTTTTTTTTTATGAAATAAAATAAAATATGAAATTACGATTACAGTTTTTATTTAGCTTCGTAAATTGGTGAATAAACATTATTTTAAATGTATAATATTATTTGTCGATAGGACACTAATCCCATCCCTACGTTTTACTATAGATACGTTATACATTTGTAGTGTGGCGCAGGAGGACACATCGCGTATTATATAGATGGGCGTTCAAAAGGTTAACCGCAACCAAGTAATTCAAGATAGAAATTATAAATCTGTCAAATAGCCTATTAACGCCATGTTTATAAACATTCTTCGAAATTACAGGTCAAGGTTCAAAAGCCTTGGGAGCGTCTACCCTACCCTCGACAAACAGCGGGCTCACGGCTGACGAACTGATACTTCGGCACCACGAGGCCAAGGCAAGCGATGCAAAGGTCACAAAGCCTAAAGCCACGAGAGGACGACCGAAGCCCACAGCCTATGCGAAGCTCGCGAACATCGCGCCAAAGCCGACGACAACCGCGAGCAACAAGAAAGCCATCGACATGGCCACATTGCGTAAAGTAGAAGCTAAACCTCAGGGCCAAACGCCAGAAAAGCAACCTCAACCAACCACACCGGCAGTGTCTTTACCTCCCAATATCGAAAACGGCTCCCTCGTCGTCCTTACAGTCAACGACCCCAAGTCTCCTTCCAAAAAGATGTTGCAAACGTACATTTCTGGCGATGGAGGTCGGCTGACCCCTGTCGCTTTGCCATCGTCTTTCTTGAACACTGTCGTCACCTACATGAAGAATGGTGGTACGCCTAAAAGCACTGCGGGGTCTTCGCCTCATTTGGCTTCCCCTTGCAGTGTTGCCAGCCAGGATAGCCGGCCTCCTTCCACCCCAGGAGTTATTCAAATGGGTAATACTCCAAGAAAGCGGCATAGTTCTTATACCATCACTCAGCTTTAAAATGCTTGTGTACAGTACTTGTCTGTTTGCAAGGGGCTAGAATGAAAAATCTGTATTTTTATCTCTATTGTGCAAAGCGGTAATGGAATCTGCGGCGTGATCTGCTCATTACCGTTTTCTAGAATGTTTGCTTACACTAAATCACTAAAACAACAAAATCGTGACCAACTTTAAGTAGTGTTGTGTTGTGTTATGTCAAAAAATTAATCACTTCTATGGATAAAAAAAAATAAACTCACAATTTTAGGAACGTTACCAGTCTGATTTTTATCTGTCAAAAATACGTTTAGTTTTTCCCTACATTTTGACAGTATCTCGACCTTCGAGACATTAGGTCGCATGTATAGGTTCGACGACCTAGACATACGAGCTACTGCTTCTAAAGTCGATCTATAGATACGACCTGATGCTTCTAAGGGTGCGTACGGATAGCGCGTTCCTGTGTTACGCGTAGTTGGGAAACACTGTCCACGCGTACAGCTCCTGTACGGACCGCCGCGAACCTATACGCGAGGTCAATCAATACAGAGCGCTCCGCGAGCCCCAGTCATTCGCCATGACTCCGACAAACTTAGCGGAAAACTTTTAACTTATTTTGCTCCTTTCTTTTCTATTAGTTGCTAATAAAGTTGTCATCTTTTTTTTAATTCACCTATTGGAATGTTCAGTTCATTTGAAATTGCCTTCCATGCATCATGGCGTAAATCGTTATTTCGATAATCAGTTAGTGTGCTATCCCACAAGACCCGGTGAAATTCATAAAGTTGAATCAATCTAATAATATTTTCATTATTGAAACTCGAAGAACACGCGTGTTTATTCATTTTGCCGTCCAAATATAGCGTAGCCGGCCGCGTGCGTCCTCTTTGACGCGCGACCAAAAACCGACTGACGGTGGCTCGCGCTGCGAGTTGGCTCGCGCGGTACGCGTACCCCAAGAGTGAACGCGTAGCTGCAGGTATGGACTAGGCGTTCCGGATACGCGTAAACTGAGTACGCGTACCAGGGTACGCGCAATCCGTACGCACCTTAAGGTCGAGTTGTAAGTCCCCGAGATGACACTACGACCAGATTTTGAACGTTAATTCACGAGAATTGGCTTTTTGACAAACTTTATGTTGGTCACAAGATGTTGATTACTAGTTTTAATACTAGGATAAAATCATTAATTTTACACTCAGAAGGTCAATTGATTGTATCTTCAGTCCATTAATAAGAGTTATTTTATGCGCTTTAGAGATAAAATTGAAAATCTAATAAAGAAATCTGACAGATTGTAGTAGCTTGATGTGCTGTCGTCTGTACAAATTGAAGTACTATCGTGTAAAAACAAAATTACTCTAATATTAAATAGTGGTGCCAATTCTCTCGTTCAAAAAACAAAACAAATTTTAAGTTCAGTGCATATTTTTCTTTTTATTTCCATAAGAAAAGGGTAGAAGATAAAATATTATTTAAGGCCTGTCAAATTCTCGGTCGGGTTTTCTCGGTGATAGGCCATAACATCGGCTGCCGGCGGAAGTTACCACCCACCAGACAAAGTCTTGCCGCCAAGCGATTCGTCGTGTTCCGGCATGATGTCTGGTGAAGCCGTACGGAGGACGGGTCTGAGCAGTTGTGTTGCGATGTGTAGCGGGTACGATGCGCCAAATGTTGTTGTGTCGGGAGTTTGGTCGCGGAGAGTCTCCAGATCAATCTCCCTCTAGCGCAGCATCGTTTGGTCGTGTTGGTCTTGGGTTTAACATTGCATCACCTCGCTCAATTGCCGTCATCCTTCCTATTCCTAAGTTTTTTAAGTGAATAGGCTTAATAAACTAGTGCGCTTTACACTCAACGATTGCATCACTGCTTACCATCAGGCGGGATTGCAGTCAAGCACTAGTCTATAAATATTTAAAAAAAAAATTGTATTTCATAGACAGATTAGATGCGATTAACCTCTCAACTGCCGCGCATTTCTCACATACAATAACATTTAATTCCTCTATTCATCTTTTCATTCATAACTAAGTTTACAGGATAAAATTTACTTACTTTCTTTAAAAATAAAGCGGTTTTTAAACACTAAAATTGTGACGTTGATCTGCTTTCCGGCAGCTTACTTTAACAAATTTTGTGTCGGAGATCTACGTTACAGTAGTTGAGAGGTTAAAAACATGACGACTAAGAATACGTCGTTTTAAGTAGGGATGTAACGGAGGTGTTATATTGGAACCGGAGTCAGAGTTTTTAAATTTGGTTTATCGGAGTCGGAACCGGAGTCGGAGGCCGGGTGAGAAAGAGTTTATTTTTTATTTTAACACAAAAAACACTATTCAGTCCCTTTTTTATTTAATTTTTTATTGTAAAATTAAACACTAACAGTGGAGAAAAAAATTGGCATATTTCCAAATGAACAAGAAATTATATGAAGTTAATTAAAACCCAAAATAGAATATTATATTACATTAAATGGACAAAAACTAGCCAAAAATCAAAACAAATTTCTTTAACATATGAACGTGTTGTATGGTAACAAACTAATAACAAGGGAAACAAATTGACGATAAAATAAATAAATATCATAAGAGTGGACAGGCCGTCGCCGCTATGTTATGCTTTAATAACCTCCGATTTAAAAGTATCGGAACCGAAGGTATGATAATAATCGGATGTTCCGACTTAACGGAGTCGGAGTCGAAGCTCCGTAACATCCCTGGTTTTAAGGCGCGGACTTTATTGACAGGACTAAACTTATCTTCTGTCCTTTTCATAATGAAAATGAGAGAAAAAGATGCATTAAACTTAAATTTAGTGTGTACAAGGGAGTCGTGGATAATGTTTAAATTGGTCACGGTTTTAATCTGCATCTAGTGCGATACAAAATCATGTTAGAATTCACGCAAATGGTTTCAATTCTAGAAATAAACCCGAAAAGGGAAATACACATCAAGCAGCAATCCTAATCGCGTAACACACTATCAATTGGATTCATTTTAAAGTATATTGTTAACCTATTGCTCCACATGTTCAGAAAAATATGTCTGCTCAACAAGGTAAATAACGCAATGGATGTTATTGAATTGTCAAAATGAAATCCATTGCTATAACCCGCGCAGATAAAGAAAAGATCTGAAAATGGCGGCGGATACTTAGGTACGGTTGACAAAACATGCCATTGTTCAATCACAAACCAAATGCTAAGATATAAAAATGACAAATTCATGATGAAAATATTGTTGTTTACAACGTAAATTTAACATTTTATTTTTTTGTTGTTGTGTTTGATTTTATTGTTGCTATAACCCGCATAAAAAACAACAATAAAATCAAAAACAACAAAATAACAGAGACTTTAGTGCTTTAGCGGACCAAAATTAACGATAACTCGAAGTGCATCAAAGTAGTTTGGAAAGCGAAGAAAGCGAAAACCGAACGCTGAATTCCTAATCGATGATATATATATATTTTTTTTTGTAGCGCTTACTTCATTGTGTGAGTATAGACAGCGATAGAGAGTGAGTGAGAACGCATGCGAGCGGACGCCATTTACAGATCTTTTCTTTATCTGCGCGGGTTATACTGACAGTGTGTTACGCAATTACCCTGCAGGTCCACTCACGCGGTCAGCGTCGATGAATATATGGATGCGACATCCAACCTTTGGGTGTAATCCCACCAATGCATTAGCGATAGTTTTATGTGTATGTCAATATGTTTTATGCTGAATTAGAAACGTTTTTTGTATAATATATTTGTAACATAGACGTAAGGGTGTTAATTTATTTTACTACATAATTGTAATGTTTGTACATATTTAGTTTTAGTTTCACAATTGTAAAATTCACCTCGCTTTTAATGATGGCGTGCATTTTCTACCTGGATTCTGAGAATTTTGTAGAAAACCTTGCAAACAGACACTTAGCTATGTTCGATCTATACAAGCAGTTTTTAAACGATAAGTGGCAGTGAATCTTATAGAGCACCATTCTGGTGGAAGTGTGATTTGACTACCAAGGTATAACTCGCGCGAGTTGGAGAGTTAGAACTGTGCACCCCGTTCTGTGACGTCATTCGGACGGCACCGTTTGCAAAATGTTAAAAAAAATACATGAAATAACCTCTTTTTCCCGCGAATTAGTACCAACTTCCCCAAAATTTGGTAATTTTTAAAAAGTGATAGCATTATTTTTGACGGTATAATTCTGAGCGAATAGCGATGCGGCCGCGTGCCCTGCCCCTCTTCGCCCGCGCCTGTATGGCATACTGCACATGTTTTAAGTTACCTCTTTTTGCGAAATAATATTTATTTTTTTAGGGGGATTTTTTTTTTAAGTTTAGCCCGGCTTTGTAGGCATTAGTAGAATCAGTTATCGCTACCTAACAATACCTTCACGGATCGGACAGGGTTTTCTATACATATTGTATAATGTCGGTGCAACCAACAGGCTAACTTACGCGTCGAAAATGTAAAAAGCAAATCAAAATTAATAAAAAAATACTCACAAAGCAAAAACTCCACAGAAACAGTAATAACAACAGGGGATTTAAAGACAAATGTAACAAAGATGCTATCGCTACCGAGCGCTTACGGCGAATGGGGCGCATTCCAGCGAGGTGCACGGTTAACTTGCGCAAGTTGTAGATCCCGAACAGCCCCGATTGGCGTGGCTTTTCTATCACTTATTGCTTACCTTTCCCGTTTGTCCTCTTGGATTCTCAATACTCAACTGAGCCGAAAAACCAGTGCGTGCGAGCCCTTGGGTGTGTTTACATCTCATCTAATACTTAAAAATAGGTTTAAAACGACAATCAAGGTGGAATTAGTATTGTGTAATTTGTTTTAAAAATTATTTCTTTATTGTGAGATTTGAACGTAGCTATGTGATATTGAACATAATTGTTAATAATGAAATCTTGTGCGATCTCAGATAAATTTTATATTCAATGATAAAATAAAAATATGTAGCTTTTTAAGTTTTTACTGCAATTTGTGTAAATAGATCAATATTCAGTAAAGCAAAGTTTAGTGCATAACAGATTTTTTTAAGATTAGTTCAAATCTGCATAACTATTCACAATCATTCGACGGGTTCCGGAGGCGCTCGAAATTTTTTTTTTTTTTTGTTGTCTCTTTAGCCTAGTCTCTGACCTCAAATAGCCATTGAAAGCTAGAATATTGATAACGTTAGAAAAAAAGACTGGTCTTTTTGAGTAGAAAATCATCTAATATGATTTCCCACTCATTATTAAGTATTAGACTCTTAATACGTTAATCATCCAAAGGGTGAGTAGCTCACACTATGGGCGGAGCGGGAACCAGACTCAGTCAGACTTTTACTGTCACCATATCGAATGATTGTGAATAGCTATGCTGTTAAGGAACATACATTGGAATTATTATAAACTAAAGTAAATCATTTCACTCATCAACTTGCTTTTTAAACCAATTAACTATTTTATAATTATGAAGTATCAGCTCCATAATAAATGAGTTGTTTTATATACATATTTGTTTTAATTCAAATTAATAATATTTTTATATAATAATACATATTTTAAACAATCAGTTTGTCCCTATAACTTTCCTGCTAAGTGAACAAAATAAAAATCGCAGACATACTTTCCCGCTAAGTGAACAAAATAAAAATCGCAGACATGATGATGACAAATTTGTTTATTTATAATTAACAGTATTATTAAATGTTATTAACACCTAATTATATATCATAAATGCTCACTATCAGCACTCCACAACTTCGTGGGGGAACCACTGAGAGTCTTCAAGACTGTCCCACAGAGACAACTCGGGGTCCAGGAATTCTTGGTTCAGTTGATCAACATCGAGAACTTTCTTGTGTTCTGCAAAACAAACAGTACAATGTACAGGTGTCATAAAAAAAATATTTACTAAAGGTAAAAACATGTCTGCAGAAATGAGATGAAAAGGATCAGTTTTTACCACAGTTAATGCTATCGAGGGCTATTTTTACCAAAGTCAGAAGGGCTATTTTAAGACCGTTCTGAATCTGGGTTTCAGTGTCAATCTGTCAAAAGTACCTGGAAAATCTCCGCATTTTTGATTAGTTCGTTAGTCGTGTATAAATTATCTGGGAAAATTACAAAAATTTAAAACTCTCAGAAAAAGTAAGTATAAATTCTAGTTATAAAAATTCGGAGAATTTCGCCATTATTTGTCAGTTTCTGAAATAAATTTTTACAGCCCCTTGCGGCATGCTCCGCAGTGATGCCCTAAGCTAAGGTCAGAACAAAATTTCTTAAGGCAAGTCCATCCACAAGGTGGTCATGTTTTATAGCCAATAACAATATGATACTTAGAAAGAAAACCATTTCATTCGCTCCTCTGGTAAATCGTCGCTGGAGCGTATCAAAAAGGTGTTTCAATGGTCGATCATATTTTTTTTTTTATAAATTAGTCTCAAGGATCTATCCAACCAATACCCAAGGTATCTAACTTTATTGTTACCTGTAGTCGATAAAGATACCTTAGGTATTGGTTGGATAGATCCTTGAGATGGGCAGCACATATAAATGAAACGTGTGGAAAATGTTATAAATACATAAATATTCTAAAGTGTTATCAGGTAGAACATGGGGAGTCTACCCTAAACATCTGCGTAGACTATATGTCATTGATAAGAAGTAGATTAGACTATGGAAGTTTTTTGTATGCAAACGTAGCTAAAACTCATCTCAAAAAGCTTAATTTACTACAGAATAGAGCTATGAGGATATGTGGTAGTTTTATAAGAAGCAACCCGGTTCATGTTATGGAATGCGAATTGTGTGTTCCCCCGCTGTTTATCAGAAGATTCGAATTAGGCTGTAGATTCTGGATGAAAATAGCTTCCATATCAAGCAACACTCTCGATGTAATTGAAGAATTATCTAGAGAGAATTGTTATTGGAATAATAAAGTAAAGCCTTTATTGACAGACGTACATATATAAATTCCAGAACATGGACCTGTACAGGAGTGGTGGCATCCCAGAAGTGTAGTCTTTTGATGTGTGGTTGTCAGCTACAGATACATCCTTTTTATCAATAAATACGAGCATAAATAGATCTAAAAAGGATACCAATGTCGATGTACTGAAAAATCTGACACTACATCACGTCGAAAAAGAATATTGTGAATATTACAAAATATACACAGATGCATCAAAGGAGAGCAATGGAGCTGGAGCTGCTTTCTACGACCCTCAGTCGGGAACCACCAAGATGTGGCGTTTAAGTGGAAAGATATGCATCACGAGAGCAGAAATAGTTGCCATTGCCGAAGCCTTAAAGTATGCTGCAGATTTAACATCCACAAATATTGTAATCCTTATGGATGCAAGAAGCGCTCTGCAACACTTGGCTCGGTGTACCTCGGACAGCCGAGGCATGCCGATAGCCTATGAAATACTGGGAATGGTACTAAACACTCACCAAAATATCAAGTAGCAGTGGGTGCCGTCCCACGTCGGAATTCGAGGTAATGAGGTGGCAGACTTAGCAGCGAGACAGGCAGTTGGGGGGGGGAACGGGAGGTCTTGTGCCTACCTTATGCCTCCGAGCTATTACCTACCGTTAGAGAGTATAGCATAGGGAAATGGAAACAATACTTTGACAAGTGCTCGGAGACAAAAGGGATTTGGTACAGGACAATTCAAGAGTCACCTACGCTGGTGCCCTGGTTTGGCAGTGTCGGCTTCTGTAAGGTACTTCTTATCTGTGCATTTAGAATTAGATCTGGCCATGTTCCGGTAAATAAGTTCCTTTCACTAACGCATGTAACTCTTAACTGATTTGTGTACTTATTGTGGTGCAAAGGAAGACCTGATATGCAGCTCTACGGGATAGGTTCTTGGCTGGGGTGCCGCTGTGGGATGGTTTGCTGAACATAGCGTTGAGCAATCCATGTTCACATGCGGCAGGGGCCGTATTTCGTTTGTGGAGAGAAAAAATGAAGGGAAGATGATTCCTATTAGTATTGGAAGTTCCCCATGAGTCTGGCATAATCACTCCACGTGTACCGAAGCCTCGTAAACATGTGCTTGACCGCAATCCCGCCTGATAGTAAGCAGTGATGCAATCGTTAATGGTAAAGCGCGCTAGTTTATTAAGAGCCTATTCAGCCTATAGCCTTAGGCTCGGCGCGATTAGGCCACCGATCACAGCCACCGGTGTCTGCCGCGCGCTACCGCCACATTTCTAAAAGTTTCAGAAGCGAGCGACAGCCACCGAAAGTATCAACATCCATTGAAACGTCGTGCTTCATGATGGTATGCGTGCGATACGTAGAACGTCGGACGATTAACTGCGCGGGGGGTGAAGCAATACGACAGTTGCGGGTGTCGGCGTTTTGTGTAGCACGTAGCGACCAATAGTGGCGAGTCGCGGACACTACTGTAGCGAGTGGCCGCCACCGGATACACGCATGCGGCACGTCTATACAAAATATAGTAAAAAGTGAGTTAAGTCGCCGTCGCTGAAAGTCGTTTCTGAGCAAAAACAAGAAGCACCTCATGAGCAGTAAGGGCCGGTGCTTAGTAGAGGCTTCTGCAAAGAAAAGGAGCCATCGGCATCCCTATACACGCAAGCGCACACCGTCGAAAACTATGCTTCGGCATGCTTCAACGTTCATGGGGATGACAAGGCGTCCTAAATAGGGGAGTGCCGAGGAATTCGAAAAATAGATATTTAAAGAAACTATTGCCATCGCGCCGCTTCCAACCTCTCCTCGAAAAGTGCGGGACAGTTGCAGCTCAGGCTGATTTTACCTACAAAAACTTTGACCCAAAGGCATTTCGTATTGCGCTATTTTCTTTTTAAAAACACGACAGATCTCAAGAATTTAGAAGAATAGTATACCTAAGTTTCTATTATTTTCTTTTTTGCCAAAAACTTATCACATTTGTTTAATAGTCGTATGAACATCGCGGTAAAAATGGTTTATTTTTCAGGATTTTGAAGTATCGTATTTCTTTTATTAATTAAGTTAGAACAATCAAGGTGTAAAATTGTAGAAAAAAAAATTGCTTTAAAAGCGTTATCCACGAAGAAAACAGCGGAATTCGTTTGGAAAGAGAAAGCGCCACTAGTCTCCTCTTAAGCATGCCACACCGGCAGAGTGTTGCCTCGACGCCCGTTGGTTGGTGGCGCCGTTGCGCAGCAGACGACGTACCGAAGTGTAAAACCGTTACTTCGTTAAATATCACAGGCTCGCACACGCACTTAACGGACAAACTACCGACACGTCTACTCTCGCCCGTGGCTCTCGTAATAATGACCGACGTGGTGCGGTCGAGACAGTGCTATCTGTCTGACAGTGACAGTGTTGTCTGTGGTTAATGACAAAACTCATACACTATACAAAGGATCGCGAAGCACCTTCAAAGCCGCCGATGCAGTCGCCTCTAGCATACCGAACCGGTATTTTTGTTACAACGATCATATATTATATCATCTAAATTTCTACTTTATACGCATACCGATGTTAAATAACTTTTAATGAACAAAGCAAGACATTTGTAAAGTATCTAAGATATGTCATAGGTAACTATAACTCGCGCGAATTAACTGTGCACCTCGCTGGAATGCGACGCCTGTCCCGCTCTCCCGCTTCCCCGCGCGGCGCCCCGCGTTCGCCGTAAGCGATGAGTAGCGTTAGCATCTTTGTTACAATTGTCTAAATACAGTTTAAATGCTGTTGTTATTACTGTCTCTGTGGAGTTTTTGCTTTGTTAAGTTTTTTTATGTTTATTTTTGTTTATTACATTTTCGACGCATTAGTGAAGCCCGTTGGTTGCACCGACATTATATTTCAGTCCATATGTATCAATATAATTGCAAAACGTCATGAGTAAAATGATCTAGTATTATGACGCTTTGTTTTTTGTCCTTCAGATTTATCTACAGCCGTGGTGACATAGTAACTGCCAACTTACAGAGTTCAAGGACATAACCTTGAACTCCAACTTACGAAGTTTAAGGTTATGACCTTGAACTCTGTAAGTTGGCAGTTACCATGTAGAATGATACGAAGTCGAAGTTATTCAGGTACTGTTTAATGTTTATGCACTGTATATTGTGTTGTTTATTTCACGGCTATTGAACATGCCGTAGATAAAGTTTATGTAATCTAGAATTTCCTTAAATAAACCACTAAAGACATATTATGATGCAGAAGCACCCACTGGAACATGGATTCTTTGCCCACTTAATTTGAGGCCACTTGTATCTCAGCTGTAAAAATATTACACTCATAGGATGAATATACATAATATATGTACCTATATACAAAAGTCTAAGCCTTCAGTCCTTCCATATACTTATTTTTTTTTAATAGTTATAAACTAGTGCTTGACTGCAATCCCGCCTGATGGTAAGCAGTGATGCAATCGTTGGTGGTAAAGCGCACTAGCTTATTAAGCTTATTCACTCAAAAAAGCTGAGTGAATAGGAAGGAAGACGGCAGTTGAGCAAGGTGATGCAATGTTTAACCTAACAACAGGACCAACGATGCTGCTCCAGAGGATGATCTGGAGACCCTCCATGACCAAACTCCCGACACAACAACATTAAGCACATCGTACCCGGCACACATTGCAACACAACTGCTCAGACCCGTCCACCGTACGGCTTCACCAGACATCATGCCGGAACACGACGAATCGCTTGGCGGCAAGACTTTGTCTGGTGGGTGGTAACTTATGCCAGCGGCTGATGTTGTTGCCTACCACCGAGAAAACGTATATACGTTACCGAGAAAACGTATACACCGAGAATACGTGCGTAAGTATACCTATTCGGCTTACCAACTAGTGCGAGCTCATCGGACTGCGCCTTGGCTGCTGGTACCTGCGCGGGGTCAGCGACCGGCACGGTCTGCGCCGGCGCCGCGCCCTGCTCCCCCTGCCCGTAGTAGCCAGACCACGCAGAGTAGTTCTGCCAGTATGCAGATGGATCATAGTATTGATTGTACTCCTATAAAGTAAAATGTTACTTCATATGTACAACATCCTGACTGTTTATCTGATAAGCCATTATCCAGCGTCCGCTTATTCTTTTGTTTCATTGCGATGAAGTTTTTAAAGATTCAAGCCTTTTCTGGAGCAAAATTCTTCTAGATTTTGTTTTGCCAAGCAATAAGCGGTGGCCTACAGATATTGCCAGTGTTGAATATTGAAATCATGGGCATATGATATTATTCTACTACTTGTATACTTAAATTATTCTAAATGGTCAAAGCGTTGTATTTGACTTGAAAAGATAAGCAGTAATATTTTTAAAACAATTCTGTATTTTTTTATTTATATGCCTATAACTTCAATTTAAATTTGCATCTTTGTTATCTTGCACAAATGTTTATTTCCGAAGCCACAGCATCTGCATGGCCGCTTATGTAGCGCTGACAAGCAAGCTATATAATAAAGATGGTATACACAAATGAGATTGTGTAATGTAGCATTCACACATTGAAAGAATGCAAGCAAATTAATTCAAAGATTTTTTTTTTCAAGGCTAAATCCTGCTTACCGCTCCACCACTGAATGTAGAATTTGGTGTTGATGGACCTGAAGGGTTTTGTGAGGAGTTGTTACACTTAGGCTTAGGCACTGCAGTGCAAATCTTTAAAGGTTTAGACCCAAGTCCATTGTAACCGTTCATTGCATACAAAGCATTCCTTTGCTCATCTTCATTGCCAAACCTCACAAAACCATAGCCTTTTGTATATCCTGAACTGTCCAAGATAACTGTAATGATAAAAAGTTTAATGTTAATAAACATTAATTAATCTTACCACACATTTAACGAACACATATTAATGAAAATAAACAATATACCTTTTGCAGTTTTAATTGAAGAATACTTGGATGCAAAGATTCTGTAGAGTGAGTAGTCATCAACATCAGGACTCAGGTCTCCAACCCACACAGAGAACTCTCTTTCTGTTTGCATGTTAGCACGAGCTTCCCGTGATGCAGTGTTTAGGCGAAACCTCACAACGGGAAAAGTCCCTGGAATTGGTTTTCCATTCAGTTTGTGCATTGCATCAATTGCTTCTTCATCTGTCTGTAATTTGAATATTTATTTATTCTTTCGCACATGACATGTACAGTGGCGGACTTAATGCCTTAGGCATTCTCTACCAGTCAACCACAGGTGCTGAAGAGATAAGATGGTCGGTGCTTTAGCTTGAAAGAAAATTGTATAGAAAAAAAAGCCCTTAAAGCTTAAAACTATTAAAAATACTTAAATAAACTAAATATACATACATACTATTACCAAAATATATACTTATAAAGTTATAATATATACATAAAAAACTAAAATTTGGGAGAGGGGTGTAGCAATAACTCTACGCTAGTTGTTGCGAAAATAACTGCAATTTCCGCTTAAATGCAAACCGACTGGCGGCCATCCTGATATCAAGAGGAAGCGCATTCCACAGAAGAATGGATTGAATGTAGGGTTGCTGAGGATTCCTCTTCCGCTTCCTCATAATGCGGAAGTTCCGCAATATTTTGAGTTCCTCAACCATTAAAAATAAAAAAAACGAGTTTAAGAGGAATTTCAGTGCGCATGCGTGTATCCATAGCAACACGGCACGACGCTGCCGCCGCGCCGCCGCCGGACCGAACGGTCAGCCTTGCTTGTTTTAACTTGACATAGCGTTGCTTTGTTTACGCGCGTACGCATTGCAAACGTAACAATTCAACATTGTTTTAACGAAAATCGAAATAAGACCGAAGTGTAGTGCTATATGGACGTACTTTAATGAAGTAAACGATGAGACAGTGCGTTGGAAGTTGTGCAATCAAACTTATTCAAGGAAAGTGACAGTGACTGGAGATGACTTCGTAACCCAGAAGTCCCGCGTCTGGGTTATGAAGTCATCTCCAGTCACTGTCAGTCATATTTCTTGTGTGCTTGTGTATGTCACTGAACTCCTCCTAAACGGCTGGACCGATTTTGATAAAAAAATGTTTGTTTGTTCCAGGGGGTTCGAGAATGGTTTAGAGTCACAATTTGATCCACTGAAAAGTTTTCTTTCAATTAATTTTTGTGTGTGTATAGGACAGTGTCTGTTGGGTCTGCTAGTCATTCATATTATCCTCTTCCTCATCCGCTTCCTCTTCCGCTTCCTCAGCCGCATCCTCTTCCTCACAAAAATATCCTCATCCTCATCCGCATCCTCTAAATTTGTGATTGACACTTCCTCTTTCTCATCCTCTATCTCATAATCACTTCCTCAACAACCCTAATTGAATATGAAATGAAGAATGAACAAAGTCAGACGTATGTGAAGGACAGAGTAAGAGGGGATTGTTAGAAGAACGCAAACATACGCGAATATTTTGTATAATATAAAAAATGTAATAGTCTTAAGGCATGTCTTGTTCAAATAAAACTGCTGCATCCTGACAAAAATCCTGGTAAACCATAAAAATTCTAGTCTAACTGAAATGTAGCAGAATAGGATCCTGGAAACTGTTGAGATAGCTCTGACAATGAACTGTATCAAAAATCTACTGGACATATTAAAATATCTCCAAAGCTATTTGATACACACATATCAGCTAATTAGCTGCTAATGTTTCATACTGTACCTGAAAATGTACAAAGGCATATCCAGCTGGTTCTCCTGTGAATTTGTTTCTCATGACTTTTACAGCCAGTGGACGCTGCGCCATCCGATTGAAGGCAGCCATGATGAAACTCTCCGTCATATTAGGCTCCAACTAAAAGAAATCATCACAATTTAGTAGGGAAAACTTTCCTTCTTTGTAGTATTCTTGGTTTCATAGTTTTACGTTTTCAAATCCAGAAAATACTTGGCTACTCGTTTTAATTTTGATGTGGCTTTATACAAAAATAAGAATGCAGAGCGAACGGAGTTATAACGGAGGTTTATTTATGTATTTGTCCGGCAGCGTTTGAGCGCGAAATGGTCAAGAATCAACTAGTGCGAGGCGGGAATGCGGCAAACACAATTTGTGTTTCCTTAATTTTCATTACAAGAAGGTATCTAATATTTTTTTACCTACTATTAATGTACGTATTTAAAATAAAAATATTGTTTTAATTAACCATAAATTTAATTTTTTTCTATATGTACTTTCACCTCCACCTCCGCCTCCGTTAATCTCCGCGTCCGCGGAGGTGAGACTCGTCACCTCCGCCTCCGCTAACAAGCCTCCGTTACAACCATAGTCTGCCGGGACTTACAAGTTCTAGGTAGAAGGTTCTAACCCCGTCAGACACTGCCGATCCCCATTGCTCTCAAAACGGTGAAGGAAATCATCGTGAGAACGTGGAAACCGGCATGTCCTAGAGGCAAAACTTCGAAGACGTCACATGTACCACGACGATATCTATAATAATGATATTCTTTGAAAAGTATATAATACTTACGCTGCCCATCCATAGTTGACACTGCATAGACATGATTTATACTAACACTTCAACTATCAGGAAACAAAATAATGATATATTCAAAAATATCGATTTGCACAACAACAAAACGCTTCCTCACAGAGTACTATCTATTGCGCTTCCTCCTCAAAATCAAGCGAAACTGTTTGAGTGTTTGCCTGTTTCTCACAGACACAAAGCTGTTTGCTGTTATACCTGTCGAGTGTCGGCTGTCAGTCACGTTACGGCTGTCACTTTCACTGACATTATTATAACAGATAATGTAAATTCTACTGAACGAATCATTTAAAAAGTTTCACTTGATCAATAATCGACTAAAACTAATATAATAGGAAGAAAAACTGAAATAAAAAATATTGTAATAATATTTTTGATACTTTTTGTAACATTTTGATATTTTTTTGAATTACATGCGCAATGAGTGTGACATTTTGTAATGGTGACTGTCTTCTGTGACCAGTTCCTTAATGCGGATTTGTAATCTATGGCCAACAATGACGTGTGAGGTGAGGACTGAGGATAACATGTCATCACCGAACCAAAGCAAGGCGAACGAGACAAGTGGATTAAAAGATAACAAAAGCATTATGTACTTCAAAAGTGTAAAGTGAATATGTTAGTCATAAAATATTAAGTTTTTCATATTATTAATATATCTATAGTAAGAACATCTCCAAAAAGTTAAAGGTAAATTCTTAACATTCACTTACCACTTACTTTAACAGGTCAATAAATATCACAGAAATGTCACGTCTTGATAACATTGACGCATTGGAAAAGCAATTAGCCGAATTGCAAATGGCTAAGGATTTAAATAACTCTGGCAAAGTTAAAAAGATACCACCAGCCGTACCTCCAAAAAAGAAGGCTCAACCTCAAGTCCCACACAGTGCTGTTGTAAGCACTATTTGTGAACCATCGTATTCGGCAATGATCATGCCGACTACAAATAATAATACAACATATAGTAACACACTTCCGGGCAATGTACGCCCTCATGTTCATAAAGATTACGCAAATGTAAACCAATTGAATCTGGCAACTTTTAACCATTCCTATAGACAAAACTTACCCATGCCGCCTAAGAGTTACAATGCAACATACAGCAATATTCCTCCATACAGAAGCAATGATACCCTGCCGTCAGTACCACCGCCACCTCCACCACCATCAATTTCTATCGCATCGTCAAAGCCATACAATGTGAGCCAAAATAATGAAGAATATTTACCACCACCATCACCTGTAAGCTCTAACTACAGTGAGTTGGTCAGAGCTACTGCAAACTTGAACTATAATCAAGAAAGGCCATCTTATCCGCCAATATATCAAAACGAGTTTCCAGAATATGGGGTCTCACAAACTTCAACTTATGAGTCACTTTATGAGCCTATTAACCCACGTCCACACAGTAACATGTCATCGCATTCTAATTCCTTACACAATTATTGCAATAACTTGTCTAACACAAGCAAGTCACCACTGCATAAAGAAGAAGAAGTGGATGCACTTACTAATCTTCTTGTAAAGTCTATTACAGACAGTCAGGATTTAGATGTGTTTGGAACATGTGTCAAATGCGATGGTAAAGTGATAGGTGAGAGTTCTGGATGCACAGCAATGGGAAACATGTACCATGTGACATGCTTTTGTTGTCACCGCTGTAATATAAACTTGCAAGGGAAACCATTTTATGCTGTGGAAGGACAGCCATACTGTGAAACTGATTACTATGAAACCTTAGAGAAGTGTTCTGTATGTGACATGCCAATCCTAGATAGGATTTTGCGAGCTACTGGGAAACCTTACCACCCCAACTGTTTTACTTGCGTTGTATGTGGAAAAAGTCTGGATGGAATACCATTCACTGTTGATGCCATGAATCAAATTCATTGCATTGAAGATTTTCATAAGAAATTTGCTCCACGCTGTTGTGTTTGTGAATTGCCTATTATGCCGGAAGAAGGCGAAGAAGAGACGGTCAGAGTAGTGGCGTTGGATCGTAGTTTCCACGTAAGATGTTACAGATGTGAAGACTGTGGGCTTTTACTGTCTTCAGAGTCAGAAGGTCGAGGATGTTACCCGCTTGATGATCATATTCTTTGTAGAAACTGCAATGCTCATCGCATCCGTCTTCTCACAAATGTTATGACAACTGATCTTTGAATGTTTTGCTCATGATAACACACTGAAACCAATCTTTTTCATACTCTAAATAATCCATTTTAATATTGTTTTTTTCAATCATAATTCTTATAAAATGTAATTTATCTTATAACTATTTTATAAGCATATTCTTTTTTTAGTAGATTTTTGTAGAAGTAACAAGCTATATTTTGATAATTTTAGCTGGTAATATATTCTAGTGATATATCATAAGTAGTAGTAGTAGTATCCTATTTATATGCATATTTTGAGCCATTGTATTCTATATGAAGACTGTTATCAGAGTAATATTTGTCAATTTTATTTTAATGTTAGTGGTTAATGGAAAATAATTTAATTGGTTTTTATTATAACTGCATAATGTGATAATCGAGACAATATTGTTGTGTATCTTCTATTTATGAAGCATTATAAATGCTATAAAATCGTTTATGGTTAAATTAGGTAGTGTAGTTACATAATATTGTAATAAATTTTTGTGGCAGCATATTATTTTTATAATATTTTAATAAAAATATTATATTTTACTTCGTCGTGGATTATTTTAAGTAATAAGAATATAAACTATATATTTATTATAAAATTTATTTTATTTCTATAGAATTAACTAAAAGTTTACAATACTGGCATAACATATATATAAAAAGGCAAGTTTTCGATATGTCTTAGTTTCACGATTTCATAATGTTACTTAAATATTATCACAAATACATTTTAAAAACACAGTCACAATATTCACAATCATTAATTCTGAACTCTTCTAGACACCAAGCTGTTTTTTTTTTTTTCGATAATATCACATTATGGAAGACCATCGGTCATCACTACTCCTATATTATTCTTATCTTACTAATAGTCTAAATAACACAGACCATGTAAATTTAAATCAACGGAAAATTTCTAAATTGTAAAGATATGGTAGTAAAAAATGACTACACTCATTGAGATCCATGTTCACAATGACTTCATTCCTTGTTGCGATAAAATAGAAAAATAAACTAGGAACAAGTAAATCACATAATGTAACTACCAATTATTTACACCTTATGTCTTAATTTCGTATTGAATTTTGGTGGGCTTAAAACTTGTTTCATAAATAAGGATCGTTTTTCCTTAATGTTTTTAGACATGATCAAGTCGCATCCAGCAGTACTTGGCAGATTTTCACTTGTTTCAAAACATGAATTATCATAATTATGCTGTCGTGGCATTGTTCTTATTCCTTGATTTACGTCAAATTGGTTTTTTACATTAACAACGCTAGGATCAGCTTGCCGCTGACTTAATTCACATGAGCGGTATAAAATTTCTTCATCAGAGTTTAAGTTTATCCTAGGCTCAAACCTTTCTCTTAAAATAGAAAACTTTCTTCGTGGTCGACTTCTTGCTCCTTTCTTAACATTTGATATTTTCGATATTGACGTGTTAACCACTGGCATCGCAGTATCTTTCTGTATGAGTGATTGTAAAGATGTCGATATTTTATGTGAAGAACAGTCTTCAGTCGAGTTAGTGGGAGCAGCGCTTTCTGAAACTAACTGCCACAAAAAATCAATGTCCTTATTTGACAAATCGTGTTGGTTTTGTTCAGATTTAGCATTGATTTTCTTGCCTGGTAGTTTGATGTTACTTGAATTAGATTTTTGACGACGTTTTGTATTTTTATTGTAGACAGTAACATTATCTGCATTATGCATATCTGTAGATGTTGATGACATATTTGAAACGTTTAGCTCTTTTTTTATCATCTCAAATTTTGTTATTTGGTTCATACAGTTTTCTTTTTCTGGCAAAGATTCCATTATGTTGCTTGGGTTAAACTTCGAAGGTTCTTTCCATAGTGCTTGTTTTAAATCAATTTTCGTAGATGTATTGAATTGAGGCGAGTCCCATAAATGTTCTCGCCTATAATACAAATTTCTAGGGGAATTCGTAACTGTCGATTTACGAATTTCATCTATAGTTGCAACCAGAGAGCTTTCAGAATTCAGTCTTTTCTTATTCGAGGGATCTATGTCGCCAAGGTCGTCCAACTCTTCCATTATAGGTTCTAAGTGGTTAGGATCCTTGTTAGCATCAGCCATGCATGGTTTTGCTAAGAAGGTATCATCATGAGAAACGAATGTATTGGTATAATCATCCTGATTTGTTCTATCAAACTTCACAAATACATTCGAGTATGTATGGGGTTTTTTAGGAAATGGTGGTGCAGCCAAAATAGCATTCTTGAGATCTTGTGAAACGCAGCTACTTATCTCAGAGCTACCTGACGTTAACGTGTCTCTTCTTCTGTCCCTAACCACACTTCCATCATGAAGCCAATTCTCTATATCAGAATATCCATTCCAGGATCTCAGTCCCCAAGCTTCTCGCGCAATATTTACGGCACATATATTTTCATAATCATGAACTGACAAAACCTCCGTTGGAGTATCTAACTCGCGTGGTTTCGAAGGGAATAAGTCCGTCCCTATTCCATTCTTATTTTTATCCTTTTTGGCATACATTTCCTTGAGGATGTCTAATGCTATTCTTTGAATGTTTTCAATATCTGCATCTTGATTTCCAACTTTAATATTCTTGAGTGCACTCAAACATAATTTTTGGACAATATTTTCGTTAAATGTGTTTATATCCGAGCTATTGATATCGCTAAAGCTAAGGTCTAAATCCATATCAATAGAGTCGGAAGAAGTTTTTTTATTAGAACCATCTGTATCGTGACTAATCTCAGAACTGTCAGTCTTTAACATTTTCATAAATTCTTCATTAATTAAGTTACAAACGTCTAGGTTTAAATTAGTTAAATTGTCCCTTAATGCATCTGACGAACATATGCCTCTACGTTTGTGCAAGTTTAAATTACTGGAAGTTATTTCGTCTATTGAGCTTTCTAAATTTTCCATGGAATTTAATTTTAATGTTAATTCTGTTGGAGAACAAATAGCAAGTTTTTTGTTGTTTTTATGTTTGAATTCATCTTCATGCAAAATCGATTGGGGTGTGTTTTCAACCGTGTAAAATTCTACGCTAGAAGCCTCCAAACTACTGTTCCCGATAGGCGCTGATGTAAATGTAGGTGTACCAGATCGAGCTATCCAGTGTTCCAATAAAAACTTTTTGTCAGCGTTATCGCTCTCCTGTCTCTGAGCTTGTTCAGTTGACACATCTTTACTGTAAATAAGCATAAAAATATGTTATAACGTTTATTTGTTGTGAGTGTGATTACGAGACGTTTGGTTTTTATGAAGTACCTGAGGTTGGCATCTGTTTCTTCTTCTTTCCGAGAACTTTTAAATGATCTGACATGATTCAGACAGCTAACTTCTCTTTTATTTTTTGATTCTTGTATATCGACTTTATTGTTCAATTCGATGTCGTCATTTTTCCAAGAAATAGGTCCCGTTGAATGAAAATACCTGTAGTATAATATCATTGAAAGAATTCCTGAAAATGATACAGATAACTTAAAATTCAAGTGCCGAATTAATAAATATAATAATATATATATTTATTATTTCAACCAAAGTGTGTGTCAACTTACCAACAATTGTACCAAATATGATGCAAATGGCTGCAGCAATGGACCATGATTTCTTTTGTCGCTCAGTTTCAGAAATTAGCACATACAGAAATAAGCTTCCAAAGTTTTGTGAAATCATCAACGTATAAAACAACATCAAACGATATCGCGTATGTCCTTCCCGCAAGTTAATATAGCAAAAACAATAAACGAAGCCCATGACAACGTTGTAAAGAGTTTCTTCTAATTTATTCGGACAAAATGTAGTTTTTTGAACGACAATCCAAAATGTCATTGCAAACCAATGCAAACCTGAAAATGAAATATAGGTTATTTGGTATTATGCTTTGTGCCTAATGGTAGCTAATGTATAAAGGTGTCATAATAACTACATTTATTAAGAGCTAGCTTTTTCCAGCGGCTTCGCCCGTATCGATGTCGGAAATTATCTCACACGTAACTACTTTTGGAATAGAAAATATCCTGTTTTAATCCAGTTTATAAACCAAGTGCTAAATTTTTCATCCAACTCCGTCTATCCATTTTTGGGCAATTGGGAAACCAAAGGTTTTAATAATATAGAAACTATCACATTTGTAAAACTTATAGGATTATTAAGATAGCAAACCAACTAAATAACAAAATCTTACCTAAAGGTATTAATGTCCAGATACCAAAAATTATAGCAAATAATAAAATTCCTGGAATTCTTCCGATTAACATTCCGAAATGCCATATTAATTTCAGCAGTAATGAATTCCAACTGAAATTCTCATTGGAAAATGCTGTAATACTGTAGATGTATGTCGCACAACCCCAAATAACAGACGCTAACGACGCCGATAAAGCAAATACTGAAAATAAAGAAGCTTTTAAGAGAAAAAGCTAATTTAAACATTTTAATTTTTAAATAACAAACTTTATTAACAATACCTAAAGAACGGAAAATATAAAGTTTAAAAAATTACCTTTAGTATAGTAGTTTTCATCTAAAGTAACAATAGCATATGTTTGTAAAATTACTTGTGGCACAGTACCAATAAAAATGTATAAAAAATGCAACAAACTCAAATCATTTCTTTGAGAAATTAATTTATGGGTTTTTATAGATTCTAGGTTTTTACACACAAATACTTTGCGTAGAAATATTATGTATCTGAAATAAAAAGAAAAAACATATTCAATCAATGAAAAAATGTTAAAAGTATGTACGCAAATTATTAAATTATTTGTTATCACTAATACTTTACCTTTCTAGTAAACCCACGAGGCAAATATGAGTAATCCAATGGCGCAAACTTGATTTTTGATCAGTAACGAACCACCTAATTGAAAATATATTTATAAGAACATTTGGAGTTACTATAAAAATTAATGTACCAAATGCCCAGTAAAGATGTCCATCTTTACAATATTCGGCAAAAACTATTACATCTGTAATAAAAATAAATAAAAGACATATCAGTTACAGAGTTCACGGATATAATTATAATTATTACTCCGCCTTAAATTCAAATTATAACAGAAAAATATTACGCAGATTTTAGTAATTAACTTTAAAATCATCAATTATAAATAAAAGATAATCTCACCTGTCGTCAAATCAGCTAATATCGTAACAAGTGATATAAATACACACAAAACATGAATTATACAAAAGTTTTCATCTTGATTGTTTGATGTTTTACTATCTATGTTATGATTTCCAAATCTACAAGCCTCCGCCATTCTAAAAATTCATTGATAACCACATATTGAAAACAAACAAATAAACTTCAGCGTTGTATCTTAATGTCATTTACTATTATTTCAGAATCGGCTGTTATTGCATTTATCGAAATCTTTGCAGTATCATATTAACTATTGTACGGAACAATCAATACTAATTCAATGTCGCAAGACACAACGCAGCGTGGGCGCATAAAATAAAATCAAACTTTTGTTCAGTGTTCACGCTTTGTAGGGCGGCTCCAGGCGGCTCGCTCATACTGCTATACAGATTATATATTAAAACTTGATGTGACAGTGTGTTTGGGACTTCGGCATTTTAAGGTGGATCACACTGCACACAAATATCAAGTTGTCCTAGTTAATGTAAATTGCTTATCTTTTAATGGGATTATACTAATTATAATCCACACACCAAAGGTAGTACATTAACATTGTTACGAACATAAACCAGATAAAAAAAATCGACTAATACATAGAATGAATGAATAATTGCTGAAAATTATATTATCTGTTTTGGGTATTTGTTGTTGTTTAAGCTTATCTGTGGCTATTGTTATTATTTGCAAAAATTATAACCTTACCTTACTTTAATTGAAAATTAAGTTTTTATAAAAAAACGTTAGGGCAGAGGCGAACTATGCAGTAATTATTAATAGAACACAAGAATAACTTAGAAATATGATTCATGACGCTCTACTCATCCTTTGGGATTGTTCTCAAACTACTGAAACTGGACAAGAGGTTAATAATTTTAGCAATTATTGTTTCTATACACTGTAGACTGGTAAACTGAAGAAATAGTCCACCTAACGAAACCATTTCATAACTTTATATTTTACAGAATGGGCTAGTGGCATATGCCAACCAAGGAGACTCAGAAATATTTGAAAGAATAAATGAAATAGCCAACAGTCACCATAGAATTCAACGTTTTGTTGAAGCTACATCGTTTCACTCAAGGAAGAATTATTCTGGTACTTATTTAGGATCGAGTCAGTAAATAAATAACTTAGATAATACAAAAAACCTAATATTACCCCAAGATAATATGCTATCATGACAAAAAATCCTTCCCCAGAATGCCATCAATAATAATAATTGATATATTTTATCAAAAACCGTTAACTGATTTATTTTACCAGTGCATAAACAGCAGAAGAATGAGCAGAAAAAGCAATAAGCAGAGAAATAACCAAAACTCAAGCTTTATTTAAATCTTTGAAGCCTTATTGGTTGAACTAGTTTTAAGTAATGCTTGAGTCTTGAGTCAGCAGATCCTGACACAACAGCATTTGACGCATCATATCTGGCACACATTGCAACACAACTGGTCAGACCCGTCCTCTGTACGGAACCCTCAAATGTTGACTACTAATGGCTCAAAAGTTTTAAATACTTGTAAAACTTGTGTATACATAAAAATAATAAAGAAATTTGTGTAAACTTATTCCCTAACATTCTCAAATATTCAAAAATGCACAACATTAATGTTCAAGTACACACAGTAAAATACATATTTTATGGATATGACATAATTATAACTTAAGTACAAATGTATTATATATTTTTTCTTATATAGCTTATAATTAAATCTTTACTTGCAGGACTCAAGATGTGTGGTCTATACTCACAAGCACTCAGTGAAGGCTTCTCTGAAGTTCTACAGGCATACAAGCTAAATCTAATGGAAGTAGAGTCCCTCGTCCTCGGCAACCACAACTACACACTATCATTTGTGTACAGTTACGTAGAGAAGTACCGAGGGTTGTTCAACACTTTGAATAAGATTACAACTACTATCGAGCAGCGTAAACTGATTGGGTGTCAGATACTGAGTTTGCTGCATCAGCACATTTTGAATGGCAACGAAAGAGTACATGAAGCTGTTGTAAAGTAATTTTTTGGTTTTTTTTTTTTCTTTTTCTTGTCCCACTCAATTGTGGAAAGACCATATCAGACACCAATCTCCACGTGGCCTGTCCAAGATTATGTATGTACTTTTAAAAGAGACTGGCTTATGATTTTGTTTCAACCTTTCTTCTCAGAATGAAACCACCTCCAAACCAACCTCTAGTTTCAAAAAATAAGATTCATCTGTAAAAGTGTTTTAACAGATGTGCTAAAGGATATGAAATCATTTATATTAATTCAGCAGTTAACTATAAGCAAATAAGTTGAAAATCTATACTGCATTATGTCTCAACTATCTCACAACTATCCATTTCCTTAACACATTAGTTAGAATAAGTCCCTGTTTATTTGCAATTTGTGTACCTAATAAGTAAATATTTATGTAAGCATTAACTGTTAAAGCATAGTTTCATCATTCACTCAGAAGTTATAAAAACAAATATTCATCCTTTAAAACATTTTCACCTTCACTCAAGTGCAGATCTAAGTTTTTTGCTCAAGGCGGGTTGCCCCATTTGGTTAAGCAACCTGTAATGTAGTAAGTGTATGATTAAATAAATAGAATAAAAATAAATATGTACATCGCTATGGGAAGACATAGAGGTATTTCTTAAACAACAATGTGCCGGTTTTTTTTTTTTGAGCATGATTTAATGAATCTATACAAAGTACTAGATTTCCGCCTGCGGCTTCCCCCGCGTGGAATTCGCTTATACTGCGCTTTTTATATTTCCCTCGGGAATATCAAATTATTCAATAAAAGGTTGCCTATGTCCTTTCTCAGGGTCTAAAGATTGTCTATGCCAAATTTCATCAAAATCGGTTGAGAGGTTTAAGCGGGAAAGCGTAACAGACATAGAGTTACTTTCGCATTTACAATATTAGTATGGATAAAACACTTGTTATAAAACTATGTCCAATTTAGCAGGTTTAGGCTCAGTTTGTTTGCAGCCCTCGGGGGACCCATACACCTCTTCAATGTATCTTAATTAGAAATTTATATTAATTTTTCCAGAATATTCTCATGTGTCAACAAAGTATTTGTGAATCAGCTATGCACATGGCTTCTATATGGTGAACTGAAGGATCCATATCAGGAGTTCATCATACTGAACAACCAGACACATCAAAATGCATCGGAGACTTTCCTTTCTTCTCCAACATCTACCTGTGACAAAACTCTTGTGACCACTGTAAGTATAAAAAGTCAATATAAATTAATTTGTTTGAATTTGAAACTGACGATCATAAGTATTACTAGCCGTGCCTCCGATTTCATTATTGTACATCTAGGAAAAGTGAAAATAGATTACACTAGTTTGAAATTTTTTGGGTGGAAATATAAAGTTACTTAATTTACTCCTAATAGGTACCATCAGCTATCTGTAAGCATGGGGTCCCATCACCTACAACAGACTCTCAGTTCTTATCAAAAGATAATAGATGGCTGCATAGGTTGCGGTGCAAAACTGAGCAACGATTTTAAACCTCTTATGTGCAGTTTATAGCCTTTTTAATATTTTTAACAATTTGAATTTACTTATTTAATGCTACTCCGTATATTTACACATATAAATAACGTAATTAAACAAAACGGTAAAATGGGCTCAGTAGTGACAATGTTTTTTATTTTACACTCGGGACAATAGATGGCAGTGTACTCAATTAATCCTGTCAGAACATATTTTTTTAGGTTAAGATAAGATGTCTTCTAACCATTATATTGCGGTTATCTTCTTTTAGAATGCGTATTTCTCGATGCACGACGTATGGATGTATATATGACAATGTAGACAAGACATAGATGAAGGTAGTACCCGGCCGGTCAAGCGCGCCCTGGTGGCCCTCTAGTGATCTCTTTAAGAAACTTTTTTTGCTCGACGGTCTGCCAGAATTGAGCTAGACTCATTTTGTTGTTCACCATTTGGTATCTGTATGTAGTATTCTGTAATCTGTGCTGTAAGTAAAGTCCTCTCAAAATCGATACAGCCGTTTCAGATATGAGCTGGAAGAAACTGAAAAAATGTATTATTTCTTGTTATAACTACTGCATATAGTTTTATATGCATTTAGTTAAAAGCTGATTTTTAAACACTCAGATTTTACAAGATGTTTGTTTTGTCACTAAGTTACACACATGCAACTAGTTTATTTATTTTTATTTACACTGAATAAGTACCTTCCTACCTTGGCAAGACATAATAAAAGTATTGTATGCATAAGTAGTATAATAATAAAATGCAAACATTTGTGCAATTGATACGTGGACGCCGATTCTGGCATATTTTCTTTTTTATTTAATTAAAATAAAGAAGATAGGTGTTAATATAGTCCTGTCAAATTAATTTACTCCAAGGAAGTTTTTGGTTTAGACTTGATTAAAAACATCTCAATTCACTTCAGGTGTAGCAGTCTTGCTCTGTATTCATTGATCGGAAATTGATATCCAATGCGTAGCGAATGGATATCCGATGATACAATAAAAGAAAGAATAACCTTTAGGCAAGACATTGTTAACGACGCTGGCGCAAAACACCGATCGTTAAACAATACCGAAAATAATCGCTTGCCATAAGGATCCTTAAGACAAACGCAAGTCTCTACATCCAAGATACTGATGTTGGTAGGCTAGCGAAGAGCGTATTCATAGTTCGGTTATGTATTCATAGTTTTTCAAAGGCTAGTTGTTGGCGGTAACTAAATCTCCTTGAATGCAGGAAAATTAACTATAATTTATTACGAAAATCGTCAAGATTGCGGAAAAGTTCGGTATTATCAATGAAAATCGATAACTATAAGGCCGCTGCCTCGAATCTTGCGGGCAGCGGGGTGGCGGCGGCAGCGGCGCGGGAGCCGAGCGGGCATCGAAGACCCGTTCTCGAAACTAGCGGGCAGAACGCGCATCACTATAGCCGCGTAGTGTTCACGATTGTGTCGGCGAGATATTTTTTTTATTCGCGAAAGAAATGTCTGAACAGTGGCGGCAACATCTTTTTTGCATAAGATCTTGCCGCTCACTCGCCGCCGCCGCCGCCGCCCCGCTGCCCGCAAGATTCGAGGCAGCGGCTTGAGAGTTGATACTACCAAATATCGCATCGACAGGAATTTGTGACAGATATTGGTTGTAAAGTGATTGTTATCACGGCGAGATTGCTGCCCCAAGCGTTGACTAATTTAACAAATTCAATGCCACCGACTCACCCGGAGAGTCCACGTAAACTCTCCGGGCGAGTCGGTGGCGCTGAATGTGTTAAAAGGACTCAAATAATATTTGTCTTTCGTAATTTTTTGATGAAATAGAAATAAATACATGCGTTGAATTTAAAAGTCATGTTTATGCAATAATTCTAATTACGCAATTCTTACAGCTTCAAGATACAAGTTTAGAATGTGGATATGCCCTCAACACCAGCATGATCCCTTACTTTATGCCTCTTTCCCTCGCCCAAGAGATATTATTTATTGGCAAGACTATTATTCTGTTTGGTTTTGACCCTAAGAAGGTGAAGAAAACCAGCTCATTTGTCGCCAACAGGACTCTGATGCCTTTGCAGAAGTTAGGGGTGGAATCCAGAAGGTAATTTTATTTTCATTTTCACTAACACTAGGCGACATAAATTAATTCAAAACTTTTTTTTTTAAACGTTGCCCCATACTAGGAATATCTCCTGTGTCGAGGGTGCTTTTACAAACATAAAAAATCACATACACAAACATCCAGACCCAGAACAACTACTTGTACAGTGAATCCTGGTTAAGTGAGACATCAAGGGACGTGCAATGTCGTTTCACTTATAGAGGTATTCCACTTACCCAGTGTCTCAGATATACAGGTATAAATAAATATCTGTCTCATTTACAGAGGGTTCCATTAATAGAAACGGATATTAACTTCAATTTTTCACGCAATGCTAACGATTGTAGCTTTCGTTTTGCCACTTTTCAAATAAACATCTGGTATAGATTAAAACCCTCCATAAATAAATAAGAAAAAAAAAAAAAACATCTGTATGATAGTAAAGCGAAACTAAAACTGAAGGTAATTGAAGCTCAAAATTTGTATTTATATACTCTGTTCATGCATATAAAATTTACTCGCTGTCTCAGCTATAGAGGTAACTATGATGATAAATCGAAAGAACAAATCCCAGATATAGAGGCTTACCTCGTCTCACTAACAGAGGTAATTCAGTGCCAAAGTGTTGGGACCTCAGCATTAGTTCCAGTTATGGAGGTTTCCCACTTACCAGGTCCCACTTAACCAACTTTCACTGTATTTAACATACAGGATATTTGACATAGACATTGGTCATACAAAACATAAAAGTGCGTTCTTGAATTTTCAACCTTCGACGCTGTTTAGAGTGTTGAATATCCAATATAAATATAGAGCATTATAAACAAAGCCTTGCCTTTTGACATATCCACCGTTTATGTTTAAAGATTCACAATTTGGGACGATAAAGAAGCTGAGTTCCATGAGAAGTTGCAGAAACTGAAGGACCCTGAAGTGTTTGAAGTTTGTAATCTTAGAGGAGTTATCAGAGAAATTAAAGAATGTGTTACTAAGGTATGTAAGAAACATTATAAGTAGTAAGTCTAATACACTCCAACAACTATCTTGGACGAGTCCACAATACATCACTCTGTTACAAGAGTTTAGAGAGAGCCTATCAGTTGCTGAAACAATCCTTTACTCGTCTCAGGCTTAATTTATGTTTCAATTAGCTTCGCCCCGAGGTTTCACTTGCATAAATTTCGATCCCATAGGATTATCTAGATAAAATGGTATCCTATAATATGTTAAACCTAGTCATAAACCACTTGTGTGCCAACTTTTTTTCAAATCCGTTCCTGTAGTTTTTGCGTGAAAGAGTATTAATATACATCCATCCATCCATCCACATAAACTTTCACATTTATAATCTATATATACTAATACTAGTTTTTGTTACACAACGCGACCTCAATAGAATTTCTAAATTATTTAGACCTCAGACTGACGTCTGGGAGGACCTCTTATCCGAATGGCAAAGTAGGTGGGATAATTCCATCAAGGGCCGGCACCTCCATCTGTTCTTTCCATCCGTTGGCGATCGGCTGGCTGAGACATGGCTGGAGGTTGACCACTGCGTTGCCCAATTTCTCACAGGTCATGGCAACTTTAAAAGTAAACTGTGTTCTTTTAAACTTGTTCCTTCACCTTTGTGTTAGTGTTCTACATCGAACTGTGAATTTGAACAGTCCGCACATCACATCTTGTGGAAGTGTATTCTTTGGCAGAATGAACGCAATATTATGTTCGATAGTGTACAAGTTACATCCGGAGTTGATTATTATACGGACCTTGTAGAAACTAGAACTAATTTCCGTGCGTTCAGGCGCTTTTGCCATACCTATTATTGGAATCAATTGTAACAGCACATACCTACTTAGGACCCATTAACTTAATCAAATTTTATTCCGTGGTGCTTGGCAATCTGGGCTTCTCCCAGTTGCAATAATGTCCCTTTGTGCCGATTGGCCTAGTTCTGTTCTGTCTCCTGCTTATTATGGAGGGAAGTGGAAAAAATATCTTTTTTCTTACTCCTCCGCTATTCTTTTCTGATTAATTTCGTTGCGGGACCCAAGACAGTTGAATCGTTTCTCTGGGACTCGTCGAGCTTCATTGCTCGGCGTTTTTCTGGCGGTCTCCACTGTTGATTCTGGCTTTCAGGAGTTGCAGTGGGTTGGGAAAAGTGTGGTGGGTTTTGTCCCAAAAAAAAATACTAATACTAGCTGCACCGCGAGGTTTCACCTGCGTAGATTTCGATATGTTTTTTTATATGCTCCGCTCTTATTGGTCGCAGCATGACATTATAAAGCCTTCCTGGATTCATGGGCTATCTAAGCCCAAAATAATTTTTCAAATCGGGCCATTAGTTCCTGAGATTAGCGCGTTCAAACAAACGAAAAAATTAAAAAATATTATTTTTTAATTTGAGAAATTAAAGACGATTCTCCTTAAGGTAGTGGATACGAGATGTGAAAATAATGCCAACTAGTAAATTTTACTTTTAGATTCAAGCTAGATACCTGGATTGCATTTGAACCAAGTATTTCAAGTAAGCGCTAGTCCCACCGATAAACTGTTACGCAGTTAGGTGGGTTTATTATATGTAAACAATAGGCTATTTGACAGATTTATAATTTCTATCTTGAATTACTTGGTTGCGGTTAAGAAGTTCACCAAAAGTTTTTTTTTTATATTTTAAATACGTATTTCGTAAGAAACATGCAAATAAAAATTCAAAATTCAAAACGCCGATACGCTTTATTCATCAATATGGCGTCGCGCTTTGTAAGTGACGTCACAAACTTATAAACGAGTTTCGGTTCCGCAGTGGTGTTCGTGTTTATCTGTTATTTTTCAGTCAGAAAACAAAAAAATACCACAAATCGCTCGAAATATCGTCAAAAATCTTCTAAAAACGCTGAAACACCTGAGAACACATAGATCGACAACAAGTGTTTATGAACGTATGACGTCATCGTGACATTAGCCAATCCGGATCGTTTCACAATATGTGGCGCAAGAAACAAAATGCTAAAAATATTTTTGTGTTTTTGGATATATCAATTGTTATAATTTTTATTAAAACTTATGTAAATGACACAAAGAACCCTCATTTTATGCATTTAAAGTAAATAATCAAAAAAATATTGATACTGTCAAATAGCCTATTGTTGGTCGAAATAAAGCATTTATTTATTTTTAACTCTTCAGCTTTATATATTAGTATAGATATAAAACTGAAGAGTTTGTTTATTTGTTGCCAGTCCAGTCCTTCGAATTACGCGGTATAAAAGACGAGGCAAAATGCTTCGTCCGGTATCTAAGCATCTAAATAATTTTTCCAGCACCTTTGGACAGTAGCCGTAGAAGAAGCTCAACTGATCCAGGAACTGCGACTTATGAAAGACTTCTATCTGCTGGGTCGCGGCGAACTATTCCTGGAGCTGTTGAGGCTTACCGCGCACAAGCTTGATAACCCAACTACCAGGACTTCTACTAGAGGTAATTTTTTTTTTTATATACAGACAAATCACACAGGTTGAGTTAGCCCCAAAGTAAGTTCGAGAGTTGTGTTATGGGATACTAACTCAACGATACTATATTTATAATAGATAAACATCCAAGACTCAGGCCAATCAGGAAAAGATCGTTTTCCATCATGATCTGGCCGGGGATCGAACCCGGGGCCTCCACGTCGCAGGCCGCTGCGCCACGGAGGACGACATTTTGGTCTTCAATACAGTACTTACGTACGTGTACAGTACTTATATCCTGCGATTTCTATTACTCTGTGAGATATGGCAGATTTGTCTCATGTCCTAATTTTCTTGTGTTAAAAGCATGAGTAGATTAATTCAACAACAATAATCAACAACCTTTTATCGTCCCACTGCTGGGCACAGGTCTCCTCTCATACAGAGAAGGATTGAGCGTAATCACTACGCTTGCTCAATGCGGGTTGGCGATTTCAGACTTAAAGTCCAGGTTTCCTCAAGATATTTTCCTTCACCTTTTAATTAGTCAAGTGTGTCCAACATATACTTAGAAAAGTTACATTGGTACTTGCCTGACCTGGAATCGAACCCGCCCACTCATACTTGAGAGGCTGGTGTTTAAGTACTAGGCTACCACGACTCTACAACAATAACAACGACCTACTCAGCCTATTACAGTTTTACAATTCACTTCGGGACATAAGACTCTCCCAGACTGCGCCCTAATAGTTTGTACTCCGCCTTCCACAACCACTCTATGGGCCTGTGTAAGGTTGTCGGTGCACACCTGACACGGTTGTTTCGGGAGTTCCTATTCCGTATAAGGCGGGGGGAAACGCCAGGGTGTCACCATTGTGTGGATCGCCCTGAGGACACGGTGGAGCATACGGTGGAAGTCTGCCCGGCTTGCGTAGAGTACCGCCGTGTCCTCGTAGCGGCGATCGGCGGCGATCCCTCGCGTCCCTCCCTGGTCCGGAGCGAGAGTGCATGGCAGGCCGTCACCTCCTTCTGCGAAGCAGTAATGCTAGCAAAGGAAGAGGCGGAGCGCGTGAGGCAGCGGGAATCGCAGCGCCCTCACGCCACTAGCCGCCGCAGGAGACGCCCTGGTCGGGAGATGACACCAAACTCCCAGCCACCGTAGGCGCAGGCCTGCGGGCGGTGAGCAGTGGGCAGCTCGCTGCCCGGTAAGGACCAGGCCCGAGTCGACGGCGCGTCGTGATTCACGTGCGCCTCAAAGAGATGTCAGCACATCGTGACAGGGTCCACGAAGACCTATGCCTCCTGCGTCAGGGTTGCGGGTTGGTTAAACAAGAAACCATGGCCCTGGCCGTCCCACAGGCAAGTGAAGAAACACGGGTGGGTTTTAGTCAGTAAAAGTCTGACACGCCCTCCGCGTCTACACCGGCCATCAGTTCTTTGACAAACATGGCTACCCCACTGCCATTTCAGTTTGCTTACTCTGCAACCTATGCCAACAACTCCGGTTCTTATTCTTATACAAACCAGAAGCGTAGCGTGCCTTGGCTCCATATACAATATTTTGGGGACCCTTAGGAAGGCAAAGACTTCTCAAAAAGAAAAAATTCGTCATAACTATTCATCTCTCTGTCACTTTTTCTAAAATTTTTACAATCTATTCAAATTAAATATACATTCTCACTCCGCAGCCCCTTCTTTTTTTTTTTTTTTTTTCCGGGTAGAGAATCCTCATGGATGTCCGCCGCCCTGGGGCGGGCGACGGGGTCTGTCAGACTCTTACTGACTAAAAACCACCCGGTTGTTCCGTCTCACACCTACACCAGGGGCTGCGAGAACTAATACTGCTTCCGCAACCCCCGATTGATGCTGGCCCACCACCGTGGGCCTCCTCGGGTCAGGGGGGGGGGGAGTGAGGTGTAGGACTCCCCCCGTGACGTCTAAGAGTAGCGCGCGTGGAACACTTCGCGCCGCCACCTCGGGTCCTAAGGTTTGGGGGGCGACAGATGTCCCCGAGTCTATCGCCCCTGGACCCATTTAGGGGGGCTGGAAGAGGGCGTTATCCGCCCTCCGACGACGTCCGGTACGCCTGCTGCGGGTCAGATGAGAGGACGAGATCTCCCTCTCCCTTTCCGCAGCCTCCTTCTGCGAGACAACTGTTTCGCAGAAGGAAACCACCGCATCCCAGGACTCTTCGCTGCCGACCATCGACTTGATTAGGGCCGGCAGCGACAAGTCACTGCCTACTTCAGAGATGAGGACACGGCGCAGCTCCTCCCAAGCGGCACATTCTGCCAGCGTATGCTGTACCGTATCCTCCCGGCAGTCGACGCAGTGGTGACACCGGGCGTCCGGCTCCCTGTTTATGCGACACAGGTACTTTCCGAAGCAACCATGACTTGAGAGCACCTGTGTCACCCGAAACGTCAGGGAGCCATGCCTTCTCCCGAGCCAGTCCGCCAGTACCGGCGGGATGGCCTCGATGGTGGTGAGGCGGTGTAGGGCGTGAAAGCCTGTCCCGCCATTCCGCCACTAGGACCTCGCTGAGCTGTGACCGACGCTGCTCAAGCTGACGCTGCATCGGCCGTTCACCCCGTTCTCGCGCCTGCTCACGCCACCGGTACAGAGACGCGAGGACCCTCGCCTCCAGGTCCCAGGGCGGGGTTCCAGCCAGTAGGCAGGCCGCCTCATAGGAGATCGTGCGATACCCATGTATGACTCTGACGGCCATCACTCTCTGCGGTATTCGCAGTACAGCGATGCTGCCGGCCGTTAGGCCAAAAGCCCACACCGGGGCCCCATACAGGGCCATCGATCGCACGATTCCCATGTAGAGCCGCCTGCAAGCGGCGCTCGGTCCCCCCAAGTTGGGAAGCAACGTTGAAAGCGCCCTAGCTGCCCCCAACAACTTGGGCGCCAGCCGCCGGAAGTGGGGGCCGAAGTCCACCGGCTGTCGAGCACCAATCCTATAGGTACTTCATAGTGGACTCGACAGCGATCCGAATCCCCCCGATCACGATATGTGAGCTGAGTGGCGGCGCCCGTCGGGGACCATGAAACACCATGGCCTCCGACTTGTTGAGGGCTACCTCCAGGCCTAGGCGACGTATACGGCCCACCACCTGTGATGCCGCAGCCGTCGCCAGCAACGTTGCTTCCCTATGCGAGCTCCCCCGGGCGGTGACCAGCGTGTCGTCCGCATAACACGTCAGGTCTACCCCCGGTCTGAGCTCGCCTCTCAGCACCCAGTCGTAACCGATGTTCCACAGGAGCGGGCCTAGGACCGAGCCCTGTGGAACACCGCACGACATGCGGCGCTGGTGTCCGCTATCACGTCCCATGTAAGTGACACATCTCTCGGACAGATAAGCCCCAACTATTTGACGGAGGTAGGGAGGCACTTGATGGTACCGCAGTGCCTCCCGAATACGACTCCAGGGTAGGGTGTTAAAAGTGTTGGAGATGTCCAAAGACACCGCCAACATCACCCCGCCCCGGGACACCGCTTCCTCCGCCAGGGCTCTCACGCGCGACAAAGCATGTATGGTAGAGCGCCCATGCCGAAACCCAAACTGACTGTCGTCCAAGTCCGGCCCTTCTCTGCACAAGTGGCCGACGAGGCGGGCGGCAATAATTCGCTCAAACAACTTACCCACCTCGTCTAGTACCACTATGGGCCGGTACGCGGACGACGAGTCCGCAGGGCGCCCGGTCTTCCTGAGCAGGACCAGACGACCAGATTTCCACAAAGTGGGAAACTGGCCCCGCTCAAGGCACGCTGTATAGAGCCCTCTAAGTTGGGGCTCGAGTTCCTGCAGAGCGAGGGCTAACACGCAGCCGTGGATCCCGTCGGGCCCCGGAGCCACATTCTTGGCCCGGAGCCGCATCACGGCCGCCCTCATCTCTGCCTGTGTCACCTCTGGGACCCTGATGGAGTTCTCCTCTGTAGACTCTGTGGCTGTGGACAGAGCCATCGACGGTGGCGTATGCTCCGCTGCTTCCTTGCCGGGAAGAGGGCTGCGACCACCTCCTCCAGCAGCTCGGGTTAAAGACTCTCCGTAAATGGGGGCGCCATGGCTCGAAGTTTCCCTCGGACCGCGTGATATGGACGCCCCCACGGATCCCTGTTTAGAGTCTCCAACATCTCCTCCCTGGCTCGCGTCTTCGCTTCGTAGATGGCCAGCCACAGAGCCTTCTTTGCCGCGCGTACACCTCATACAGCGCGGCTTCTTCGTCAGGGACCCGACGACGTCTCCTCCGGTATCGGGTGTACCGGCGTCGAACCGCCACGCACTCAACACGTAGCTGCGCGATCTCGGCGGTCCACCAGTACACCTGGCGCCTTACCGAGTGCACGTGGATCCGGAGCATGGACGCATCGCATATTTGCGTCATTGCCCCGCGAAACCACAGGGCCTCCTGTTCGACGTCGACGGGTCCGTAGGATTGAGTTGAGTTGAGGAGATGACTCCCGGATCCAGGCCTGGACAATAGCGGCCTCCTCGAGAAGCTCCCTGTCGATGCGCTTACGCGCCCAGCGCGGACCGTCTGCTCGCGGGGCAGCGTGGCGTGATGATCCGCGGCCGCCAGCGGTCTGGGCGGAGACGTCGAAACGGATGTATCGATGATCCGACAATGTCTCCACCTCCGCGGCGACATGCCAGTCGCGGACACGGCTTGCGAGAGCGGGGCTAGCAAACGAGACGTCCACTATAGACCCGCCCCGCTGTGGTACACACGTGTGAACCGAGCCCCGATTTAGGACGGTCAAGCCAGTCGTGACCAACCACTCCTCAAGTACCTCGCCTCTGTTGTCGGTCACAGGGGACCCCCACGCCGCAGACTTGGCGTTGAGATCCCCCAGCAGCAGCACCGGGCGAGGGTGGAGTTGGGCCACAACGGCACCCAACTCGACAAGGAACGTCTCGAAGTCAGCGAGACTCTTGTTGGGCGAGAAATACGCCCCAACCGTACCAATACCGTCCGCGAGAGCGGCCACCCAGCCGTGACCTCGGGACGGGTTGACAAGAGCCCCGCCAATGATGGCCACCAAACCGTCCAGATCTCCCACCCAGTTATCCCTGGGCGGGATAAAATACGGTTCAGCGACCACAGCCACGTGAATCGACCACTCTGCCATGCTCTGAAGTAAAAGATCCTGAGCTCTGGCACAGTGGTTGATATTGCCCTGGAGGAAATGGTAGAGCGCCGTTATGCGCAATCCATTCCCTCCGCACCATTCTTAGGCCGGGAGTCGGCCGAAGGATTGCCAGGCTGTGGGGGGTGTAAAGAGCCTCTGGCAGCCTTGACAACCCTTCTCTTCGATTTTCGGGTGGGCGCGCCACAGGCATTCCCGCCCATTCTGTGCCCAGCAGGCCTCCCTGCATCTGTACAGAGGCTGCAGTTTGGCGCCGCGGAGCACTGGGCCGCCTTGTGGCCGGCCTGGCCGCAGCGATAACACAGTTCGCTGCGGTCTACTTCAGCAGTGCACCGTACCCTGATATGTCCAATATCAAGGCAACGGTAGCATCGCAAGGCCCTGGGTTGCAACAGCTTCACCCTCGCTGCAACCCACCCTACCAACAGACGCTTAGTGTCGGCGATTCTGTTGGCCACCGCCACCGGACATCGCGAGTCCGGAAGCATCGGCGCGGATCTCGCCCGTCCGCACGTCCTCGGGCGGACATCCACCAACTCTGGCAACGGCCGCCACAGCCTCATCTGGAGTCGTTGCATCGTCCAGTCCGTCTATCCGCAAATCGGCTGTCTTCGTCGGCCTGGATACCAGAACGTCCTCCGCGTTGAGGACCTCCCTCAATCTGGTGGCCAGGATGTCTGCCTTCTCGGCGCTAGAGGCACCCGACACCTCGAGTAACCGCGCCCCCGTCATTGTCGGCCTCATTTTAAGGCCGGTCTGTGTGCCAAGATCTGGGAGCGCGACTTTCGATCTAGCCTCCATCAGGACCGCCTTGTAAGTCAAGCCCTTTTTAATGGCTCCGGGCTGCAGTGTAATGATTACAGCCGAGGAGCGAGGCACTTTGGCCCTAGGCGGTCCCTGCGCCTTCTTGGGTGCCGTTGCTTTCTTGCGGCGGCCCTTCTTGACGACAGTTGTCCACGTCTCCGTTGGTGCGGTCGCCGGAGGTGCGGTCGTCTGGGAAGTTGACGCGTTCTGCGCAGGTTTTTTGGGCCTCCCCAGAGACTTTTTAGCTCCTTTAGATTTACCGGCTGCGGATGCCGGGATCGACTTAGCAGGCTCCTCCTTTCTACGCCTGTCTGCAGCCAGCGGCGGGCGGAGATTTTCTGCCGAAAGGAGCCTCGTCTCCAAGGCTTGCAGGCGGGCATTTATACTGCGGACGATTCCCTGAACATCCTTATCCTCAGACAGGGCAGGGGCAGGGGCCGGTGACGAAGCCGGTGGTGGCGGGGTCACAATGGGACCGGACACAATGGCAGCAGGACGCCTCTGCTGCCATTCCGCTCTCTGCTCGGCAAGCTCCCGTTTGAGGTCCTCGAGCTCAGATCTGAGACGGCTATTCTCCTCCCACAGCTTCGCCGTCTCCTCCGAGCTTGTGCGATTAATGAGGACCCCAACCGCCTCCTTGATGTCGTCAGCCGCCTCCTTGATGTCGTCAGCCGCCTCCTTTAGAGCGCGCGCGAATGTGCCCTTCAGGTTGCCCGATTTGGTGGCAACCTTAAGGATGATGTCCACACCGTCCAAAGCTTGGCGACTGAGCTCCACCCCCGATGGGCTCTCTCCAGAGGCCGCCTGAGCAGAGCGTCGTTCTCGGGCCAGTCGAGCCATCTCGTGACCTCGTCAGCCGCCACCGCCTTTCGTTGCGCCCGCTTTGCGGCGTTCGTCTCCGCCCTGTTGGACCTTAGCAAGGACGGCATCGAGGAAGAGGAGTCCTCACTCAGGTCCATTGTAGGAGGTCCGGGATCGTTCTCCACGCTTCCCGCTGGACGTTCTGTGGAAGCTGGTGTAACGGGCTGAGAAGACGCCACGAACCGACTCACACGGTCACGGCCCGGTAATCGAGCGGGGGCTTTCCCCGCCACCGCGGGTCCGCCCTCTTTGTGCTGTTGGCACTTTGGGGGGTGGCAGATTCTCCTCGCTGGAAGAGAGGCCCGACCCCAAGTTGGTGCTTCTCACGCGCTTCCTCCAGAATTTGGAAGTGCACCCTCGCAATCCTAGGTCCCCATCGGGACAGGCACCTTCCTTATTCATAATCGCATCGCTTCCAGTAGCAATAACGGCAGCAGGGGCCTGGTCGCCTACCCCTGCGCGTTCATCGATAACCAATTTATCACTCGCAGGCCCGGATACCTGCGAGCTGAGGATCGCACGACAAATCGCATTTCTCATTACTCGACATTTTCCATTTTTTACGATGGGTATTACGCACATCACTTCCCCAAGGCGATGCGGCCGCTCTTTTTGGGAGGGTATTAATCCTCCCGAGGCCCGCGGATGCCTCCGGTGCAGGTTATACCGCCCGCTGTTCGGTATCTAAAACTAACTAAAGATATTTTTGGTATTTTAATTTTTTTATATTTTTGTATTTTGGTTTTTTAATAAATTTTACGTATTTTTTGTTTGATTTTCCCCCCCGCACTAACCGGTGTAGGGTGTTGCCAACTTTTGAATGCACGCTTTACGCGGAAAAAAATCTTTACTTGAACTTTTATCATTTAAGAAGTAAAAAAGGCATGTTTTTTTAAAATATTTTTTGCATATGGACGTTGGCCCCGTATAATAGATACGGCAGATACGGCGGGCGCTCGGCCACTGATACGATTTTTTATTATTATATTTTACTTTTTTTTAATTGTTTCCCCACACTAGGAGTTACTCCTGTATCGTTGGTGCGTTTATAACATTTAAACTCACATACACAAACAGCCAGACCCGGAACAACTACCTGTAGGCCATACAAATATTTGTTCCGTACGAGAATCGAACCCGCGACACGCAGCGCAGCAATCGAGTACTCAGTCACTGCACCAATCGTGTCGTCAATTTAATTGGAAGCATACATCATATTTTTCAGCGAACAAGTTCTAGCCCTGACCTAAAAAATACTTAAGTCTTTATAATTATAATTGTTATTTCCAGATATGAACCACGCGTTCCAGTTGGCAGCAAGAGCGGTATTCCTAAGCAATAGTGCGGATATAGAAAAGTTTAGTTTTGAACTACCATATGTGAAGCCTAATAGTAATCTCACAACCAACACTACCGATGAAGATGATAGCACTACGGGTATTTATAAAACTTCGTTCACACACCACCACACTTCGTTCGCTTCATCATCATCATATCAGACGAAAGACGTCCACTGCTGGACATAGGCCTCCCCCAAGGTTCTCCACGACGACCGGTCCTGCGCCTCCCGCATCCAGCGGTTTCCCGCGACCTTCACCAGGTCGTCGGTCCACCTTGTCGGGGACCTACCCACGCTACGTCTTCCGGTGCGTGGTCGCCACTCGAGAACCCGTCGGCCCCATCGGGCATCGGTCGTACGGGCAATGTGTCCAGCCCACTGCCACTTTAGTGTTACAATTCTTCGGGCTATGTTGGTTACTCTCGTTCTTCTGCGGATCTCCTCATTCCTGATTCGATCGCGCAGTGAAACCCCAAGAATAGCCCTCTCCATTGCCCTTTGAGTGACTGAGCTAAGGCCCATTGTTAGCGACCACGTCTCAATTCCATAAGTCATCACTGGCAACACACACTGGTTGAAGTCTTGAGACACTGCGGTATTTCGGGCGAGAAGATTTTACGTAGCTTCCCGCTTCTTTTTCGTTCGCTTGCTAAACCTTAATAATTTTTCCAAAATAAAAGTATATAGATTGAGCATGAACTGGGAAGTGTATAGGTTATTTGGATTATTCCTTAAATGCTGCAAGTAAGGACTTCGTGAGTCAGTAGTCTTTTTGTAGTAGCCAATCCGTCAGTTTAATTTTTAGGTTGTGTGAGTTGAGGTCCATTTTTTTTTATTTGGTTACCATTAGTGTTATTATAATGAAGTAATGGATTATTTATTTAATAGTAATAGTGTCTCACGCAATTAGGGTGGACGTCTATGTTTGTTTTGTACCATTAAACCAGAAATGGTTTCCTGTCCTGCCTCGGAAAGGACGTTAAACCGTTGGTCCCGGTTGTCATACGAACATCTAATGGCAGTCGTTACGGGTTGTTGGAGCCCTCAAAAGTACAACAATTGGTCTAACTGAAATGCTTCAATATCGCCTTAGGGTTGTGGAGGTGCGACGGCAGTCACTTTACGGAAAATATCGAAGTTTAGCCAAAATTAGCAGTTAGACTGGTAAAGCTACGGTCCAGCTTTGGACCCCAGACTCCAAAGCAGAAAAAGCTTCAGATGCGACTGGGATTAACGCTGAGATGATGACGATGATGGTCTGCATTGCTATAAAAATAAGCCCTAAGTAAGCATAGCTTGTATTTACTCCTTATAACATCGGTTATCTGCTAGAGAACGTCCCGTCAAAATTAGTTCAGCAGTTTCGGAGATTAGGCGAAACAAAAAGACGCCACATCGACAGACGAAAAAAAAAATGTTTTTTATTATAACAGCCGTGTATATCTTTATATGCAGTTACTAAAAAAACATTGCAAACGGGCACTTAAATTTACTATTCTAGGAATCTGTATCGTGGGTGTGAATATTTAAACTCATTTACTCCAGTGACACATTATATGAGTTCATATAATTTGCTTTTTACAATGCACAAATATGTGAGCTGTCACGCCCTTTATGCCAGGGGCTTTTATTTAGGTATGTAATAAGTTTTTACTTTTTCATTTGGCGTAGCTAGCTGGCATATTTATATATATATTTTTTTTTATTTTTTCTCTTGTATTACTGTACCTACATAGTATTGTATAAACGATTGTGTTTTTTTTTCTAAATGAACAGACAGCTGTGCTGCTGGGGAGTTTCTTCCGCCACTTCTTCTTCCCAGCGAAAGCACTTAGGAAGTGTCGATGGGTGGGCGTTTTGGGGGACTGTCTTATGTAATATTGACGTTCAAAAAGTGATGATTCTCAGCCTAGTTTCAATAAATGACTTTTGATTTTGATTTTACACAAACAGGAATTTGTTTGCAGTGGCGGATGGCTGGTCTAGTATAATCCTGAAGTACGATTTCAAATGGCCGCTCCATCTGTTATTTACGCCTGAAGTACTGGCACGATATAATGATATGTTTCGTCTATTGTTGAGGATTAAGAAGACTCAACATGATCTACACGCCCTGTGGAAGACTTACAAACAGTCTGCTAGGTAAGTTAGATTCATCATCATCATTTCAGCCGAAAGCTGCTGGACATAGGCCTCCCCCAAGGTTCTCCACGACGACCGGTCCTGCGCCTCCCGCATCCAGCGGCTTCCCGCGACCTTCACCAGGTCGTTGGTCCACCTTGTCGGGGCCTACCCACGCTACGTCTTCCGGTGCGTGGTCGCCACTCGAGAACCCGTCCGCCCCATCGGCCAATGTGTACAGCCCACTGCCACTTTATTGTTAAGTTAGATTATTGAATCGCATTTAAAAAGGGACTCTAGTGCCGAGGAATTTGGAAAATAGGTATTTGAAGAAACTATTGCCGTCGCGCTGCTTCCAGCCTATCCCAGTAAAGTGCGAAAAGGACAGTTGCTGCTCAGGCTGATTTTACCTACAAAAACGTTGACCAAAAGACGTTTGGTATTCCGCTGTTTTCTTTTTCAAAACACGACAGATCTCAATTATTTTTATATCAAAATTTAGAGGAAAAGTATAGGTACCTATGCTTCTATTATTTTCTTTTTTTGTCAAAAACTTATCACGTTTGTCTAGTAGTCATCTGAACATCACGGTAAAAATGGGTTATTTATCGCGATTTTGAAGTATCTTAATTGTTTTATTAAATAAGTTTCGGAAAAAATCAAATGATAGGGTCACGTCTAATCTCGGTGTAAAATTGTAGAAAAAAATTGCCCTAAAAGCATTATCCACGAAGAAAACAGCGGAATACGTTTGTATAGAGAAAGCACCATAAGAGTTCCCTCTTAACTGTTTGTGTAGTTAACCATATTTATACCCATTCAAAATACTTAAGTCACTTAGTTGCTTTTGAAGTTTATGAGGTGAAGTCAGAACTAGCTGCGTAATTGGGAAATATAAAAAAAAACGACATAAAAACAAAACGACATAAAACATAGTAACTATACAACGTGTAACAAAAAGGGTATATACATACCAAGGGCATGGCATCTTTAGATGATATCGAACGATATCGGAAGGGTTTCAACTCAAAATAAAATATTAAAAAAATTGGTACCAAATTTTCGGTTTCGTGTGTTTCTTAAAATCAAATCAGAACAAACATGGCAGCACACAACATACGTTAATAACTATTCGTTACCCGTCACGTTACTTGCCAAAATCCGATAAATGTCTTCAATATCTCTGTACGACTAGTATGATAGTAGCCTATCACAGGCGGTGTTTGTCCTCATAACTTCCTAACATAAAGAGATAGGATCAAAAAACCCTTCCAATATCGTTTGATATCATGTAAAGATGCCATGCCTTTGTTATGTATATACCCTTTATGTTACACGTTGTATAGGTAAAACATACGGTACATAATAGGAGCATCTGCAACCGAACTAGGTAAAACCTGTATCTCGGCGTGCAGCGCCAAACCTCTCAGCAAGTTAATATAAGAAATTAAGCTATCGCGAACAGCTTTATGTTGATAAAAGGAAAAGCAAAATACAACAAAATAAAGGTGTTAAGTATGGAGAAGGGTGCATGAATGTGTACACGATGGTAAGTGTTAGAGTGAGTGTGTGTGCATATATTCAGTAGCAATGTCTTTCATTTTGACAGTCCATCAACATACATAACATCATTTACGTTGTTTTGCAGACACATTTTTCGAACATGTGAAGCAATGGTCAAGCAATAAATATCATTCAAAATTATTAATATTGACATTGTATTACTCACACATTCTGAACCTTTTATCATGGCTACTCAATTTGCTTTATTAAGTAGATTTTTTTTAGTCTGTGGCTTGATTTACATATATTATGCATAGCTGCGCCATTATATTATTATTTTGGATTTATATTTAACTTCCAAACTCATCAGGAATAAACAATAGCTGAGTAAATAAATAATAGTTCAAATCTCCACCTACCGTCTTATTTCCCTGTTAGATCGAATGTTCATATGTAATGGTTTTGTTTCCCAGTTTCGCGATGTGCCAACTGCACAACAAGCTAATGTTCCTGATGGACCATCTGCAACACTACATGCAAGCCGACGTGCTGGAGACCAACTTCTCCCGGCTCATGGAGGCGGTGAACAAGACCAATGACTTTGAGAAACTGAAGAAGTACCACGCTACGTTCCTCGCTGATATACTGAGCCAGTCGTTCCTGACTGTAACTTCTGTAAGTTATGTTGGACTGTTTTCAGATAGAATTTGAATATCTCGTCTCGTTGGAAACGTATAAAGATTAATTTAAAGTTAAAAGCATTATTTATTTTTATTAAAAGCACACATAAATTTCAGCAATGCAGGTATTTTTTTTTTAATTGCGTGTATGTTACTGTTTTTTATCTCACGAAGCGACGCAAGTTTCACATGGCGTAACCAAGTATACGAACATGCTGTAAAGGAGATGTTTCAGAAATGTATGGAGCCCGGGCCAGCACATTGTACACTTAATGCTAGGTATAGTTACGTTAAAGTTAACAGTTTTTAATGTTAATTTCCTATATTTTGGCTTAGTTTTTATACAGATTCAATTTAATTCGGCCAAGGAGTGCAACACAACTACTAATAAATATGGTGGTCAGCAATAAGCGAAATAAAATTTTGATAGTGACATTTGATTGACGTGTCATGTATCTAAGGCTATCGTATCTATATTATCTACCATATGACTGCGAAAAAAACAAAACATGAATTCCGAACATACGGCCCATTAAATAAACCCAATCAGCTCAAATCAACACTCCACACGAACACAACGGGAAAATAGAACTGTCAAAGTCGCCAATCAAACGTCATAAAAAGTGTCATGGCTACCTTAATAAAGGGTTAACTCACTAAAAATGTTTCAAATAATTAATTATATAAAGGTCAAGGGGTAAAGGGATCTGACATCGACGCACAAACGAGTACCATGGATCCAGTACATGATTCTGAACCCCCCAGTGGTGGAATTTTTCGTCGGCTTTTTCATGATTTAAAAAAAATAAATGTAGTTTTATTTTACTTCAGACCATTCACAATTGCTATACTTTTATAACCCAATAAGATTTTAAAGTAAAAATTAAATAATTCGCTAATTACATAAAAAAAGCGCAATGAAAACAAAACCTGAAAAACGATCTTATCAGCTGATTTAATAGAGTTCACATCAGGGATCAACGTCATACCTACAAACTCGCACGGCGGCACGCTTGCAACGTTCAAAAGCCGAGCCGACATTTTATTTTAAACACTGTGTATTCTGTAACCGTTCATTAACGACATAAATAACTATCATAATTTTATTAGTGGCATGCGGTCTAGCCTTTTCGCGAAGTTTGCGTTACGATGCCAGATACACCCTGTATACTTGTATTTTTATTAAAATTAATTTAGTTGTATTTTTATGAAAATCTTCTATTTTTTTCCTTTTTATCTATATGTATAGCGTACACAGCGGTGGCCCAAAATGAAACATCCCCTTTGTGCGAAGGATGATCAGCGCCAACGCGTAACACATACACACACACACATACTTTCAACTTAGACATTGTGTCGGACAGTACCTAGAATACCTGCGCGCGATGTGTGCACAGACGGCAACAAAAGTCAATAACCACTTTTGTTTTTTAAATCTTAATTACTCGTTGGAAAGAGCTAAGCTCGGAGTTTCTCTACGCGATCGAATCAGAAATGAGGAGATCCGCAGCAAACCAAGGTCACCGACATAGCTCTTGAGTCGCTAAACAACACTGATTATGTCTCTGTCTTCTTTAAGCCTTAGCTTCTATTATAAAATGCCAAAAAGTACATTAACGAATACTATCATTTTAATCGTCTTTTTTGCTGACAGTACATTTAGTAACCACAAGTAAAGCAGGGGCCGCTTCTAGAGATAAAAATACTATCCGATTCCGACTCACCAAGTAATGTTAAGGCGATAAAATGTGTCCTTTAACATTCTGTACCTACTATTATATATATACAGGGAAATTTTTTTTCGAGTGCGCAAAAAAATGGGTGGCTCAGTGTACGAGTCAGCCATCGTACATGACACGCGCACATTACATACACAGATCAGCATTATTCCGTCGCCTTGCACAAATTATAGCGTAAGGCGACAGTACACGATCAGCCTTCAAAGACTGTACTCATTTACACTTTCATACCTATATTAGTTACGAGTTAGTTAAGTAATCAATAAATCATCATATTTGGCTATCCGTGACTATTATTGAAGTGTATAACCAAGGTGTGTGCGAAACATTCAGCAGCGCATACATCTTTATGGTCCTTCGAGCCTCAAGATCATAATTTCGCGTTCTTTTGTGTGGTGGCGATTTGTTTGGGCCGGCCGACCAGAAGCAGCATCGGACCAGCTCAATATAAGAAACATCCAAGGACCGCGAAGATCACTAAGCAAGCAGCAGCAAATACAGGGATCACTGAAGCACGCCAGTAGTATCGGCAAACAGATAAGGTGACTCGAAGTGTTTGTTAAAAATATCTCCATCATGGAGGGAGTTACCCAAACTGGACATGGTAACCAACCAACCCTTTCAATAAAGGTACCTGAAATAGCTGAGACTGCGAATAACAGCAGAACAGATGAGATGCTACGCAAACAAAGGAGCAATATCAAAGCCTTCCAAAGAACTGCATCAAACATCAATGTGGATCTCCTCAAAGAAAATTGGCAGTTTAAAGACGCCTTAAAGGATTTAGAGTCAAGGTGGACAGCAGTTGATTCACTTTATTGGGAAATTGACAGTTTACCCAATGAAGCCAACATACAATATGAGATGTCTTACAATACGTGCGAGCTTGTTTACAACCAAATGAAAGAAACTATCAACTCCAAAATGTGGTCAGTTACACACCGGGAAAAATCGACACCAGTCATCGAAATCCCAACCTTTGGTGGTAGCTCCGAACACTGGACAGGAAAATTTACATCATGGGAATCATCTCGTCGTAAACCAGAAACAGCAAAACCATCTCAGTCAGAGTCTACACAAAATAACAAGAAATTTCATTCGTATAAAGCATTCAGCACTAATCAGAACAAAAATAACAAATATAGATCAAATTCACCGACAAAAGACATTGCAAATTCAACGAACTGCCCACATTGCAACCAACACCACAAGTTGTTTTTTTGCAAAACATTTCTTGAATTATATCCGGTTGCAAAACGTCAAGCAGTTTCGAAATACAATTTATGTAGAAACTGTTTAAATGCACATACAAGCAAACAATGTCCGTCAAGAAAAACATGCCGCGTCTGCAACTCAGATCATAATACATTGCTTCACGACGCTTATGGCAAATGGAGTGGACAGAAATCAAACGGCAGTTTGCTAAGGTCGGGAGGTTTTAACTTACGGAAATGGTTGGCTAACAACGAAGAATTACTTCCAAACGTCAGTAAAGCGTCTTCAAGTCAAGCATCATTTGATTTCAAGCAAGCAGAATCAACGAAGACGCTCGGGCCGAAATGGAACCCCAGTGAAGATACATTCTCGTTCGAGCTGAAAATATGCAAAACAGAACCAAGTGAACAACATACAAAGCGTTCATTACTATCAGATATTTCAAAGATATTTGATCCACTCGGGTGGTTAGCTCCGGTTACAACCACATTAAAACTTTTATTCAAGCGAGTTTGGCTCTCCAACATTCAGTGGGATGACCAGCTTCCGGTGGAAATAAGTACCGAGTGGGAGCAAATTAAAACAGAGCTTCTAAACATCAATCAGTTTAGAATCCAAAGATGGTACCAGATAGAAGAGCAAGACACAATTCAACTGCACGGCTTCTGCGATGCCTCAGTGAAAGCATATGCATGTGTTGTTTATTGTAAAATCGGGGCCAAAATTTCACTCGTCGCTGCAAAAACAAGACTGGTGCCAGAAAACAAAAAGCTCACGTTACCGCGTCTAGAGCTGAGTGGGGCGCATTTACTTACAACACTTATGCGAAAAATTCAACAAGCTTTCAATGGACGTAAATTCGAAGTTTTTGGTTGGTGTGACTCCACTGCAGTTCTCGGTTGGATTCATGGCAATATAAATCGCTGGACACCATTTGTAGCGAACAGAGTCAAGCAAATAAAGGACGTAATACCATCAGATAAATGGCAATACGTAAAATCAGCAGAAAACCCAGCGGATTGTGCCAGCCGCGGCATTACAACAGAGCAACTGAAGCAACATATTTTGTGGTGGAGCGGCCCGCAATTTCTCCCTGGTTTCGAGGAGTCAACAATCGCAGAGAAGTGCATCTACGTCACGGATCAAGAGGAACGAAAATCAAAACAAAGCAACATCACTATTCGTCAACCTCATAGCGATGATGTCATACAATTCACACTGCAAAAACACAGTAATTTGACACGCGCCGTGCGCGTGATTACTTGGGTGCTACGTATCACACGACGTCACAACGAGCATACTGCTTACTTGAACGGAAGTGAATTGGAAGCGGCAAGACACAAGATAATTAAATATGTACAAGAATCTGAATTTTCGGAAGAAATTAATATGCTGCGAAGACAAGAACAAGTACACAAGAAGAGTAAAACTTTGTGCCTCAATCCATTCTTAGACAAGAATGGACTTTTGAGAGTGGGAGGCAGACTCAAGCATGCGAATATTGATGAAAATATGAAGCATCCACTAATCATACCACACAGCAGCCACATTACTGACCTCATTATCGATCAAGCCCACCGCCGCACGTTTCATGCGGGGGCCCGGACGACGCCCGCTAATATCAGACAAAACTACTGGATATTAGGCGGAAACAGAGCTGTAAAGAAGCGCTTACATGCATGCGTTATTTGTAGAAAGCATAAAGCTGTCATACAAAAGCAACTGATGGGGGAGTTACCAGAGTCTAGGAGCAACCCGTCGCGTCCCTTTCAACACACCGGCGTTGACTTCACAGGATACGTTGACGTGAAACTCAATAAAGGGAGAGGCGTCAAAACTAGCAAGGGATACATTGCAGTATTCGTGTGCATGGTGACAAAAGCAGTGCACCTCGAACTTGTATCAGACTTGACCTCATCTGCATTCTTGGCTGCCCTAAAGCGCATGTCCTCACGTCGGAGTAAACCACATCATATCTACAGCGACAATGGTACTAATTTTGTTGGGGCCAACAAAGCACTGCAGCAAGAACTGGTAGAACTACGCAAGACATTCAACGACGAGTTCTATACAGAGATCAATGAGTTGGGAATACAGTGGCATTTTAATGCCCCCGCCTGGCCAAGCGCAGGAGGCCTTTGGGAGGCAGCAGTAAAAAGTCTAAAGTATCATCTCCGACGTGTTGTTGGCGAGCAAAAACTCACGTTCGAAGAATACAATACTTTACTGGCTCAACTCGAAGCATGTCTCAATAGTCGGCCACTGTGCGCATTAACAGAAGACCCAGACGATTTGAATTATCTTACTCCATCACACTTTTTGAGCAGTGGACCCATACTGACTATTTTAGACACTGAAAAGGATGAAAGAACAAGGTGGCAGCGAACACAGAAGATTTTCGAGGATATTTGGAACAGGTGGCAAACCGAATATCTTGCAACACTCTCTACAAGGAGTAAATGGAAGAGACCTCAGAAAAACATTCGAGTAGATGACGTTGTTATCATTCACGAACCTAACCTCCCCGCGGGAAGATGGGCTCTGGGCAGAGTAACTGAGCTACATCCCGGTACCGATGGACTGGTTAGGGTTGTTACCCTGAAAACAAAAATTGGGTACCTCAAACGTCCAGTGATAAAGCTATCAGTGTTGGTTTCTGAATCCAATGAGAAAAAAGGACAAATGTCAGATCAGAGCCAAAACATCAAAACTAAGGACAACCAATCAAAACGACGACCGGGAATGGCGTCTAACCTGATAGCAACTCTCGTTACACTATTTCTCTTCATGACATCCGTCTTTGGCAACGAACAGTTAGCACATCCATATACTTTGACAACAATACACAAAGCACTCTATTTTGATCGCATCTCAAACATGCAGTTCATTCGCGACGAATGGAAACTCATCGTGTATTACGACATGAACCCTTATTGGGACGGCTCGGCAACCTTCGACAAATACATGAAACAAATAAACAGCGTATGTGAAAGAGAAACAAACAAAGTTCTATGTGACATCATCCTACAACAGCTACGTCACTCTCATGACGAACTGGCGTACTACAATGTAATGTTACATAATCAGCATTTCGAAGAACGCATACGTCGGCGGCGAGGCCTCATCGACGGTGTGGGTTACGCTGCCAACAGCTTATTTGGAGTTCTAGATCAACGCTTCGCAGATCAATACAAGCAAGATATTTCTCTTATACAAGAAAATGAAAATCACTTGGCACTCTTGTGGAAAAACCAGACCTCAGTAGTAGAAGCAGAATACAATCTACTCAAGCGGACCGAAGAATCAATTAATCGACAACACAAGGCCATCAATCAACATTTAAACATTCTTACAAACGCCACCAATAAATTGAACAAAAACTTGCAAGAACAAGAAGTGAGGAACGAGCTAGCACTGTCCACCATCATAGCTACAAATATGCTCACGAAGCTGAAATCAATACAAGATACAATAATCGACACTATAACAGACGTCCATTATGGAATGTTCAGCGCTCACTAACTATCGCCGAAGCAACTACGAGTTCAACTCAGTATAATACAGGACAATTATCGCGAGAACTATCCTTGCCGATAGAAAACATACAGACAGAACTTCCAAAAATTTACCACCTTCTGAAGGTTAAAACACGGATAACACACGAGTACCTCATTTTTGAGATTAGAATACCTCTGGTCAACAGAGAAAGTTATGACGTATATAAACTCATATCAATACCACAACAACATGGTAATATAACAATCGCCGTCGTACCGATATCAGATTACATCGCGATAAACTTACGCAAGGACACCTATCTAACAATGACGGCGAGAGACATACAACAATGTTTGGAATCCGACGAGTCTAGTCGCCTCTGTCACTCCCGAAAACCTATTTTCCAGTTTAAGTCAGAAGACAGCATGTGCATCAAGGATATGGACACAAACAGATGTCTTACAAACACAGCAGCATGTCGCAATAATTGGCTAAGAATAGATTTAATTTTGACATGTAACTTGGGTGAAATTTATAAGTTTATCATTTAAGCATTTTGTAAACTCATTATCATCAACCACTCACATCTCTCTCGCCCGGGAATATGTACGAGTCAGCCATCGTACATGACACGCGCACATTACATACACAGATCAGCATTATTCCGTCGCCTTGCACAAATTATAGCGTAAGGCGACAGTACACGATCAGCCTTCAAAGACTGTACTCATTTACACATTCATACCTATATTAGTTACGAGTTAGTTAAGTAATCAATAAATCATCATATTTGGCTATCCGTGACTATTATTGAAGTGTATAACCAAGGTGTGTGCGAATCATTCAGCAGCGCATACACTCAGAATCAATAACAGAACAAATCTGCATTGTTAGTTTAAAATAAAAAATCATGTTTTTGTCCGCCCTAAAATCAGCAAATGAGAGACACCAATTATTCATATCAATATCGTAGTATTAGCATATGGCCGCGTAGTGAACATGCGGGCGGCGCGGGCGCGCGGGTTTCCAGTGATGTTCCCGCCGTCCCCACTCCGCCGAATATGAATGGGACCGCGTGCGGTGACCAAAACATCGATTTCATAATAAACATCTTTCGTTATCAATGACTATTTTTTTGTACTAAAACATATCAAAGTAATAATATTTTTATCTATAAAACTTATTTAGCTATAAGTTGACAAAGTTTGCGCACTGGATAATATTTTATCCTGTATAATACTTTTAGGTTCAGTCGTAGATTTTATTAAAAAGAGATACTAAATGTTTAAACTCTGTGTATATTTACAATTGTAATCGAGATGAAACATTAATAAATAGTTATTTATGCCACTGTCAAGCAAATATAGCTATTGCAATACGAGTGTTAGTTTGTGCCACGAAGCGAAGCTGAGTGGCACAATAGATCAACACGAGTATTACAATAGCCAATATAGCCATTGATAAAATATTAAACTAAGGTAGATATGTCACTAGCGCACTAAAAATGAAGCGTACAAAAGGAAGTAAGTCCTGTATCTCGCTTTAGTCACTCTCGATACACTCGTAAAAACAAACGACAAACACTAACAGCGCAAACGACAAACACTAGCCATCTTTTTCTTCTCTATGCTTTAGATTGCGCCCCATCTCTCTCACACTGTACCAATGTATGCCGAATAAAAATATGCATGTGTGCTGCTGCTGTGTTCGGCACATTTTTTTTGGTCAGTTTGTTAGAATATATCGTATCTGTTTAATATTTTATCAATGACAATAGCTGTTTTCGACAGTGGCATACAAAACTTTTTCTACGACCTTGAAATAATTAAATATTTACAAAAACCGTCAATGTTGAACTTCATTAGGAATTATAGTAATTTACATTCTGGGTGGTACAACTATTAAAGTAAGATATTGACCATTTTCTTATTATCACTGATATCACTCATTTTCAAAACAATTTTATTTATAAATGCAGATAGAAGTTAACTATGGCGCGAAAGTAGCGCGGCGCGTACCGCAATGTTGTTTTGTTGTTATAATCCCACAAATGACAGGCAAAGGCATATCCATACAGCCTAATAACATGTGATGTTTAGTCGAGACGCAAATACGCGCGCTTTTTTGCTTAGTCATAAGTGGCTTTTTGGTGCCATAGCCATAATAGTACATTACGATATTAGTGCGTAATGATGGTTATAACATGCGAGGCGGAATTTCAGCCCGAGCCGAAGGCGAGGGTGTAATTGAGCCGAGCATGTTATAACCAATACGCACGTATATCGTACGACATTTTTTAACACACTTGCGAGGAAACAAAAAAAAAGATATTCAGAATACAAGTACAAAGAAAAGAAAATTTGAGAAAAATGGCGCGAGGTTTATTTTCTGCCGTAGCTGCGTGAAAATGTTGGCAAAGATGCTAGAGTATGCAGTCAAGTTTTTAAATTACCGAATAAACTGTTTTTTTTTTACAAATACTCATTTAAATACAAACAAATACAAATTTGTTTATTTCAAATAGGACATCAGTTATTTTAAATAAACTCAATCTGTGAATGCACACTGTTGCTTTCCCGCCATTAGTATTATTATTTGCCTTTTCAAATATGGAACAGCGCGCTGCTCACTGGCTAGAGCCACGCGGCGGCGATCAGTTCCATAATTATTTGAAATGACAAATAATGCTGTTATGGAATTTGTATGGACTATAACTTAACTATTTGCTTTGATAACACACGCGTTTGTTATGGCCCGCTTTACATGCTTAAAACCGGTGGGATTACATCAGCTTTACGAGCAAGGGTGTTAAAAAAAAATTAAAGTTTCATTGTAGTACGGTTTACCCGTGTGGAAATGGTCACTGTAACACGACTTGGCAAGAATGAGTACTATTGAAATATGACTTATGGTTATGTATTAAGCAAATTAGCAAATGATCGTAGAAAATACATATTTTAAATTTGGTTCCAGTTGCCTTCAAACGTTTGTTTGATTCCAATTTAATAAATTACCTTGTTTTCGATTAAAAAAAGACTATTCTGCACTCATTTCAAGGCTTGTGACAGCGACACTTCGTGCGACACGACGGACGCGCTGAACAACCCAGTGTTCTGCAACATTATGGAACTGCTGAAGCTCTGCCATTCTTTCTGCGGGATGAATGACAGTGTCGCCGATAAAGAGGCCGAGGATTATTACATCAGAGGATATTCTGAACGGTTAGTATTCAATACATTACCGTAGCCTGTTTGGAAATCTCCAAATATACTTCTAACTCAAGTCTCAAAAACAATCTCTATACATCTGGGTTCATGGACAACTCAGATCTTATTTGGGTGGGAAATCATCAAATGACCTCTCCCGCTCTGAGTGGAGCGGAAGGGCGTGTCAAGACTTTTACTGATTAAAACGTACCTATGTTCCTTCTTTTCCCTGTGCGTTAGGGGCCACGGTATCTGTTTCGAACAAGCCGCAACCTTGACAGGCATCGGTCCTAGTGAACTCTCAAATGCGAATTCGGCAACTCCACAGACTTCCATCCTACGCCGCATGTCACTATACTTGACGGGCTTATAACTGCGATCAGAGCGAAATTGAATTTTGGGTCAATTGTTTAAATGATTTTAATAATGTTCAAGGATAGAACAAAACTGCTTTACACGCAATCACAATCTGAATCATTTTGAAGGATATTTTTTGTTGAGCAGACAATATAAACAATGCAACTCATGCTGTTGAACTGTCAGAATGAAACCCATCGCTATTGATAGTGCTGCAAGGTAATTGCGTAAAACACTATTGGTAGCAATGGTATTTTGACAGTTCAACTTTCAATGCGTTATTTACGTTGTTGAGCAGACATGTTTTCGAACATGGAGCAATGGACTAGCAATATGTTTGAAAATGATTCCATTTAATAGTAATAGTGTGTTACGCATTGATAAAATATTAAACAGATACGATATATTCTAACAAACTGACCAAAAAAAAATGTGCCGAACACAGCAGCAGCACACATGCATTTTTTTATTCGGCATACATTGGTACAGTGTGAGTGAGATGGGGCGCAGTCTAAAGCATAGAGAAGAAAAAGATGGCTAGTGTTTGTCGTTTGCGCTGTTAGTGTTTGTCGTTTGTTTTTACGAGTGTATCGAGAGTGACTAAAGCGAGATACAGGACTTACTTCCTTTTGTATGCTTCATTTTTAGTGCGCTAGTGACATATCTACCTTAGTTTAATATTTTATCAATGGTGTTACGCGATTGGGTTTGCCGATCACATCAACATAAAATGGTAGTAACAATTCTCTGTTATATTTCAGTTTCAGCAAGCTGGTAAAGCAGTTGATGCATCTTCTAGTTTCTCTACGCGACCGTCCCTGCGGCGTCTATCTAGCTCGCCTACTGATGAGGCTTGACTATAACCGATGGCTCAGCGGAGAGGCGCAGCTTACCCAGTCTGTAACCAACATGTTACGATGTTGATGAAGACTTGAGATCGTGGAGAAAACCAGCAGGGTAATTGCGTAACACTCAGTAGTAATGGGTTTCATTTTGACACTTCAACAACATTCATTGCGTTATTTCAGCAGACACGTTTTCAAACAAATGGAGTAATGGATTAGCAATATGCTACAAAATTATTCCAATTGATAGCAATAAAGTGTTACGCAATTAGGGTGCTGGAAATAATGGGGTATGGAGATCTATGGCCGTCGAGAAGACCTTTGCCTATAATGGCACAAAATAAAGTGTCCACTAAGCGAAGCTGAGTGGCACAATAGTTCAAGAGTTTGTGCCACGAAGCGAAGCTGAGTGGCACAATACATCATCTCGAGTATTACAATAGCTGTTTGCGACAGTGGCATACAATAATTTTTCTATGACCTTGAAATAAATAAATATATATTTTACAACATTTGGTAACTTTTTCATATTTCTTCCTTAATTTATGTGGTAGCAATTCTTTTGTGGTCTCCATAGCTATTTCTCTCATTTCAGGAGACGTTAAGATATTGTCCATTTCGCTATTATCACTGATATCACTCAAAAAAAGTTAACAATGGCGCGCGCAATGTTATTTTGTTGTTATAGTCCCACAAATGACAAGCACAGGCAATTCATTCATACAGCCTAATAATAGCAATAATTTATTTCAGGTAAGATACCCATAATTTCACATAAATACAAATACACAGCAGACATGAAACACAAACCAAAATAAAATATATACTAAAAACTTTTATTATATTATTATCATAACATGCGATGTTTGGTCATGACGCAAATACGCGCGCTTTTTGACATAATCATATGTATATTTTTTGATGCATTAGACATAAAAAAAAAAAAAAAAAATTAAAAGGTTTCATTGTAGTACGGTTTACCCGTGTGGGAGTTTGGCGAGAATTTTTCATTGGACTTTTAAAATTATTTATAGTGTCGTTTACTAAATAAAAACGCGTGATTTATGTAGTAAAAAGTGCATTCAGTGAATAATTTATAAAGAACAGTGAAATATTGTAGCATAGTGACCACATCATGACCTCACCCAAACTTCCTTCTTCTCGGTCACACGCGAGAAACGAAAGGAGATAGTTTAGTTTAAGTTAAGCTAGTATAAGTTAGGATAAATTAGGATATAAAACTCAAGAAAAAACATACTGAAGACTAGGCTGTATGGCGTACTATGCCTTTGCCTTTTCCGTTCAAATGAACGGAAAGAATGAAACAAAAAAAAATTACCCGTGTGGAAATGGTCATTGTAACACGACTTGGCAGGATCGAATGAGTACTATTGAAATATGACTTATGGTTATACAATATGTTAAGAAAACCCTGTCCGACCCGTAAGGATAATAAAGGTTAGGTAAACACATGGCCAAATAAAATATGAAATTTTACCTAATCATCATAGTAACAATATTAATGAATTTTGAATTAATCTTTATTTCCCGCGAATTAACTCAAAATAAGGTAAAATTTTAAAATGTGACAACACCATTTTCGGCGGTATCATCGTTTGATTCTTTGTTGGATATTATAATGCATAAATTAATGCTCGATGTTTGGCGGTGCTCGTCTGTGAAGTCCCGCGCGGCGGCTTGTCGGCGTACTCAAAGAAAAAACTAGTGATGTACTAATTTTTGCGTAATAACGTTTTTTTATCGCTATTAATCGAAACTTGTACCTGCAGCCTAATAGGCGAACACATTTTTGTCAAATGATTGTGACTAGTTGGGATCGTTTGGATCGCAGTTGATATAATTAACTAATGATGAGATGATGATGATGTTGATTAATTTATTATTGTACTATACTCTGTTTTTTAATCTCGTAGACTAAATTGACACATGCAAATGTCAAATTTACATTATTAATTTTGTATTATTACGTTTTTAATAAGTACCTACACATTATTTCAGGATAACTTATTGTAAAAAAAACGATACTTGATTTTATGAACGCTAAGTTTCGGCACTATTTAAGAATTGCAATAAATTGCCAACACTCGTAATGTCAGTTTAGTCTACGAGATTAAAAAACAGAGTATAAATGTTTCAATGTACTGTAACATTTGATGCAAATAAATTATTATTATTATTAATTTTAGTGTAAAACAATGCAGGTTGAATGATTTATTGTAAAAACAGATTACCTAATGGTAAATGTACTTTCGTTTCATTATCGATAAATTACTAATAACAATATTATAACAGTAAACAGAAAGGAGAGGGTCTTATGAAATACTTTTTTAGTAAAGTATTATAAACATTTTAACGGTCAATATCATCGACAGAAACTGTAATTAAAACTTTGGAATGTTATTGAGTTTTGTGAAATATTGAATCCATGCATGAGATTCTGCAATACTAAATCGATACCATAATAGTTACAAATAAATTGTATCAATCGATCCGTCGATATTTTGAGTACTTTCTTACACATCACTACTCAATGAACACCGCCAGCGCACCTGTGTACCTATTAAGTATTTTTATGAAATAAAAATCATAAATCATTTTACATTTACTTCGAATAAATTGGAATTATTATCAGTTTCGCGTAAACTTTCCTTCCGTAAAGACGTTTAGTGTTTTGTGTGATCAATTCGTTTTCTAACGTAATTTAAAATGCGATGTGTGTGTTTGGATGTGAGTGAGGCTCGTAGAGACTATGAGATCCGTTTTGTACCCCGGTCCCGTGTGATTGTGCGTTATAACGTCTGTAAAATCGCGACTACGTAACCCGCAGTGTTATTGAAGCTCATGGTGTAGGAAGACCACGCATCCACGATCCGGATATTGAAAAGTAGGTGCTCGAATTATTCAACGAGGACCCCACTGTGACACGAGAGCTAGGTACTTACTAACCATATGCAAGTGTGGAAGGTCATGCATGAGGTCAAGTGAGTTCATGACCTATCGGCACCGCTACGGTTAAGCGCGTGACCGCGTGACCTCCCTCGTCGCCCGCGCTGCTCAGTGTTGCCTTGTAAGCTACCTGTTTTTGCGAAATAATATTTAATTTTTTAGGGGGTATTTTTTTTTTAGGTTTAGCCAGGTTTTGTATGCATTAGTACAATCAGTTATCGATACCTAACAACACCTTCACGGATCGGATAGGGTTTTCTTAACATATTGTATAATAAGCACCATTACCAAATGCCAAATGGTCGTAGAAAAAGTTTTTAAACTGATAATGGTGCCTCTCTAAAAATAGACCTTTATTTCATTCGAAATAAATCTTTATTACAGATAGCTCAACCGATTTTGACTTCTATTGCGTCAGTAACATGACAATGGTAGCTGCAATAAATAGTTGGCATTGTAACCACTATTTTTTTTTTCTTTTAATGTCATCCTTATGCCTACGAAATAGACGTCAAAATCGGTTGAACGGATGGTAAAAAGGGTTCTTTAAGTCTAACCTTATTTAGAGTTTAACCCCCTTATACATAAACGTTGTTTAAAGTTAACTAGTGATTAGCGTTTTTTTAATCATACGTTTTTGACCTTTTAATGTCACTTAACTTTAATCATCGTTTAGGACTAAACACCACAGTGTTTACTCATAAACAATGGTTAAAGTTAAGTGACGTGCAAACGTCTACAATGTATGGATAAACAATCGCTAATCACTAGTTAACTTTAAGCAACGTTTATTTATAAGGGGATAAGTGTTTATACACTCGAGCGGCACGAGCCGATGACAGAGGTAATTGCATCTGTGAACAACACTGAACTATAAGAAACAAGTATGCAGAGTCCCATAATGGCCCCGATTCCCTTGGTCACAAACTATAAAGTTCATTGCATCTTTTTCTTTCTAATTCATAAGAAAAGGACAGAAGATAATATGTTAGTTTAGACCTGTCAAATTAGTCCGCGCCGAGGTAACCAGCTGGTGTGTTTTTGGTCGCCATGTTTATAATCGCGTCTAAACTGTCTAGGGGAGTAGGTATCTTAATTTGAAAGGAATAAACTAAAATATTGTCTTCTATCCTTTTCTTAATGAAATAGAAAGAAAGAGATGCACTTAAATTAAAAATAGTTTGTGAAAAAGGGAATCGGCGTCACTATCGATTACATAATTAACTAACAACATAACAACTATAAAAAGACAGCCTCCGTGGCGTAGCGGTAGCGGACGCGGCCGCTGCGCAAGGTGGCGCGGGTTCGATCCCCGCACAGTGCAAGTATTTGTATGCATGAATATGAATATTTGCACTGCTCTGGTCGTGCCTCTGAAAGCACGTTAAGCCGTTGGTCCCGGTTGCCATACGAACATCTAGTGGCAGTCGTTATGGGTTGTTGGAGCCCTCTAAAGTCCAACAATTGGTCTAACTGCAATGCTTCGATGTCGCCTTCGGGTTGTGGAGGTCAGACGGCAGTCGCTTCACGGAAAATGTCGAAGTTTAGCCATATCAGCAGTTGGACTGGTAAAAGCGGACCCCAGACTCCAAATCTGAAAAGGCTTCGGATGCGACTGGGATTAACTCAGGGATGATAACAACTATAAAAAGACGAAATCCAGTCATCTGTTAAGCGTCCAATCACAAGACAGGCTCCATGTGGATCCCAGAATCGGACTTTCAACAGACAGGGTTTGAGCACTAAATCTAGAAATCTATATTTAGAAAAACCTGTTTTTCTCTAAATCTACTCTCTTTTTAGTTTAAGCAATAATATAAGTTTCTCTATGTAAATTCTTACATTATACTTGACTTTTAATTGCATTGCAATTGTTCTATGAGAAATAGTATGGGTTACCTAAAAATTGACTCCTATTTGTTGAATAATTAAAAAATAAAACACTTGCTGGGGATTATATTATATTTTTTTTTATAGAATATCATATACCTATTATATAATAAAATAAAAAGCAAACAGCATCAGATCCAATACATTATTTTTATACTGTACATGTTTCTAAACTGTGGACTAAAAATAGCCCTCTTCAAGTTTCAGTCAAGTGGCTCTCATATTTCATTAGATATGTATACATTCTTGGGGCCAGCGACAAATGATGTTTTGTTTACAATAATTTAAGCTTATCGCCAAGCTATTTTAGACAATAGCACAGTAGACAGAGAACAGTAGATTATCTAAGGCCGCCCGCAGAGTTATTTGCCTACTCTTGCGTTGAACCCCAGGTGAATAAACGTCGCACTAATGTATGCTTCACTTTGCTAGATGTTACACATAAATAAAACAAGACGATACTGTTTTTGAATGATTTTTTACTGTTTGACTTGATTCCATAATACAAACTCGTCGGTCGGTAACTGTGTCGGTAACTAAAACGTAAGTAGTGTGCCTTTTAGCGGCACAACGCCATCTACCGAGCTAAGGGTCAAACTTTAGCTATTATCGACTTAACATTCCGCCCACCATGGACAAAATGTGATATTACCGCCCACTTTAATATACTATTTTGTCCATAATAATCTTTATCATAGACACGAATATGATATTGAGCGATACAATACTAACTGAGACAAAACTATAACAAACTAAATGCGAACAAATAAACTAAAATAGTAAATTCGGACAATAGATTATACAAATACTTTCAACACAGTGTATTACAATAAAATCCAGCAGTACCTAACTAAGGACGCGGTCGCAGCCGCTACAAAAAAAAATAGTTTCTAGTTTGTAATTACCTAATAGAATAGGCATAACTAAAAGAATAAACATAGTTTGTGCCTGTAGCTATGGTTAAAACATACAACACAATAATATACAATTTTAACAACAAAACTATAAAAACAAAATCCCTTATTTAAAAAGCCTTATTTACCAACTGGGAGCACACATATCTTTGACACTGGTCTTTTAATTTGCGAACCCTTACATCTTAAACTAACCACACGCGTAATTCCGTCCAAACCTGGGTGTTTTTGTGTGATGATACCATAAAGCCACCTAGCTGGTGGTAAATTGTCCTCTTTCACCAAAACTATATCACCTATGGCTGGTTCAGGAGTCTGATATGCCCATTTGTAGCGATTCATGAACAGCGTTAAATATTCTTTTGACCAGCGTCGCCAGAAATCTTGTACCATTCGCTGGGTCAATTGCCATCGCTTCAAACTGGTTATATTCGACTGTTCATAATTCAACTCCGGTACAAGCACCAGAGGTTCTCCGACTAAAAAGTGGCCAGGAGTTAAAGGAGTTTGGTCTTGAATATTATCACTTAGCTGTGAAATTGGACGGGAATTTAGACATGCCTCTATTTGAGACAAGACGGTAGCCATCTCCTCGTAAGTTAGAGTGTTGTTCCCAACGACTCGCTTGAGATGGTGTTTGGTGGACTTTATACCCGCTTCCCAAAGTCCACCAAAATTTGGAGCTTGGGGTGGGATGAAGTGCCAGTTAGTGCCATTATTCGACAACCATTCTGCTATTTCTGATGTCAAGCTTGATTTTTCAGCAGCCAGCAGTACTTTCAGCTCTTTCGCAGCACCCACAAAATTGGTGCCGTTGTCACTGTAAAGATCAACGCACTGTCCACGTCTGGCTACAAATCGTTTGAATGCTGCTATGAATCCATTGGACGTTAAATCACTGACCGCTTCGAGGTGTATGGCTCTTGTCGCCATGCACACAAAGAGGCAAATATACCCCTTGTATGAATGATGACCTCTTCCTTTGGACGTTCGTATGTTTATTGGACCGGCATAGTCAACTCCGCTTTGGTAGAAAGGACGACTAGCAGTCACTCTTGCCTTGGGCAACTGACCCATGAGCTGTTCTCTTATACGAGCTGCATGACGAACACACGATACACAATTGCGTACATAGAATTTTGTGCGATTTTTTGCATTAAGAACCCAATATCGGGACCTTAAATAATTGAGCATTAGTTGGGGTCCACCGTGTAACGTCTTCTGGTGAGTATCTGCTATTAATAAATCCGTAAAATGGGACTTGGCTGGTACAATAATCGGATGTTTCAAATTCTCAGTAATGGTTGCTCGTTCTAAGCGTCCCCCCACTCTAAGCAGCCCTTCGTGATCGACGAATGGATTAAGCGAGGTAAGTACACTTTTCTTTTGCACCTTTCCCATTTTAACGAGGTCTTCTATTTCTGTACTAAAATATTGCCTTTGACACTGTTTAATACAAACTGTTAACGCTTCATCAAGTTCTTTAGCAGTTAACCATGGAGGAGATCGTTCAGAGTTGTCCTTTCGTCCCTTACAATATACTGTATAGCGCCTGCAATAAGCGATCACTCTGATTAACTTTCTTAACGTTGAGAATTTAGACCATACTGATAACTCCATACATTCGTCTGTTGTAACGTAGCTCATCTTTTTCACCTTTTCTTCTAACACTGTCTTGCATTCAGTGTTCTTGCTGTAATCAATATTTCTGTTTTTTAGCCATACTGGCCCTTCCATCCATAACTGGTTAGAAATCAATTCAGTTGATCTTAGTCCCCGTGAGGCGCAATCTGCCGGGTTGTCTGCCGATTTCACATGAGCCCACTGGCTTCTGTCTACTACTGTCAAAATCTCTGAAACTCTATTGGCTACAAATGTTTGCCAATTAGACGGATGTTTACTCAACCAAGCTAGTACTACTGAAGAATCGGTCCACGCATGTATCTTTTGCTTTTCAATTTTCAATACTTCGGCTACTTCACTCAATAACTTCGACAGTAAAACTGCACCACACAGTTCAAGTCGCGGTATTGAAACTTGTTTAATTGGTGCAACCTTCGTTTTGGCCGTCACCAGACGAGCATAAATGACCTCCTTCTGATCCACAACACGCATGTAAACAACTGCTGCATATGCTTGATTCGAAGCGTCACTAAATCCATGCAGCTCCACTGAATCACCGTTGTAGACCGACAACCATCTAGGAATCCGATACTGTACAAGTTGTTCGATTTCACTGCGGTAAGTAAACCATTCTTTTAACAAGATCGATGGCAATTCGTCATCCCAATGAATACCAGACAACCATAATTTTTGAATTAATATCTTGGCTGTTATGATTACAGGCGCCAGCCAACCCAATGGATCAAACAACATCGAAATATGCGAGATAACACTTCTTTTAGTTACAGGTATCTTCAAGGGAGGCAGCGTCACTGAGTATTCAAATTCATCAGTTCTTCTGGACCACGTAAGTCCTAATATTTTCATTATTATATCTGTTTTCAATTCTAGGTTTCCTTCATCTTTATCTATGCTCATATAGTTCATTAATTCAGAATCATTGGTATTCCATTTTTGTAGTTCAAACCCTGCTTTTCCTAATAATTGTACCATTTGCTCATATATTTTCTTTCCTTCTTCTATATTTTGACAGCCAGTCATCAGGTCATCCATATAAAAATCTGTCAGAGTCTTTTCACGTGCAATAGGAAAGTGTTCTCCCTCATCTAGCGCTATTTGGTGCAATGTTCTGACGGCCAGATATGGAGCCGACGCCGTGCCAAATGTTACTCTCAAAAGCCGCAGATGTTGAATTTGGTCCCTGGGATTTTGTCTCCACAATAACCTCTGATAATCAATATCTTCAGTAGAGACAATCACTTGCCGGTACATTTTTACAATGTCCGCAACTATACAAATGGGATGCATTCTCCATCGCATTATAGTATGTCGTAAATCAGCTTGTAAGCTTGGTCCGACCATTAATTCGCTGTTCAACGACACACCATTCTTGCCTAAACTAGAAGCGTCAAATACGACCCTAACCTTCGTAGTTGCTTTATCTTCCCGGATCACCGCGTGATGGGGAAGATATACGACATCTGGCTTGTTAATTTGTTCCAAAGCAATAATTTCTGCATGACCCAAGTCGAGATATTCGTTAATTACACCGTCATATTGCCTTTTTAACTCTGAGTGTCCTTGGTTAACCTTTTCTCCAAATTAAGAAACCTGCGCAATGCAATATCTTTAGTTTGACCATTTACACATTGCGGTGTTGAAGTTTTAAACGGCAATCTAACAACATAACGGCCTTCGGGATCTCGTTGGGTTGATTGTTTATAAAATTCTTCGCATTTTTGTTCTTCTTCCGTAAAGTGCTTTTTTGGCACTATTGTTTCCTCTAATTCCCAAAATCTCTTTATAAGCTCATTTTGATCACCTTCCAACGTTACATAGTTAAAAGTCTCTGAGTTTTCTTCCTTTCCTGTAATCTCTCCCGACAATATCCATCCTAATTCAGAATCCTGTGCTATTAAAGATCCCGGAGGACCTCTACTGAGTCCTTGTTTGAGGACTTTGCTATACACCGAGGAACTTAAAAGAATGTCAATTTTTCCTGGTGTATCCCAAGTAGGATCTGCCAAATTGTACTGTTCCAGTTCTTTCCACAGTGGAAACTTTATTTTATTGGAAGGAAGAATTGACGTTAATTTCTTCTGTACGTGAGCCTTAATCGACAAACGAAAATTGGGGTTGTACATTGATTGTAATCTAAAGTAAACAACATATTTTGAGGTCAACGCACAACCTTTATCATCTTCACCTAGCCTCAGTGATGATTTATAACTGACATATTTTTTCAGCCCTAAAAGTTGAACTGCTGACTCCGTAATATACGAAGCCTGCGAACACTGATCCAACAAAGAGCGCAGAGTTGCCTCTGTGCCTGTACCGGAGGTAACCTTCACCAAGGCCGTAGGCAATAAATCGTGACTACGTGAAGTCGCAGCACAGTTGGTTACAATATTACTTGCATCGTCTTGTGTTTGTTGTGTATCAACTGATTGCTTAGGTTCTACTTTAGGGTCAGTTGATACGGGCACATCTTTAGCATGGAGTAAAGAGTGATGTTTCCTTTTACATAACCGACATCTAGTAAGCAAACGACAGGAATATACTGTGTGGCCTAACCCGAGACAATTAAAACATAATCCATTGGATTGGACGAAATTACGGCGTGAAGTGACATCTTCATTACAAAATTTCTTACAATTACCAAGCTTATGATCAGATTTACAAAATATGCATGACAGACTAGCAACATGTAGTGTCTTGACAGGAACATTTTTTGTGACAGTATTTTTTGAAGATTTATTGTCCAAAAATTCTAGTGAACGAAATCTTTGTTCTAAAAACGTATTAAACTGCTTTAGAGTGGGTAGATCTTCCGAAAATTCACTAATATTTGCTTCCCACAATTTACGAGACTCAGAATCTAATTTTAAGCTCAAAATGTATATCACAATGAAATCCCAGGTGTCAACATTTATTCCTAAATTTTTAAGTGCATTCAAACAATCGTTACTTGTATCTAATAAGTCTTTAAGAGATTGAGCTGACTCGTTCGATATATTTTTCTGACTTAGGAATCGTTTGAGAATACAACTTGCCATATATTTTTTGTTATTGTAACGCTTGTTTAATTGTTCCCAAGATGAATGATAATTTGAGCTACAAATAGGTACATTTCTCAAAAGTTGCTCAGCTTCTCCAGATAAATGACATTTTAAATACTGAAGTCGCTGGACATCATCTAAAGACTTATTACAGTGTATAAGGGATACAAATAAATCACGGAAAGTGATCCACTCTAAGTATTGTCCAGAAAACATAGGTAAACTAATTTTAGGTAGTTTTATATTGCAAGATTCATTTGAGTTTTTTCCTGCACAAGACGGTGATACATTTTGAGACACTTCCTTTTTACACAATCTGTAAGTATACCTTTTAATTCCGTTTTATAGTCCAAATACAATTCTTCCGTAACTTCATACACTTCTGATAAACAGTACTGCGATTTATTATAATCAACTTCCTTTATTTCACTTAATATTTTACGATGTGTGTCGTAAAATGATGTCCACTGTGACTCCAAATTCTCCAGTCTTACTTCTACATATGCCTTAGAAATTCGCTCTTTGGGTGACTTTTTGAAGTTAGCCTTGGCTCGCGATATGGCCTTATTAGTGTCCATTTGAATTTTATTGTAGGCTTCCATGTTGAGTAGATATTAATACAACAAGTTTACACAACTGAAATGTCTACCAATACCCTTTTGTAGATGGAAACACTATATCGAACCGTAATCTTTCAAAAAAATATAGATCTTAATCATCGCAATAATGTTTTTTTCTTTTTTAAGTCACTGTAGGTAGCCGTAAATATTTCTAAGTGGCTGTTGAAACACATATAACGATGATTTCTAAGTCTTTATATTTAAGATGACTTGTAAAATTTTAAGCACAGATTTCCCGTCATTTCACTTTTTCGTTAATTTTCTCAGTCCATGTAAAATTCTTCTAAACTTTAAAGTTAATTTGTTCTAGAGAATAAGGTTTCAAATTGAATTAGAAAGTACTCACAGTTATAAGTCCGTTCACTGATACATGTCACTCACTTAAACTCACGTCCCAATGCTTCATCCGATGCCTGATGATCGATCCTCTGGTCACCAGTACTGTATTGACTCGCCGGTTGAGCCCCGAGCAGCAATCCACTGCCCCTAGGTGCGCCGCTGACGAAAAACGCGGTTCTCGGGAACCCTCACTTCACTGACTCTAAATCCGACTTCGAAGGACCATGAATATCGCCGCACTAATGTATGCTTCACTTTGCTAGATGTTACACATAAATAAAACAAGACGATACTGTTTTTGAATGATTTTTTACTGTTTGACTTGATTCCATAATACAAACTCGTCGGTCGGTAACTGTGTCGGTAACTAAAACGTAAGTAGTGTGCCTTTTAGCGGCACAACGCCATCTACCGAGCTAAGGGTCAAACTTTAGCTATTATCGACTTAACACCAGGGTTGTCACTTTGATCTAAATTTATGTAATAAAAAGCATATTATGATTGAATATTTTACCAATTTATAAATTTAGTAATAATAAAAAGCCTTTATTCACATAACATTTATTATATTAAGTTACAAATTTGATACCGAGAAATTTTTTAAGACTACTTAAGTGTAACACTAAATTATATTCTAAAGCTCGTAAATAATGATAAATTTTAAGTGATGTGTGATATGAGAAATCGATATAACTGGTTCTTATCAGAGAAGTTTATAAGTGATGAAATAATTAATATCATGGTAAGTGGCCGGCGAGAGTTGACGAACGTGCTCACAGTCACACGGCACAGCCCGTACTGTGCCCACGTTAATCCACACTGTATTATGCCAGCGTGTGTGTGAAATCGCGTACCGACACGGCGCACGGCGCGCACGCATACATTCAAACCGAGAGCGGCTCGTTTATATGAAGATGTTTTACTGTTCTTCTTTCTACTGTGACAATAGTAAGTTGTTATTTTCTATAGATCTTGAGTAGGAAGGTATCAAATCTGAGCCTCATAACTGGTACAAAAAACAGTGTCTCATAAAAACAAAAAATTTCCAGTATATGTGCCTGCAGGTCTTATTATAATTATTTATTCAATATTTACATAAAACTAGACTTTCATTCCAATAATAAAAGTTACACATGTGGAAGAAAAATATAAAAAATCATGTTCATAAACATAGTCAAAAATTAACATAATATTTGGGCCAAGAACACTAAATAGTATGGATGAGACAATATGAAAAGTGATTGTTTTTCAAACTTATTTTTGTTTTTAAACGGTTTTACTTAGCTTGCCCTGTTTGTTTGTTTAATCTTGATGACAATACCTACAATTTATTACATTCTTTATGATTGTAAATCCAAGATGGCCGCCGATACAAAATGGCGGATTACAGAATATGTACTTCACAACAACCTCAATATGGGTATCAAATGAAAGGGCTTGATTGGTAGAATAGAGCTCACTATGAAAAAATGTAAATCAAAGATGGCCGCCGCAACAAATGGCGAATTACATATTTTTTTCCGCAACTACCTCAATATGAGTATCAAATGAAAGGGCTTGATTGGTAGAATAGAGCTCACTATGAAAAAATGAAAATCCAAAGTGGCCGCCGCAACAAATGGCGAATTACATTCATATTCTCTTCCGCAACTACCTCAATATGGGTATCAAATGAAAGGGCTTGATTGGTAGAATAAAGCTCACTATGAAAAAATGTAAATCCAAGATGGCCGCCGCAACAAATGGCGAATTACATATTCTTTTCCGCAACTACCTCAATATGGGTATCAAATGAAAGGGCTTGATTGGTAGAATAGAGCTCACTATGAAAAAATGAAAATACAAAATGGCAGCCGCAACAAATGGCGAATTACATATTTTTTTCCGCAACTGCCACAATATGGGTATCAAATGAAAGGGCTTGATTAGTAGAATAGAGCTCATTATGAGAAAATCAAAAAGTTTAACTAACAACAAAACTAAAAACTAATATGTGCTTGAAAAGACAAATAAATAAAACATAGAATCAAAAGAAGGTACTACCATAGTTGCATCAGCAGGCAGGCAACAACCAGGTTTGTAACTATTGCAATACCACGCAAAGATTTAGTAATGAGGAAGTTTCAATGTGCCTACAACATAATGACATAATAATTATAACATACACATATATATATATATATATATGCACACATAGAAACCAAAATATGTACACCACGCAAACACGCAAAGATTTAGTAATGAGAAAGTTTCAATGTGCCTACAACATAATGACTTAATAATTATAACATACACATATATATATATTATGTGCACACATAGAAACCAAAATATGTATAACACGCAAAGATTTAGTAATGACAGAGTTACAATGTGCAAAAAAAAAAAACAAAATTGGGATAAGGGCAGGGGAATGATGATGATGAGAGTTACAATGTGCCTACAATATAATGAAGCATTTTTATGTTGTACTTCAACACAGTATAGATAGATACCCACCTACTTAATGCGTCTGTGTTTGGGGGGGTGTGTGGATGTGTACGTGAGTGTACTTGAGTGTGAAGTGTCTGTGTGTGTACGTGAGTGTGAAGTGTCTGTGTGTGTACGTGAGTGTGAAGTGCCAGTGAGTGTACGTGAGTGTGAAGTGTGGTACGGCTCGAAGCAAGTGAAAATACACATTGGCAATTGGCAGCTTTTGCAATATGTAATCGTCCGCTTAGTGCAGACGGAGCATTTGCGCTTCAGCCGATCTCCCTTGCCAGGTTTTATCAAATCATACTGTGCCGGGAAATGCATTGCTGCTGGGTTTGCTGGTGGGGTTGTAGCAATGGGCAGTTTTCTGTGTGCAGTCAGTAGGTCTATGATTAGTGTTTTTCTGAATTCTCTGTGTGAGAGTGCCTGACTGTTGAGTAAAATGTATGAATTAAGCACACTAGCATTTAAGAGTCTTTTAAAAAATTTCTTGTACCACACCCTCGTTCTCTTTCTTTCTATTGGGTACATAGAAAGTTGCTGGTCTTTGCGGTCGACTCCCCCCATACATATATTGTAGTCTACGACTACAGTCGGCTTCAATGTTTCGCCACACCTGGCAGTTGTGAGACCATGGTATGTGGAGATAAGTGCCACGCGGTTCTTATCCCTCCATACAATAAGGTCCACATCTCCCGAGGTGCAGCCCAACAATTGACCGACCCTCATATCCTGTTTTGTTAAGGACGCCAATTCCGCTGGTACAAATTGGCGATTTGTACGGAGGGTCCCGACACAGTCAAAGCCCAGTGACTTCAATTCGCGAGCTAGTGCGGGAGAATTGTAGAAGTTATCCATCCATACTGTGTGCCCTTTATGCTCAAGACCATTTAAAAGTCTGAGCACAAGAGCTGGTACTACTCCGGAAACTGGATTCTCTTGCAGCGCCGAAGTGTCATGGCCTGCATGCACTTCAAAGCGCCACAAATATCCAGTATGGGATTCACATATTTCATATGTTTTAATCCCAACTGTCGCTACTTTATTATGAATGAACTGGTTTATATCAAGCCAGCCCTTCCACATCGTTAAACTTTCATCTAAAGCTATGTTCTGCGATAAAATATATAAATTTGAAAACTTATTGTTCAGGTGGTCTAAAATGGGTCTAATATTATAAAGTTTCGCTTCACTTCTTGACAATGAAGCTAGATTAATATTCATTTTGTTACTGAAGTGTAGGCACCTTGAAATAAGCACAAATCTGTCAATTGACATCTGCGTGGAGAAGCCAGGAGTACTAAAAATATCTTTAGAACTACCCCAGTACTCCTCCAACCGTGATTTTACCACCACTCCCATAGCCAGAATGATGGCAAGAAACGTGTAAAGTTCATTTACATCCGTATCTTGCCATCGAGTAATCCGGCTATTGGGATGGATCAACCCATTTTCTATTATGGCTGTTGTCTGCTGCTGTGCGTAAATGTTGGTTTCCCTGACCATCAGCTCCATAATCTCACGATCCCATATGGCAATAAATGCATCATACGGATTCGTGAAAGAAACCCTAGGACCACAATTAATTTGCGAGAACGGTTCTCGCCTCAAACGAGGTTCAATTTGAGGCGTTGGAAACCCTCTCCAGACAAATTTAAATTTATCACTCGGCTCCATTGGAGTCGGCGAAACAGAGTTCGGTGAGGTGGGTGCTGGTGTGATGGGCGTTGGTGAGGCGGGCGTCGGCAAGGCAGACGTAGAACCGGAAGTGAGATGTAGCTGTGAAGGAGGGGGCCACTCTAATTTAATAGTAATGCCGTCTCCCTCCACTTCCTCATCTTCCGCATCAAAATACATTCTTGCCACCCGAGGCACCACTACAGCTTGCAACACATCATCCTCCTCCTTATCAGACTCTTCCTCGCTGCCTAAAAGGGAAAACGTTTCAGGTTTTTATTTCGACTTTAATAGTCTTTTGTTCCCGCAATTGTTGAAAAATAAGGTGGATGCACCTATACGTACCATAATTTATAAAAGAGTAATTTTCTTCGTCCTGCAGCGGTCTACTTGCAGGGATTCTACAAAATTGAAAGGACATTTTAATCAACGCTAATAATTATTTTATACAGTAAGTGGTATACCGAGATGAACTTACAGATTTCGACACCGTTTTGCGGTACTTGCGCCGACGAGTGAGAGAAAAATATTATAGATATTTGTTTTGCTGTTATGTACATAAATATTTAAAACAATCAGAATACTCACCTTGGATTGGGCTCCATTGGAGTCGGCGAAACAGAGTTCGGTGAGGTGGGTGCTGGTGTGATGGGCGTTGGTGAGGCGGGCGTCGGCAAGGCAGACGTAGAACCGGAAGTGAGATGTAGCTGTGAAGGAGGGGGCCACTCTAATTTAATAGGAATGCCGTCTCCCTCCACTTCCTCATCTTCCGCATCAAAATACATTATTGCCACCCGAGGCACCACTACAGCTTGCAACACATTATCCTCCTCCTTATCCGACTCTTCCTCGCTGCCTAAAAGGGAAAACGTTTCAGGTTTTTATTTCGACTTTAATAGTCTTTTGTTCCCGCAATTGTTGAAAAATAAGGTGGATGCACCTATACGTACCATAATTTATAAAAGAGTAATTTTCTTCGTCCTGCAGCGGTCTACTTGCAGGGATTCTACAAAATTGAAAGGACATTTTAATCAACGCTAATAATTATTTTATACAGTAAGTGGTATACCGAGATGAACTTACAGATTTCGACACCGTTTTGCGGTACTTGCGCCGACGAGTGAGAGAAAAATATTATAGATATTTGTTTTGCTGTTATGTACATAAATATTTAAAACAATCAGAATACTCACCTTGGATTGATGGGTAGCTTGGGCTTGAGGACCCTCACTCTCCTTGGATGACGTGGGGTCTCCAGTGGCAGGCCACTCGGCAGGTCGTCTATTATCCCATCGAATATCCTGAAATACGTATTGCATTAAAATAAATCTAAAAGAAACAATAAAAAATACAGTTTTTAGGTTTTAGTTTAAAGAAGTTATTACGGATCAGAAACAGACGGCCTGCCGATGCTACGTAGCCCACCACGTGTCCTCGTTCGACGACCACCTCTGCCTGTACGCCCACGGCGAGCATCAACATTGTCAGTTCTATTAAATACAAAGCGAATTCAAACAAACTGCATTCAAAATAAACAATTTCAAGGCTTCAAAAAACCTTTTTACAAAGCCACGACGAAAGTAAATTTATTTTTCCCTTTTAAGTGTTTTTTGAAGTCGGTTTCTGTTTTATTTTATTATTATTTTTTTTTATTTCACGCGTGTTAGCATAAAGTTCTCAACAATACGAATATAACCCATGTTAGTATAAAGTTCTCATCAATACGAATAAAATAAGTCCAAACACGAGGTAGCTACGATATACCGTTGACGAGTTCCCTCGATTCTATGTTGTCTCCATCATCAGATCATCTCTAAACCTCCATTGTATTATAGTATCGTAAAATTTCGAATTTTATATGTTATTCTTTTCAAATCTTTGCCAATTTTAGTGTCGAAAAAAACGCTGATCTAGTGCAATTCTCACCGCTTTTAGTGCTCTACAGACTTTGCCTTCTGGCAACACTGTTGTAAAATCGCTTTTTGGTTATCTCTAGTATCTACAGTAAAAATATGAGCTTCCAAATCAGCAGTCAATAATGGAAAAAAGTGTGTGTCAGCTCCGACGCACGACTGGAGTTTACTCCTTAAATACGAGAAAAAAAAATATTAAAAAGAAAAAAAAAAAGATATTAAAAAAAATATATTATTATTATTATTTTAAAAATTATTTATAAAATAAATCATAAAAAATTAAAAAAATTATAAATGCATATTTATGAAAATTTTAATCAATTTTAAGAAAGTTGATAATAATAAGTACGAGAAAAAAAAAATTAAAAAAAGTGTGTCAGCTCCGACGCACGACTGGAGTTTACTCCTTAATTACGAGAAAAAAAAATATTAAAAAAAATATATACCTATTATTATTATTATTTTAAAAATTATTTATAAAATAAATCATAAAAAATTAAAAAAATTATAAATGCATATTTATTAAAAATTTTAACCAATTTTAAGAAAGTTGATAATATTTTTTTTTATAAACATTTTTTTTTAATTATTATAATTAATTGTTTTTTAAATATAACATTATCATAATAACTAACAAAATATAGTTGTAAAAAGATAATTATGCCACTTTTTTAGATTAGAAAGTTGCGCACTATAATAGTAACGCTTACTAGCCCCGCACGATGATATTGCGATTGGCGGCCATCTTGGTGACGTAGTCGAACTCGCACCGTCGGTACCGTTTGCAAGTTCAGTCCGCGCTTACCCACTTACGCACATCGAATATTTTTGTTAGCTTTTTGTTTTTGTTATCCTGACTTATTGTTTTTCTTGAGTTTTGTTGTTTAGTTTTGTTAACTGTTACTCGTTAAAATGAGTAAGAAAATAATTAACAGTCGTGCTCGTGAAATTATAATTAAAGTGGACAATTATTTTGTTAAAGAGGAAGAGGACTGTAAGTTAGTTCTTGAAAGTATAAACCGTGCTAAAAAAAAAGTGCTTCGGACACTACTGAGGATATTTTAATACCGAAGCAACTGCTAATAGTTATCAAAAATATTTTGCAAAATTCTACCGAAGTCACGGAGCATGTGGCATGTGCCACAGGCGTTGCAAAAAATACTGTGACGAAATTGCGACGAGAGCGTGAGTCAGAAACAGCCAGTGGCAGCAAAATGAGAACTCCCTCTAAAGGAAAAATACAAAAGATGGAATATTTCGACGGGTGTCCTTAACAGCTTTAAGAAATATTATACATTCAATCTATACGGTGAGGAGAGAAATACCCTCAATGCGCAAAATATTGGCGGCTTCAAAAGTAGGCCTAATTATACTGGTAGTGAAACTACATTAAGAAAAATAATTAAACGTGTTTTAGACTAGGTACCAATTTAAACGATGCTACCAAAAAAGACTGGCTCTAATTGAAAGACCCCAAATTTAAGCGTGGAGGGCTAAATATTTACGAGGTATGAAAGAAAACGACTCGCTTGGTAATAACGATAGACCCTTTATTTATCTCGACGAAACGTGGATACACGCACACTACACGGTAAAAAAATGTTGGCAAACAGCAACCGATGTCGGAGCGAGACGGAACGACAGCCCTGACCGCCGATGGATAATAGTTCACGCGGGAAGTTAAAGCGGTTTTGTTGACAAAGCCCTTTTAATGTTTAAAGCAGACACCAAAACGGGAGATTACTATGATTAAATGAATTTCACCAAGTGGCTTACAGAAAAATTAGTACCCAACATACCACGCAACTCCATAATTGTGATGGACAACGCCCCTTATCACAGTAGGGAAGAGAATAGGCCACCAAGTATGAACAATAAAAAACAGTTGATGGTTGAGTGGGTACAAGCTCTCAACATCGACTTTCCCAACGACAGTACAAAACCTGAACTGTATTTATTAATTGAACGGCACAGACCGCCCAAAAATTATAAAATTGAACATTTATTAGCTGGCAATGGCCATGAGGTCGTTAGATTACCACCCTATAACTGCGACCTCAACCCCATTAATACATCTGTAACCTGGTAAAGATGAGGGTGTCAGAAAAGAATGTGGAGCAGTTGGAAATTCGCATTGAAGCTCTGACGTTGGAGGCGTTGGCGTCAATAACTCCAGATAACTGGCGAAAGGAAGTCAATCATGTTAAACGGCTTGAAGAGGAATATTGGAATAAAGATCGAATAACTGACGAGTTATTTGTCATAAATACGGCAGACGACAGTGAATCGGAAACGACAGACACAGAAAGCAGTTCTGATTCGGAAGACTATATGAGTAGGTTAAGATTGTTTTGAATTATATATAAACATTTTTTTGCATACCATCCTGGTTTTATTTATAAGCTGATAGATGTAAGTAGTAATTAAAACATGACTGCCACACACTGTGGACTCCGGTTCAATTCCCGCTCGCAAATTAACAGAAATGTAATTAGAAAAAATTAGTATACATGTAAGAAAGATACGAATAAGTATATTTTTCTTACGTCTAAAAGAATTATTTCCTTGAAATTTTTAATAATGAAAGTTTATTTGTCAGAATATGGGTGAGTAGGTATAAAGAGTGTATATACAATAAAATTATAAAATACAAATAAACCCTTAACCCCAGCTTATTAATTTTGCATTTAACATTCTTTTGCTAGCTGTCCTTTTGTGTGACAGATGACGTCACAAAGCTGTTATTGTGACAAGGTTCCATCGCAATATCATCGTGCGGGGCTTATAAAATTCGTTACTCGTTATTAGGTTTTACCCCTCGGATTTTTCTCATACCGGGTGCCTTATACAGTATGTTAACTAACAGAGGGCGTTCCCGTTAACCTGAAATAGTATAGCATACATACATGCTAAAAAAAATATTTCCATTCGAAAACAAAATGTTTTAAATTTTTTTCCAATAGGAAAATATTCAATAAAAATTTTAAATTGACATGTAAAAGAAACACACTGTACACGCGAACATGAAAGACGGCAACGTCGCAATTTATTTATACATGACGACTACTATTTTGATTTAAAACAGGAGGTTTCAAATTTATTTCCAATTAGAATTTTTTATTATTCGGATTTTTTTATGTTTATTTTTATTTTAATCTATTAATGATACATATTAACGAGTTTAAGGGAACACCCTCTGTTATTTAACATACTGTATATGAAAATCGATTCATAAGGAGTAAACTCCAAAAATATTGATATGAAACTCAACAGTCATAACCACATTTTCCAACGATCAATCACCAAATCCGCCATTTTGTCATGCAAACCCAAACTATCTGTGGCGAATCCCTGAATCGGACTTCTGTATGTATTCACATCCTTGAAGTTAAAATTTTGCATTTGCAAATAAAATACACGTATTTTGTACTAATTAGATTGAAGTTTAATAAAATACTGATCAGCCCCCTAATCGGCGAACACATTTCTGTCAAATGATTGCGACTAGTTGGGATCGTTCGGACCGCCCATTCGTCCGTTCGGTGCAAACGATCCCAACTAGTCGCAATCATTTGACAAAAATTTGTTCGCCGATTAGGGGGCAGATTACACATATTCCTTTGGGTTCTAATCATTTTTCTATCAATTATGAGAACACAAAATCATAGGTACAATTCGTAAAATGATTTATCAGTTGCGTGCAATACCGTTTTCTGTTATAAAATGTAAAGAATATGTCAATGTTAGGAATTATAATGAAATGTTACCTTTCCATATTTAATTTTGCACAAATTTAAAAAGGAACAAAATTTTATGGAACTACACCTCACTTCACACTTCACAGAGGAAGTAATAGACGTGCGTGGTCGTTATTTCACGTAAGTAGTTACAATAACCAGCGACGCGATGTGTAACTGAATCACTAGTTACGAGCCAAATTAAAAAGTAGTTATTTTTGTAAATGCGTTACTTCATACACACGTAGCGGGTAGCCGTATCGTGCATCACATCGGCGGCACGCGTCGCTGGTTATTGTAACTACTTACGTGAAATAACGATCACGTCTAGACGACACGCGCGCGATCCTGGCTCCCCGTCGCCCGCCGATCTGCTCGGCTCGGCTCGCCTCGACACTCGGCATTGTTCGGCTATGTCACATAAAGAACGAAAGATGGCAAATAGAAAATTTCCGAACCAGCGAGGCGGGTGACACGAATAACTCCGAAGTCGCACGTGCCGGGGTATACGACAGAGACAAAGAACGGGATAACATTAGAGCAGTGGTCTCGAACCAGTGATTTCGAATCTACCGATTTTTCGGATTTCTACCGATATGGGCTCTGTTCTACTGAAATGCAACTGTTTTGCTACGATTTCAGAGTATACAAATGAAAATTATCCCGATTTCTCTACCGATTTTTCACTTTTGACATGGCAGCCACTTTCAGTTTTTTTAAATTTTACGGGCATTGATATAATATTTACATCAATGATTAATGTTTAATTATTTATTTTTATTATTTTCTAATTGCCAAGCAATCGAGTTGGATTTTCTATTTTGCATGATATTATTAATATTTTTGATTATTTGTTTATTTAATGATTGTTAATTGTTTTTATACAATATGTTAAGAAAACCCTGTCCGATCCGTGAAGGTATTGTTAGGTATCGATAACTGATTCTACTAATGCCTGCAAAACCTGGCTAAACTTAAAAAAAAATACCCCTAAAAATAAATAACTTAAATAAAATAAATAGGTAATTTCATGGCAACACAGGCACAGGTCATGACCGCAGTTGACCTCATGCTTGTAGGTATAGGTAGCTTGTTCACGTTTATCGACTCTCGAAAGAAACAATGATACTTAGGCAGCTTGAGAAAAGAATTTTTTTAAGGAGGAAGGTCGTCTGACTCTCCGAATGTATTATTTCATTGCGGAGGGATTGGATTGCTGGGGATTGCAGGCGGAGATGTTCCATATTTCGTCGCACGAGATTAGCACGGACATGCACACAAATAAAAATCAAGTGGTGTCAAATCTGCGCTGGCCACAGTTGGCCCCTACCAATCCACTGCTCGCCGAACTGATAATGGACAATAATGATAATGTACTCACGTACAGGTCGGAAAAAAATATCGTGAGGCACCGTCATGCTGGAACCCTCGTGCAGCATTGACCGATAAGTAAGACCCACTTCCAAAACACCTGATCACAACACAGCTAATTGCAGTTACTACCTCCATCAGCATGTTACATTACTCTACGTTAGAAAACGACATGATCACACAATACACGAATAGTGTGTACACCAGCAATGTTTACGAGCAACTAATAATTTAAAGTAAAAATTATTTTTATTTTTTAAACATAGGTATCTACGCGGCTGGCGGCTTCATGCTTTGATAGAGATGTGTAAGTAATCAAAATATTGTTTTTTTTTTTATCGATTGATACTCGTCTATTTTTGGTATCGATTTAGTATTGTAGTTTCTCATTCTTATTCTCGATTCAACATCGCATGGAATTGTTTAGAACTTTTACAAAACTCAAATTAGCGAGGTACACTGCTGTAAATGAAAATCATGCCAGTTTTAATTTCAGTTTCTGTCTCAATATCGATGATATTGACCGATAAAATATTTGTAAAACTTTACTAAAATTGTGTTTCATAAGTCTTTCTCGTTTCTGTTTACTAATACTTGTGTTATAATAATGTTATTAGTAATTGATCGATAAACAAACAAAAGTACTTTTACCATTGGGTAATCTGTGTTTTTACAACAAATCCTTCAACCAGATATAAGTTTCGATTAATAGCGATAAAAAACGTTATTACGCAAAAAAATAGTACATCCCTAGTTTCACCTACTTTTTTCCTTTGCGGACACCGACAAACGCGCCGCGCGCCGGCATCACAAACGAGACCGCCAAATATTGAACATAAATTTATACATTTAATATCCAACAATAAATCAAACGATGATACCGCCGAAAATGGTGTTGTCACATTTTAAAAATTTACCTAATTTTGGGAAGTTCGCGGGAAAAAAAGATAATTTCAAAATTCAATAATATTGTTACTATGATGATTATGTAAAATTTCATATTTTATTTGGCCATGTGTTTACCTAACCTTTATTATCCTTACGGGTCGGACAGGGTTTTCTTAACATATTGTATATGTGTTTTGTATCATTAATGTGATATAATTAATTAGAGAATTAATAAGATACCTATTACCTATCTAGTGGCACTCATTAACCTATTTTTTGTTAATTTAGTTTCGTTTCGTGTGTAACTGTATAGTTTGTGGTTATATTTATGTAAACAATAACAGTAGCTGAATTAGAATAACTAGCTACAAAAATAACTTGTTTTATAACAGGTTACGCCGATCAAGTAACCGGTTACGTTACGTTTCTTGAAAAAGGCGTCATGACCCACACCTAGGAAGTAATCAGTTACCCTATTATTATTATACTCTATTACTCTTTGGTAATCAGTATCATTATGCCTCACTTTACGAGCGGCACTCTCGAGTCACAGATTCAAAAGACTGAATTTCAACTTTTATGCACCCAGCACCACTGACCTACAAAAGTATATGGAAGATGCATAGACTTATTAGATTCTATCTCTTCTTCTTTTTGGTTTTGCTCTGCGCGATTAGCGATTGAGCCAAAGACAAGTCATATTGTTTTTTTATTATTATTATTTATAAAACGGGGAAAGAAAAAGCGCGGGAAATTTCGGTTGGATCGGGTGAATTTTTTTTGCGGCAAATTTTTATATATTGTAAATTTAACTAAAAATAGGTTCAGTTAAGGTTTTTATGTAATTATATTTTCTTTTTAGTGTAAATAATATATATTTGTGTAGATATTTCCTGTATATAGGTAAGTTTTTGTACAAATTTATAAAATAGTGAAGACGAATCCCGGGTCGTGGCTTAAGTGGCGTAGGCCCTGGCTTAAGTCCCCCTGTTAGCAACTATGTCACCATATCTGCAGCAAATACAGATATCATGAATGGTATGGACACAGATGGGTCTGTAGCCACAGCAAGCGACGCGTCAGCCTCCCGTAAAATTAGTGCTGCCCGTAAGAGGCGCTCACTTAAACATAAAGTTTGCAAAAAATGCAACAAAATTAAAAAAAAGTAGGCAGGGGATCATTCCTGAGGGGCCTCCTCTCGAGACTGATTGTTCATGCACTTTCCATACAGAATCATCTCAAAATAATAATGAAACAGTTTCAGAATATAAACCTATTGAAATTGCTGACTCTTCATCCTCACAGCTAGATCGACCTGTAACACATACTGGTCAACCAGTAGGTAGGAATGAATACAACGGTTCTGACTCAGGGCCCTATTTAGTTCATGTGCAACGCATAACTGATACTGCTAACAGTGGCACCATTTTGCACCCTATTGCCTTTGGAAATTTCCTGAAGAATAGCAAATTTGAAAATATTGTTTCTGGTAGTGTAAAAAGAATTGGCAGAAATAAATGTGTAGTGGCATTCACTAATCCAATGGCTGCTAACTTATTTATGAAAAGTAATCTATTGTCAGTAAACAAATTTAAAGCTTTTCTTCCCACACACAATGTCACTCGGATGGGCCTAGTTAGAGGTGTCCCATCAGAATGGAGTGAGGAGCAAATTAAACAAAATATAAATACTCCCATAGGTACTGGCACAGTATTAAAAGTTAGGCGGCTGAATTATAAAGTCCAAGTGGATGGGTCATCTACTTGGAAACCTTCCCAAACTGTAGTGATAACCTTTGACGGCCAAGTGTTGCCTAAACGTATATATGTATGCTATAATGCATTAACTGTGGAGACATATGTATATCCAACGATTCAATGTTTCCGGTGCTGCCGTTATGGTCATACTAAAAACCAGTGTCGATCTGCTACACCTAGATGTTTTAAATGCGGTGAAAACCACTTAGCTGAAACATGTGTTGTAGAAGAAGATTCTGCATTCTGCATAAATTGTTCTGGATTACATTATGCAACAAATAAGACTTGCCCTGAATTTCAGAGACAAAAAAACATAAAACATACAATGGCTCACTCGTGTGTTTCATATGCAGAGGCAAGCAAAACACATCCAGCGGTCTCAAAGTCGTATGCAAATATAGTCAGTACAGGTGCTCCTTCAGGTGTTCATAAAAGAAATAATTACTACAGTTCACAACCTATAGCACCAACTTCTCCATCACACAAAAAGACTGTCTTTCTTAAACCAAGAACTCCTCCCAAGTTAACATTGGGGTATGACAGAGCGGCTCATAATGCTCTTGTTAAGGATTTTCAACCCCCATCTCCTGCGAATGGGTGTGCTTTGCCTAAGGAACCCGAGAATGAGCAAGTTGTTGATATTATTATAAACTTAATTAAAATGTTATTATCTAAAAATATATCTTTTCAACCGTACGACGTAGAGCGCCTAAGCAGTTTTTTAACAGTTAATAGAAACCAAAACGATGGACACAATAGTTCAATGGAACTGTCGATCAGTAATTCCTAAAAAACCTGACCTATTTTACTTATTAAATAAATTTATCCAGGTTTCACATAATGCTACAATATTTGGTTATTGTAGCATTATGTGAAACCTGGATTAAAAGTAACCAATTATTTGGTATTCCAGGTTATGTTTGTGTACGCAATGACAGAGCTGACGGATATGGCGGTGTAGCCATACTGGTTAAAAATAATACTCCATTTTCACGCGTTTCTTTCTTTCCATGTTCTGACATTGATATTGTAGGGGTAATTGTTGGTAATATTACCTACATTTCCATCTACATTCCTATTGCTAATGCCAACGCCTTACAAGAACTTGAAAATATTTTGTCATCCCTCCGTAGTCCATTTTTATTAATGGGTGATATTAACTGTCACCATCGATGTTGGGGAAGTGGTGAGACAAAAAGGGAAGGAATCCGATTGTTAGAAATTATAGACGACCACAATCTATGTGTTATAAACACTGGCGAACCTACTCGTAGAACTAATGTAGGTGAAAGTGCTAGTGCTGTGGATTTATCCATTTGTTCCCCTAGCTTGGCTTCATCCTTATCTTGGTCCTGCTTCTCTTCGTCTACCTTTGGAAGTGACCACTTCCCTTTAGTAATCGTTTCCTCTGAAAAGTTTATTACCATACAGAAAAGGCCACCTAGACTAAAATATAGACTTGTAGGTGCAGACTGGGATAAATTTAAAACACTTGTTGATGCTAAAGTGGCTAAGCTCCCGCAAATTACTCAGGGTGGAGAAAACGATTGCGCTAAGGCTTTGGCGCTGTGCATAGTAGATGTAGCTGATCGGGTGTTCACTTTTAAAAAGAAATTAGGAGATAGAATTCCTATGCCGCCTTGGTGGGACTCATCATGTTCCGATGCAATCAATAGGCGAAAGAAAGCCGAGAAAGAATATGCCGAGAACATGTCAGCGGAAAATTTAAACAAGCTTAGAGACATTATTAATGATACACGCGTTTTTCTCAAAGATAAAAAACTTCAAGGATGGAAGTCATTTTGCCTGACTCTATCGCCCAGTACATGCCCGTCAGAAGTTTGGCGCAGTATCAGAAGATTCAGAAAGGCTTTTAGCGATAGTACTGCTCCCTTCTCACAGTTACCTCAATCTCTTACCAATAGTTTCCTTGACCAATTAGCCCCAGCAACAGCTCCAGAACATGAGCTTATTTACCCTGATTCCACTTTCTTAGGTATTAATAATAGTTTGTCTTCGAACTCTCCCTTCTCAATGTATGAATTAAGAGGAGTGTTAGCGTGTTTGAAAGACTCGGCCCCAGGGGAAGATGGTATTCCATATTCATTCTTCCCACATTGTAGTGATTATGCGTTATCGTACTATTTACAAATAATTAATTCTGTTATGGTTTCTGGAAATATTCCAGAATCCTGGCGTTCTCAGGAAATATTACCGATCCTGAAACCCAATAAAAATCCAAAAGATATTTCATCATACCGGCCCATTGCACTATCATCTGTCCTGACTAAAATAGCAGAACATTTGGTTAAAAATCGGTTAGAGTGGTTTATAGAAAATAAAGAACTTTTATCAGGCAGTCAGTTTGGGTTCCGTAAAGGAAAAAGCACAACTGACAGTTTAAGTGTCTTTACCACTGACCTTAATATAGCTTTCTCTAAGAATAAATCAGTTGTTGGCGCATTTTTAGACATAACAGGAGCGTATGACAATGTTCTTATATCTGTTCTCAAACAAAAGCTGATTAAATTAAATGTTCCCACTATTATTATCCGTTTTATAATAAATTTATTATCAGTCCGATTTATTTCTTTATTATCTGGTGACCAAAAAATAACGAGGATAGTGTTCAAGGGCCTTCCACAGGGATCAGTATTGTCACCTCTGCTTTACAACATTTATTCAAATGATTTAGAATCATCTCTACAAAAATCTGCTGATGTTTTACAATATGCTGATGATCTTTTAATTTATACTACTCACAACAACATTTCAGATGCGTGTACTGCGTTAACTGCCTCCCTGAGTCTTTTGCAGGGTTGGTTACAAGTTAATGGGTTAAGTCTTTCAATAGAAAAAAGTACTGTAGTAGTTTTTTCAAGAAAACGTAATATTCCTTCTCCAGTCGTTACCTATGACAACATAAACCTTTCTGTGAAAAATCATGTTAAATTTTTAGGATTAGTCTTAGATAAAAATCTTTCTGGCAAACAACACTTTGATTTTGTGGTTGAAAAATGCGAGCGTCAACTGAATATTATGCGATGTCTTTCCGGAGTATGGTGGGGGGCTCATCCTTTTAGTCTTAAATTGCTGTATAATGCAATCATTCGAAGCATACTTGATTACGGAACTTTCTTCCTTCAAGACGGAAACAGAAAGGGACTTAAGAAGTTAGATAGCATTCAGTCTAAGGCTCTTCGAATAATTTCGGGAGCCATGAAGTCTAGTCCACTAAATGCCTTACAGGTAGGTAGAAGTAGGAGAACCTCCACTTCACCTGAGAAGGCAATATCTATGTGATCGATTTCTATTTAAATTGATGCAGTTTTCTAAACATTTGCTTCATTCAAAATTATTAATGCTGGATAAACTTATACAAATTTCTTCCTACTGGCGCCACAAAGATGTTCCGTGTTTAGTGAAAAGTCTCAGAAAGTTTAATTCTATAACATCAAGTGTTCATCGTTCACCTACTCTCCCTTTATTTGATTGCGAAACATTTGAACCTTTACTAGTCTCTCCGATAATACACTATGACATAGGCATAGGAAAAAATGATGCAGGGGCTAAAATAAAATATAATGCAGCTATAGAAAAAGACTTTAGTAATTGCCATTACATATTTACAGATTCATCAAAGACCCAGAATAGTTGTGTGGGAGTTGGTATATACCATTCTCAGTATAAAATTGCTCAGATGGTAAAACTTCCTCCTGAAACTTCAGTTTTCACTGGAGAATGCTTCGGTTTGTTTAAGGCATTGGAGTATGTTTTGATCGCGAAACTTAAAAACGTCATAATATTATGTGATTCTAAAAGTGCATTACAAACCATAGAAAAAATTATATTTAAAATGAAACCCTCCTACCCCATTATAATTGACATTAGAAAACTGCTACACAAATGTTCATTGAAAAACTACACAGTACAGTTTGCTTGGATCCCAAGTCACTCTGGAATTCAAGGGAACGATAAAGCTGACCAATTAGCAAAACTAGCGGTGCAGAATGGTGACATATTTCCCTATAAAAACTTCTGCCATGATCTTGTCAACCTTCCTAAGGAATATCTGCGGAATTCTTTGGATCTGCTTTGGAAGGAAAGCTCTAGAGTAAAGGGCAAACTATATTCCTCTATTCAACCTTCTATTCCAGTCAAACCCTGGTTTTCTAAAATAAAATGTTGTAAGTCTATTGCTAGCATGATAATTCGTATGCGGCTTGGTCACGTTTGTATTCCTTCCCACCTTGCTAAGTTACATATTGTAGATAGCGACCTTTGCGAGTGTGGTGAGGATGTTGGCACATTAGACCACATATTCTTCTCCTGTCCCCGCCATGACCGTACATCATTCCTTCATTCTCTTGTTTCCCATAATGTTCCCCTTCCCACTTGCGTCTCTTGCATAGTAATGAAACCTATAGAATATTATAACTTGATATCTGTGTTCATGCTTGAAAATAATATAAAAATTTAGTTATGTAAATACTCTATAATTTATAGTGTAATTAGTACTGACTTCTGTATATAAGTATTTATTTATTTATACCCTTTTTTCCCCGTATGAAAATAATCCATTACCTTTCCTGAACCTTTCCAAATTCCTAATTTTCCGTTTTAAACTTCCATAAAAAATGTTTCCCTACCTTTTACTCGAAATTGGCACAAAGTCATAACTAGTGCCACACTACAACAAAAAAAAAAAACGGGGAAACTTGTATTTACTTACAAAAGCGAAAATAAAATTTTGACACGGAATTTCGGATTGGATCAGGAAAGGACAGAATAATAGGATATTTATATAAGTATGAAAATTACATATATATTGAATAATATTTACAATTTTATGTTATTAATTAATATAAATGAAGAAAATATTTTATACACAGACGGTTCACCAGAAGATAAAAGGATGTTTACTGAAGTAGGAAGCGGAATGGGAATTTCAAGGAGGCTTTCATAAAATGAGACCCGATTATATCTAGGGCAGCACAAAAAGATATGGTTTAGGTCACCCACCTCACCGCATTCGCACAAATCACTGTCTAGTAATCCAAATCTAGCGAGCTGAGCAGGAGTGCAAACATGACCCAAACGCATACGAGTCAAAATACAAGTTACTCTCCTGCTCAACTTCAATTTAGAGAACCAAGGCTTTGACGGAACTGAATTCTGAATTTTAGCGTAAGCCCTTCCCTTTGATTGGCTTGAAGCAGACCAAGCAATTCTCCATGTTTCAACAAGAGTAGCTTTAGGCAAAGCACACAAATCATGAACACAATTAAAATAGTCCGACCAGTCACCACAAGAAACGGCCTCTTTAGCAAGACAATCTGCGCGTTCGTTGCCTGAAATACCAGAATGACCTGGCACCCAGGAAAACACCACTGTGTAACCCATCTGATAACATGACATCAGAAGGTTCCGAATTTTAATAACGATAAGGTTAACAATACCTGACTTAAATGGATATTTAGCTAAGGCTTGTAGGGCACTCATACTGTCTGAAAATATTACGGTTTTTTTAAGTTTTGCAATAAGAATATATTCAACAGATTTTAACAGTCCAAGACATTCTCCTGAAAATACGGATGATTCAGGCGGAAGTCTTATTTTTTGGACTATATTGTATTGGGAATGGACAATTCCAATCCCAACTATACCATTGAGTGAATGTTTAGAAGCATCACTATAAATAGAATGAAAATTTGAGAATTCGTTATTTAATAGATTATCTACAAATTGTACAGAATCAAGATGATTTCTCGGGATACTTGCATTAATTCTAACATCTGGAGGAGTAACTAATGAGCCATACATAGAATCAAAAGTAGGATAACAGTAAGAATTAAGTGTCGGGGCTTGTATGGCACAGAATCTTTGATAACTCTTAACAAGACAAGGTAGAGATTTATGAGACCAGTACTGACTATTTTCTATGAATTCTACAAGTAAATGAAGCTTAAATCGTAAAGGATGATTAGAAAATTGCATTAATTTGAAAATGAACTTATCGGATAGGTATTGGCGTCTTAAATAGAGAGGAGGCTCTACACACTATATTTGCATAGCATTAATAGGGCTGGACTTCATAGCTCCAAGGATGATTCTTAATGCCCTTGCCTGTATACTATCAAATTTCTTCATAGCAACAGTGTTACATGGTTCTAGAACAAAAGTGGCATAATCAAGAAGGCTACGAATAAGGGCGTTATATATAAGACGTAAAAAGAAGGAATGGGCTCCCCACCAGACACCGGTTAAACACCTTATTATATTCAAATTTCTTTCACACTTAGCTACAATGTAATCACAATGTGATACTCCGGTTAATTTCGAATCCAAAATAACTCCTAAAAATTTTGCTTCTGATTTCACAGGGATAGGATTACCTTCGTAGGAAACGATAGGATTGGCAGTTATCCTTCCTCTTGCAAACCAGACTACAGTACTTTTTGATACAGATAAATTTAGTCCTTTATTATCTAACCAATCATGTAAATGACTAAGAGAGGTAGTTAAACAGTTACTAGCAATATTAATAGATTTGTCAGCAACGTAAAAAAGAAGATCATCAGCATATTGTAAAATGTTTGCAACTGAGTTCAAGTTTTTTTCTAGATCATAAGTGTAAACATTATACAATACATGGACTAAGAACCGAGCCCTGGGGGAGTCCTCTCCATACAAACCTAGAAAGTTGAGATCCATCATGGAGGTCTAATTTCAAACATCTTTCAGACAACATGTTTATAATAAAAGATATTAAAAGTTGAGGGACACGTAGGTCATGAAGTTTCTTATGAAGTAGGTACAGGAACAAGAAGATTATCATATGCCGAACTGATGTCCAGAAATGCTGCTAAAACTGACTCATTTTTTGAAAATGCTATGCGAATATCCGAAACAAAAATGCTAATATTATCTATGGTGCTCCGACCTTTCCTGAAACCCAGCTGATTAACTGTCATAACGTTGTTGTTTTCAATAAAAAATTCTAACCTATTTTTTACAAGGTGTTCAGTTATTTTAGCAAGAACAGATGAAAGGGCTATGGGACGGAAAGATGAAACATCTGAAGAAGGTTTATTTGGTTTTAATATAGGGATTATAGATTGCGTTCTCCATGATGGAGGAATATTACCTGAAAACATAACTGCATTGATAGTTTTTAAAAAATATTCTAATGAGTTATCAGTACAGTTTATCAAAAAAGAGTATGATATACCATCTTCGCCGGGTGATGAATCTTTAACATAAGAGAGAACTCCTTTTAATTCTGACAAAGAAAAAGGAGCATTAAGATCAGAATGATTGCTTGTATTATTATATAAAGTGCAACAATGAATATTATTTAATTCAGGAGCAGACAAAGGAGCTAGTTTATCCATAAATTTATCAGCTAGCTCAATGGAAAGGACACCAAATGAAGAAGAAGAGAATGCCGATCTAAATTTACGAATATTCTTCCACACAACAGAAGAGCATACATCAGGATTTATGGACTCACAAAATCTTCTCCAACCTTCAAATTTTTTCTGTTTTAGGAACTTGCGTGTAGATCGAGCTATGAGAGAGTAACTTTCATAATTTTCTGAAGTCATAAGGGATCTGTATTTTTTCTCAGCCTGTTTTCTTTTCTTAATGGCCATAGTGCATTCATGGTCCCACCACGGTGGAAAGGGAATTTTGCCCTGTCTAGAACCTTTTAAAGGAAATAGAGTATTAGCAGCCTCAATAAGAAGTTTTGAGAACTCTTCTGTACATAGTAATCCATTAGAATCATTAATAGCAGGTAAGGAAGAAATTTTATTATCAACATACCTACTGTTTAAATATTACCCAATCATCTTTCAATTCTGGCAGTTTATGTTTTAATTTAGAACTGTATCTTAAGTTGGAAGGGGAGCAAGATATGTGTAAGGAGAGTATGATAGGAAAATGATCACTGCCAAGAGAGTCATCAAGGATATTCCAAGATAACAAAGAGGCTAAATTTGGAGAACAGAGTGAAAGATCACACACACATTTTCTAGGTACAATAATAATACGCATTGCTAGACTTAGGACGGCCTATCGAATGGTACAGGTCTCAACAGTTTTGTCAACAAAGTGTCGACATCGAAATTTCTGGAAACCCGTTTCCGGGAATTACCATAGGTACTTACATGGCCGGTGACCTCGAAGTTATGCAGTATTATTATTACGTCTAGAGGATTCCGGAATGTTCGATCAGCTGGCCTATATGATGGCGCGACGCCGGCGCACAGTCAGTCTACACTCGACTAGCGATACGAAAACAGCGACAGTTAAGAAGCGATCTTAAAGAAGACCTACTGCGACAATTATAACGAGAACTTCGAGTACTACGTGAAGTAACATCTGTAGCGTTATTGTGTGTTTACAACACGGACTTCGTGGACATAAGGGAAGACTTCGGTGCAACGTCAGCGACATTCTACTTGTCATTGCCTACGATCGACTGTACTTTCGTTGCTAATAAACTTCGTAACCCTTAACCGGCATTTTAGTACCCCTAGCCCGTAACAATTGGTGTCAGAAGTGGGATGCCGGTCACGCCAAGGGAAGACGAAAGAGTTCGCACGCGACGACAAGCAGCGATGGATTTGGCGCGTCAAGAGGAAGAATTGGTTGGTGTCCCTGCACCCGGAGTAGATGCGGCCGTCGTAACACCGACGAATGTGAGTACGCCTATTACCACCACTATTCCCGGAGCCAGCGGATTCGATTTTTCGGCGTTACTAGCTCACTTGACGGCGCAAATAAAGCTGAGTATAGCAGAATCCCAAGCAGAAACCCAGGCTCAAATAAAACAATCCCAGGCAGAAACCCAGGCACAAATCATTAAAAGTGTAGCAGAATCCCAGGTAAAATCCCAGCAATTAGTATTAGAACTTAATGAAAAGTGGGAAACAACCAAAGAAGAGGTCAACGAGCTTAAAATAAAAACAGCACAACAAGATGCCCGCATGGACCAGCAAGAAGCTCGTATGGAGAAATTAAATAGTACCATCATGGAGTTTGAGAAGGAAGTAGAATTTTTGCATGAGAAGGTACAAAAAGGAGTTATTAAAGGTGTCATTCCGGTACCCAGTGCTTTGCCGACCTTCAAGGTACCTCATTTTGATGGAACAACGTCATGGGTGGCCTTCCGTCTACAGTTTGAAAAAGTCGCAAAAGGCAACAATTGGGACGACGATCAAGCTGTAACCGCCCTTACGCTTGCTCTGCGTGGTGAGGCGGTCCAAATCCTCGAAAATATTTCCGGCGGCTGCAATACCCTAGCCTGTCTGTTAGAAGCGTTGGAGTCTAGATATGGAGAGAAACACCTGGAACATGTCTACAGGGCTCAACTCCGCGACCGCACACAGAAAAGCAGTGAGGGTTTGCAACAATGGGCATCGGAAATAGAACGTATTGTTCGAAAGGCGTATGCTTCAACGCCGGGAGTAATTGATGCTACTACGGTGCAAGCTTTCACTGATGGAATTCGAGATGCGGAAGTCAGGGCTGCGGTTCGTCTGGGGCACCATCAGACTCTGAAGGCAGCCTTGACACACGCTCTGGAGGTGGAAGCAGTACGCCAAGACAGCCGACCACACCACCGTATTCGTGAGGTAACCGCACAAATGAAACCCCGACAAGGGCCAACATGCTATGAGTGCGGTGAAAAAGGGCATATTCGGATCAATTGTCCCAGGAAGGCTAAGGGAAGAAGCACTTCTGGGACACAGGTGGAAACCGAGGATTTAAACTAGGAACAGCCAGGGCTATGGGGCGAGTACTGGCTGGTCGACATGTAGCCCCCATTATAACAGTATCACAAGTGGGTGACGGAAACAGTCTCATTATAGAAGGAGAACTGAATGGTAAATCCTGCAGTTTCACATTGGATACTGGTGCATCAAGAACCATTGCACGACCGGAGCTATTTCCTCGGACCATAGTATGGAAAAGAGGACCTTCACAATGCCGATTACAAACCGCCACTGGCCAACCAGTACTCGTCCTTGGTGAAACGAATGTGACTTTGAAAATGGGTGATAAGACATTCACGCACACTGTTTTAGTAGCGAATATTACAGATGATTGCATAATAGGACTGGACTTTTTGAAGAAACAGCAGTGCGTCCTTAATGTAGCAAAAGGAGTATTGAGTTTTCCAGAACAAGAAGTATTTCTTCAAGGTAGAAAACAGGGGTCAGTGTACTGTGTAAGGAGAACGGTATTACCACCAAGATCAGAAACCTTAGTAGATATTAGATTATCACCAATAGGATGCCGTAAACGTTGCATTATAATAGAAGATTCTGGAGATCACCCAGACTGGATAACAGCAAGGACACTGATGATGATTTCCGATAAACCAAAAGTACGCATTATCAACGTTAGTAACAAGGAAATAATTCTTGAAAAGAATTGCATCGTGGGTGTGTGCGACCATGTAGAATCATTGCGAAAAACAGAGGCGCACGAAAAGGAACGTGATAAGAAGTGGCAGGAACATGTATCGACACTACTCAAAAATTGTAAGGGCAATTTAAACAAGTTCGAAAGTCACAAAGTTAAGCAACTGTTGCATAACTTCCATGACATCTTCTCTAAGACCGACAGTGACGTGGGAAGGACCGGGCTCGTCAAACACCATATAGATACGGGTGATACACAGCCGATAAGACAGAGACCACGTCGTATCCCCTTTGCAAGAGAACAGGAAGTGTCGGAAATGTTAAGAGATATGGAGAAAAATCGGATTATCGAAGCGTCTACCAGCCCTTGGTCATCTCCAGTTGTCCTAGTCAAGAAAAAGGATGGCAGTACAAGGTTTTGCGTTGACTACAGGATGTTGAACGATGCCACGAAAAAGGATAGTTATCCTCTGCCACGTATAGATGACACTTTGGACTTGCTAAGTGGCATGAAATGGTTCTCCACAGTTGACCTCAAAAGTGGATACTGGCAGGTGGAAATCTGTCAGCAGGATAAAGAAAAGACCGCTTTCACCACTGGTCCTGGAAACGGTCTCTGGCAATTCAATGTCATGCCTTTTGGACTGTGCAATGCTCCTGCTACATTCGAGCGCCTAATGGAGCGCATTTTGGTGGGGTTGCTTGGTGATGCATGCCTAGTCTATTTGGATGACATCATCATTATGGGACGAAGCTTCGAAGAGCACCTACGCAATTTGGAGAAAGTTTTCCAGAAACTGCGTGAAGCAAATTTAAAACTCAGTCCTAGTAAGTGTACACTATTCCAGAAAGAAGTTGGATACTTGGGACACATTATTTCGGCGCAAGGAATTGGAACAGACCCTGAAAAAATAAAAGCCGTGTCGAAGTGGCCTACCCCTCGTAATAAAACCGAGGTACGCTCTTTCTTGGGTCTGTGTGCATATTACCGTCGGTTTGTGAAGAACTTCTCCGAGTTAGCGAAACCGTTGCATCGTTTAACAGAGGAAAAGTGTCAATTTGAATGGAACTCTGACTGCGAACACGCATTTGCTCTACTGAAAACTCACTTGTGTGAGGCTCCTGTACTAGGTTACCCTAGTAGGGAAGGCCGATTTTTGGTAGACACAGATGCCAGCAATGTGGGTATTGGAGGAGTTCTCTCTCAAACACAAGGAGATAGGCAGGTCGTTATCGCATATTTCAGCAAATGCCTTTCCAAGCCAGAAAGAAATTATTGTGTTACCCGCTGAGAACTTCTAGCCGTTGTTAAGACCTTACAACACTTCAAGAAATATTTGATTGGGAGGCAGTTTACACTTCGTACCGATCACGCTGCCTGACAGTGGCTCCTCCAGTTCAAAGACCCAGAAGGACAAGTAGCAAGGTGGATAGAGCAGCTGCAAGAATTTGACTTTGTCACTGAACATCGGAAAGGCAAGTCACACAATAATGCTGATGCTTTGTCTAGACGACCTTGCGAAGAATCTTGCCGACATTGTGCCAAACAGGAAAAGAAAGAGAACGTACGGATTATCCAGGTGAACGCTTTGGATGAAGACTGGGATAATCAATCATTGGAAGACGCACAAAAGGAAGACAGTGACCTGAAGGCAGTAATCGAGTGGAAGCAACGTGGCCAGAGGCCCGCTTGGAGTGAAATATCAGCGCTTAGCCCAACAGTAAAAAGTTACTGGGCTCAGTGGGACAGCCTGATAATTGATAATGGAGTTCTCAAGAGGAAATGGGAATCACCCAGTGGACAGGAGGTCACCTTACAGATAGTAGTTCCCGGTGATAAAGTCGCGTCAGTGCTACGACAGGTGCACGACGGGGTATCCGGAGGACATCTAGGAGTAAAGAAAACCCTGGAGAAGGTGAGAAAAAGATTCTATTGGGTGCATTGCCGCGAAGACGTAGAGGACTGGTGTAGAAAATGCGTAGCTTGCTCCTCAGTAAAGGGACCGCAAACGAGAGCCAGAGGTCGGCTGAAAGTGTACAATGTTGGTGCACCACGGGAAAGAGTTGCTGTCGATATAGCTGGACCATTCCCTGTTACTGAAGAAGGGAATAGGTATATCATCGTCATGCAAGACTATTTCAGCAAATGGCCAGAAGCTTTTGCAGTACCTAACAAGGAAGCTCATACAGTCGCCAAAAAGCTAGTTCACGAGGTGTTCTGTCGATTTGGCGTTCCCTTGGAGTTACACTCTGACCAGGGTAGAAACTTCGAGTCTTCACTATTTCAAGAGGTTTGCCAACTACTCGGGATACATAAGACTCGTACAACACCGTATCACCCACAGTCAGATGGAATGGTCGAAAGATTCAATCAGACGTTGGAGAATCATTTGGCCAAAGTAGTGGAAGAACATCAAAGGGATTGGGACCAATACATTCCACTCTTTTTAATGTCATACCGCTCAGCAACACATGACAGCACAAATTGCATACCGGCGAAAGTCAACTTCGGCCGAGAAATTAGACTACCCATAGATGCACTAACCGGAACACCTCCCGATACTCCTATCCTAGCCGTCGACTATGTGGCCGACCTGCGGCGTAAATTAGATGGAATACATGAGCTAGTGAGAGAGAATGGTCTGAAAACCAGTGAGAAGATGAAGATCCGATACGACCGCAAAGCTAACGTGCCCGGATTTGAAGAGGGAACTTTAGTATGGTTACATAATCCCATTAGAAGGAAAGGAAAGAGTCCAAAGTTCCAAGCCAAATGGGAGGGTCCGTACACGATAGTAACCAGAATAAACGATGTCACCTACCGGATTAAGAAAATAATAATCCTGGAATAATTTGCCAGCGGCGGTGTTTCCGTCGGACTACAATTTGAGTGTCTTCAAGGCTAGAGTGAATAGGCTCTTAATAAACTAGTGCGCTTTACCATCAACGATTGCGTCACTGCTTACCATCAGGCAGGATTGCGGTCAAGCGCTAGTTTATAATATATAAAAAAAAAAAAAAAAGAAAGGACCTAGAGGGAAGCTGAAGGTCGTACACGTTGACCGCCTAGCTCGCTATTATGGATCAAATCATGCTCGGGACGAGCATGACTAAGAAGGAGGCAATGTTACGAATGGACCTTATGTCGATAGCATAAGGTTCAATATCGCGTGACAAGCAGTGTGTCACTTTTAAGTCCTATTTCGCCAGCTCTAGACATTTTCTAGGTACAATAATAAAACGCATTGCTAGACTTAGGACGGCCTATCGAATGGTACAGGTCTCAACAGTTTTGTCAACAAAGTGTCGACATCGAAATTTCTGGAAACCCGTTTCAGGGAATTACCATAGGTACTTACATGGCCGGTGACCTCGAAGTTATGCAGTATTATTATTACGTCTAGAGGATTCCGGAATGTTCGATCAGCTGGCCTATATATAGGCGCCGCGACGCCGGCGCACAGTCAGTCTACACTCGACTAGCGATACGAAAACAGCGACAGTTAAGAAGCGATCTTAAAGAAAACCTACTGCGACAATTATAACGAGAACTTCGAGTACTGCGTGAAGTAACATCTGTAGCGTTATTGTGTGTTTACAACACGGACTTCGTGGACATAAGGGAAGACTTCGGTGCAACGTCAGCGACATTCTACTTGTCATTGCCTCCAATCGACTGTACCTTCGTTGCTAATAAACTTCGTAACCCTTAACCGGCGTTTAAGTACCCCTAGCCCGTAACAATACCATTACTGAGAAGAGGAAGTGGGAATACTTTATAGGAGAAAGTTTTACTAATTAGAATGGCCACTCCACCATACCCATCAGGTCTATCATTTCTCACTGTAACAAAACCAGAAATAAATAAATAAATAAATATGTACGGACAAATCACACAGATTGAGCTAGCCCCGAAGTAAGCTCGAGACTTGTGTTATGGGATACTAACTCAACGATACTATATTTATAATAGATACATATATCAGTGGCGAAGGGTGAAATTTTGACAAAGGGAAGCCGGTCCAAAAAAATAAACACTTAAACACTTACCTACTGCAGGATATCTTGGAGGAGGTCTTCAGATAAGAATAGTATTAAAAGCCCCACCTTCACCATACAAAAAAGGACTGATGATTTGATAACAGTGTCTTTCAAGTATGATAAAAGCGGCAACAAAAGAAAAAAAAAGCCTTTTTCGACGTGCATCTCCATACCACACATGCATGCTTGTTAGTAAGTACTAAGTTAAGTACCTATTGTTAGGGAATAAGAGCCAAGAAAAAATAAAATAAAAAATTACAAAAATAATAGTGTTAAAAACCGAACCACACAAACACCGATCCAAAACCAACAAAAATATTAAGCAAAAATAAAGCAAATTATACACAATCACAACGTTATTTATATTGTAATGCAATGCGTCTGTTTTTTTTAACAAAATGAGCTAAAATGATGTTATAAAAATTCGGATTACTTTTCATTTTATTAAGCAAATTTTTTTAATTGACATGATAGCCAAATCGGACAATCTCTGCTCTTTTTGGCAGTTTCGCACATATGTGTGAATGCGTTTTAAAGCAGAAAATGACCGCTCAGCTGAAGCTACTGAAATGGGGAGGGTCAGAATTAAACTGCAAAGAGTCGAAACTTGAGAAAATGCGTCTTTCAAAGACGTATTCTGGAGCTGTAAAAAAAGCTCATAGGTGTCCAATTTATTTAACGACGCTGACGTAAGACTTTAAGTTCATTCAGCAGGTAGTCAGTTGAGCAGCACTCTATATGAATTAAAGCCATAATAACAAACAAAATACACAGTATTTAACCAAATCTGCGATTAAATTACGTTACAGAATCAGTCACAGTTTAAATACCACAAATATTAAAATATAACAAACGAAAAACACGAAAAACGAACACATGTCACATACTAACAATAATTTATTTTCAACCAAACGAAATGGAACACGAAAATATGCCAAAATAAAAAGAATATGACTTGCGAAGGATTTCATTATAACGTTTCTTTGTCTCATTCTAATAGAGGAGAGGAGAGAACTGCAAGCCGGTCGGCATCAGCCTATCTTTTCTCAAAAATTACGGACGGTTAGCGATCATTAGAAAGAGATGTCTGACACGCTCTGTCTCTTTTCGCCTCATAGTAAAACGTTGGCCGAGATAAGCTGTAATTCGTCGAGTTACCTTTAATGTAATTTAGGTACGAAAAATTTAAGCGCTGATTAATTTACGACTATAAAATGAAATGTGATATTTAGGGTATTGCTAAGAATTACTATTGCTATTGTAAATCGCGCAGGCATTTGATTAATAATACTTTGTTAATGAAATAGAATGTAAATACTTTTGTATGAATATGGAACTGATTTTTGAAAGGTAACCCGGTGGGAATCGGCTTGTATGGACTCTTCGCCACTGACATATATAGATAAACATCCAAAACCCAGGCCAATCAGGAAAAGATCGTTTTCCATCATGACCTGACCGGGGATCGAACCCGGGGCCTCCACGTCGCAGGCAGGCGTGTTGACCGCTGCGCCACGGAGGTCGTCGAAAATCCTAAATGGAAACTCTGGTTTCAACCATGTCTCAGAGAGACACAAAGCCATAGGCTTATATGTATTTAGTAAATAAATAATGTCAGATTTTTTGCTAATGGCACTTCTACAGTTCCATTGTAAGATTTTGTGATCCATTATTGAATTGTTTATTAAGAGCTGTGAGTAATATATTGGCAACGTTGGACGGTGAAGAATTAGAAGTAGAAAGTTGTTGACTAGAATTTGTAAGTAATGTAATAAGTTCCAAAATAATTTCAGCAATAGATTTATGAGATATTGTATTTAATGATTGTTGCAGTACTTGACCATGGGACATTTGGGTAGACAAATTATTATATTCATTTGCAATAGAATTATGCATGACACGATCATATCCTCCACTTGGTTTAGGAGGAACCCGGCGCTGACTAAGAGTAGTTTTTTTTATAAGAAGTACTGGGAACTGAGAAACAAAGTTTGGAGAAGGAAGATGGTGATTACTTGGTTGAGAAGGAGGAGATGAAGTAACATCAGCATAAGATTTGGAAACTGAAGGATGAATCTTGGCTGCTTCAGCATATGAGATACAACTATGGGCCATAGAAATTTTAATATTTTGTTGCCGTGTGAACTCAGGACAAGTCCTGCTAGTAGCAAAATGTCTACCAGAGCAATGGAAGCACTTACCATTTTCCACTATCACTGAGCAACTTTCCGGAGTGTGTTCATCTCCACACTTAAAACATCTGGGCCTAGACCTAGACCCGACATTGTGATTTAGTATGCCCAAATTTGCAACAGTTATAACACTGAATTGTGGGAAATATGTATAATTCTACTGGCAGAGCTGTGTAGCACATGTAAACACGTTTAGGAAGTACTTGCCCATCAAAAGTTAGAACTACAAGATTTGTATTAATAAAAGAAGAAATACCATCATTCATAGTCTTGCGTTTTATTCTCCGTAGCTTAACTATTTGCCCACAACCAATAGGAACAGTAATGTTTTCCTGAATTTCCTGCTCAGCCCAGTCTTGAGGCACGCCCCTAACTATACCCACTCTTGTTACATTGAAACTTGGAATAAATATTTTATTTTTATTTTTTTATTTTATTTATTTAGGTTAACCAACAATTGTTTACACTGTACATTATTGTGATTTGATGACTAGAGTAGCACTTACAAGTGCAACAATTAATTACAGGTTAACTCCACATGCAAAAAAAAACGGTTTACATTACATATTAATTAAAACTTAACTGATATTAAAATTGAAAAACATACATACAAAAATAATTAAATAACAATAGGCGGGAAGTTGAACAATAGGTAACATAAAGAAAATCATTAATTAACAATTAAATTAATTATTTAGATAAATTTTCGAATTATGATTTAAGATCATTAAAATTAATTAAAATTAATAAAATATTGAAAATAGAAGTGACAACTAAAAGAAACAAACTAAACATAAAATTAAATCGCTATTGGATTATTGATGCTATTGATGATGAAAAGCTTGCAGAAATTTCTTTAAGGTGTCGTGGTGTACATCCACTAAGTCACTGTAGCCATTAAGAATTCTGCACAGTCTAGGAATCGGGGAATTTGCACCAAGCACAGACTTTCGAAATGGTGGACACAGGGGTGTAATCTTATTCCTAGGATATCTAGAGGGCGCGTGGAATCTAATAAGCTTCAATAAACTAGGGCAGTCGATCCTATTACGCAACAATTTGTAAAGAAACAAAGCATCAGTTATATCTCTACGCGTGGATAACGTTTGCATTTTGAAATGAGACAGGCGGGCTTTATAAGAGGGCAGACGCTTAGATTTGCCTTCACTAAAGGCTAAATGCCATACAAAACGCTTCTGAACCCTTTCCAGACGCAACATGTGAGTAGCATAGTGAGGTCTCCATACAACACTGCAATATTCCATAACACTACGTACGAGACTGTTATACAACATTTTCTTAGCGCTACTTTTGCGAAAGCCTTTGGTGTTACGAAGTAGGAACCCTAACATTTTTGATGACTTTTTTATGATATATTGAATATGGGGCACAAAAGTGACTTTTTTGTCGAAAAGTACTCCTAGATCCCTTATTGTTTCGACTACTTGAATTCGCTTTTGGTCTATAAAGTACTCTGTGTCAATGCAGCAAATTTTCCGCGTATATTTTACATGGTAACATTTCTTTTGATTTAGTTGCATTTTATTATTGTGGCACCAATTTACAAGTTGGTTAAGATCGTGTTGCAGAAGTTCGCAGTCCCTTTTTGATTCGATTGCTCGTGCAAATTTTAAGTCATCAGCATACAGAAATGGTTCAGAAAAACGAAAACATTCCGGAAGGTCATTAATGAACATAATAAATAGTGTTGGTGCTAAGTGAGATCCCTGAGGGGCGCCCGATGTTATTTTGTGTGCCGCCGATCGAAAACCGTTTACAACGACAAAGAATTCGCGTTCAGTAAGATACGACTTGAACCAACTTAATAGAGACCCTTTTATACCATATACTGCCAGTTTATTAATCAGTATAGAATGAGACATTTTATCAAATGCCTTACTGAAGTCGGTATATACTACATCAAATTGTTTGCCTGCATCTACCGCCTGTATAAGGGACTCCGTAAACGACACTAAATTTGTAGCTGTAGATCTAGATGCTACAAAACCGTGTTGATTGTCACTAAGATACAATCTTAAGTGTTGCTGAATGTGTGGACATATAATAGATTCAAAAATCCTCGCGAATGTGGACAAAATTGAGATTGGCCTGTAGTTACTCACGTTATCCTTTTTGTCTGATTTATGCACTGGGATTACCTTGGCTTTTTTCCATTCTGACGGGAAAGTTCCCGTAGTCAGCGATGCATTATAATATTATCAGTAAGGGAGATACTAGAGCTGTGGCACAGTTGGAAATAAAAACTGCTGGGATGCCATCCGGGCCAGGTCCTTTACTAATGTTTACTGTTTTAAGTTTCTTTAGTAAACAGTCGCGGTCAATTACTGGAGTACTCAAGCCCTGACTATTATTATATAGTGCTTGGAGGTACTGTGTGTGGCAGTTGATATTTGTATCGTTGTCAGTCGTGTACACGGTAGCAAAGTGGTTTGCGAAAGGGTCGCAGATTTCAGAACCGTTAGATATTACAACCTGTCCATCAGTCATTGTCAAAGGGTAGCCACTGGAGCCACCGCGTTTTGCTTTTATGTAATTCCAGAGCAATTTGGGATTATCTTTTATGTCCTTTTCGATTCTATCAATATAGTTGTTATATAAATTCATGGCTAATTTTTCACACCGCTTGGATACCAGTTTCAATTCTATCCCATCCAAAGGATTTCCGTATTTTCCATGACGCAACCTCAGCCTATTTTTTTCTTTTAAAGACTTGATTAATGTTAGATCAAACCACGGTGGGTAGTGACAATTTTTTGGTTTGCGATTTGGCACAAATTTCCCAATAGCATCACGCAGATATTTGTAGAAGATTGCTACCATGTCATTTACATCACAAGTATCGTGAAAAAGTTCGTTCCAGTTCAGCTTATTTAAATAATTATTAATGTCGAGAATGTCGTGAATTAATGTCGTGAATTCATACTATACGGCAAATTACAGTTTTTTAGGAGAGACATAGTTAGTTCAAGGGGAGGATGAAATTTATCAACGGCTACCAGAGAATTGCTAGACTCGTTTACTGAACAAGTTGACTCTGTTGACAAGACTAGATCCAATATTCGGCCAGAGCTGTTTTAAAACCTAAAACTTGTCAAGAAATTTTGACAAGTTTTAGGCAGAGAGTCATCTACGGCGGTTTTATCCCAATTCAATTTACATAGGTTAAAATCACCAAATATATAACAGGGGATGTCCGTTGAGTCGAGCACTCTGTTGCAGCCATCCATAAAATGATCCACGTTGCGAGACATACTGGTGGTGGAAGATTTATATGAAAGATTCAATAACTCTGCATTTTCCGTGAATTTAATAGCAGCTTCAAAATTCGTAAAGGCCATTGAAATTCTGTTTCTTCCTATACGGTTAACACTACCATTAACAATGTTATTAATTTTTAAGTTTTTCAAAACTTTTCCAAATTGAATTGGATGTAAAGATACCGAATCATTTTCAATGGTCGTTACTCTTTGTACATGCACAGTAAAAGGACCCGAGTCCAAGCTAACATACTTTCTGCCAAAATAGGTTTGTTGCGGCTGTGAGAGACCCAAACCAGTCTCACTGTGTTGTGAAATTGAAAGGTTTTCATTGGCAGGTTTACAGGTGGCTGGGTGGTTGCATTTCAATTTGAGATCTAAGAGATTTAGAAATGTCAGAATTAGCTGAATCAGAATCTTCACATTGACATGCCTGGACAAAAAATCGTCCATCCTTACTCTTCCGTTTTTTCATATTGCATAGACGGCACCGCGGTTTGCGTGGTCTGATTCTTTTTCTATCAGAAAATTTGCCTACAAGGCCATCCTCAGTATCCATAGATGAGTCGTCGATGACCACATTGAACGCAACAGGCGGACCAGGTCCTGGCCCGCCGCCAGGATCGTCCGGGGGATCAACCCCCATACTAATAAAAGAAAAAAAACTTACCTAATAATTAGCAGTAAAATATGTGTACACTTTTTACATAAATAAGTAACTAACTACTAATAATATAACTAGGTATATACTAAATAACTTAACTGATCCACAATAATTAATTTAATTAAAGAAAGACCAGAAAAACACGACCGCCAGATTCTAAGTTTCCCACGCTTTTTCTATAGAGAATTCTGTAAATAATGTAATACCACCGCGACGTTGACAATATTCAGATTCTATCTCAATGGGAAGATGGAACACAATTTCGTTCTCATTCGGTCCTTAGTCTATGGGAATCATTAAGCACTGTTTACACTATTAAATAGTGGTATTTCTACACATCTGTTGCGAGCGGGAAGCGTGTCCGATTTTGGGACGCGTCACAGTCAAAGATAAACCCCATATATGTTGATTATCGCCATTTTGGCGCTGACAGCAACGTGAGTGTCCGTGGAATTAATTTTTTGGATAAAAATGATCTAAATATTCTAACGTTCCAAAATAAAGGGTGTATCTGACATCGACGCACAAACGAGTACCATGGATCCAGTACATGATTCTGAACCCCCCAGTGGTGGAATTTTTTGTCGGCTTTTTCATGATTTAAAAAAAATAAATGTAGTTTTTTTTCACTATAGACCATTCACAATTGCTATACTTTTATAACCCAATAAGATTGTAGCGATGGTCGCAGTCGCTACAATACAACAATAACACAAAGGATTGCCCAACTATTGACGTCCCTACGATTGATGACTTTCCGCGAAAGGGTGCACATAAATCATACCAGTGTCAAACAAGGATCTTGGAAGACAAAGCGCGTATGTAAGACAAAGAGCGTGGGTCCTGACCGCCTCAGCGAGGGTGTCGCATATTGTCGCACATCTGTTAGTTAACCCATTGTTCGTTGGAGAAAGTTCCGCGGACGACGCGATTCTGTTAACCCATTGTGTGCCGCCGGAGAAAGCGCGCGGACCATATCGAACCGCCTTGCACGTGGACCGAAGGCGCGGGCCCGGTCCACCGGCCAATCAGACGGCACGTTCTCCCATGATCAACAAATCAGCATCAAGAACGCCCGATCAGTCAGCCCCACTCCGGTTTAGAGATAGCTGTATTATGGTTTAGTATAACCCATTGTGCGCCGCCGGAGAAAGCGCGCGGACCATATCGAACCGCCTTGCACGTGGACCGAAGGCGCGGGCCCGGTCCACCGGCCAATCAGACGGCACGTTCTCCCATGATCAACAAATCAGCATCAAGAACGCCCGATCAGTCAGCCCCACTCCGGTTTAGAGATAGCTGTATTATGGTTTAGTATAACCTATTGTGCGCCGCCGGAGAAAGCGCGCGGACCATATCGAACCGCCTTGCACGTGGACCGAAGGCGCGGGCCCGGTCCACCGGCCAATCAGACGGCACGTTCTCCCATGATCAACAAATCAGCATCAAGAACGCCCGATCAGTCAGCCCCACTCCGGTTTAGAGATAGCTGTATTATGGTTTAGTATTTAAGCTTGTGCATAGCTCGTAAGACATCATCTATTGAAGTGACCCACGAGCTTGACTCCGACCACCGACCAGTCATCATCCGACTGGCTCCCCGCGTTGGCCTTTATGATTCTGACCAACGCCCCATGACCAAAGTGGTAACGGACTGGAAGAAAGTAGGCGAATGTCTGAAATCTACCAGATCCCCCCACTTAGACTCTATTCCCGCTGTTTTGGACTCAATCGCGGGCACGACGGCCGCAATAGACTCGTTCACAGAACACGTACAGTCAGTCGTGAACGACTGTTCAATGGAGATCTCGGCGACGGACTACCGCCGCGGAAAGCTCCCTGACGACATACGTGAACTACTGACCGAGAAGAATGCAGCCGTCCGGGCCTACAGCAACTTCCCCTGCAACGCAAACAAAGCTCATATGCGCTACTTGCAGCGAACTGTAAAGAAGCGCATAAAGGAATGGCGTGAAGCCAGCTGGGACAAGTTGCTGAGCGAACTAGAGCCAAACCACCTAGCCTTCTGGGACCTTCAAAGGAAACTCAAATCCAGAGAAGAAGTCACCATTCCCCCCTTAATCCGACCGGATAAAACCATCGCCTTTGACGATGACGACAAGGCTGAATGTCTAGCCATCAGCCTAGAAGCCCAATGCTCCCCTAGCGCTCAACCAGTAGACCCAGCTCACCTCCTGAAGGTTGACGCAGAGGTCGAACGCAGAGCTTCCCTCCCACCCGTCGAAGACCCTGAAGATCCTCTGCCCCCCGTCACTCCAGACGAAGTGCAGGATATTATCAGAGGCCTCAAACTCAAAAATGCTCCCGGTTCTGACGGCATCACCAACAAAGTGATCCGACTCCTCCCCGCCCACCTGATCATCCTACTGGCCACCATCTTCAATGGAGCCATGGGCAACAATATCTTCCCACAAACGTGGAAGGAAGCGACCGTTATAGGCATTCCTAAGCCCGGCAAGCCAAGATCTGAGCCTTCGAGCTATTGTCCCATCAGCTTGCTAAAAGTCCTCGGCAAGGTATATGAAAGGCTTATTTATAAGCGTCTCAGAGCCTTTGCCGAGAACAAGGGCCTCATCCCCGACGAACAATTCGGGTTCCGCTCTCGGCACTCCAGTGTCCAACAAGTCCTCCGCATCACCGAGCATATTCACGCAGGATTCCTACGTGGTATGAAGACAGGTGTTATTTACTTCGATATAGCGAAAGCCTTTGACAAAGTCTGGCACAACGGCTTAATATACAAGCTGCACCAACTCGGCGTGCCTGACCGTCTCGTGCTCATCCTGCGAGACTTCCTGTCAAACCGAACTTTCCGCTACAAGACCGAAGGAGCTGTCTCCCCCTCCCACCTCATCCGGGCCGGAGTCCCCCAGGGCTCCGTACTGGCCCCTCTGATCTTCACGCTATTCACCAGCGACATCCCAAAAAGTAAAAAGGCTCACCTCGCTCTCTTCGCAGACGACACAGCCATTTACTGCTCAGGAACCAACCCCAATCAAATAAAACTAAATCTCCAGACCGCTGTCAACGCTCTTGCTGACTGGTTTAAAAAATGGAGAATAGAAGTCAATCCCGAAAAGAGCCAAGCGGTACTCTCCTCGAGACCGCCGCGCAAACCCACCCTTCCCCGACCAATCATCATGTCTGACAAGCCGATCCCTTGGGAAAAGCGAGCCAAATACTTAGGTGTTATCCTAGACGAACACCTCACCTTCGGAGAGCATATAAGGACGGTACGCTCGCGCGCCGCCTACGCTCTCTCTCGTCTCCACTCTCTCCTCAATCCGCGCAGCAAGCTGTCCCTCAAGTGCAAAATGCGCCTGTACACAGCCTGCATACGCCCCATCATGACATACGCCTGTGTAGTCTTCGCACACGCCAAGCCCAGTCATATCCATAGGATGCAGACACTCCAAAACCGCTTTCTTCGCAGAGCAACAAACGCCCCTTGGTTTGTCCGAAATGAGATCCTCCATCTAGATCTCAAAATCCCCACTATCCAGCATTTCATGAAACGCCTCTCCAAGCGTTTCTTTGACACAGCCGCTGTACATCACAACCCTCTGGTTGTCGCGGCAGTAAATTACTCCCCCTCCAAAATTAGCAAGCTTCGCCGACCTAGGCATGCTCTCACCGACCCTGATGACCCCATTATCCTCCTCCAAGAGGCCAATAGGGCCACTAGTACAAAACACAAAAAACCGACCTACCGACCTCGCCGCCGAGGTCCGACGCGACGCGTTCAACGTAGTAATCGCCCCCCCTGTCCCTTGTCCGATGTAGGCCAGCCCGCGCCGCAGCTGAGCCAGTAAATATAAATTCCCAACTATGACCTCTGAGTTTGTTTCGGACGTTTCTTCTCAGAGCTAGTACTAGGAAACGCCGCGGTCATCAAACCGAAATAAAAATAAAAATTCGATCCAGCCGTCCCTTGCTCTTCTTCTTCTAGCGACACCCTAAGCCGAGGTTCGTACCCCACAGGGGGTGCCCTTAGCGTGTAGTCGCTTAGCTTTTAGTAGCCCTGGCTGGAGGCTTTAAATTCATTTAAGGCAGCCACAGGATAGTCCGGTTAACTAGTACCGACCTCTCAAGGTCAACTAGGAGATGCCATATTAAAAAAAAAAAAAAAAAAAAAAAAAAAAAAAAAAAAAAAAAAAAAAAACGTAAGACATCATATATTATCATATTATCACACATTATCATCAGACATTTTACATTGTAACATAGTCGCGTCTCTCCTCTTGTAATTAGGTAGTTCATAGCATACATTGTACTCTAGACTTACGTGCAATATACAACGTTCAATCTAATCGCGTTTTAATTACATAACACGCCCTACGCGCTAAAAGATTTTAAAGTAAAAATTAAATAATTCGCTAATTTCATAAAAAAAGCACAATGAAAACAAAACCCGAAAAACGATCTTATCAGCTGATTTAATAGAGTTCACATCAGGGATCAACGTCATACCTTCAAACTCGCACGGCGGCACACTTGCAACGTTCAAAAGCCGAGCCGACACTTTTTTTAAACACTGTGTATTCTGTAGCCGTTCATTAACGACATAAATGACTATCATAATTTTATTAGTGGCATGCGGTCTAGCCTTTTCGTGAAGTTTGCGTTACGATGTCAGATACACCCTGTATGTAAACAACAGTGTCCGATCGAATATCGTGTTCAATTTTAGTTTCTGAGACGCTTGATCGGACTGCTTGTAATCTTATAAACTTATAAAATTCTCGTGTTACAGTTTTCGTTCCCATACTCCTCTGAAACGGCTTGACCGATTCTCAAAAAATTTTGTGAGCGTATTGAGTAGGTCTTGGAAACGGCCAACATCTATTTTTCAACCCCCTAAATGTTAGGGGTAGTCCAACCCTAATTTTTTTTTTAGCCAAAACCTTTAGTTTCTATTTTTTTATGATACAACATACAAAAATACATACCAATCCTAAATTTTCACCCTTCGATCAACCCATATTTTTTGATAGCCATTTTAGTAATTTAATCATTTTTCATCTCTGGTCGAAAACTGATCAATCGTCATTTAATTAGTTTTATTCCTGAGGGAAATCTAAAAAACGCGATATAACCGAATTCCACGCGGGTGGAGCCGCGGGCGGAAAGCTAGTTTTTGTATAATATATTTATTCCAACTTACTTGTGTATTAAAGGTCGGTAGGCGGAAGTGTTACTTTGAGTTTTCCAACAGACGAGCGACATGTTGTCGAGTTGCCTCTTTCGTCGTTGTGTCATAATAACCACGCAAGGCTGAGCTAACTCAAATTAATGTCACAAGAATATATGATATATTTCAAATGTGATTTTGTGTAATAAACAACGTTACGAACGAGCTATTCGTTCAATTTATAATTAATTAAGTCCGAGACACTCTCTCAGAGAAAAATTTAAAGAGATTAATGTACTGACCGTGCCGTTTCAATATATTTATGAAAATCTTTTGTATGCTCATCTATATTAATATATAAAGCTGAAGAGTTTGTTTGTTTATTTGAACGCGCTAATCTCAGGAAGTACAGGTCCTATTTGAAAAATTATTTTTTGCGTTGGATAGCCCATTAACCTTAGCCGGCTTATTAGCCGGGAAGGCTTTAGGCTATATTGTTGAAGCAAGGAGTTATAAATATAGTTTTATAGGTAATCTCTTCATACTGGTTGCATTTGATTGTGTCAAGTGATTTAACGCATGACAATACTAGAAGGAAAAGTGTTGTCTGTTGTTATGTGGAGTCATGTTTTTTTTCTTGTAAATATTATTGTGTGCTTTGGTTTCATACTCTATTTTATTTTACACCCTTTGCTATCTAGTGTTACTTTGCCACCTAAACTCTATCAGGTTATGGGCCCAGCTAGCATAGAAGTGAAAGTAGTACTAAGTAAGGATGTCGCAAACCAATGGGCAAGCGAATCACCATGCAAAGAGCATTTCTTCAAGTTTACCGAGTATAGAAAAACTTGACGGGAATGCAGATTACAATACCTGGAAGTTCTTGATGGAATTATACCTTATCCATGAAGATCTTTGGGACATGACAACCTCAACACCGATCCCTGGTGACATTGAGAGTCAAAGGGCTAGAGCTAATATATGCCTGATGGTAAAACCACACTGTCTAGTGCATCTGAGACAAGCTGCAACGGCGAAGGCGGCTTGGGATGCTTTGAAAAATGCCTTTGAAGACAAGGGATTGAACAAAAGATGTCGACTTCTGTCGAAGCTAGTCAGTTTCAAGTTGGGGCAGTTCTCATCAATCAGAGAATACGTAACTAACGTGATGACAGTAGCTCAACAACTACGTGATCTTGGTAAAGAAGTCGATGACGAATTACTGGCAGCGCTTTTACTCCAGGGTTTAACAGACAAGTTTGAACCGTTGAAATTGGCGATTGAAAACTCAAATGTGACACTCACGACAAATTACGTCAAAACAAAATTGCTACAACTAGAAGATACATACGCAGCGGGAACAGCAGGAACCAGTTCTGAAAATGCACTTCAAGCGAACGCAGGCAGCCAAAAATCCAAAGAACGGAAAGGGAAGAGAACCATAAAGTGTTACATCTGTGACGGGCCACATAAGGCTAGATTTTGTCCAAGGAAACAGAATTCAAAGAAGGATGTAGCAGCAAATAAGGCAATAGCGATGTCAGCAAATGGCTCATCCAAGGAATGGATTTTAGATTCAGGAGCGTCAAATCACATGACATGTAACAAACAATGGCTTGTAGATTTAAAGAAGCTTGATAAGAAGGTTAAAATAGCATGTGCAAATGGAGAAAAGCTGTATGGAGTAGCTGTTGGAAAGGTAGAGAGCAAGGATAATGGTATGTTGATCAAAGAGGTATTGTATGTACCTGGATTAACAACCAATTTGTTGAGCGTAAGTAAACTTGTAGATAGAAACTTAGTAGTAGTGTTTGGTCCTAATGGGTTCAAAATTGTACAAGGCGAATGTAAGATAGATGCAAATGCTGTGTCGCATGTAGGTAATGTAGAAAATGGGGTCTACAAATTGAATCATTGGCAACAGGAGGTGGCTCTAGTTACGCCATCCTCTGAGAAAATGATTTTATGGCATCGACGTTTGGGGCATTTAGGTGGTAAAAATCTTATATTGCTTAAAAATAAAATGGCACTGGGCGTGAATTTTTGTGACACAGACTACCATCTGGAGTGTGAAGCGTGTGTCTTGGGTAAGCAAACAAGACAGCCGTTTGCCAGGTCAGGTAGCGGTGGCAACAGAGCCAAGGAAGTGTTAGGATTAGTTCACACAGATATAGGTGGGCCAGTAAGTGAAAAATCATTCTCAGGTTGCAGATATTTTCTCACCTTTATTGACGACTACACCAAAAAGACTTTCGTGTACTGTCTGAGAAGTAAAGGTTTTGAAAAGTTCTGCGAATTTGCGAAAATGGCCGAAAGGCAAACCGGCAAGAAGCTGAAGATCATACGATCTGACAACGGTACTGAGTATGTCAACAGGCCGATGGATGAATTCTGCAAAGCTAGAGGGATTATTCATCAGTTGACAGTGGAGTACACGCCGGAGCAGAATGGGGTAGCAGAAAGAGCTAACAGAACCATTGTGGAAAAGGCCCGGACCATGCTACAGGAAGCCTATCTTAGTAAGGGATTATGGGCAGAAGCGGTTAATTCTGCAATCTACCTGAAAAACAGATCACCTACAGTCACATTAAGAAACAAAACCCCTGAAGAGATGTGGTCTGGCACGAAGGTTGATTTGAGTCACCTAAAAGTCTTTGGATGCACAGCATATCTCCATGTTCCAGATCAAAAGAGAAAGAAATGGGATGCGAAGAGTCAAAAACCCGCATTTGTCGGTTATTGTGAGTATTGCCACAAACAGGACAGTTGTATAAAGGGAGAGATGTCGTATTTTTCGAGAATCTTACATACAACTCAGGCGATGATGCACGTCCTCAAGAAGAAGGTGTTCCATTAACTAAACCCATCCAGATGAATGATGTGGTGGAAGACATGCCACAGAGGCGTTGGAGTGTTGATCATACTACAGGTGTGAACGTACAAGACCAAACTGTGGATTATGACAATGTCCGTACAGAGACAAATCAAGTTAATGAAATCATTGAAGACGATGAAGAGTGGGCTACGTCAGATGAACATGAAGAATCAGACGCGAAAACTGTCATAACTGAACAGTTTGAAGAGCCTGAGGTGACAAGAAGATACCCTTTGCGCGAGAGAAAGGCAAAGGAGTTCCCAGATTATGTCACTTATAATACGGTTGTGCCCAGAGAGCCTACTTCTGTAAGGGAGGCATTATCTCTAGAAGACGCGAATATGTGGAAGGCGGCAATAGAAGAGGAGATGAATGCTTTAAAAGAAAATAAATCATGGTCTCTAGTAAAGGCTCCTAATAACGTAAACGTCGTTGATTCGAAATGGCTTTTCGGAATCAAAGAAGAGGCGGGGGGAAAGACCCGTTATAAAGCTCGCCTTGTAGCTAGAGGTTTCAGTCAACGAAAAGGTGTGGATTACTTTGACACCTTCTCACCTGTGGTCCGACATGGCTCTTTAAGAGCGTTATTTGCTTTAGCAGCAAAGATGGATTTAAAAATTGATCACATGGATGTGAAAACGGCGTTTCTTAACGGAGATTTGAGAGAGACGGTGTATATGAGACAGCCTGAAGGTTTCGATGTAAGAGGCAAAGAAGATCATGTGTGTCTCTTAAGGAAATTGCTATATGGACTTAAGCAAGCTCCTAGGGCGTGGAACGCCAAGCTTCACCAAGAGCTTATGCGATTGAATTTCATTAGATCTGAAAATGAACCATGTGTGTACACGCGGCCCAGGAATGGAAATACAATTATCATGGCGGTGCAAGTTGATGATCTCCTGATCTTTTGGAATAATGCTAAAGAGATGAAGTTAGTGAAAAAGGATCTGATGTCTTTATTTGAAATGAAAGATTTAGGCAAGGCTCAACTTATGTTAGGCATTCAAATTGAGCAGCGCAAAGATGAAATAAAGATTCATCAAGAAAATTATGTAAATAAGCTATTGAAGGTGTACAAAATGGAAGACTGTAAGCAAGTTTCAACACCAGCTGTACCGGGTCAGAAACTTGAGAAGTGTTTTCAGATTAGAGAAAAGGTTCCGTGAGCTGATAGGCTCCCTTATGTACTTGGCAGTCTGTACACGGCCAGACATAGCACATGTTGTGAATCACCTCAGTCAATTCAATGAATCATAAGGTGAAGCACATTGGATAGCAGCCAAGAGGGTGCTCCGTTATCTCAAGGGAACAAAGAACTTAGGATTGATGTACTCAAGAGCAGAACATGAAGAAATCCTGGAGGGATACGCTGATGCTGACTTTGCGGGTGATGCAGATAGGCGTTCATATTCTGGCTCAGTGTTCCTTGTTCAAGGAGGAGCTGTATCGTGGCAAAGCACCAAACAAAGGACCTTTACTCTCCCCTCCGTTACCCTCCTCTTGTTTGAGATGCCGCTAAAACGTACTCCCCCGAAGCAGTTACCTATGTCAGAGACTGACACTGAGAGTGTGGAGGGAAGTATATCAGACAATTTAAACGTTGCCGCTCCATCCAACATTAACATAGCCGCCTAAAAAGAAAGCGTGAAAACGAGATGTCAATATTTATGGATGAAGTGCGGGCATTGTTCGATAACTTTGTCTCACAGCAAAATAGCAAATTGCTAAGTCTGGAGTCTTCGTTATTAGAAATAAAGAAACAAAACGATAGCATAAATACATCTATAACTGCTTTGTCTGATAAATACGATGATATTCAAAAAGATCTAGAAAGTTTGAAGCTGGAACGCAAGGAAAAATGTGTTTACTTATGGAGTCTTGAGGACAAAATTGAAAACTTTGAAAAACAATCTTGTATGTCAAAGTTAGAGATAAGAAATGTGCCTAAGCTTCAGAATGAGTAAAGGGAAAATCTTTGTAATGCAGTCGTCAAAATCGGTGAAATATTAAAAATACCATTGCATGCCTCCAATATAAGAGACATCTATCGTCCCTTCGGGAAATCGAATGTTGTTAAACCAATTGTAGTGGAATTTACATCAGTCTTAACAAAGGATAGCGTTATGAATAACCTTAAAAAGCTGCCGCTGCAGGAATAGAAAGATAAACTAAGCACTTCTATTTTTAATCAAAATGACCATCAAAAACCAATTTTTATCTACCTTACTCCAAAGGGTAGACGACTATTTTTTTTTCCCCGTGATTTCGCTACTACCTACCCACAATTATGATTTCTGCTGGACATCATATGGTAAAATTTATCTTAGAAAGAAAGAAGGGATGCAGCATATTCGCGTCGATGAAGAGGCAGATTTTAATAAGCTGCTAAAAAAAACAACGGAATGACTTTTTTTCTTTGTTTACCTGCACCTGTCTGTTGTATTTTTGTGTGTGCGTAATTCTGTAACACTTTATAATATGCATGTTATTGGTTTAATTCTCTTAAATTACTTTGTAAACATACTCTGCGGAAACAATCACTCCACACAAATCCACACGGTAACTTTATTTATTGACAAATCAATTTTATTTATGCCAATACAAATGATCAAATACATATTTTTATTATATAACATTAATTGTAGAGGTATAGAAGTCCTTTATCCGTCCATAAATGACCACAGTGTTTTTCTTGTATTGCAAAATAATCTCTCTACCTGTGTTGCTCTAAGGTTGAAAATCGTTTATTCTAGGTCATTCCTACAAGGTACTTTGTTATTTTTTGACAGTAAAAATGGTTGATTTGGCTTCTGAAATTGATAGCATATCTATCTCAGAGTCTAGATATTGTGACGTCGAGGACTGTAGCAGTTTACTGTCGCGAGCTGCTAGTGGTCTGACGGTGTTAACACAAAATATTCGAAGTAGGTATATCACGAAATTTTGATGATTTTGTTGCAATGTTGGGTAGATTAAAAATAGATTGCGATATTATTATCCTAACTGAGTGTTGGCTGTCGTGCACACCGGTGGTTCCGAGATTGGATGGTTACAGCAGTCACGTTACTGAATACTGTTTTAACCAAAACGATGGAGTTACAGTATTTTGTAAATCGAATCTCAGTGTCACCTGCGAGGAACCCAGCTGTGAAGGATTTAATTGTCTTATAGTTAGAATTGGTACAGAAAGTGTTATTTTAGCTATTTACCGTTCGCCTTCAAATAGAAATATTAGCAGCTTTCTCCAATTTTTGGATAACATTTTAAGTAAGCTAGGCAGTTGCAAAAATATCTCCATTATTGGGGACATCAATATAAATATCAGCCCCGGTTTCTATGAGTCAAGGACGCTGGAATATCTTAATCTGTGTTCATATCATGGGCTCTTACCAGCACACTCTCTCCCGACTAGACAAAATAAATCATGCCTTGACCATGTCATGCTAAAAACACAGAAATCAGCTCTCGCACTGGTGTTAAATTCAACTGTTACGGACCACCAAGCAGTCTTACTCTTCCTGCATCTTAAACAAAAGAGAACCTTCACTCATGTATCTGTGAACTGGATTGAGACGAAAGGATTGACGTCATATCTCACTGAAACCGATTTTGAACTTAACTATGGGTCAACCGATGCAAACTTCGCAATGGAATACTTCTCTGTGTCAATTCAAAGGGCTATACTCCTAAACACTGTCGTAGTGAAGTATCCTAGACGTCAAAAAATTATTAAGCCATGTATTACACCAGGTCTGTTACGGTGTATTCGACATAGAGACCGGCTTCATAAAAGAATGCGACATTCACCTACTAACGAGACTCTTAAAGTTATTTACTCTAGGTATAGAAACCATTGCAATAACCTATTAAAAAAAGGTCAAACGTATATATGATAGAGACTTATTAACAAAAGCAGGAAATAACAATAAAAAAATTTGGGAAGCGATCAAAAATATCACAAATACTACTAAAGTGAAACATAGCGCTACGGAATTATTAAATCCATCAAAACCAAAAGAGTCTGTAGAGATGGTGAACGACTTTTTTGCATCGGTTGGTAAAAGGTTGACTGATAACACCCATTCCTGTTTAATATCTTCACATGGTAAATTTAATAAATCGCCGTCACAACTGGTTTCTAGCTCCTTTGTATTGCTCGAAACTGATGAATCTGAAGTGGAACGTTTAAGATATTAAACTTGAAGAATGCGTGTTCTGTTGGCTGGGACTCTATAACGAATAATTTCCTAAAAGAATACAGACACATTTTAATCCGTCCTTTAACGTACATTTTTAATCTCTGTTTAACTAAAGGTCAGTTTCCTGCAATGTTGAAGAAATCAGTAGTATACCCAATCTATAAGTCTGGTGATAGAGACCGTGTCAATAATTATAGACCCATCTCCATATTGCCCTCAATCTCAAAACTACTGGAACGTTATACGTTTTAAATAGTAGACTGATTGATTATCTGGAAAAAAATAACCTTTTATCTGACAATCAGTTTGGTTTTAGAGCAGGCAAGTCTACTAGTGATGCCATCCATGAGCTCCAAGACTATGTGGTAAAAAATATCGACTCGGGTAAAATGACTATAGGCATTTTTCTTGATCTGGCCAAAGCATTTGACACGGTCTCTACGAATTTGCTGATTCTAAAATTAGAACGGCTCGGAATAAGAGGTAATCAACTTCAGCTTTTTAGGGACTACCCCAGTAATCGTTTCCAGTGCGTTAAGATTAATGACAGTATCAGCAGTTATTTGGCTATAACCCATGGAGTTTCGCAGGGGAGTATTTTGGGACCCACACTCTTTCTTGTGTATTTAAATGACCTCTGTAAACTGGACCTTGTAGGAGGTAAACTTGTGTCGTATGCAGACGACACAGTACTGTTATTCTCGGCTGATACCTGGGACAAAGTATTTCAGGAGGCGCAGGATGGTTTCAATGTGGTGACCCATTGGCTGCAGAATAACTCTCTGACCCTTAATCCGGATAAAACCCAGTGCATGTTGTTTTCGATGCGTACTCATTTAAAGCAGCTTACTTATACCCCTTCGATTACTGCACATAGTTGCTGTAATAGCTTAGTATGCTCATGCCCAACACTAATAATGACAGCGTCAATTAAATATCTTGGAATTATACTAGACTGTAACCTCTCCTTCAAAGACCATAATATTCATCTTCTTACTTCGAGGACAAGAAAACTAATCTATGTTTTCAAAAACCTTAGGCATGCTGCACCTCCGAAATTGTTAAAGCAAATATATTTAGCGCTTGTGCAGTCTGTTCTACAATACTGTATCACCATTACCAACCAATAATGACCGACCATCTTTCAGACATGCTTATGTAAACAATTACTTTTGTTTCTTGGGACCGTACTTATACAATAAGATAAATGACGCTTTGCATATATACCAGTTAAATAGACTAGATTGTAAGGATAAAATATTTAAATACATTAGTAAACATACGTATGAGGAAACAGAAGGATTTCTGAAAATATTAAAATAAAGTATCTTATAACACTCACCCTCTCACAATCTTTCACGCACTCTCACAACTACTCACCGAGAGGTTAACAATCCACACAACTTTTGTTTGTTTTAAGTTTAATTTTTCTATCTCTGTGTAATGATATATCTTTTATTGTGAATATGTCTAATTAAGCTAGTATTTTAATGTATCACCTTATGGAAGAGCGCTGATGTCTGAGACACAGATATTTCTTTATCTAGTTCAGACACAGATGCCTTCAATAAAAATTAAGAAAATTTGAATGTGGCCTATATATCTGTAAAAATGTAACATGTTTTTTTGTGTGAAATAAATATTATTATTATTTCTTTTATTTACCTTCCTTACATATAATTTACATTTTTAAATATTTGTATAAAAAAAAACAAAAACATTTAAAAATATAAAAAATAGTAGCCCACCGGTATCGGGAACAGGGTCCAAGCTACCGGCGGTCAGGGCTCCAGAGAGAGGAACTTCCTGACAATGCGGGCCGTGTCCAGCAGTACCGCTTTCTGAATCAAGCCCTTGATCCAGCCGCCTAACGAGAGCCTCCTGAGGTGTTGGTCGAGGCTCTTGGCTATTAAGCCATTGGCTGTCACGACTATCGGTACAATGATTGCTGAATCCACTTCCCACATGTCGACAACCTCGTGAGCCAAATCAAGGTACTTGATTTGTTAATCTTTCTCGGCTTTCACGAGGTTCTCATCATGCGGGATGGTTATGTCAACAATCATTGCACGCCGCTCTGATCGATCCACCATCACTATATCAGGCTTATTGGCAACAATAGTCCTGTCAGTGATGATGGATCGATCCCAGTACAATGTGATATGGCCATTTTCGAGAACTGGGTCGGGCATATACCTGTAGTACGGCACCTCCGATTCCACAAGGTTGTATTTCAGAGCAAGTTGTTGATGAATTATCCTGGCTACAAGGTTGTGTCTATGCAAGTACTCTCCATTAGCTAGACGAGAACACCCGGAAATAATATGTCTGATTGATTCACCCGGCCGGTGACATGCCCGACAGATGTCAACTGTGCCGTCTTTCACAATGAATTTCCGGTAATTGTTCGTCATCATAACTTCGTCCATAATTGCACAGACAAAACCTTCGGTTTCCCCAAAGAGGTCACCGTAACGTAGCCAGGCTACGGACGCTTGAAAATCTACATCCGGCCCGCGTAGGGCTCGGAAAAAGCGTCCGTGAAGCTCCTTGCTCTGCCATACCTCCATGCGATCGTTAGTTTCAAGCACTACTGGTTTGCGCCAGTTCTCTTTAGCCAAGGAGAGCGGAGTGAGGCCCTTGTCAACCGCGACCACATCTCGATGCATTCCCACGTCAGTTTTCAGGAAGTATTCCCTGAGACTGCATACCTCGCGATTGTGGAGTGTCTTAGCGTTTAAAAAGCCTCGACCTCCACATTTTCGCGGGATATACAGTCTCATAACCGATGACCGTGGGTGATGCAATCGATTTGCAGTCAACAACGTACGGACCCTCTGATCCAGGGCGTCAAGTTCGGTCTGAGTCCATTTGAGTATGCCGAAAGAGTACATCAATACCGGCATGACCCAACCGTTGAAAGCGCGCACCTTATTTCCGCCTGATAGAAGACTATTAAGTACTTTTTTCAGGCGGCCAAAGAAGCGTTCCTTCAACGATTGCTTCATGTCAGTAACATTGATACCCAACGCTTCCGACATACCCAAATACTTATAGGTTTCGGATGCAGAGAGGGATCTAAGGTTTATGGAACCAGTGAGTTGAGTTCCCACGGATTCCACAATCTCTCCTCGCTGTACATGCATGACCGCACATTTGTCCACACCGAATTCCATCCTGATGGCGCTACTGAAAGTTTCAGTAATTTTCAGTAGCTCCTTCAGTTGTGAATTGGTGTGAGCAAAAAGTTTCAGGTCATCCATGTAGAGGAGGTGCGATATAACCTGACCACCTCTCCTCAACCGATAGCCTAGACCTGAATCCTCCAATAGTGTGCTTAGAGGATTCAGTGCTAAGCAAAACCAAAGTGGACTCAAACTATCGCCCTGAAATATACCTCGCTCAATCCTTATCGGTTCGCTATTCCTCTGAATATTTCGACATCCTGGATAGCGAAGGACTGTTCTCCATTGTGACATACATGTCATCAGGAAGGTGCGCAAAGTTGCATCTACTTTATACAACTCTAGCACCCGCATGAGCCATGTATGTGGCACAGAGTCATAGGCCTTCTTGTAATCTATCCAACATGTCGACAGATCCTTTCGGGAACGACGAACCTGCTGGCTAATGGCCATATCAATAAGGAGTAGCTCCTTAGTACCGCGGGACCCGTTCCTACATCCATTTTGAGAGGCAGACATGATGGAGTTGCTGTCAATATGCGTATTAATTTTTGCTTTCAAAATGGATGTAAGAACTTTATAGACCGTCGATAAACATGTGATCGGCCTAAAATTTTTGGGTTCCGCGGTGCTACCTGATTTATGGAGCAGGTGGGTTATTCCTGTTGTTAGGAACTGGGGTAGCGAACCAGACTCTAAAGCAGTCTGGAACTGAGATGCCAAGCAAGCGTGCGACCCGGAAAACCATTTAATCCAAAAGTTATGCAGCCCATCCGGCCCTGGAGACTTCCAATTAGGCAACGGACGGACTGCACGAGCTACATCTTGGGGGCAGATGGTAATAGCCCCCATTTCTGGTACTGGATCGCAGGCTCGCTCAACATCCCGAGTCCAACCACCTTCGGTGTGACTGACAGGCACCGACCAGATATTGCGCCAGAATGAACGCGTGGCATCATCATCCGGTAGGCACGTGTCAGTGACACCTTGGTCTGATCGCTCCCAAGCTCTATAGACCCACCTTTCATCGCTTTGGAAATTGCGATTCTGAGAATACCGCTCCACTCTTCGCCTGTACCGACGAATACGGTTTGCCCATGCATATATTTTCTGTTTAAGAAAGTCGATGCGCTCTGTGACGTGTAACAAATAGTCTCGGGTACTAATATCAGTCCCCGAGAACGCCCGCCTCACAAAGCGCATCACTCTAGGGCGTGTATTGCCCTCCCTGAAACTAATAAGCTTGCCAATGAGTGCTCTAGTCTCTCCGATACGACGTTCAATCCTGCAATGCCAAGCTGGTACAGCTGGTTTTGGTCGCGTGGCTCTGTCACTGTCTGGGAATTTGACATGAGCCACACGACATATCGCAACAGCTCCACAGTACAAGATTGAATGTGTATCAGTCAGATCTTTGCTGTCCTTTAAATAATTAGACAGCTGAGAGTCTAGAGCACACACCAGCGCCTTGTTTTTTTTATGCATGGGCAATCGAGGTAAACGTGGTCTAAGTTCAGGCGGAGTAGAGCGGTACTCACGGAAAGCATCCTCCAAAGCGCTCCTCAATTGTTCATTGCACTGGGGACTCACGGATATAGCCCTAGCATCATCCTCTTCATCAACGTGGTTGGGTCGCGGTGAAACACTGTTTAGTTGTACCGCGACCAATGACGAAGCAGGCGTAACATGACTATTCCGTGACTCGAGGCGTAGGCGATCAAGCACAACATCATCCAGCATGTGGTTACGCTGGATGACCCGCACCTGATCCGACAGTCGTTGCGCCGACACGTTGACAGCTGGCTCAAGCACCTGAAACAGAGAGAGCATTCGAACACGGTACGCGGTCAGGTTGTTTCCTCCCTCTGTAGCCCCATAGTATGAGCGCATGACGTTTTCATTGATGGATTGTGTCCATCTCATGCGCTGCACACTTCCGCCGGGAGCTGGGACCCTGTCAGAAGCCGATGGGCCTCGAGGTCCTAAGCGGTCCGGCGGCCGGCGTCCTCCCCGTCGGCGAACAGGTGGTGGCGTCGTCGGCGGAGAGAAGTACTCGTCGCTCGAGCTCGACGCAACTGCCGCGGCCGGGGTCATCACAGCGCTTACAGTGGGGCTGGAGACCGGCGGCGGCGAGGCGGAGCTGAGCAACGAGTCCGGGGATGGTGGGCGTGCCTGTTTCCTTGCGGCAGATCTTAGGGATGGGCAAAAAATATCGATATATCAAAATATCGATATTTTTTCAGAAAAATATCGATATTTATCGGCGATTTTTTTTCACGCAATATATTGATTTTCGATATTTATTTTCCGATATCAAAATCGATATGTTTTCAAAGCTCTGCTATATGCTCATGCGTCACATCATGTAACCAAACCGATTTCTTAAATTTAGAACAAGAATAGGCTGTATGGGTTTAGTTTCTTTACTTCAAACACAAACAAAAATTACTGTCTATGACGATACGGGATTTTAGTGCTCTTCTTGTTACAAATTTAGTAACCCAAGTTACAGATCAAGCAACTCCAACGTCTCCAACCACCTCTGTAGGATTGATTGTAAAAAAAGCGTTACTCAAAAAAGTTGAAGGCAATCTGGCTTCTTTAGAAAGAAATCCTTTTCTCTCAATAGCTACTATTTTGGACCCTCGCTTCAAGCGTATCCACTTTACCTCGCCAATTGTTGTGTCAAATCCTATATCCAAAATTAGTGCTGAAATTGATGCAGAACATCGGCGTAGAGGACAATGCTCTCCGGATAAAAATTCAGATCAAGCAGTATCAAAGTAAGTGGGTCCTTTATCTGGACCAGACATGAGAAATTATTAAATCTAAACATAGCTTCGTCAGAGGTAGCAGTAGCTGTGTCCCCAGCAGTGGCGAAGAGTCCATACAAGCCGATTCCCACCGGGTTACCTTTCAAAAATCAGTTCCATATTCATACAAAAGTATTTACATTCTATTTCATTAACAAAGTATTATTAATCAAATGCCTGCGCGATTTACAATAGCAATAGTAATTCTTAGCAATACCCTAAGTATCACATTTCATTTTATAGTCGTAAATCAGCGCTTAAATTTTTCGTACCTAAATTACATTAAAGGTAACTCGACGAATTACAGCTTATCTCGGCCAACGTTTTACTATGAGGCGAAAAGAGACAGAGCGTGTCAGACATCTCTTTCTAATGATCGCTAACCGTCCGTAATTTTTGAGAAAAGATAGGCTGATGCCGACCGGCTTGCAGTTCTCTCCTCTCCTCTATTAGAATGAGACAAAGAAACGTTATAATGAAATCCTTCGCAAGTCATATTCTTTTTATTTTGGCATATTTTCGTGTTCCATTTCGTTTGGTTGAAAATAAATTATTGTTAGTATGTGACATGTGTTCGTTTTTCGTGTTTTTCGTTTGTTATATTTTAATATTTGTGGTATTTAAACTGTGACTGATTCTGTAACGTAATTTAATCGCAGATTTGGTTAAATACTGTGTATTTTGTTTGTTATTATGGCTTTAATTCATATAGAGTGCTGCTCAACTGACTACCTGCTGAATGAACTTAAAGTCTTACGTCAGCGTCGTTAAATAAATTGGACACCTATGAGCTTTTTTTACAGCTCCAGAATACGTCTTTGAAAGACGCATTTTCTCAAGTTTCGACTCTTTGCAGTTTAATTCTGACCCTCCCCATTTCAGTAGCTTCAGCTGAGCGGTCATTTTCTGCTTTAAAACGCATTCACACATATGTGCGAAACTGCCAAAAAGAGCAGAGATTGTCCGATTTGGCTATCATGTCAATTAAAAAAAATTTGCTTAATAAAATGAAAAGTAATCCGAATTTTTATAACATCATTTTAGCTCATTTTGTTAAAAAAAAACAGACGCATTGCATTACAATATAAATAACGTTGTGATTGTGTATAATTTGCTTTATTTTTGCTTAATATTTTTGTTGGTTTTGGATCGGTGTTTGTGTGGTTCGGTTTTTAACACTATTATTTTTGTAATTTTTTATTTTATTTTTTCTTGACTCTTATATTCCCTAACAATAGGTACTTAACTTAGTACTTACTAACAAGCATGCATGTGTGGTATGGAGATGCACGTCGAAAAAGGCTTTTTTTTTCTTTTGCTGCCGCTTTTATCATACTTGAAAGACACTGTTATCAAATCATCAGTCCTTTTTTGTATGGTGAAGGTGGGGCTTTTAATACTATTCTTATCTGAAGACCTCCTCCAAGATATCCTGCAGTAGGTAAGTGTTTAAGTGTTTATTTTTTTGGACCGGCTTCCCTTTGTCAAAATTTCACCCTTCGCCACTGGTCCCCAGTGAACTGAAACAGTATTTGGACCAATCACTTTTAGAACGAAAATCTGATCCAATAAAGTTCTGGGTAAATTGTCAACATTTCACACCGATTCTCTCGGATATCGGTCTAAAATATTTGATTTGTCAAGCTTCTTTTGGGTCATCTGAAAGGGTAGCTTCAGTGCTAAATCTAGCTGTGCCAAATGGTTGAAGCAGAATAACAAGGGCACACATCAAACAAAGAGTGCCCCTGATGTCAATATCTGACAAATACTGGTTTGAATAATGTTATTTTTACTGTTGTTGTGTGAGCATTAACTATCCTAATAATTTATCCATGCATTTCCATTGTCCATTCTTGTTGCGTCAACGACGATAAAAATAAGCGCGGGCTTCTCTTAACTCGTGCTGGTGGCGCCCTCCCTCAAGAGTGGCAAGAAAAAGAACTAGTACAAAAAAAGATGGCGATCTCAGCTCATCCGACGCCGCGTGTATTCTAAATAATATCGAATATCTGACTTCCTAAGGGCTTCGCTGGCCTAATAAACCCTCAGTTTCCATATTGGTGGTGTGTCTGTGCTTGACGAGTGTAGGCAGTGAACAAGCAGCATCAAGTCCACGTGAAGGAGATAGCTGACCGGCCGGCGCCTGCCCCGTCGTTGGTGACTCCTTTTCCTGTCCAGCTGGATCCAGGTTAGTGCTTGCATGTTTGTTTTCCCTGCTTTGAGACCCTGGGGTTGATAGGAGAATGCAGTGACCCTTCCAGGAAGCGTCAACATTAATTATGGTGCCTCCTGTGAGGAATCTTCCTCGCGTAATTATTTCAAAATTACCTACTATCGGAAATTAAATCTTTCCATTCTCGTTATTACGTTAAATACGTAATCCCAATTCTAATTTATTCGTATACTTACCTACTTAAGGCAATTTCAATTTGCCTTTCAAGTTCTAAGTGTCTAAATAAAACCTAGGTCATTCCATGATACCTAGTTATTGTTTCTTATTTGAGACCGATTGACTATTCAATCGTACATTCATACCTCGTTAATTCCCTTGTAATAAGCTGCATTTATTTGTATTAAATAACAAATTGCATAAATTACTTTGAAAAAACGTGAGTTCGAAGTTTCTCGAATTTAGTACCGAAGTACCTACAATCGTAGTATTTGTCTCCGGCGGGAGACGGATTAGCTTTGAACTACCTCAAAGTCAAAACTTATATTCTAACAAATAACTTTGAGACGTGTGTGCTTGGATTTCATTCAATACGTTCGCGCGTGCATTGCTGCCTACATACCGGCTTACGTTTTTTTTCCGTTTTACCTACTTTTATAACTTTTATCTTTTTGAGCGTGCGGATATCGTATACCACGTGAGCTATGAGCGAAGTGGAATTAATAACCGCTATTAAAAGGCGGGAATATGAGTATACAAGTATGCAGATACTTTACGATTTAGCCAAAACAGTTAAAGAAACTAAAACTAAATTTGCAGCTTTTCGAGCTAGGTACAAAAAGATTGATGAGATTTGTAATAGATTTTTGGAATGCAACGATGATGTTAACCAGTTGCAATTAAAGCTTAAACCTTCGTTTGTTATCGATCATAAAGTGTTACTTTCATTCGATGAATTGTATTACTGTGTTATCGAGTTTGCGGATTCTCTCGATGCGAGCGCAGGTAGCGACTGTCGCCCGGAATTAGGTCAAGGTCACGTGCGTTCGCAGGTGAGGTTGCCCAAGCTGGAACTCCCAAAGTTTGATGGTAATCTAGAGAAGTGGCAAACATTCAAAGATAGTTATACAGCACTTGTTCATAATAATAGTTCATTGTCCGACACTGAGAAATTTCACTATTTGCTGTCATGTTTATCTGGTTATGCACTGACATTAGCGAAGGGCGTGCCTGTGACATCGGCAAATTATTCAGTGGTTTTTGCAACTTTACTGGACAGATATGACAACAAGCGTATTCTTGCTACAGCTTATTTAGAAAAAATAATTAAAATTAATCCCATACAAAAACCATCATTATCTAACTTATCTGAGTTATCTAACACACTTTATGAATGCGTTAGTGCCTTGCGCGGTTTGTGTATTGATGATTTATGCGAATTTATTTTATTCTACATTGCGTCTAGACCTTTAGATACAGAAACAAAAAAAAGGTTTGAATTACAAAACACTGAAGAAATTCCGAAATTTAATAACTTCATTACTTATTTACAAAATTACATAAAAGTATTAGAAGTTAGCCAACCAGTTAATATTCCATCATCAAATTCTACAAGTAAACAAAATCGGCCTAATACAAATAAAGATTATTTATCGAGTCAACCAAATTCATCTCTAATTTCTTCCAACAATAATAATAAAGTTAGGCAGTTTGTTTGTGTGTGTTGTAATGAAAATCATTCAATCTACCGTTGTAGTAAATTGCATTCTATGAATATGACACAGCGACAACAATTAGTTAAGGATTTAAAATTATGTCAAAACTGCTTAAGGCCGGGTCACACTGTTACCGATTGTAAATCTAAGTCAACATGTTTGATTTGTAATGCAAAGCATAATACTTTGTTACATGAAGAGCATAAGAGTTTACTGTCTCATACTAGTGAACTGGATTCATCCCAGCATCCCGATATGAACACTACTCTAACTAGTGCTACCCAGTCAAACATTTCAAATCAACCTATTAGCACAAAAATTCTTGGTACAGCAGTAGTTCGTTTGAAGCGATCGGATGGTTCGTGGCAGTATGTCCGTACAATTATCGACAGTGGCTCGATGGATTCATGTATTACAAGTAGCTGTGCGCGACAATTAGGTTTACATATCAAGAAATGTAAACTAAATGTAAGTGGCATCGGTCAAAATTATGTGTGTAGCATTAAAGGTCACACCTTCGGTTCAATAATACCTCGATTGAGTGACACTCCTCAGTTTGATATTCCATTAGTGGTTCTACCTAAAATCACATCCCTGATTCCTTCAGTGTCGTTGCCGACAATCGTCAAGGATAAGTTTACACATCTGGATCTCGCCGACCAGGACTTTGATAAATCCGGTCCGATCGATCTGTTGTTAGGAGTAGACTGTTTTGACCAGATATATACTGGCTCACGTTTCAGTCCAGGCCCGGGCTTTCCATGCGCACTCTCTAGTGTATTCGGCTGGGTGATAAGTGGTCAGTTTCTTCAAAACGTGGTAGCTAAAACTCCGGCTACACCCGTTACGCTCCTCGTCGCGTCTTCTAGTGCGCTCGACGAGATCGTTCAACGGTTCCGGGAGTCCGAGGAGCCGCCGAAATGTAAAATTTCCGGCCCCGAGGATGAAAAATGCGAACAAAAATATAAAGAAGGCACGCATCGCACCTCCGATGGGCGTTATGTTGTCCCAATTATGCTTAAAGATGATGCTCCAGCCTTAGGAAAATCATATAAACAAGCGTTTAATCGTTTTCTAAATTTGAAAAAAAAAGACTTGCTAGTCAAAATGAGTTAAAAACACTATTGTTCTAAGACCTTAATACAAAAAATAAAAATAATATCGCAGATTATTGAATTGCTGTATATTTTATTTTATTATTTTCGCTTCTAAGAATTAACAAAAATACCTTAGAAATAATTTAAAGTATTTATTTGATCTGATAACCATTTCGTGACAATAAAATTGCTTAATTTTAAAATAGGTCAATTTTAACTTATTGAGATATAATATTTTAAAACCAAAGCATATTTTAAGAGGATAATAACATTTTATTTATTATATATTCTGAAATTGTGATAATAGTACAAAATTATTTAACAATTATTATTATACAATTATTGAATTAAATTCATAAAAGTTTTATGACGGAAGATAATTATTTACTTAATGTTTTATGTCATGTTATAAGTACGAGATCTATCAGTAATAAAATAATAATCAATGTAACCATGACCAGTTTGTTAATAGGGAAATCGATCGCGACTGCTAGTCCAGTCGATCGCGACTGCTAGTCCAGTCGATCGCGACTGCTAGTCCAGTCGATCGCGACTGCTAGTCCAGTCGATCGCGACTGCTAGTCCAGTCGATCGCGACTGCTAGTCCAGTCGATCGCGACTGCTAGTCCAGTCGATCGCGACTGCTAGTCCAGTCGATCGCGACTGCTAGTCCAGTCGATCGCGACTGCTAGTCCAGTCGATCGCGACTGCTAGTCCAGTCGATCGCGACTGCTAGTCCAGTCGATCGCGACTGCTAGTCCAGTCGATCGCGACTGCTAGTCCAGTCGATCGCGACTGCTAGTCCAGTCGATCGCGACTGCTAGTCCAGTCGATCGCGACTGCTAGTCCAGTCGATCGCGACTGCTAGTCCAGTCGATCGCGACTGCTAGTCCAGTCGATCTTAAAACTACGCTGTTGATTTATGATTTCAAGTAGTACGTGTGTTTGGTGGATCGCACAAGGTTTCTTTGGTAAACAGTACACCTTAAGTCTACTCAAGTTGGCCACCCCTGTCCTAAACTCTCAAATATTCCCAATCAGTCTTGAGCCTTAATGCCTTAGCAATAAAGTTGAAATCTGATAGGGAAATCTGACAGATTGTAGTGGCTTAATGTGCTGTCGTCTGTACTTGTTATTGACCTTGTTAACACGCCTTCTGCTGGGGCTTAAAACCATAACCTACACTATGTAGATTTTAGGTAGATATTTCCGTAAAAATCTTTATGTAAACTAAAAAATATGCATTACTGTATTTAGTCATAATCATAACGAAACTAGTCAAAACCCAACTACAAACATGCATTTATTTTTAATAATTCATAATATGTAATGCATTACACGCTTCATTGTTTCTCTTTTTTATTAAAAATAACAACATTTATTAAAAAAATAATAGGCAGACTCGATTTTTAAGGGATTTACACACGAGCGGAGAAACGCTGCGTTGTAACACTCGTTTAGGCTTCCTTTATAATACTTGTTTATTATTTAGCGAAGACATAGAATCTTATAGCAAATATATAGATTATAGATACTACACTAAAAAAAGTCTACAATGAGACTTCTATTTTTTTTAATAAATACACTGGATAAAAAAAGAATCTTATTTTAAAAATATTATATATTTATTTACTCTCCAAACTGCTAACGGAAAGACGTTTCGTAGGCCGGTGGTAAAGGTTTGTCCCTTACCAAATAATTAGTTTATTTTCCTTTTATATACCTAACTAGAGTATAAGTACACACTGTCTTTAGGTTATTTAAAATAAGCCACCAATTATTTACCCTTATTAACTAGAATTTTATGCATTTTTTCGGCAGTAGCTCATAGTCCAGCTATTGCTGATTTCACTCTTAATTTTTCGCATTCTTCTTGAAACCCTTGTGGATTTCAGGTGGGGGGAAATGTGTGAGCATTAACTATCCTAATAATTTATCCATGCATTTCCATTGTCCATTCTTGTTGCGTCAACGACGATAAAAATAAGCGCGGGCTTCTCTTAACTCGTGCTGGTGGCGCCCTCCCTCAAGAGTGGCAAGAAAAAGAACTAGTACAAAAAAAGATGGCGATCTCAGCTCATCCGACGCCGCGTGTATTCTAAATAATATCGAATATCTGACTTCCTAAGGGCTTCGCTGGCCTAATAAACCCTCAGTTTCCATATTGGTGGTGTGTCTGTGCTTGACGAGTGTAGGCAGTGAACAAGCAGCATCAAGTCCACGTGAAGGAGATAGCTGACCGGCCGGCGCCTGCCCCGTCGTTGGTGACTCCTTTTCCTGTCCAGCTGGATCCAGGTTAGTGCTTGCATGTTTGTTTTCCCTGCTTTGAGACCCTGGGGTTGATAGGAGAATGCAGTGACCCTTCCAGGAAGCGTCAACAGTTGTTTTTTTTTTATGTCAAGCAATTCGCATGCCTGATGGCAAAGATCACCTCTGCCCATAGATAGCTGCAGTGCCAAACAGTAACCAAGTATTACTCAGTTACTGCTCTAATACTGCCCTGCGCTACAGTTATTAGGTCTCATTTACCCAGTAATTACACTAGCAAAGTGTTGTGTTGAAGATGTCGATTTTTCTGGTACATGAACCTGTTTTTTTAATAATAAAACTTATGTCAAAACAGCCATAGGTGTATTTACTTGAAAATTTCGAATATATTGGCAATTTTTATAATTAATTGCAAATTGGGCAAAAAATATCGATATATCGAAATATCGATATTTTTTTGGTGATTATATCGATATGTTTCAAAAATATCGATACGATAAATATCGATATATTTTTTCCATTTGCCCATCCCTAGCAGATCTTGTCAACATCGTCTTCGTCTGATTTTTACAGTTTTGTCGGAGGTGACAGCTGTCATGTCACCTCCGGTTCGGCAGTTTTTTATATATATTGTTGCACATTATTTCATATTTATTTTTAAAAAATGGATATAACTGATGTTGGGATATTTTCCTTGTTGTTTTTCTATAAATGTTGATAAAACTGATTGTAAAATGTATTTTAAATGAATATATAATTTGGAGCTTGACGAATATGATTAGTTGACGCTGATGTTGCCAGCTTATTATAATTATTATTATCTCTTTATTTTTCCGTGTCTACATATCGTTTTACATTTTTAAATATTTATATAAAAAACATACAAAAACATTTAAAAATATAAAAAAATAGTGTTCCACCGATGACGGGAGCAGGGTCCAAGCTACCGGTGGTTAAGGCTCCAGAGACAGGAACCTCCTCACTATGCGGGCCGTATCGAGGAGTACTGCCTTTTGAATTAGGCCCTTGATCCAACTGCCTAACGAGAGCCTCAATAGATGTTGGTCGAGGCTCTTGGCTATCAGATCATTGGCCGATACGACAATCGGTACAATAACAGCCGAGTTCACATTCCACATGTCAACAATCTCGTGCGCCAAGTCGAGATACTTAATTTGTTTCTCTTTCTCAGCTTTCACGAGATTCCCGTTATGTGGAATGGTAACATCGACAATCATTGCAAGGCGCGCTAATCGGTCTATCACTACTATATCAGGCTTATTTGCAACAATAGTCCTGTCAGTAATGATAGACCGATCCCTGTACAACGTGGCATGGTCATTTTCAAGAACTGGGTCAGGCACATACTTATAATACGGTACCTCAGAATCCACAAGTTTATATTTCAAAGCAAGTTGCCAAGTTGTGAATAATCCTAGCTACTTGGTTATGCCTGTGCAAATACTCACTGTTAGCAAGACGAGAGCAGCCAGAGATAATATGTCTGATGGACTCACCCGGATGGTGACATGCCCGACACACGTCAATCGTCCCGTCCTTCATAATATATCTCCGGTAGTTATTCGTCAAGATAACTTCGTCCATAATTGCACAGACGAAACCTTCAGTTTCCCCGAAAAGGTCACTGAATCGTAACCAGGATACGGAAGCTAAGAAGTCTACATCGGGCTCATGAAGAGCCCGATAAAATCGCCCGTGAAGTTCCTTGCTTTGCCATACCTTCCTGCGGTCATCTGTGGTCAGTATTATAGGCTTGTGCCAGTTCTCTTTCGCCATGGATAGCGGGGTGAGCCCCTTGTCTACTGTGACCACATCATGATGCATACCCACTACGGTTTGTAAAAAATATTCTCTGAGACTGCATACCTCTCGGTTGTGTAGGGTCTTCGCATTTAAAAATCCTCGACCCCCGCACTTCCGCGGGATATACAGTCTCATCACCGATGATCGTGGGTGATGCATCCTGTTTGCTGTCAGCAGTGTACGAACCCTTCTGTCTAGGGCGTCGAGTTCGGTCTGAGTCCATTTAAGTATGCCGAAAGAGTACATCAAAACCGGCATGACCCACCCGTTGAAGGCGCGCACCTTATTTCCGCCTGAAAGAAGACTATTTAATACCTTCGGCAAAGAGTTTCAAATCATCCATGTAGAGGAGGTGAGATATGACCTGACCACCTCTCCTTAATCGATAACCCAGCCCTGAATTCTCCAGCAGTGTGCTTAGAGGATTCAGAGCTAAGCAGAACCAAAGTGGACTCAGACTGTCGCCCTGGAATATTCCCCGCTTAATCCATACAGGTTCATCATTCCCCTGGATCTGTCGACTTCCTGGATAGTGAAGGGCTGTCTTCCATTGCCCCATACACGACCTAAGGAAAGTGCATAGAGTTGCATTTATCTTGTACAACTCCAGCACCCTCATAAGCCATGTATGTGGCACCGAATCGTAAGCCTTCTTATAATCTATCCAGCAGGTTGAGAGATCCTTGCGGGATCGACGAACCTGTTGGCTGATGGCCATGTCTATGAGGAGTAGCTCCTTAGTACCACGGGACCCGCTCTTACATCCATTTTGAGAGACAGACATGATGGAGTTGCTGTCAAGGTGTTTGCTTATTTTAGCTTTCAAAATGGATGTAAGAACTTTATAGACCGTTGGTAAACAAGTGATCGGCCTATAATTTTTGGGTTCCGCGGTGCTACCTGATTTATGGAGCAGGTGGGTAATTCCAGTTGTTAAGAACTGGGGTAGCGAACCAGACTCTAAGGACGACTGGAATTGAGATGCCAAACAAGTGTGTGAACTACTTAGCCATTTTAACCAAAAGTTATGCAGCCCGTCCGGTCCCGGTGATTTACAATTCAGTAACGAACGGACTGCTGTGGCTACGTCTGATGGTGTTATCAAAATGGTATCCATTTCTGGTATGGTTTCACACATTTGTTCGACATTCTGTATCCAGTCACCCTCAGTGTGACAAACGGATACCGACCATATGCCGCGCCAGAATGCACTTGTGGTGGCATCATCCGGGCGGCACACATCAGCCTCGTTTAGTTCAGGTCGCTCCCAAGCTCTGTATACCCACCTCTCATCGCTCTGGAACATGCGATTCTGCGTATATCGATCCCCTCGCCGCTTATACCGCCGAATACGGCTCGCCCATGCACAAACTTTCTGCTTCAGGAAGTCGATGCGCTCTGTGAGATGATTTATGTATTCTCGAGGGCTGATACCAGTTCCCGAGAATGCCTGTCTCACAAAGCGCATCACTCGTGGTCGAGTATTGCCATCCCTGAAGCAGTATAGTTTGCCAATGAGTACCCTGGTCCCATCGATACGACGCTCGATTCTGCGTTGCCAGGCTGGTACGGCTGGTTTTGGTCGAGCAGCTTCCTCACAATTCGGGAACTTGACTTTCGCTAATCGACATGCCGCTACAGCCGCGCAATACAGGATCGAGTGTGTATCAATGAGATCCTCGCTGCTCTCAAAGAAATTCTTGAGCAGCGAGTCCAAAGCACACACCAGCGCCCTATTTTTTTTATGCATAGGCAGCCGTGGTAACCGGGGTCTACGGTCAGTCAGAGTGGATCTATAGTCGCGGAACGCATCCTCCAGTGCGTTCCTCAGTCGGTCGTTGTACTGGCTACTTACTGTTTCAACCCTATCATCCTCTTCTTCAACACGACTGGACCGCGGCGGAGCAGCATCGATGATTGACGCTTGTGCCGCAGTCTGTGTCAGATCGGGGTGATTTGGTTGCTCAGTACCTCTGAGCGCAGCCTATCAAGTGCGATATCGTCCAACCTGTGATTGCGTTGAATGACCCGCACCTGATCCGACAGTCGTTGGGCCGAGACGTTGACAGTTGGTTCCAGTGCGTGCAGTGGTGAGCGTGCTCTTCGTGCGGCTTGTCTCGTCAACATGTTTTTCATCTTATTGTTCCAGTTTTATCGGAGGTGACAGCTGTCATGTCACCTCCGCTTCGGCAGTTTTTTATAATCATTTATTTTCACATTATTGCACATTTATATTTAAAAAATGGGTATATGGTTGAGCTATTAATTTTTCTTATGGATTTTCTATAAATGTTGGTGAAAACTGCTTGTAAATGTATTTAAAATGAAAATATAAACAGAAGCTTGACGAAATTGACTAGTCGACTTTAGTGTTGCCATTATTATTATTATTATTACTCTTAGCACAGCAGAGGCAGAATATGTGTCGATGTCGGAGGCAACGAAAGAAGCGGTGTTTTTGAAGCGCTTTATATCAGAAATGATAGGAGCTAGGCTAGAGACATGCCTCCTGTTGCCATTCATTCAGATAGCCAATCAGCTATAGCTATTGCCGGCAATCCGGTTCACCATCAACGGACCAAACATGTTGATGTAAAGTACCTACCACTTTGTGCGGAATATGATTGAGGCTGGAATTGTTACTGTGAAACATTGTGAGACTGAACGGATGGTTGCTGATGCATTGACTAAGGCACTTGCCAAGGGCAAGTTCCATTGGTGTGTAAATAGTATGGGTCTAGCTGTATAGTATTGGTGTGTAGAAATGCAGCTATTTAGTATGGTTGAGATTAAGGAGGAGTGTTGAAGCAAGGAGTTATAAATATAGTTTTATAGGTAATCTCTTCATACTGGTTGCATTTGATTGTGTCAAGTGATTTGACGCATGACAATACTAGAAGGAAAAGTGTTGTCTGTTGTTTTGTGTTGCTATGTGGAGTCATGTTTTTTTCTTGTAAATATTATTGTGTGCTTTGGTTTCATACTCTATTTTATTTTACACCCTTTGCTATCTACTGTTACTTTGCTACCTAAACTCTATCATATATAATATCACGTTGCGACCAAAAGGAGCGGAGCATAACTAAACCACTCGAACGAAGTCGCTGGCGGCCGCTAGTAAATATATACAATTGTTTAAAAAATACAGTGATGTCCATAATATAAATACTAGGAACAGGCACAAATTTATTGTACCTACAACAATGCTCAAGAAAATAGGTGGCGCTTTTAGATGCCAATGTATACATTTATACAATAGACTTCCAGAGGTGGTTCAAGATTTGAGCCTGAATAAATTCAAATCCTTCATTAAATGTAAGTTGTGCCAGAAAGCATTTTATAGTGTTAAGGATTATATTGAGGACAAAAGGCTTGGGCTTGAGCTGCGTCCGCTTTCCATACACTGATTGTTCTTTGATTTTTCCTCTTGTAGTTTTAATTTGTAATTGTTTGTTTTTTTACTCAAAGCCAGGGCCTCAATTCTGTAACTTTGTGTTAAGCAACATGCCATAGATATTTTATTGACACACTACAGGAATTATTTTGCGACTGTTGCAAATATGGCATTCTGCAACAACTTCAATAACGTTTCTGTAGTGTGTCGATCGTGTCGATAGTATCCAAAGAATTTACATAAATACCTAGAATGCTAACGCGCCGGCAAAGACGTTCCTAGAAAGAGAAACGCACGAAGGACCCCTGTGTCGCTTTCTAGTAGGGTGTACACAGTTCATAAGAATATTGGGACATTTAATAAACTTCAAAATTGTTTTGAGTAAAAATCTATTAACAGTAAGCGGTAGCTACAAAATAAAACATGAACTATATTTATATTGTATACTAGCGACCCGACCCGGCTTCGCTCGAATAAATGTATTATATTAGGTATACATAATGTTTATATTGAATCACTCTATCTATTAGAGAAAAGCGCATCCCGTTACTTAGTTTTAAAGATCTAAACATACATAGGGACAGTTACAGGCTCGCGACCCCTGTGCGCCGCAGCCTCTATGTCTCTGTAATATATTCGAAAATATTTATTAAATTACATGCTGTAGAAGGTAATATTGATATATATAAAATGCAAAATGAATTTAGTGAATAAGGTTTCAGTACGTTGACTTAATAGAAACGCCACACCATCAACCTCGTCAGAACTCAGGGCCCTCAGAACATCTCAAAAGCGGTAAGGCGAGACCTCCGGAGCTTCAACACACGCTCCATAGAGGAAGCGATAGAGCTAAACCGGGGGTCGAAAGTCTTCGTACAAAAGCTTGGGAGGAGCCATCTGACGAAGTTGACGACATCGGATGGGAGAGTCGTTACTTTGCCGGAGGTACTTGCGAAGGTTGAAACCTTTTATAGTCAGCTGTATACCTCGCAAGCGCCTAAACCAGTTCCCCGCACTGAGGATTCCAGAGCCACTCTCACATGGCACTACACCGAAGACCTCCCTGAGATCAGCCAAGCCGAGATCGTGGTAGCTTTTGGACAGCTTAAAAATCGGAGCTCTTGAAAGCTGCAGGTACGCCTGTGCTAAAAGAGCTTCAGCGTATATTTAATTCTGCTCTCTCTGGGAGAACTCCTAAGGCATGGAACGAGATCGTAGTGGTTCTGTTTTTCAAGAAAGGTGACAAAACCTTACTGAAGAACTATAGACCCATTTCGCTTTTGAGCCATGTCTACAAGCTGTTTTCGAGAGTGATCACGAACCGACTAGCGCGTAGACTCGACGAATTCCAGCCGCCTGAGCAGGCCGGGTTTCGAGGAGGATTTAGTACCATAGACCACATACACATAGTGAGGCAGATTATACAGAAGACCGAAGAGTATTATCAGCCCCTGTGTCTAGCATTTGTGGACTATGAGAAGGCCTTTGACTCCATCGAGACCTGGTCTGTTCTTGTTCTTGAATCTTTGCAGCGATGCCAAGTCGATTGGCGATATATCCAAGTGATGAGGTGTCTCTACGACGCCGCCAAAATGTCCGTCCAAGTCCAGAACCAGCAGACTAGACATGTCCCTCTTAAGCGAGGAGTGAGACAAGGGGACGTTATTTCCCCCAAATTGTTCTCCAATGCCCTCGAGGATATGTTTAAGACGCTGGATTGGCAGGGTCGGGGCATTAACATCAATGGCGAGTACATCTCACACTTGCGATTTGCGGACGATATCGTCATCATGGCGGAAACGCAGCAAGAGCTGGAACAAATGCTGGCTAACTTAGCTGACTCCTCCCAACGCATCGGTCTCCGGATGAACTTAGATAAGACCAAAATTATGTTCAATGAACGGGTCACTCCGGGACCGGTTGCCGTAAACGGAATGCCGCTCGAAGTTGTTTCAGAATATGTGTACCTCGGGCAAACGTTGCAATTAGGGAAAAACAACTTCGAGAAGGAGGCAAATATAGAAGGATCCAGCTGGGATGGGCAGCGTTTGGTAAACTTCGTCGGGTATTTTCGTCGCCCATACCCCAATGTTTGAAGACAAAAATCTTGAACCAGTGCGTCCTACCCGTCATGACTTACGGAGCCGAGACGTGGACACTAACGGTCAGACTAGTCCATAAGTTTAAAGTCACTCAGCGAGCCACACCAATGATACCAAGCCACAAAGAAGTTGTAAATTTACTTGATTCTGATCACTGCGGACAAAGGATTACTATTCCAAACCATAGTAAAAAAGTGGCCAAAAAGGATATCACTGTTAACCCCAAAACTGAAAGCCGCTTGGAGGTTTTTAGATTTAATCTCATTAATAAATTGCCAGTCTTATCCAGTGCTGTTAATGCTGATCCTAATCATCTCTATGACCATTTTTTTTAATATATACTTTAAGCTATTTGGTTCCACCTTTGTTCCCAAGACTATCTCTGTTAATGGTAGCGCATCTTTCTCTGATTGGGCTACCATCGGTATTCATAAAAGTAGAACTCGGCTTTATGAACTGTATATTTAGAGAATTTATATATGAACACTGTTGAATTCAATTTGTACGTTAGAAAATATTCAAAATTATTTAAACAAGTTTGTTATATGGCCAAGTCACGTTACTTAAATTCAAAGATAAAAAACAGTGGCAATGTAATTAAAACGACTTGGAAAATTATTAATAGTGAAACGGGAAGGTCCAGTGATAGAAATACTGACTATAGCCTGTCTATTAATGACAACATAATTAAATCAGACTCGCAAGTCTCTGAGGCATTTGAAAATTTCTTTTCGGATATTCCTGTTTCAACTACTAAATCCCTAAACTCATCACCTTCTGTTGCCGAGTCTTTGCTTAAAGAAAATGTTAATGTTTGTGATTCGGAGTTTCATTTTGAATATGTTATCAGTAGAGATATAATTAAAATCTTTCACACTCTAAATGTAAAAAAGACTGCTGACCTATGGGGTCATTCGGTGGAAGTTGCTAAGTCTATTATTGATATTGTGGCACCCACTCTAGCAACAGTCAATACAAGCATTAAAGATATCATCTTTAATGCTTGTATTGACTGTGGAGAGTTTCCTGATCTCATGAAAAATAGTAAAACCCCACAAATTATAGACCTATTTCTGTACTACCTATCTTTAGTAAAATTTTGAGAAATTAATTTTAAACCAAATGCTAAATTTTTTTAATAAACATAAATTATTACATAGCAAACAGTTCGGTTTTACAAAGGGGTCGTTCAACTACTGATACTATAACTAGTGTTGAACTTCTAGGACATATCTATAATGCATGGGAGGATAAATGCGATGCCTTGGGCATCTTTTGTAATTTGTCTAAGGCATTCGATTGCGTTCTTCACGATACGTTAATCAGGAAACTCCACCACTACGGGATCCAGAATTCTGCACTGGATCTTATTACATCTTACTTGAGTGGTAGGATTCAAAGCGTTGACGTTAATGGAACAAGATCTTCCGGGTCTTTGGTAACAATGGGAGTCCCACAGGGGTCAATTCTTAGTCCTTTTTTGTTTCTTATTTACATCAATGATCTGCCGTACCTAATAAAGGATAACCACGATATAGTGTTGTTTGCAGATGACACTTCACTTTTATTTAAACTGAAACGTCAGCAGCAGGTTACTGATGATGTAAATAGCGCGATCTCCAAAGTAGTCCATTGGTTTAATGTTAATAATTTACTCTTAAACGAGAAAAAAACCAAATGCATTAAGTTTACTCTACCTCACGTTAGGCAGGTGGAAACTAAAGTGTTGATAAAGGGCGAAGAATTGAAATCTGAAGACAGCACAGTATTCTTGGGTATAACTCTGGATGCTAAACTTCAATGGGGTTCACATATAGAAAAATTGACAAAAAAACTAAGTTCTGCTGCATACGCAGTTAGAACAATTCGTAATTTGACTGATGTTGAGACGGCCCGTTTAGTGTACTTTGGCTATTTCCATAGCGTAATGTCGTACGGCATTCTGTTGTGGGGAAATGCCGCCGATATTCAAACAATATTTGTTTTGTAGAAACGAGCTGTTCGTGCAATTTATAAATTAAGTCCGAGACACTCTCTCAGAGAAAAATTTAAAGAGATTAATGTACTGACCGTGCCGTCTCAATATATTTATGAAAATCTTTTGTATGCTCATAAAAATATAAAATTGTTTAAAAAATACAGTGATGTCCATAATATAAATACTAGGAACAGGCACAAATTTATTGTACCTACAACAAGGCTCAAGAAAATAGGTGGCTCTTTCAGATGCCAATGTATACATTTTTACAATGGACTTCCAGAGGTGGTTCAAGATCTGAGCCTGAATAAATTCAAATCCTTCATTAAACGTAAGTTGTGTCAGAAAGCATTTTATAGTGTGAAGGATTATATTGAGGACAAAAAGGCTTGGGCTTGAGCTGCGTCCGATTTCTATACACTGATTGTTCTCTGATTTTTTCCTCTTGTAGTTTTAATATGTAATTGTTTATGTTATTAATTCAAAGCCTGTATTACACACTATGTAGCCAAGCATATTGTACGTTACGCAATTGTATCGCTGACAGAGGTGTTCGGCACTTGTACAGCTGCACAGGAGCTAAACTTAGTATTCGGAAACACTGTTGGAGCTGCTGAACCTTGGACAAAACTATCTTAGCATTGTGTAGATTCAATTTCTTAGTATTGTATAATTCCATGGCAAACGTGTGAGCACAATGTACGAATGTGCTGTAAGGCATTTTTTTGTTGGGTTAGTCTTTTTTATTGACTTGATAGTGCTCTGGCTGTTGAGAGTATGTCATGCTCACTCAAATGTCTCGCTGATGGTGGCGTGTGTGTTGGGTCATTAGGTTCCCTTCAATATGGTTGAGCTGAATGATGCTGATCCATTCGTCATGTTCGTGAACGGACGCCGTCGGAGGGACTGGTCATCTCTTAGCTGCCATGGCGTATTTTAATTTCTGAATTGATTTTTGTGTGTTTTCCATAATGGACGCTCTCGGCGTACAATTTATTTCTGCATCGTTCTCACACGGTTGATTTCAACATGAATGATGTAATCAAATATTTGTAACAATAGCTTGAAAATTTAAAAGAGTGTCCATGGAGTTTCTTGCCCGTTCTTCTCCATAGGTACCTACTCTTTGGAATGGGCGACTAGCTTCATTTTATTGACTGACCAACCTTCTGACAATTCAAAAGTGCCTGTAACTGGTTTATTTGAAATAAATGCTTTGATTTTGATTTTTGATTTTGAGCTATGGAGCGGGCTATGTTGGGCGTCTCTCTGAAGGACTGTAACCTAGTCCTTTTTTTAGGTAAAATAGATTTAAATGAAACAGCCGTTACAAAATATGTGAATTTAATAATAATAATAGTAAAGAACAAACTGTTGACGCCATCTATTGGCGTTTATAAAATGGAACTGTTGCGCTGTATTCTCATAGCTGAATCCTGGTCCCCGTAACCCTCTACGTCACGTCATGCACCTGCTGCCCGTGAGATGGCGCTGTTTCGTTATTGATCGAAAACAGCACCTTGATCATACGAGAGAAGAGAGATACCAGTGTGTCTCATGGACCCTCCGCGTGTGCGCACCCCGTACCGCGCGCTAACCGCTGTTTAAAAACCCGCATTTGCACAGTTCTGCTGTGTTAATTTATCGCTGAACGATATAATCATTCGATTATAAGTTGTAACCATCCGCTCAAATTGGAGACGTGTCTTTGTGGCTTCAAGAAAAGAAACCGAAGCTGTTAGCGGGGAACTCGATAAAACCACGTGTGTGTGTGTGGAGCTTGCCGAACCGCGAGGGTGAAGAAAGTCGAAGACGGAGCCAACTGATTGAACTCCTACGAGACGACGAGAGCCCGTCAAGAGAGGTAAGGTGCATGATATTTCCATAACCCGTTCCTAGGTTAAGAGTTTACAGCGCGACAGTGACGCCATTTTTTCTTTTCCATATAAAAGGGTTACAGTCTAGATCGAAGAAAGGTATTAAACCCCGCGAAGCCACTTTAGCCCCTCCATTTGCGGTCCTTTCGAACCGGACCATTTGTGGTCCTTTCGAACCGGACCAGTTGTGGTCCTTCTAACCTCTGATTATCCAGTTACCGCCCCCCTTTTTAGGGCACCTATTAGATTAGTGGTAAAACCCGCCGTTTGTAGGTTTGTTAGCCTATATTTCGCTGTCACCTACACTATTACGCATGTAAGCGCTGACGTGTAGGTAATTAATTCATTCGATACCGCTTTACACTAAATAGGTACTATTATATATATTTACCCGCTGTTATACTAATATTTATCTTAATATTCGCTGTAAGTAATAAGTATTCATACTTCCAGTAGAAATCAAAAAGTTTCTCTATCGATAATTTTCGCTAAAATTCGTAGGTATCTACAAAACATTGTGATCACAAGCCGAGCGCAGCGCTCGCTAGAAAAAACATTGTTGGATACCCACCCGCTAGTATTTATTTTCATATTACTCGCAAATTAATCAACTATTACTATATTTAAAATTCTCATTTCATAATGAAGAAAGCTATTAAGTCTGATAGTACAGAATTGACGCTGTCGGCGTTGGAAGCAAAGCGAAATGCATTATTTGAGTGCTTACAATCAGCCCACGACTTATCAAAAAACATCAAAGACGATGTGGATAAGAGGGAGGCATTTTTAGACGCTAGCTCGAACATTGACACTATTCGCTCCGAATTTCATCAGGTTATGGATCAATACAATAGTTGTCTAATAACTAAAGATCCAACAACCCGCGCGGACTATAAGGCTTTGGTCTCTTTCGAGCAACTATATGGCAGACTGAAACGCTTAGTAGCTTCCAACACCGCAGATGATATACCACCCGTCGTGGAGAGGGGACCGCCCATGATCAAGTTACCACCGATTGAATTAATGAGTTTTAACGGTGACATTCGCTCATGGCCATTGTTCTACTCAAATTACAAGACAGCCGTTCATGATAATCCATCTCTCTCGGATCATCAGAAACTACATTATTTACAAGGTAAGCTAACCGGCAAAGCCCTAGCGGTATGCACCGGCATTGTGCCCACCACAGAAAATTATGAACTCATTTTTAAATCGCTAGTGAGTAGGTATGAAGATAAACGCATGCTAGCGTCCACATATTTAAAGCAGATCTTGGAATTTAAACCGCTAACTTCCGCTACTTCAAATAATTTTGACATGTTTAATGATAAGTTTGTCAGCGCTGTTCGCGCATTACAACATTTAAAAATTCCAGATTTATTGAATCTAATCTTCGTACAATTAGCTATTACGAAGCTAGACAGTGAAACTGTACGTAACTTTAAAAACAGTCAGGATCAATCTGACGTCCCTGCATTTGATGATTTAGCAGACTTCATCAATAAACAAGGGAAGATATTGTATCGTGCTCACGCCGTCAGCGTAACACCGGCTGAGCATTCTCGCATTTCAAATAACAAAACTTCGCAGTCCGCCCCAGTACGCTGCAATGCCTATGTCAGCACAGTCGAATCTACTGACAAATGCTTGTGTACTAATATCGCTCATCAACATTTATATAAATGTCCCGCTTTTCATAAACTATCTCCGTATGAACGCCTACAGATTGTTAAGAAAATTAACGGTTGCGTCAATTGCTTAAGCATTAAACACAAGATGTCGCGTTGTCAATCCGCAACTGGATGTAGAACGTGTAATAAGCGTCATCATTCTTTGTTACATTTTACCCGGGAATCGAACCCGCGCACCGGAGCAAACAATTACACTCAGACGTCTACGAGCGAACCGCCCGACACAGCGGCGCCTACACGCGCAAACGCAGCGGTCTCTTTCGATCACACGCGCACGACAGAGACAGAGCAACCTGCCGCGCGGTCTGACGTAGCATTGTGCTCGGTGTCTAAAGACGCGCCGCGTTATTTAACCCCAGATACGGCTTGTAGCGGGCCGTCGCAATGTGATGAAAACACCACTGTTCTACTCGCCACCGCGCAAGTCACGGCCTACGACAGTAATGGTCGTGAGCATTTGCTGAGAGTTTTGTTAGATTCGGCGTCTCAAAGCAATTTCGTCACAAAGGAATGTTGTGACCGATTATGTTTACGTCAAAACAATACACAATCCACGACTGTACGTGGTTTCGGACGCGCGGAGAATACGTCGTTCGGAACAGTAAATTTAACCATATTTTCCCGCTTTAATAAAAGTATCCGATTTGATATCGACTCGTTAGTAGTCGATCAAATTACGGATAAGTTACCTTCTGCTTTTGTCGATATTAAGGCCTTGCCTTATTCGAATAAACTTCAGTTCGCTGATGATAGTTTCGCTATTCCTAGTAAAATTGATATTTTAATTGGAGCTTCGCTGTTCCCGCATTTACTTTTGCCTGGCGGGATTCCTGGAGGCCCGTCAGTGCCCGCCGCTGTCAATACGGTATTAGGCTATGTACTAATGGGAACTGTGCCTACACTTAGTAAACGCCCAGCCTGTATTACATCATGCTGAGTCATAGTCCATTCGCCTATGAATAATTATAATAATAATTCTATTTGAATGGGCGGGCCATTCAACATCCCGTTGATGTTGAATGTGACTTACACCATTACGCTAGTTTGCGCTGACGTGTAGGTAATTAATTATTTCCCGCTTCTGGGAACTTAAAGAAGTTCCCGGCCCGCCCATTCAACATCCCGTTGATGTTGAATGTGAATATTTTTATTTCCCGCTTCTGGGAACTTGAAGAAGTTCCCGGCCCGCCCATTCAACATACCGCTGATGTTGAATGTGAATATTTTTATCGTTCAACTACGCAACGGGACCCAGTTACTGGTCGCTATACCGTGGGTCTACCGTTTGATAAAGATGTGTTCACACTAGGTGACTCTTTAAATGTCGCTCGTAAGCGATTTTTATGCTCAGAAAGGAAGCTTGAAGCTTCACCGGGGCTGCGCGCCGCTTACGACGAGGTCGTAAATGATTACCTTTCTAAGGGTTATCTCTCGCCCGTCTCAGTTCTCCCGCATAAGACCGTAGACGTGTATCCTACTTACCGTTGGCAAACGTTTATTGCCAATCGCGTTATTAAAATCACTAATAATATTTCCGCAGATAACTTCTATCACGTAGCAGGGATTGACAATCCGGCAGACTGCCTGTCACGTGGTGTCTCTCCTGCTAAATTGTTAAACCACCCTCTGTGGTCTCAGGGTCCCCCCTGGCTAATTTTACATCCGTCACAGTGGCCTACCACTGCATGTACGGAGCCGCTCTCGCTGAACGAAGTACCTGAGCAAAGAAAGCTCGTTCACGCTGTTTTAATTCCCGCGGACACCTCTTGTGTTCATTATACTCTTTGTCGCCTTTCGTCATGGAGTAAAATACCTACTCCATACGACTGTTTGCATTTATATATTCATTAAATTGTTATCATTTCGCGATTCCGTACAAACAACCGCAGCTGATTTGAGTTACTCACAGAAACACCCAGTACTTCTGCCAAGGCATGACTTTCTTGTCAACTTATTAATTGCATATTATCATAAGAAATATTTACACGGGCCAGAATAGCTCATGTCACTGTTGCGGCAGAAATACTGGATACTGGCTGCTCGTCGCGCTATCCGTAAGGTAGTCCACGATTGTAATGTTTGCTTCCGCGCTCGACCACGTCCAGTTTACCCGCTCATGGCTGACTTACCAGATTGTCGGACATGTCAGGCTATTAAACCATTTACCCATACAGGTTGTGATTACGCAGGTCCTATAGCCTACACTCCCATTCGCCGCCGGGGTGCGAGGGCTTTGAGGGCGTACTTTTGCGTGTTCACATGTCTCACAACTCGCGCGCTACATATTGAAGTAGCTACAGACCTTAGCACGGCCAGTTTCTTGGCTGCACTTAAGCGATTTTTATCTCGCAGAGGCCCTGTCCAAGTGATACACTCGGATAGAGGCACTAATTTTGTAGTCGCTAATTCTTAATTATATAACGACTTGGTCAGAGTTGGTGGACGACTCACCCATTCTGATCTACGTTATTCACAGCGGCATTCTTACAAAGAGCTAGTTACAGTACTCACTCAGAGCGAGTATTTGTTAAATTCTAGGCCTCTCATAGTTCTGAGTGCCGATTCCGCAGAGCTTACCGCATTGACTCCGAGCCATTTTTTTGCATACCTCACCTCTGCTTTCATTGCCCGCACCTGAAGTAGAATCAGATAATCTCAATCTGCTTCAGAGACATTCTCTACTTGATAAGTTGGTTCAGTCCTTTTGGATGTGGAGAATGGAGTATTTACACGGTTTGCAAACTCGAGAGAAATGGATACTCCGACTGTGCCAATCAAGGCTGACATGGTCGTAATCATCATAACCTTTATCGTGGCCGTTAGCGATTGTGGAAAGGACGCTTCCTTCCGACGATGGGGTGACGCGTGTAGCTTCTGTAAGAACCGCTAAAGGTACATACGTACGTCCAGTCGTGCGTTTGTGCCCACTACCTACACAGTAGGATTATTAATTTGATAAATACAAGTAGTTTAAGTGTTAGCAGTTAGTTAGTTTAGTATTATCGCAGTTATTTATATAAAGTCGCAGTTTCAATATTATATTTTCGCAGTTTTCGCTGTATTTATGGGTTTTGAAGGTGACCCTTCAAAAGGGGGGAGGATGTTGACGCCATCTATTGGCGTTTATAAAATGGAACTGTTGCGCTGTATTCTCATAGCTAAATCCTGGTCCCCGTAACCCTCTACGTCACGTCATGCACCTGCTGCCCGTTAGATGGCGCTGTTTCGTTATTGATCGAAAACAGCGCCTTGATCATACGAGAGAAGAGAGATACCAGTGTGTCCCAAGGAACCTCCGCGTGTGCGCATTCCGTACCGCGCGCTAACCGCTGTTTAAAAACCCGCATTTGCATAGCTGTGCTGTGTGAATTTATCGCTGAACGATATAATCATTCGATTATAAGTTGTAACCATCCGCTCAAATTGGAGACGTGTCTTTGTGGCTTCAAGAAAAGAAACCGAAGCTGTTAGCGGGGAACTTTATATCCACGTGGGTGTTGTGTGGAGTTTGTGCCGAACCGCGAGGGTGAAGAAAGTCGAAGACGGAGCAACTGATTGAACTCCTACGAGACGACGAGAGCCCGTCAAGAGAGGTAAGGTGCATGATATTTCCATAACCCGTTCCTAGGTTAAGAGTTTACAGCGCGACAGTGACGCCATTTTTTCTTTTCCATATAAAAGGGTTACAGTCTAGATCGAAGGAAGGTATTAAACCCCGCGAAGCCACTTTAGCCCCTCCACAAACAGTGGGTTCTTTAGTACCCCCTAAGACCAAAGTGTCACAGGTGTCAAAAATCAAGACCACTGCCCTGGTATTATATTCCGGTGAGCGTGTTCAGTAGTAGGCGTTGGGTATCCCAGACGTTCGTTGTTGAATAGCCAGCTGGAAGTGCCAATCCGAAACCTTGTTCCAGGCAAGGATTACCGGTACCGAAGGGGTGAACCCCGACTCGGGGTGAAACACTACACAGTGATTGTATTTCTGTATGTACTTTACTAGCCAAGCACATAAAATTCGAGAAATTGTGTTATTTAGTTATGATGAAAATTTTACTTCGATAGCGTATGCGTAGGTAGGAGAAAACAATCTATAGGAACGTAGCACGTCCGACAACCGTGTCCACTCAGTAGCTTTTGTCAACAATAGATCATACCACCGCCCCGCGCGAGGCCTCCAGAACCTTCCAAGCTAAACATACCGCGCCTCGCGGGTTTGCTTATTACTTAATATATTAGTTTAAGTTTTTAAATTTATGTTTAAAAGGAAAGGGTATTTGAAGGAATAGAGTAACGAAATCGATACAGGACCGCATCAGAAATGAGGTGATCCGACAGAGGACCAGAGTCACCGACATAGCTGAGAGGATTAACAAGCTGAAGTGGCAACGGGCTGGTCACATATGCCGCACGAGCGATAACCGTTGGGGTAAACGAGTCCTCGAGTGGAGACCGTGTCTCGGCAAACGTAGCGTGGGACGCCCTTGGGCTAGATGGAGCGACGACATCAAAAAGGTGGCTGGCGGAGATCTGCTCAGGATCGAGCTTGTTGGCGTGCCATGAAGGAGGCCTATGCCCAGCAGTGGACGAGTAGGGGCTGATGAACTTAATTGCGTCCTTAATATCAGTCAGTGTTCATAATTGTGCGGATTTTTAAGCCGATCAGTAACGGAAGATTTAACTACGACTGACACAAACAAACGTGATGAGTCATTAGTCGACAAATCTAGTTATGTACGTTTTGTTTACGAAGGCGAAAGATTTTTAACTCTGACTGATATTAAGGACGCAATTAAGTTAGATGAGGTAATAACAGCCGTCATCGATTACTTAATAAAAGGTTGACCGAATAAAATTAATGAACCATTACTTCAGGATTATTACAGCCACAGGTTGGAGTTATCGGTAGAAAATGGGTGTCTAATGAGGGGTCACAGATTAGTAATACCAGGAAGTGTGCGCGATAAAGTGTTAAAAGAGTTACACAGAGGCCACTTAGGAATCACTAAGGTAAAAGAAGAGGCACGCAGTAGATTTTGGTGGCCGGGTATGGCGAATGCCATTGAACAGTATATCGGCACGTGCACTGCGTGTGTATCGCAAAGCGCTGCGCCCGCGCGCGCTCCTCTCACACCATGGCGGTTCCCTACTCAACCGTGGTATCGAGTACACTTAGATTTTTTAGGACCGATTAGCGGCAAAACATTTTTGATTATAGTAGACGCTTATTCAAAATGGGTGGAATGTTTTGATGTTTCAACGGGGTTCTCTTCGCGAGTAGTAATTGAAAAGCTATGCGAAGTAATGTCACGATTTGGTTTATTTCATACGATTTGTTCAGATAACGGAACTTCTTTTGTATCGCATGAATTCAAACAATTCTGTACTCAAAATAACATCACGCACTTAACTTCTCCAGCGTATAACCCGGCTAGCAATGGGCAAGCAGAAAGCTATGTCAAGGTTATAAAAAAAGCTATAAAATCATACTTGCTTACGGGTACATGTGTAAGAGATTTAAATATTTTTTTTTTAAATATTAAAATAGCAGAATTCTTGTTAAATTATAGGAATTCAAAACATTCGACCACAAACAGATCACCTGCTGAGGTATTATTCGGACACAAGTTGAGAAGCCGATTGGACCTCCTTACACAGACCACCATAACTCTATCCGATGCAGCACTCGACACCGTTGTTAAAGTCAAATAGTGTTCGCAGATTGACAATTACCGTGGCAACCGTAAAGTTAGATTTAGTGTGGGTGAACAAGTATTGGTGAAACTTTATAATCAACAAAAACAATATTGGTCACGTGGCGTTATTATCAAAAATGTGGGCAAAACTGTACATTTAGTACAGCTGAGTGAAACGGGTCAAACCGTCAAAAGACACACTAACCAGTTGCTCAAATTTCGAGGGAGGGAAAATGGGTCATGGGAAGAGATAGTTCCCGCGTTTATCCTGCCATCACTTCCGACAAGCTCCGAACAGCTGCCGGCTGAAATCCCCGTTGAGGAGCTAACAGAACAATCGGGAACCTCGACATCAGTGGTTCATCACGGAGACCACTCTACGGGAAAGGAAGTGCTTCCAGGAGAATCTTCTGTAGAAACCGAGCCAGACACGCGCTCGAAACGATCGAACGATTATAAGAAATTCTTCTGATTAAAGGTGGAGGGATGTTATGTGGGTACCTTCTGATTGCGATGTGCAATCACAGTAGGGTAGATAGTTTTAAGTTAACGACTGCTGCGTCAGTCCAATATATGAGCTAGTACGTATCGGTTTGTTATTTATCCGTCCACCTTCCAACAGTTATAACATGATGATACTGCAAATGTATAAAACCTTGTTTCAGTTGTTGGTCCAAATGGAATAAGTTCAGCCCATTATTCTCGAATTCCATCATCACTTAGAAAACTGCAAGAAAATTATGTTCACCAACAATCAATAAATATCGAACCTGACGAAGCTTTTCGCCTCGTCCTTTATACTGCGTACATCGAGGGAATGGAACAATTTGCCAGCCGGCGGTGTTTCTAAGGCTAGAGTGAATAGGCTCTTAATAAACTAGTGCGGTTCACCATCGACGATTGCGTCACTGCTTACCATCAGGCGGGATTGCATCAAGCGCTAGTTTATAAATTTATAATATATATATATATATATATATATATATATATATATATATATGACGGCGCGCTGATTATTAAGCCTAATAAGAAAGATCATAACTCGATTTAATCAATATTGTTTTAGTAGGCTCGATTCGAGTAATCTTAAAATATGAGCGGGTAACACCGAATAGAGTAGTAGACGTGATTTGAAGGGGTGGCCACAGTCATACCCACAGAGTACATTATATATATAGGGTAGTCATACCATTGACAGCTGCCGACGGAAAAGCACGCGCTCTAACCTATTGGCTCTTATTTGTTTTAATCTGAGTGTGTAAGCATTAACTATCCTAATAATTTATCCATGCATTTCCATTTTCCATCCTTGTTACGTCAACGACGATTTAAATAAGCGCGGGCTTCTCTTAACTCGTGCTGGTGGCGCCTCTCTCAAGAGTGCCAAGAAAAAGAACAAAATAAAATAAGTATGGCGGACTCAGCGCATACGACGCCGCGTGTATTCTAAATAATTCCGAATATCTGATTTTCTAAGGGCTTCACTGGCCAAATAAACCCTCAGTTTCCATATTGGTGGTGTGTCTGTGCTTGACGAGTGTAGGCAGTGAACAAGCAGCATCAAGTCCACATAAAGAAGATAGCTGACCGGCCGGCGCCTGCCCCGTCGTTGGTGATTCCTCTTTCCTGTCCTGTTGGATCCAGGTTAGTGCTTTGCATGTTTGTTTTCCCTGCTTTGAGACCCTGGGGTTGATAGGAGAATGCAGTGACCCTTCCAGAAAACATCAACATTAATTATGGTGCCTCCTGTGAGGAATCTTCCTCGCGCAGTTATTTCAAAAATACCTACTATCGAAAATTAAATCTTTCCATTCTCGTTATTACGTTAAATACGTAATCCCAATTATAATTTATTTGTATACTTACCTACTTAAGGCAATTTCAATTTGCCTTTCAAGTTCTAAGTGTCTAAATAAAACCTAGGTCATTCCATGATACCTAGTTATTGTTTCTTATTTGAGACCGATTGACTATTCAATCGTACATTCATACCTCGTTAATTCCCTTGTAATAAGCTGCATTTATTTGTATTAAATAACAAATTGCATAAATTACTTTTAAAAACGTGAGTTCGAAGTTTCTCGAATTTAGTACCGAGGTACCTACACTCGTAGTACTTGTCTCCGGCGGGAGACGGATTAGCTTGGAACTACCTCAAAGTCAAAACTTATATTCTAACAAATAACTTTGAGACGTGTGTGCTTGTATTTCATTCAATACGTTCGCGCGTGCATTGCTGCCTACCTACCGGCTTACGTTTTTTCCGTTTTACCTACTTTTATAACTTTTATCTTTTTGAGCGTGCGGATATCGTATACCAAGTGAACTATGAGCGAAGTGGAATTAATAACCGCTATTAAAAGGCGGAAATATGAGTTTACAAGTATGCAGATACTTTACGATTTAGCCAAAACAGTTAAAGAAACTAAAACTAAATTTGCAGCTTTTCGAGCTAGGTACAAAAAGATTGACGAGATTCGTAATAGATTTTTGGAATGCAACGATGATGTTAACCAGTTGCAATTAAAGCTTAAACCTTCGTTTGTTATCGATCATAAAGTGTTACTGTCATTCGATGAATTGTATTACTGTGTTATTGAGTTTGCGGATTCTCTCGATGCGAGCGCAGGTAGCGACTGTCGCCCGGAATTAGGTCAAGGTCACGTGCGTTCGCGAGTGAAGTTGCCGAAGCTGGAACTTCCAAAGTTTGATGGTAATATAGAAAAGTGGCAAACATTTAAAGATAGTTATACAGCACTTGTTCATAATAATAGTTCATTATCCGACACTGAGAAATTTCACTATTTGCTGTCATGTTTATCTGGTTATGCACTGACATTAGCGAAGGGCGTGCCTGTGACATCGGCAAATTATTCAGTGGTTTTTGCAACTTTACTGGACAGATATGACAACAAGCGTATTCTTGCAACAGCTTATTTAGAAAAAATAATTAAAATTAATCCCATACAAAAACCATCTTTGTCTAACTTATCTGAGTTATCTAACACACTTTATGAATGCGTTAGTGCCTTGCGCGGTTTGTGTATTGATGATTTATGCGAATTTATTTTATTCTACATTGCGTCTAGGCCTTTAGATACAGAAACAAAAAAAAGGTTTAAATTACAAAACACTGAAGAAATTCCGAAATTTAATAACGTCATTACTTATTTACAAAATTACATAAAAGTATTAGAAGTTAGCCAACCAGTTAATATTCCATCATCAAATTCTACAAGTACACAAAATCGGCCTAATACAAATAAAGATTATTTATCGCGTCAACCAAAATCATCTCTAATTTCTTCCAACAATAATAATAAAGTTAGTCAGTTTGTTTGTGTGTGTTGTAATGAAAATCATTCAATCTACCGTTGTAGTAAATTGCGTTCTATGAATATGACACAGCGACAACAATTAGTTAAAGATTTAAAATTATGTCAAAACTGCTTAAGGCCGGGTCACACTGTTACCGATTGTAAATCTGAGTCAACATGTCTCATTTGTAATGCAAAGCATAATACTTTGTTACATGAAGAGCATAAGAGTTTACTGTCTCATACTAGTGAACTGGATTCATCCCAGCATCCCGATATGAACACTACTCTAACTAGTGCTACCCAGTCAAACATTTCAAATCAACCTATTAGCACAAAAATTCTTGGTACAGCAGTAGTTCGTTTGAAGCGATCGGATGGTTCGTGGCAGTATGTCCGTACAATTATTGACAGTGGCTCGATGGATTCATTTATTACAAGTAGCTGTGCGCGACAATTAGGTTTACATATCAAGAAATGTAAATTAAATGTAAGTGGCATCGGTCAAAATTATGTGTGTAGCATTAAAGGTCACACCTTCGGTTCAATAATACCTCGATTGAGTGACACTCCTCAGTTTGATATTCAATTAGTGGTTCTACCTAAAATCACATCCCTGATTCCTTCGGTGTCGTTGCCGACAATCGTCAAGGATAAGTTTACACATCTGGATCTCGCCGACCAGGACTTTGATAAATCCGGTCCGATCGATCTGTTGTTAGGAGTAGACTGTTTTGACCAGATATATACTGGCTCACGTTTCAGTCCAGGCCCGGGCTTTCCATGCGCACTCTCTAGTGTATTCGGCTGGGTGATAAGTGGTCAGTTTCTTCAAAACGTGGTAGCTAAAACTCCGGCTACACCCGTTACGCTCCTCGTCGCGTCTTCTAGTGCGCTCGACGAGATCGTTCAACGGTTTTGGGAGTCCGAGGAGCCGCCGAAATGTAAAATTTCCGGTCCCGAGGATGAAATATGCGAACAAAAATATAAAGAAGGCACGTATCGCACCTCCGATGGGCGTTACGTTGTACCAATTATGCTTAAAGATGATGCTCCAGCCTTAGGAGAATCATATAAACAAGCGTTTAATCGTTTTCTAAATTTGGAAAAAAGACTAGCTAGTCAAAATGAGTTAAAAACTGAATACAAAGAATTTATGCAACAGTACGAGGATCTCGGACATATGCAGCCAGTGCAGTCCTCGTCTACTGACTGTTATATAATTCCCCACCATTGTGTAATCCGACCTGAGAGTACCACGACACGGTTACGAGTGGTCTTCGATGCTAGTAGTCGGACTTCGAGTGACCTGTCACTAAATAATATTGTTCATGTGGGTCCAAAACTTCAAGTAGACATCGTTGATCTAATCACCAAATTCAGAATTCACAAAGTTGTTTTTACTGCGGATATTCGTCGCATGTATAGACAAATATTGATAAGACCGCAAGAAAGATGTTATCAACACGTTCTTTGGCGTAATGACCCAACTGAGGTTTTAAAGGAACACGAACTCAATACCGTTACGTACGGAGTTAGTAGTTCTCCTTACTTAGCCATTCGAACACTTCATCAACTTGCTGAAGACCACGGTGCTGAGTACTCTAGTCGTGCAGCACAGGTTATCCGAGAGGAGACATTTATGGACGATATCACCTCTGGCGGATCTTCTCTCGAAGAAACTATTGCATTAAAAAACGATATTATATCGTTACTATCAAAGGCTCATAATGAACCCGGTAATGTAACCACGACCAGTTTGTTAATAGGGAAATCTAGAGTTGCCCCCTTAAAACCAACAACGGTGAATCGACTTGAGCTAAGCGCAGCTGTGCTTCTAGCAAAGGTTCTATCACACATGTATAATTTACTTAAAGATAAAATTTCCATCGATTCCATTCGAGCTTATTCAGACAGCAGCACTACCTTGTCTTGGCTTAACACTGACCCTCATTTACTAAAAATGTATGTAGCCAATCGTGCGGTTCAGACAACTGATTTAATTAGTCGAGATCGCTGGTACTATGTATCAACAAATGATAACCCCGCCGACTGTTGTAGCCGCGGAGTATCATGTCCAGAGATTCTAGATCACCCGCTTTGGTGGACAGGGCCTTCTTGGCTGAAAGAATCACCTGAGCAATGGCCTAAAAGGCAGGTATTACTTCCGAAGGAGAACTTGCCTGAACTTAAATCAATAGAAAGTAAAAGTCTTCTTGTTACGGATGATGAGAATCCACTGTTGAACTTAATGTCTAAACATTCTTCATTTACAAAAATTCAAAGAATGGTAGCATGGTGTAATCGTTTTGTTTCTAACTCTAAAACGGCCAGGCAAGACCGAAATCTCTCTCCTCTTAGTGGTGCTGAGCTTGAAAAAGCAACGAAAGTGCTGGTTAAATTCCGTCAAGATAATTACATGACTTCGGAAGTTGACCGGGTGCGTAAAAATGAACCTTGTGTAAAATCTATTCAAAAGCTGTCACCTTTCCCAGACGATGATGGTATTTTGCGAGTAGGTGGACGCATCGATGAGGCTCAACTGTCGCCATCTGCGTTACACCCTTTCTTGTTACTTAAACAATGTCCTATCTCTCGAATGATAGTCGAATATTTCCATATAAAATATTTGTATTGTGGCCCTCGCGCTTTACAATCTTTTATTCAAAGAAAATTTTGGATAACCGGATTAAGGCTCCTGATACGGACCGTGTTATCCAAATGTGTCAAATGTTTTAAAGTGAATCCAGTTGCTTGTCAACCAATGATGGGCAAGCTGCCTGCAGCCAGGATTCAACCAGCTCGCTGCTTTAGTACCACGGGAATAGATCTGGGGGGTCCCTTTATCATTAAAGAGAGTCGCCGTCGTGGCGCAAAAACTCAAAGCTTTTGGCGCGTATGGCAACGCGATTATCTTCACACATTGCAACAAAAGAGCAAATGGTTCTTGCCTGAACCAAATATCAAAGTCAATGACATAGTTATAGTTAACGAACCTAATACTCCGCCGATGTTTTGGAAAATGGCTCGTATCGTGCAAGTGCATGCAGGTTCAGACCAGGTAGTTAGAGTCGTTACTCTCCAAACTGCTAACGGAAAGACGTTTCGTAGGCCGGTGGTAAAGGTTTGTCCCTTACCAATTAATTAGTTTATTTTCCTTTTATATACCTAACTAGAGTATAAGTACACACTGTCTTTAGGTTATTTAAAATAAGCCACCAATTATTTACACTTATTGACTAGATTTTTATGCATTTTTTCGGCAGTAGCTCATAGTCCAGCTATTGCTGATTTCACTCTTAATTTTTCGCATTCTTCTTGAAACCCTTGTGGATTTCAGGTGGGGGGAAATGTGTAAGCATTAACTATCCTAATAATTTATCCATGCATTTCCATTTTCCATCCTTGTTGCGTCAACGACGATTTAAATAAGCGCGGGCTTCTCTTAACTCGTGCTGGTGGCGCCTCTCTCAAGAGTGCCAAGAAAAAGAACAAAATAAAATAAGTATGGCGGACTCAGCGCATACGACGCCGCGTGTATTCTAAATAATTCCGAATATCTGATTTTCTAAGGGCTTCACTGGCCAAATAAACCCTCAGTTTCCATATTGGTGGTGTGTCTGTGCTTGACGAGTGTAGGCAGTGAACAAGCAGCATCAAGTCCACATAAAGAAGATAGCTGACCGGCCGGCGCCTGCCCCGTCGTTGGTGATTCCTCTTTCCTGTCCTGTTGGATCCAGGTTAGTGCTTTGCATGTTTGTTTTCCCTGCTTTGAGACCCTGGGGTTGATAGGAGAATGCAGTGACCCTTCCAGAAAACATCAACACTGAGATTATCATTGTAATCCCTTAATATTAAAGTGATCTGAGTGTCGGTACAGTAAAAATAATAAGAAGGGTTTTCTCGAAATACCGCCCACGATGGATGCTCATGCGGATGAGAAGATGACTCAACTATTCGGAACCTTTGGCCACGCCTTCCTAACGGTTATTGCCCCGTCATCAGAAGTGGGAACAGAGCCTTGCTGGCGCATTGTTGGAAATTGGGATAGTCACATAGTCGTGATCAAGTCATAAGAAGTTTTAATTAAACTGATAATAATAGATACAATTAAAAAGAAGGTATTCTATTAACAAGTAATAAGTACTGAACTTAAAAACATCCAATTAAATAACGAAATCAATTTTTCTTTTACGTCTTCTGCCGAAACATGTTATCATTTCATCTACTTAATGGGTAAGTTTTTTGGACGTGGAAAAGTGCCAGTCCAGTTTGACGTTCTTCAACCATTGAAGCTCTTTGCCATGCTTTAATTTTTCGTAACGTAGACGACGTACCACTGGGTGCTGAGAGGCAAGCTCAGACTGGGGGGAGACCTGACGTGTTATGCGAACGACTCGCTGGTCACCGCCCGGGAGAGCTCGCTCAGGGAAGTAACGTTGCTGGCGTCGGCTGCGGTATTACAGGTGGTGGGTACGTCGCCTAGGCCTGGAGGTGGCCCTCAACAAGTCGGAGGCCATGGTTTTATGCTCCCCGGCGGGCGCCTCCACCCGGCTCACACATCATGGCCGGGGGGGTTCGAATCGCTGTCGAGTCCACCATGAAGTACCTGGGATCGGTGCTCGACAGACGGTAGGACTTCGGTCCCTACTTCGGGCGGCTGGCGCCCAAGTTGTTGAGGGCGGCTGGGGCGCTTGCAACGGTGTTTTCCAATCTGGAGAGACCGAGCGCCGCCTGCATTCAGCTCTACATGGGAATCGTGCGATCGATGGCCCTGTATGGAGCCCCGTTGTATGGAGGCCGGCAGTATCGTTGTACTGCGACAACCGCAGAGAGCGATGGCCATGTAATAAGATAAACCTTTAGAACAACGGTTTTAATCAACAAAATAGAAGATAGGTACATGTTTGATATTTAAGATAATAATATGACAGGAGACATTAGTGACGTTGTAGGTCGTCTTTATGATCACGCCACTAAAGAGTTTGGTTACCACATTCTTCCGGCCTTCTTAATAGACAATGTAATCTCCAAAACGTACAGGCGGTCTGCGTTCTCTTGTTGAACGCCGGGACTCTGAGTGTGGTGTATTATCCTGCGTATTGTCTTGAATAATATCTTGCCCTCGGGGTGGCATTTCCGATATAGAGTGCTCCTCGAAATCTTGTGCAGGAAGCTCACTTTGTTCAACGGGTTCGGTTAATTCGCCATCAGCTGTTTCGCTTTGAATTCTTTCCCCGTCTTGACTTAATGGTGCTAAATATCGATTCGATACGGTTGTTTCACGACCATTCGGTAATCGTACGTAAGAGTAGTCAGGATTAACTTCGATCAGATCAACTTCTTCTACTATTAGTTGATACTTATTACTTCGATCGAATCTCCTCATCAGTACTTGGTCTGCGTTTGTTAACCATGTAGGTATAGAATCGCCATTAGGTGACCTCCTCATGTGTGTAAACATCCTCTCGTGCGGCGTACAGTTAGTGGCTGTGCAGAGTAGGGAGCGAATAGAGTGTAGAGCCTGGTTCAAAGTCCTTTCCCAATCTCCTATATGCAGCTTTCGAGAACGTAAGGCCAATTGGATCGTTTTCCAGAGTGTGGAGTTAAGGCGCTCTACTTGTCCGTTCCCTTGAGGATTATACGGTGTTGTTCGGCTTGTTGCGATACCGCGAGAGTGCAGGAACTGCTTGACTTCAGATGACATGAAAGACGTCCCACGATCAGAATGTAAGTATGCAGGCATCCCGAATATCATAAACAATTCGTTGAGATTCTTGATAACAGTTGCCGAACTCATGTCTGAGCAAGGAAATGCAAAGGGAAAGCGAGAGTATTCGTCGATCACTGTTAGGATATATTTATTCCTTGTGCTACTAGGTATGGGAGCTTTGAAATCGATACTGAGTCTTTCGAATGGGGATGTCGCTTTAGTTAGATTGGGACCAGGTTCAGTTGATTTGTAATATCTAGGCTTCAATTCCGAGCATATACGGCAAGAGTTTGTCATATTTCTGATTTCTTCAATAGAATACGGTAGATTCTTAGATTTATCCAGTGTACCATCCTTGTTACGCCTGGGTGACAAAGGATTTCATGCAGAGAAACGAGTTTTGTTGACCGAGATTCGATAGTAGCGCATACACGAGACAGTGTGTCAGCAACGTTGTTTTCTTTACCTGGACGGTAAACGATATCGTATGTAAACGGAGCTAGTTCCAAACGCCATCTTTGTATTTTCTCGTTTTTAATTTTGCTATTTAGCCTGTTATTGAACATAAAGGCTACAGATCTTTGGTCTGTAATTAACCGAAATTGTTTTCCGATAAGAAAGTGTCGCCATTTCTTTAATGATTCGACGATGGCGTACGCTTCTTTCTCAACAGAGGAGTGGTTTTGTTCACTTCGATTCAGGGTTCGAGAGAAAAATGCTACAGGACGATTAGCTTGTGATAAGGTTGCAGCGATTGAATGTTCGGATGCATCCGTTTCAACGACAAAAGGTATGTCGTTATTGATAGCGTGAACCGAGGATTTGACTATATTGTCTTTCAATGCTTGAAAATTTTCGACAAGTTGTTTATTTAGTGGGAAATTTCTTTTATTTGCTAATGCGTGGATTTTTTCCGAGAAGTTTGGAATCCATTTGCTATAATGTGCAAACATTCCTAATACTCTTCGTAATGATGGTTTGTCATTTGGCGGTGGAAGACTAAGAAGCGGGCGCAGCCGTTCAGCATCTGGCTTTATGACATGATCCTTGATGGTATAGCCCAAGATATCGATGCTGTTCAGTGAGAACTTACTTTTCTCTTTATTGATAGTAAGACCATATTTTTGAGCGGCTGCTAAAAATTTCTTCAAATTAGCATCGTGTTCAGATTGAGATCGCCCACAAACTGTTACATCGTCGAGATATGCAAAAGTATCTGCTAATTTTTCTTTTCGAATAACCCAATCAATGGTTCTTTGAAAACTTGACACTCCGTTTGTTACGCCAAATGGTATGCGACGAAACTGATACAGATTTCCAGCCGCTTCGAAAGCAGTATAGTGTTTTTCTTTTTGTAGAATCGGTACTTGATGGTAAGCACTCTGTAAATCGATGGCACTGAAGATTGAATACTTCGAAATATTGGAAACTTGTTCCTCCATATTAGGGAGTGGATAAGCATCAAGCTGTGTATACCTGTTTATCGTAAGTGAATAATCGATGACAAGGCGCTTCTTGTGATTAGCGTTCTTTGTAATAAGTACTTGAGCTCGCCATGGGGAGGTACTTTCTTCGATAATGCCAGCCGCTAAGAGTTTTCTGACTTCTTCTTCAATAAACTTTTTATCATCCTCACTGTGGCGGCGAGATTTAATCGTAATAGGCTTGCAATTTGGACTTATATTTGTAAAAAGAGGAACAGCAGGGACAAATGCTTCTGCAACACCACACACTTTTAGTGGTTGTTTAGGTCCACCGAATGAAAATTCGAGAAAGGAGTGCTCGTCTAATATGTCATGACCGATTATTAAGTCAGCACAGAGGTTCTTCACAATAAGTAAATTCACATTTGTATAATCATGGTCTCTGATACGAACTGACACACATGTTTGACCTTCGACTTGTGACGTATGACTGGTTGAAGCCATTGATATGATTTGCTTGCAGGGTGCTTTCTTCAATTGACATAATTCAAAAAATTGCTCATTGATGAAGCTTATAGAACTACCAGTATCTATTAAGGCTTCAGCTTTTATCCCTTTTACGTAAGCTGGAAGTGTAGCTTTCTTCAAGGAAGTTGGCGATGCAGCTGTAATACATCCACAAAGGCTATTATCTTCTTTAAGAACAGTGGCGTTGATGTAGTTCTTGCTTCGACATACTATAGCATAATGACCCTTTTTGCTGCAAATTTGACACATAGAGTCAACAGCAGGACAGTTTTTACGACGGTGAACATTCCCACCACAAAAGAAACATTTGCGTGTCTGGTAAGTTGGCGTCACTGCTACTGTACTATTAGGCTCCTGTGATTGTCGAAGTACGACAGGTTTAGTAGATTCCTTTTGTTTGAAATTGAGTGCAACGGCAGCAGCAGTATTCGCATTTGAATAATTAAATTTTGCTGCATTAACTTCAGCCATTTCTAGCGACAGTGCTTGATTATGTGTTTCTTCCAGTGTTAACGTCAGATTTTCTAGTAATCTTTGTCTTATCGAGCTAGATTTTATTCCAGAGATAAATGCGTCACGTATAATGTCGTTCTTATTTGTTTCAGCATCTACAGTTTTGAAGTCGCAGTCTTTGGCTAACTGTTTTAATATTTGTAAGTAGGTGTCTATCGTTTCGTCGCCCTGTTGTTTTCTAGATGCGAGGGCATGCCGGGCATAAATTATATTTTTAGGCTTTGTAAATAATTTTCTTAAAGTGTCGATTGCGGATGAATAAGTAGTACACTCACTGATATACGTGAAAACGTTTGATGAAACATGGTTTATGAGAAGATCTAATTTCCAGGAAATTGGTAAGGGTGGTACCTTCTGTCCTGTCAAGGCGTTTTCTGTAGTTTGAAGAAAACTTTCAAATGTTTTCTTCCAATGTTCCCATTTCGTTGACGCGGAACTATCAACGGGATCAACATCAAAACGTTCTGGTTTTAAGTATCGTTCCATAGTGGCGAAAACTTTTAAATATTTTGTTGATTAAATTGTAATAAGATAAACCTTTAGAATAACGGTTTTAATCAACAAAATAGAAGATAGGTACATGTTTGATATTTATGATAATAATATGACAGGAGACATTAGTGACGTTGTAGGTCGTCTTTATGATCACGCCACTAAAGAGTTTGGTTACCACAAGAGTCATACTACTGCCTGAATCCCCGCCTTGGGAGCTGGAGACGAAGGTCCTCACGTCACTGTACCGGTGGCGGGAGCGGGGCGAACGGCCGATGCTGCGTCGGCTCGAGCAGCGTCGGTCGCAGCTCCGAGAGGGCCTGGTGGCAGAATGGCGCGACAGGCTTTCACGCCCTACCTCACCACCATCGAAGCGATCCAGCCGGTACTGGCGGACTGGCTCGGGAAAACGCAGGGCTACCTGACGTTTCGAATGACACAGGTACTTTCGGGGCATGGTTCCTTCGAAAAGTACCTGTGTCGCATAAACAGGGAGCTGGACGCCCGGTGGCACCACTGCGTCGACTGCCGGGAGGACACGGCGCGACATACGCTGGCAGAGTGTGCCGCGCGCGAAGGAGCTTGCTTCGCCGTGCCTTCGTCTTTGAAGTAGGCAGTGACTTGTCGCTGCCGGCCGCAATCGAGTCGATGGTCGGCAGTGAAGAGTCCTGGGATGCGGTCGTTTCCTTCTGCGAAACACTCGTCTTGCAGAAGGAGGCTGCGAAAAGGGGGAGGGAGATCTCATCCTCTCACCCGAACCACAGCAGGCGCACCGGGCGTCGGCGGAAGGCAGATAACGCCCTCTTCCAGTCCCCTTAAATGGCTCCAGGGGCGACAGACTCGGGGACATCTGTGTGTTCCACGCGCTCCACTCTTAGACGTCACGGGAGGAGTCGTACACCTCACTCAGTGGCCCACAGTGGCGGGCCAGCACCAATCGGGGGTTGCGGAAGCAGTGTTCGTTCTCGTAACCCCCGGTGTAAATGTGAGATGGAACATCGGGGTGGTTTTTAGTCAGAAAGAGTCTGACAGACACCGTCGCCCACCCTAGGGCGGCGGACATCCATGAGGTTTTTCCAACCAGGAAACCAAAACAAAACGACCTTAGACTTACGAAGCTTAGGACCTTCAAATTCCCTCACCTAAATAACAATACGTAGGTATGTACAGACGAAGTGTTCTTTAACATCATACATAACATGGTAAGACCGAAATGTGACAAACAACTGGGAAACAGTCAATTCGGATTTCGCTCTGGTGTCGGTACTCGTGAAGCACTTTTTGCCCTCAGCGTTCTCGTACAAAAATGCAGGGATATGCAAGCCGATGTACTGCTGTACTTCATAGATTATGAAAAAGCATTCGACCGGGTTAAGCACCAGCACCTCCTGGGTCTATTAACAGATATTGGACTCGATGGCAAGGACGTCAGGATTATCCGTAATCTATACGAGAACCAAGTAGCTACAATCAGATTTGAAAATGAGGAGACCGGGGAAGATCTCAAGATTTGTCGTGGAGTTCGGCAGGGCTGTGTTGTGTCTCCGTTGCTCTTCAATATTTATTCCGAGGCAGTGATGTCGTAGGCTCTTGAAGGTTTGGAAGCCGGAGTGAAGATCAACTGCAAGGTTGTTAATAACCTGCGTTATGCGGATGACACTGTTCTCATTGCATCCTCTGAACAAGACTTGCAAACCATTGTAGATAAAAGTCAATGAGTTCAGTGAGAAGGCCGGTCTGTTGATGAACATCAGCAGGACAAAATTTACGGTGGTCTCTAGAAACCCAGACTTACGCCCTAGCATATCGGTGGCAGGTAAACAACTTGAGCGGGTACGACAGTACAAGTATCTCGGTGCTTGGGTAAATGAAGCATGGGAGTCCGATCAAGAAACGACAAAGAACTTGCTCGAGCATCTTTTAACAAAATGAAGAAAGATCTGTGCTGTCGTAAACTCCACATAAAGCTCCGAGTCAGGTTACTTTTGTGCTATGTATAGCCTGTCGTCATGTACGGCTGCGAAGCGTGGATTCTGAAAGGGGACACTACACGACGCTTGCAGGCTTTTGAAATGTGGCGCTTCCGTCGTATGCTGCGCATAAGCTGGACCCAAAAGGTCAGAAATGACACCGTCCTTCAGCGCATTCAAATGCCTCGAAAGTTGTCTTGCCCACCATAAAGAAACGCAAAATAGCTTATCTCGGCCACGTGCTCCGACACGATAGATATACGCTACTCTAGCTCATTATGATGGGCAAGGTAGAAGGAAAGAGGCGCGCTGGACGAGAGAAAAAGTCGTGGGCCGTGGCTGCGAAACATCAGGGAGTGGACCGGCATTACGCCCGTCGCAAAACTGTTGCGTCTCGCAGTTGACAAAACCGAATACAAGAAGCTGACGGCCAACCTTCAAGATTGAAGAGGCATAGGAAGAAGAAGAAGAATGGACAGACGTCAACCTTATTGCCAAGCTATGAAGGCTCAAAGTTCATTGGGAATATTTGACAGTTTCCGATAGCTTGACCTGTTGTTGTCCGTAATAAATCCCCCTCGTTCATTAAGTAGGCACCTACTTATCTATCTACGAGGTACAATCAGCTGTAGAAGTCCATTCCCACCTTAAAGACTACTGTCGCCTGCGCTAAACCGGCCACGCACTCTAACGCATTATTTTTATTATCGCAGTCTTCATCTTTCTCTAAAGTAATGCAAAATTTCGTTACTTCTTTTGAAGTTAAGTTAGCGGCCGTACTTAACAATGGTCTATCATAAGCGAGTGATTGTGGGTTCGATCCTTAATAATGGCAAATCTTTTTGTTGTTTCATATAATTTAAAATTATGATAACTGATTTGTATTTTAAAGTAAAAATGTTTGCAAATAATATTTAAACGAATAGGAAAATTTACTGAATATTTATACCAAAATAGGTTTTTATTATATGTTTTAGTTTACTATAGATGTAATATAATAAAAAATATATAAAAATAAAACAATAAGCATATTATAATGCAATATATTATAAAGTTATTTATTATTCGGTATAGATATACTTATACTAATAAATGAAACAAACGTTGAAATGGCAGCATTGTAATATTTTATATAAAAGTAATCCTTGACAAACTTATGATATTATTATGGTAAACATTTTTGGTTTTTAGATATGAAAGTTATAGTATTACATGTTATCATTAAAGAGGTAATAGCTTAATTATTCATTTTCTTAAAGAAAAGAGGATTGAAGCTTAACCTGAATATTATTACAATCATAAAATAATCTATACTTAGAACACAAAACAGTGCTTATTACGTTTACAATTTTTTGTGTGTATAGCATAGTACTAGTGCTGCCATCCTGCAGTGCCTTTTTTCGGAGTTTGAAGGCATGAGATTATCATCTTCAAGCGCTTTCTTAGTTCAAAAGTAAACGAACTTATTTCTTATCGAATTCCGAAATTATTGTTTTTATAATTTACCAAAAGTAATTTGTATTGAAATTGCAAAAGGCAACATCTGTTAGCCATTAAGCCAACCGAACATATTACTGTCACTTAGCTAAATTACTTTACGAGTTGGTTTAGAGTCCGTTATTAGGATATATAATTTTATTTAAAACACTCTGTAGGACACTTCTGCACTGTGATTGTTATAAATTGTTTTTTTTTTTTTTTGTCTTTTGTTTTGTTTCTCGCCAGTTTATTTTTAAACCACAAATGCAACCTCCCTTCTTCGCATGATTTAAAAGTTTATTCAACGGTAAATATTGTTGTATCGTTTCACTTGTCTCGACACATAAGCCACCTTCGTCTTCCAACCTCTTGACTTTGGCTTACAGTATATCTCTAAAACAATAACAATTTTATTAGACACTTGCAACAAGCGATTGGTTTGCACCTTGCCCAAATAATAATAAAAACAACTTACACAAAAGCCGGTTTCTTATATGATATTTGAGATGTATTGCTGCATATGCCTGCATATTGATTAAAAAGTAAAACTAATAACACGAACTCGTAACTACACATATGTTCACCAACCAACAAAAGCTAAGTAATATTATTTGAGTTATTGTAGTTAATAATAGTTATAGTAGGTAGTGGAATATTTTTTGTTCAGTTTGTTTCAAATCTACCGTCAACTTTTTATAATGACTCTAATAGAGAAAAAATCTTAAAATAAAGTATCATCGTTAAGTTGCGGATCGGTATTTTTACATATTTTTGTTGTCAGCATTCATAATCCACCAATAAACATTACAAAAATATTTTGTAAGTTATTAGATTTGAACTCGAACCACCTTGAATGCCTATCAAGGCGAGGACCGCTAGGCTATTGGAACACTTACTGTGAACGTTGAAATTAGTAAGTAGTACCTAACAATCGTAAGCGGGCAGTAAGTTATCAATGTGTATCAAACTTTATTATAGAAGAAGGTCGTAACTACAACTAGTATTGCTTGGGCATAGTTTTGTGAGATTGTAACTCGACTTTTGGTCTTGACTGTACTTTAAGAACATTACAACAATAATATTTGAGTTTGAACACACACACACTGGCATAATGAAAAAACTGTAAACGAAGTGCGTGTAAAGATCATACGAAATGTTACATTTGAATGTTGGCAGCCGTGGCGGCGGTAGCGCGGTAAAATTCAAATTTTGGAAGCGTTCGTTCCCGAATAATGCGTTTGCCGTCAAACAAAATATGTATTATATAAATTGATTAAATATTGGAAGTACTTAAATAAAATCCTCCTGAGCTAGGTGCTCCTGGACCCAGCCCAGGGGGCGTGACCCCCATGACCCCCCTGGATCCGCCCTTGGGCATAGACATGGAAGCCAGAACCATTGACAGACTTAAATTATCAGGCCAGTCGATGCGGGCATAGGACCTGGCGGGTTTCGAGCACCTGACACCAGTAGCCGAGCAGCTACCATACGATGCGGGCGTGCCAACTGTTTTGATAGGCCAAGACAATTGGGCATTGCTGCTCGCCTCTGAAGCACGAGTAGGCACAAAGAACCAACCGGTAGCGTCACGTACAACACTCGGCTGGATTTTACATGGCAAGACTTGCGACCTGACAAAAGTACATGTATTACCACAGATTGGAGAACGCTGCGTACACGTAAGTACAGATGAATCTATTGAAAAGCTCATACAAGAACATTTTAGCCTGGAGTCGTTAGGAGTGCAGCCACGTCGGCCGCAAGCAGACCCGGAGACGAGAGCACTGAAATTATTAAAGGAAACTACGCGTGCTCTGCCGGAAGGTGGCTATGAGACTGGGTTATTATGGAAGAATGAAAATAGGTCTTTCCCAGATAACTACGCCACCGCGCTCAGTCGACTACACAGCACTGAATCCCGTTTACGCGAAGACCAAAATTTGAAACAAAAATACTTAGAGCAGATGAAGACGCTGATATCAAAGGGGTATGCAGAACTAGCACCATCGACGCCATCTGGCGGTCTCAAGTGGTACTTACCGCATTTCCCTGTAATTAATCCATATAAACCAGGTAAGGTCAGAATTGTGTATGACGCAGCGGCACGCACGCCTCTGTGACTGTGTGTGTCAATGTGTGCCTCAATGACTATCTTCTGACGGATCCCGATCTCCTACAGTCACTCCTTGGCGTGTTGATGAGATTTAGACAAAAACCTGTTGCCGTTTCAGCAGACATAAAAGATATGTTTCTGTGCATAACGGTGAGAAGGGAAGACAGAGATGCACTCCGTTTTCTATGGCGCGATGATGCGACCTCAACGCCCATCGAATATAGAATGAAAGCGGTATTGTTTGGTGCGACCTCTTCCCCAAGCACTGCGATTTACGTTAAAAATCTCAACGCACAAGTTCACGAGGTCGACTACCCGAAACTGTTAACCCTATGGTACAGAATCATTATATGGATGATTTTTTACAGAGCTTTGATAACGCAGAAGAAGCGAACTAAGTGTCTACGGCAGTCGACGTTGTACATCGGCGAGGAAACTTCGTGTTGCAAAAGTGGGCGTCAAACGAGCCGGCCGCTGTTGCTGGCCTCTCGACCGAGCCGGCAGAGGAGGATACTCTGCTCAACAAGGAAGAAAACATTCTCGGTTTTATTTGGCGACACCAGGGTGACACTTTAGGATTTAACTTCAGGAAAGTAGACCCTTCTTATTTGAGCATGCAGGCCACGAAACGACAGTTATTAAAAACAACAATGTCTTTGTATGATCCGCTGGGTCTAGCCGCACGGTTTACGACACAGGCAAAGCGCCTATTGCAAGACGCTTGGCGTTTAAAAATCGGTTGGGACGAACGCCTACCTAAAAATCTAGAACGTAAATGGTGCGACTGGATAAATGCTCTGCAAATCCTGAAAGGCGTGCATATTCCACGTTGTCACCCGGGTTATAATGTCTCTACTGATATATGCTGCAGCAGCATATTGGCGTTTAGTGAATGACACAGGTCATGTAAATGTGTCGCTCGCGGCAGCGAAAGGGCGCGTTGCGCCCCTTAAGGCCACATCTATACCTAGACTTGAATTACAGGCTGCCGTGCTCGGCGCGCGACTGGCGCGCTGCGTGGAAGAAGATCACGATCGTCGCGTCGACCGCCGAGTCTTCTGGTCCGACTCGCGCACTGTGCTGGCGTGGCTGCGCGCGGGCGCACGCACTTTCAAGCCGTTCGTCGCGCACAGAGTAGCGGAATTGGAAGAAATCACCGAACGGAACGAGTGGCGCTGGGTGCCCACCGCTCACAATGTCGCCGACGACTCAACTCGCGATATACCGACTGACTTCACGGCGAGTCACCGTTGGTACATTGGCCCTTCGTTTCTCTATGACAACGAAAACGACTGGCCACAGAAAACAGACTCACACCTCTATATCGACACGGGCGAGGAGTGTTACCATCACTGCTGCTCACGGTCAGTCTATTTTAATGAAGGCGCTACCTGATGTTACGCGTTTCTCTTCCTGGCTGCGACTCATCCGGACAACGGCCCGCATTCTTCAATTTATCTACCGGCTTCGAGTTCATACCGCAACAGCTGTCCGCAAATGCAACAAATAAACATCAGCATTGAAGACCCGAAGTGGATGGAGAAGCAACGGGAAGGTACGAGAAAGCGATCCAGAGAGCAGAGTCGCAACCCCCGCGTTACTCCAACGGTCTACATATCCCTTGGTACACAGTACACACTTCGGGCAGAGATTCTTTGGACACGCGCTATACAGGAAGAAAGTTTCGCAAATGAGTTACGTCACGTCACTGGCGGGAGAACGGTACCGACTGACAGTCGGTTAAAGCGGCTATCTCTGGCGCGGCAGCAGTCGATATAGCACGCGAAACACAGTCACCAGCAGTATTAGACGGCAACCACTGTTCTGCCGCTTGTATATAGACTGGATACATCGAAAGTTACACCATAGCGGCGTGGAATGCGTCGTGAATGAAGTACGGCAACACTACTGAAGACGTGCTGCACACACTTTTGACAGAGGTAGAACACACGGTTAATTCCCGACCCTTGACCCATGTATCGGTTAACCCTGACGACGAAGAAGCTTTGACACCTAACCACTTTCTGCTTGGAGCTCCTTCTAAAGTCCCGTTGCCAGGGATTTTCACGATGCCAGATGAACTACGCCATTCGCATCGGAAAGCGTCGTAACGACTAGCGGATTTGTTCTGCCGACGGTGGGTACGCGAAGTATTGCCTACGCTTCAAAACCGGCGAGAGCCGCATGGACGCGGCGATACGATTAAGGTGGGCGATTTGGTTGTCATAGTGGACCCAAACTTACCAAGAAACATATGGCCAAAGAGGAGACTCGAACGCATGTACCCAGGCGCAGATGGTATCTATCATAAGAGTCGTCGATGTCAAAACCAAGAGCGGTGTGATGCGTCGTTCTGTTAAACGTCTCGTCGTTAATAATAATAATAATATTTATTTAGACACATTTTGTTGACAGCATAAGCACAACAGAGTAAGACAAAAGGCAAGAAAATACAAATCAAAATGAACAAGAAACATGTCGTGCAATGTAGCAACTCTAGATCCCACACTAGGATACCCTGTGTCGTGGGATCCAGTTACTTCAATGTTGTAGACACCTTATATGTGCGAGTGGTTGCTTATACTAAACAATATTTAAACTTTTAAAGTATGTACTAGAGAAAACATGCAAAACATGACAGAAAACATGTAAGAATTGTGTGGAGTGTAATGTAGTGTCGTGTAGTCGTTATACCAGTAGAAACTTAGTTATTGTCATGAATAATTGTTCGTCTTGTATTTGTAGACGCTAGTGTAGAGTAGAATAAGTTCTTACATTATGTGTCTCCTTGTTGGCGTCACTCCAGAATTCTGCTACAAGGAGGAGTTTGTTTTTAGTTAAAGCCGAACTAATATATAGCAGAGCAGGAATTCTGGGGTGGCTACCCTTAACTTAAATTGTTATGTTATATAGTAGCTTGAATTGTTCATTTCATTGTTAATGTTGTGTAGTATATACCAGTCACTGGTGATATCTATGTACATTGCATGTACACGGCGGGAGAAATGTGACTGATATTTATATTGTGTGTGGCGGATATATGCAACTAGCGACCTCTGTTGTCGACGGGAGGTGATAGCATCAATGAACGAGTTTACGCATAACATTAGTAACTGCTTGCCTTTCGACACCAGGGGCGCTGTATTATGAATGAAACGCTTATAGTATTGGGGGTAGGAACTGTAGTACCGCCTTTGAACGCCAGGGGCGCTGTTTTTATTAATGAATCACGATTATTTGTCAATGAAAATTGTAGTTGACCGCCTCTCGGCACTAGAGGCGGTAAGGTAGACACGTTTCAAATGTTCTAGAAACTCTCAGACCCGGAAGTTGATTTAATATATCGGCTCTCTTCCGCCCTCATGCTGTTGTTACGGTCTTTTTCTGCTTCGAGACGCCGAGAGTGCGAGTGCGTTAGTGTTAGTCTCGTAAAATGTAACCGTGTTTTAGATAGTGACTGCATCGTGGCTATACTTGCCCGAATCCAAGGATTGTATACTTTAAACCTGTGGAAATACCGATAATAAATCTGGTAATAGTATCCGCCTGTTTTTCATTACTATTTAGTATTTATTTTCATTTTATAATAAGGGAAGTCCCCTGTCCTCAACAGTTAGGTATCGATAACTGATTCTACTAATGCCTACAAAGCCGGGCTAAACTTAAAAAAAAAACCATAAAAAATAAATATTATTTCACAACAAGAGGTAGCTTAAAACATGTGCGGTAGGCCATACAGGTGCGGGCGAAGAGGGGCAGGGCACGCGGCCGCATCGCTATTCGCTCAGAATTATACCGTCAAAAATAATATTGTCACTTTTGAAAAACTACCAAATTTTGGGGAAGTTGGAATTAAATCGCGGGAAAAAATGATTATTTCAAAATTCACTAGTAGGTATTATTACTAGGATGATTAAGTAAAATTTCATATTTTATTAGGTCATGTGTTTACCTAACCTTCATTATCCTTACGGGTCGGACAGGGTTTTCTTAACATATGTATATTATAAACTAGCGATTGACCGCAATCCCGCCTGATGGTAAGCAGTGACGCAATCGATGATGGCAAAGCGCACTAGTTTATTAAGAGCCTATTCACTCTAGGGATTTGAAAATAAAAAGCGTGAAAGAGGAAATCACACAAGCAGTGAGAGCTTATTTGGAGGTACACTCCTAAATAAAAGTCATGGATACCGGAAAAACAGTTTAATTCACTATCACAATTATAGGCGTAACTTAACGCTAGTTAACTATGGTAGGGAAAACACTGGGAACACTGAGATAAGTTATGAGAGTTAGGGTCAACTCTTTACTAACGACCGTTTGTCGTAAGGTTCGTAGACGTACTGCCCTGGTGCTAGCCGCGAGCAGAGTTATGTTTATTTTGTCGGAAACATTAAGTGTTGAGGGTTTTAATATTAAATAGTGTTGTGACACAATACGCCACAACCACCCCCCTACGGAGAAAATAACAAGTAGCTATTTCCATACCAAGAAAAATACAATTACACATACAATAGGACATTACACACACAAATAAACAATAAGTAACATATAAGCTTAAAAAATAAAACTTAAGCTAAAGGTCTAACCTATCCTTAAATCTAACAGTGCGACCTGACCGAGTGGTAACTGGTTTTTGAACAACAGGTGGTACAGTCGGCTGTACGGGCGCGGATGACGCGGATGCAGGAGGCGCTTGCGCGGCATACGCGTGCGCTGCGATCTGTTGCGGAGCGGTTACCCGGGAGAGGTCGCTCTCATCACGTGCGTAGGTGGCCATTAGAGGCCGTAACTACTTAACCGGACTTTCCTGTGGATGCCTTAATTAAAATTAAAGCCTCCAGCTAGGGGCACTTAAAACTAAATTAAAATTGGGCGACTACGCACTAAGGGCACCCCCTGTGGGGTATGAACCTCGGCTTAGGGCGTCGCTAGAGAGGACAGCAAGGGACGGCTGGATCGAATGTATTCTTAATGGTTTGATGACCACGACGTTTCCTAGTACTAGCTCTGAGATGAAACACCGAAACAAACTCAGAGGTCATTGTTGGGACATTATGATATTACTGGCTCAGCTGCGGCGCGGGCTGGCCTTCATCGGACAAGGGACGGGGGAGGGGATTACTACGTGGAGCGCGTCGCGATGGACCTCGGCGACGAGGTCGGTAGGTCGGTCTGTTTTTGTGTAATGTGCTAGTGGCCCTATTGGCCTCTTGGAGGAGGGTAATGGGGTCATCGGGGTCTGTGAGGGCATGCCGAAGGCGGCGAAGTCGGGAGATGGTGGAGGGAGTGTAATTGGCAGCCGCTGCTATAAGAGGATTGCGGTGCTTGGCAGCAGTGTCAAAGAAACGCTTGGAGAGGCGTTTCATGAACTGCTGGATGGTGGGGATTTTGAGATCAAGATGGAGGATCTCATTTCGAACGAATCAAGGGGCGTTTGTGGCTTTACGGAGGAATCGGTTTTGAACTACTTGCATCCTATGGATATGACGTGGCTTGGCATGTGTGAAAACTGGACAAGCGTAGGTCATAATCGGGCGTATGCAAGCTTTGTACAAGCGCATTTTGCACCTGACCGATAGCTTGCTACGCGGGTTGAGGACCGGGTGGAGTCGACCTAGAGCGAAGGCGGCGCGAGCGCGGACCGTCTCAATGTGCTCTGAGAAGTTGAGGTTTTGATCGAGAATCACACCTAGGTACTTGGCTTGCTTCCCCAAGGGATCGGCTTGCCGTCCAAGGTGATGGGTCGTGGGAGGGTGACACTGACCCGCGGTTTCCTGTAGAGTACCGCTTGGCTTTTTAGGGGGTTGACTTCAATCCTCCATTTCATAAACCAGTCATCGAGCTTGTTGACCGCGGATTGAAGATTGAGGCGAATCCAGTCTGGACTGCGTCCCGAGCAGTAGATGGCTGTGTCGTCTGCTAATAGAGCGAGTTGAGCCTTACTGCTTTTCGGGATATCGCTAGTGAAAAGCGTAAAAATGAGTGGGTCTAGTACAGAGCCCTGGGGAACACCTGCACGGATGGGGCGGGGGGAGGAGAGCGCTCCTTCGATTTTATAGCGAAAGGTGCGGTTTGATAGAAAGTCCCGTAAGATGAGGACGAGACACCGAGCACACCGAGTTGGTACAGCTTATAGATTAAGCCGTTGTGCCAGACTTTGTCAAACGCCTTCGCTATATCGAAGTAAACTACGCCTGTGTACATGCCACGTAGGAACCCTGCATGAATATGTTCAGTGATGCGTAGGATCTGTTGCGAACAGGAGTGTTGGGTACGGAACCCGAATTGTTCTAATGGGATAAGGCCCTTGTTCTCGGCGTAGGCTCCGAGACGCTTATATATGAGCCTCTCATAAATCTTACCGAGAACTTTGAGTAAGCTGATGGGACGGTAACTGGACGGTTCGCCTTTAGGCTTACCGGGCTTGGGAATGCCTATAACTGTGGCTTCTTTCCACGTTTGTGGGAAAATGTTATTCCCCAATACACCATTGAGGATGGTGGTCAAGAGGATGATCAGGTGGGCAGGGAAGAGGCGGACTACTCTGCTGGTGATGCCGTCAGAGCTGGGCGCTTTCCTGGGTTGAAGACCCTTGACGATGTCCTGCACTCCATCTGGAGTGATGGGAGGCAGAGGATCCCCAGGGTTGTCAACGGGTGGGAGGGAGGTTCTACGTTCGACTTCAGCGTCAACCTCAAGGAGATGAGCTTGGTCTACTGGTAGGAGGCTGGGAGAGCACTGAGCTTCCAGGCAGAAGGCAAGGCATTCAGCCTTGTCATCGTCAACGAAGGCGATGGTATTGTCAGGGCGAACCCGGGGAGGCATGGTCACAACTTCATTGGATTTTAGTTTCCTCTGAAGGTTCCGTAAGGCTTGATGGGTGGGCTCTAACTCATGCAGCATCCTATCCCAGCCGGCCTCACGCCACTCCGATATACGTCTTTTTAGAGTTCTCTGTAAATAGCGCATATGGGTTTTGTTAGCCGCACAGTGGAAGTTGCTGTAGGCACGGACCGTCGCGTTCTTCTCGGTCAACAGTTCACGCAGGTCAGCAGGGAGTTTCCAGCAACAGTCTTCTGTCACTGTGACCTCCCTTGAACATTCGTTCAGGACTGACTGTACGAGATCCTTGAACGAGTCGATCGCGGCTGTCGTGTCAGCGATAGAGTCGAGGCGTGCAGGTATGGAGTCCAAGTGGGGGGATGTGGTGGATTTCAGTCGATCGCTTACTTTCCGCCAGTCCGTTACCACTGTTGTCTGGGGGGCTAGACCTGGGTCAGTGAGGCCAGTACGGGGAGCCAGTCGAATGATAACTGGGCGATGGTCAGACGATAGCTCTGGTAGCGCTTCTATAGAGTCCAACCGTAGGTTGACGTTCTTTAGGAGCGCCACGTCGAGGACGTCTGGGGTGTGGTCGGGGTCATAGGGGAAGTGAGTGGGGGTCATGGGGCCCACGACATCGACGTTTAATTGGGTGGAGAGGTCAAACAGGAGTCTGCCTCTGGAATTGATCCTGGTGCTATTCCAGGCAGTGTGTTTGGCGTTGAGGTCACCCGCTATTATAACGGAGTCACTCAACCCAAGAAGTAGGGCAATGTCATCTGCTAGGAGTTGGTGGTTCTCTGCAGAGGAGCTGGGAGGGAGGTAGGCCGACACTATAGTAATAGGTTGGTGACCTGACATGCCGAGACGGCACATTGAAACTTCGAGTCGTGAGAGGGGTGGGGGGTCTAATGGGATGCAATATAGAGCCCTTTTGAAATAGATAAGGGTACCGCCTTTGTGACACCGCAGCCTGTCGTTGCGAACTACGCGGTAGTTAGCAATTAGGGGTGTGCGGTGACTAGGCTTGAGAAAGGTCTCTTGAGCGAGGAAGATGTCTATCTGGTGCTCACGCAGGAAGGTTGAGATCTCGAACTTCTGATCTCTAATGCCGTCGGCATTGAAGTGAGCCAGCTTGAGGGATCGGGGCTTGGTTCGTTGTTTGGCCGTGTTATCCATAAATTACTTATTGGATGCGAGGGAGGAAAGGGCGTGCGTAATTTCTGGATACGCATTGTAGATGTTAATAATGGCTTGTGATTGCCAGCTGCCATAGCGACTTTTAAGTCGTTTGCCATCTGTCTGGCGCGAGGCGACATAAAAATAAGGAAGGTCCCCGAGATGATATTAAAAGCATCCGTGGGACCGTTTCCTGACATTGGGGTCGAGGGAGGGGGTGAGGGGGTTGCTGCTGCAGCCATAGGTGCAGGGGCAGGAGGGGACGGGGCCGCCTTTTGGGCCGTGGTAGGACGGATACGAGGATCCTTGTCCTGCCAGGCGGGGGTGGTTGGGGGGGTCTGGGGGGCGGTCGCCACGAGGGCCGGGAAGGCCCTCTGGTGATTAGTTGATTCCAGGGACTGGGCCTTTGAGGGCTCAGTCGCTCTGGGATCTGACTCCCTGGCGATTCACGCTTTTGGCGTGCGTTAGCCCGGTTGGCTAGCTTGGAGGAGGATGATTTAGGGGCCTCGGCAGTTTCTGGCCTGCCATCGGACGCGTCCCTAGGTGGCGGATAGGGGAACGGCCCCCAGATATGGGGGTTACCGGTTTACCGGCGCGGACCAAAACCAGAAGTGGGGACCGCTTCGGCGGCCACATGTGCGGCGGGTCGGCCACCACTCCAGGTGGCTGACGTGACCCGAGCTCCGGGTCACCGTCGGGCAACCCGGTCTCCTCATTGAGAGGAGTGGGGCTAAGAGGAAGGACACCTCGCTAAAAAACCCTTGGCTGATGCGTCTTCTCGCACTAGAAGATGTACCGGACAGTCCGGCCCCTCCTAATGGGGGGACCATTGTGGACCCGCCTTTCGCCGGGAATCACCGGCGGGGGATTGGTAGACAGGCTCTGCCATTTCCCATGACCCCGCCACTCAGGCGATGTGGTTGTGCTGCTGTGGGTTTAGTGGGTATTCCCGGCTTCGGCTGGGCGAGTCACACACACGCCCTTCGGGGTACGGTGCGTAAATGCATTACCATAGCGTCAAAAAAAAAGAGAAAAAACAAGGGGCCTTGGGGCACCCGCGATAATTGGCCGTGTGGCCGGTCGCGCCGCAGAGGACGCAACTAGGTGGCTCTTTGCAGAGAGTCTTTGGGGCGGGGGCACTCTGCCGTGCCATGATCGCCCAGGCACTTAACGCACCTGGGTTTAGCATGGCAGTGTGCCTGGGAATGCCCATAGAGTTGGCACCTGTGGCATTGGCCAACAGTGCCGCTCTTATGGGGCTTCTCAATGCTTATCCCTGTGAGAGAGCAGACGCTCTTCACCAGGAAGATAGGGTGGTGGGCGGATCCTTCTGCTGGGTGGCAGATTACCAGGACCATGTCATAGGGCACCTTACCGCGTGCCTTGTGCATACGGTGGACCTCCTTCACAGGGATTTCCTGTGAGATGAGGTCCGCCTTTATGTCTTCGGAGGATAACTCCTTTGGTACGCGGCGGATGACTACTCGGGTGAGGCAGTCGTCCGGGAGGGAGTAGGTGTGGAAGGCCACACCTCTATGTCGGAGGAGCTTGGTCAGCTCCCGGTAGTCCTTAGAGGACGGGACGGTCACCTTAATACCAGTCTGTGTAGACCTGGCATTGGTGAAGGAAATTTTCAAGTCGGAACACCAGCCGGACACATTGGTCCATTTCCCCTTGTCCTGTATGAAAACAGGCGGGGGAGGCGGTATCTTGGCGGCAGCTCGGGGGGCTGAACGGGCGGGGTTAGATGTCGCGGCGCGTGGGGCGGCGGCAGTGTTTGAGGGGACAGGGGCGGGGGCAGTGTTTGAGGGGACAGGGGCGGGGGTGGGTGAGCCGCTGGTGGAGGCAGCGGCCGCCAGTTTGGGGGCCGGATTTGAGGAGCATTTCTTTCTCCTCCTCTTTCCCGAGGCAACAAGCCGTCAGCTTCTTCGTCCGGGGACGAGGGTGATGACTCCTCGGAGGAATCCCAGGAGACGGGGATGGGCCGTTTGGCTGAAAACACATCGGTGTCTATGGACACCTCGGTTTCAGCGGGGGCGGGCTGAGGAGCGGGGGCTATCTGCTGTAGGGCAGATAGTTTATCGCCATACTTGGCGCGAAAATCGGGGTCATTTAATAAAACATCATTGACCAGGGCAAGAAGCGCCTGGTAATGAGGGTGGGGACTTGGGACTTGCGTCTATGATTACTAGATACCTAGTCCTCCGGGTTGTAGGCCCGGAGGGTGTGTAACCCTCCCTGTCCTATCGACAAGGAGGTGTGTACCTACTAACTTTACAAGTCCGGCGCCGAGCAGCTTCGGTGCACGACACGACACGACACGCACACACACACACACACAGGAGGACCGGGCGGGAGATCCGACGCCACACAGATACGTTGGCACCGTTAGGTTTCACTGGGGCGCGTTGATGCGGGGAGTGACTACTCGCCCGGTAGTCGGTGGGATTAACTCACTTTCGCGAGCCAATCCGACCGACTATAGTACGATTATTCCGCTAGGAATAGGATGTACGTTTTGACGATTATTCCGCTAGGAATAGGATGTACGTTTTTGACGAACTGTGTAGGATTAGGATGAAGCGCTGCTGCAGCTTTAGATGCAGGGCGATACACTGCTCGGCAGGTGCAGCAACGTACACAATCACAATACACTGACACACCCGAGAGGCACGACGCACGTGGCACGAGCGAGAGCGCGGCGAGACTAGCGAGAGCGGCGGAGCGGGGCAGACGTGCGCTCAAGGCGGGCGCGCGGCGCGGAATGACTGCCTGTAGTGCAACATTCGTAGTTGAAAATGTATTAAATAAATCTGACAGATTGTAATAGCTTGATGTGCTGCGTTTGTACCTACATAATTTTATAAAAAATGTTTTATATTTAATTTGTTATTTTTTTAAATAAATAAAACCACAATATGTACATGCAACACCATATGATTTTTATTTATCATCATCACCATTATCATCAATTTCTTCCTCTTGTAGAACATTGGTATTCTTTTCCATAGTATCTTGGTTTAAACCATGTTGCATCATGAAGGTTTTAGTTAGTATACACTTGGTCATATGACAGGAACACGGGAGTGGATGTTCAACTTCTTCTGGGTCTAACATGGTCATTTGTAAGTTATATCTGCAACAATTAAAAAAAGTAAGTTTATGTTCGGTTTTTATCGCGCATTGGATTCCCAACTTTCGGTTTTGAGCTAAGCACTGAGAAACCAAAAACGACTATGCCCAAGACAATCTCCGAAAATCGAGAAAATTGAAGCCACCAACATGGCTTAGCTTAGTTTGACATACAGAGAACTAGACAAAAGTGAGCATAAAAAAATTATCACTAGCCCCCACCTTCTGCTTGTAACTTCAGCCCTCTTCATATCCAACTGGAATGCGATGGGTTCTCCCGCTTCCACCTCCTGCTGCTGCGGCAACACTATAACCGTTTGTTTCCAATGTGTGGCCACACTCCGTGGACCTGTGTCCAGAACTGTGTGACCATCTCCTGTAGCGTTAGGAAGCTGGGGGAAATTACACTCGAACCATATGCAGAGGCCTTGGTAGTTACCATTTTTGCTTGCATCTAAAATTGAAAAGAAAAAATATAGTTTAAAAAAGAATATCAAACTAAAAGTTAAAAATAATTTTAAAAAAAGCGTAATATACAAAAATTATGGCACAAAGCGCCTCACGCTTTTTTAAAAATTATTTCAACTTTTTAGTTTGATATTCTTTAAAAGAATGTTTTTTTTAGTTTTTTAAACTAAATTTGATTTTCAACTTATTAGTTCGATATTCTTTAAAAAAAAAAAACCAACGAACGAACGAACATATTGAAAATGATGGGACATTTTACAGTAATGAGCCACTCACTCGTAGTTCAAAGAGTTAGAGACGGACAAACAAACAAGCAAGCCAACATACATGTGAAGCTAATAAAAAGCATAAAAAAGTTATCTTTCCTCAATTTGCGGTTTTTTTTTATAAACATTGCATACATAATTATACAATATGTAAAGAAAACCCTGTCCGATCCGTGAGGGTATTGTTAGGAATCGATAACTGATTCTACTAATGCCGACAAAGCCAAACTTTAGAGTTTAAAAATATTATTTTTCAAAAAGAGGTAACTTAATACATGTGCGGTAGGACAGCTTTCCGCGGTCGACGGGGGACAGGGCACGCGACGTGTGGTCGAATCGCATAAGCGTACCGTCAAAATGGTGTTGTCACTTTTAAAAATAGCAAATTTCGGGGAAGTTGGAATTAATTCGCGGGAAGACATTATTTTAAAATTCATTAGTATTGCTACGATGATGATTACGTAAAATTTAATTTATATTATATTTGGTCATGTGTTTACCTAACTTTTATTATCCTTACGGATCGGACAGGGCTTTCTTAACATATTGTATAGTTGGATGACGCATTTTATAATTGAAATATTATTTCAGAAGTTACCATAAATTATATGTATTCAGAAAGCAACCTTTACCATTCCTTTTAATATTTGTCTTAATTTTAAAATTAAGGCATTTTTGAGTTTTTTTCTTAATCTGATGATTCCTTGGAGAGGGAAACAAAATATCTCATAGTGAAACAGCATTTTTATATTTTCCACAAAACTCAATCATTATAATTATTTCTAAGACAATAGTGAGGGCACAAGACAGTAAAATTTACACTTAATTTTGGCTAAATTGGCTTCATTTGAACTCTCAATTTTAATAATTTGTGTGTTTTGTTGATGTATGTTGTTAGTGTTACTGACAGATCAATTTTTTTTATTGGACACTTGACAGTATATTGCTGACCCATGTTTAGCATACTATTTAGTGAAGTGCAAATTGGTAAATATTACTAATAAGCAATGAGGCCACAAAACCCATCTTTTGAGACACTGCAAGTTTTGTTTAAAAGAGGCTGTACCTTTCAGTATGTTATAATGTTAGTAAACTTACCAACAACATGTTGTATGTTAAATGAATTTAAATCATGTGGTTCATCTTCTCTTAAGTTGATCCAGCAAAGGGCCACTTCGGTTCCTAGCAGATCATCAGGTTTTATTGTAAGAATCTCTGGCTTGCTGCCTTTACTTGCTCTTAGCTCTCTGGCAAATGTTGACATAGATACTCCATGTAAGCTGTCCCAATTGTTGTACAATGACGGCACACTGGAAGACAATAGGTAAATTATTGTATGAGGTGTTGAAGTATAAGCTGGATCATCATCACCCTTTACCAGTGGACTGGACTGCTAGACAAAGGCCTCTTCTATTGCACAGTATTTAATTTTTAGCAACCGTCATTCAGCTGCTACCAGCCTTTGAAGTCCTTCAAAGATTATCACTCCACCTTGCCTGAGTGTCCTATCTTATGGTTAGCTCTTTTTTTAAATGCTGTATGTTAGCCCATTATGTAGTAGCTATAAGGCAAGTATATCCAATGCTGGGTCCATTGCTGTTGGAGGATACTGAATAACCAAGGAAGTTTTATTAGGCCATTTAGTATCCCACTATGTTAATAACTATGTATACTCTATGCATTTGAATAAATTAGAGTTCAAATATTCATTACTGTTCTTATTATTCAATTATTGTTCTTATTATTTTTTCGGTGGTAGGCCATAACATCGGCTGCCGGCGAAGTTACCACCCACCAGACAAAGTCTTGCCGCCAAGCGAATCGTCGTGTTTCGGCATGATGTCTGGTGAAGCCGTACAGAGGACGGGTCTGAGCAGTTGTGTTGCGATGTGTGCCGGGTACGATGCGCCAAATGTTGTTGTGTCGGAAGTTTGGTCGTGGAGTGTCTCCAGATCAATCTCCCTCGGGCGCAGCATCGTTGGTCGTGTTGTTGGGTTTAACATTGCATCACCTCGCTCAACTGCCGTCTTCCTTCCTATTCCTAAGTTTTTAAGTGAATAGGCTTAATAAACTAGTGCACTTTACCATCAACGATTGCATCACTGCTTACCATCAGGCGGGATTGCAGTTAAGTACTATTTATAATAATTAAAAAAAAAAAAAAACAAAAAGTGCTAATTAATTAATTGTAAAAAAATTGAAGATAAGAACCTCTTACCTACATGGTGCAATATAAATAATAGCACTCTCAGGGAATATTTCTCCTCCATCTTTGAGGAACCGGTCTCTGGCAAACAAGACTGAGTCTAACATTCCTTCATGGAGTAAGTAGAAGCCCATCCACTCTGATACAATAGCATCTACTTTCATGTAATCAGGTAATACTACATCTTCTACTCTACTGTGAATTACCTGAAAATAAATATAACAAATTTAATTGAAACATTACAAAAATTACTTCTGCACTTCTAGCAGTTACATTAAATGAGATTGGTAGATCAAATAATTAAAAAAAAACCTTAGATTTTGTACAGATGACAGCCCATCTAAGCTACTACAATCTGTCGATTTTTTTTTTTATTTGATTTTCAACTTTATTGCTAAAGCATTAAGGCTCATGGCTAAATGGGAATATTTGACAGTTTTGGGTAGCTTGACCTGCTCTCGTCCGCCTACAGTCTGACCACTACCACATACAGTTTCATTCAAATTATATGGCGAATTTGAAGTGTGCTTGCTGTACAGTACCTCACCTCTCAGCCCTGCTGACACTTAAATTTTTTATTGCACAGCGACTCACATTCCAAACCGTCATACAGTTTCAATAAATTGGTCTGTAATAATAGTGTGTAAAAGAAATTAGGACAATATCTTAATTTTCTCACTTCAATGACATTTTCAAATTTGTTTTCCTTCACTATTTCCTTAGCTAAATTCGCCAAATTACTGGCTTCTACGGCAAATACTCTTTTAGCACCAGCTTGAGCACAAAATATTGACAAAATTCCTGTGCCACATCCAACATCCATTACAACTTTATCTTTAAAATATGCCTTGTTATTTAAAATAGCATTCTTGTAAGCTAGGGTTCTTGGCTCATCTTCAAGCATTAACTTATGTACCTAAAACAAATATTTTATGAGTATCGCACAGTGTTATTTATAATATTTTTGGTTATCTTTCTATGTATTACTTCTAAGTCTTCATAGCTTGAAAAATATTGCGACGAATCCACCTCCATTATATAATTACGCTTATTTTATAGACTACTTTAATTATATGCAATACACAATAAAAAAGAAATCTTTACTTTAAGTTATCACGACCTAACCTAAAAAAATAATCATAACATTGCAACAGTTTTTATTTTTTTTTAATTTCTGGTTCGGTTTCTAGACCTTTAAGCTAATTCAACAGTGTCAGTGTTAACCAGTATTGACTGCTCGATTAAAACCACAGAGCACTTGTAAATTAAAACTTCCTTAATATATTGTTATACTCCATAGAAAACAGTTCTCTACAAATTCATTTTTGGATGTGAAACATCTAATGCGGCATTGCGGCGATCCTCGTACCTTTCATTACGCTGAGTTGGTTAGAATTAGCTATACCGTATTTTCTATACAAAATAGTTGATAGGACTCATGTGAAAGACAAAAAAAATATATACATATTTGGTTTCGAGGTAACAGGTCACTAGTCACTACTACACTAAGGTCCGTATTACAGAACGTCACTCAAAACTCAAGCTCTACTTATGTCTCGTTTCAAGCCATTTGATTGGTTGAAAGTGTTGAAACTAGTTTTAAGTAATGCTTATGCAGAGATCAATACTTGAGTTTCCTTCTAGAATACACACCTAATACCCTAAAATTGAATCAATACTTTTCCGTTTTGCCATAGAAATGATGTAATAGTGTGAATGTGGAGTGAATTCATCATCTCCTGCCCTATCTCAATTTCCAAATAAATTGGTCTGGTTTGCGCAATGTGGCTTTTCTTCTATACTTCTCTATCAGACGTCATCTCCTTAGTCACCCTCGTCTAGCGAACAAACATTATATTGTACAATGTGTAAATAATTTATCTCAACTTTAAAACTCTTCTTCACTGGGTGTGTGGTCCGAGATGCACTCCTGGAAGTAATAGTTGTACGTAGTACTTATTACTTCCATGGACTCACTTGACTTGGCAGGTTTTACTCTGTGCCAACAAATTGACATTATTGATTAATGACATAAAATGATAAAATATTTTTTTTTTTTTTTTTGTGTAGATCACATCAATAACACTGTCCAAAAATGTGAGAGGTCGGTATCAGTACTCAAGGCTTTGGCTGGTGTTTGGTGGGGAGCACATCCATACACCCTAAAGCTCATCTATAACGCTCTAGTTAGAAGCGTCTTAGACTACTGTTGCTTTATTTTGGAGCCGTGTAACAAAGCAGCATTGAAAAAACTGGATAAAATCCAATCCAAATGTCTCAGGATCGTTCTGGGTGCCATGAAATCTTCCCCTATAAACGCCCTTCAGGTAGAATGTGCAGACCCTCCTTTGAATATTCGAAGACAATATTTGGCTGACCGGTTTTTATCGAAATTATTCTCCTTGTCCTCCCATCCCTTACTCCCTATATTAGATGAACTGGACTCAGTTATCAACACCTCTCCCTACTGGAATAACAAACCCATACCATTACTATCAAATAGGTATAGGGAACTTAAGAACCAACCTCATCCTGTGACCCAATATCCCATCCTTCCAGTGTATGCAGCCTCATATGAAACGGTCCTCTTTGCCCCTAATGCTATCCTTAATTTAGGCATTAATAAAAATTCCCCTACTGCCCGACAGAAATTCACATTAGCTATTGAGAACTATTGGCTAGGCTGGAATTATTTTTACACAGATGCTTCAAAGCAGTCAAAGTCTGGGTATACTGGAGTGGGAGTCTATTATCAGAACTCAAAAATATCCCTACTTTTTCAATGTCCTCCAGCTGCATCAGTATTTACGGGAGAGTGTATTGCCATACTGGAAGCCATCCGTTTTATACAAGCACATAACATAAAAAACTCTGTAGTATTCTCTGATTCTTTTAGCAGCATCCAGGCTGTTCTTCAAAACCCTCTTAAGTCCAAGATATGTAGTCAAGTTGTTATAGACATCAGGGATATTCTTCTAAAATGCTCCTCACAGGGTTTAATAATTGAACTGGTTTGGATACCCAGCCATTCCGGTATAGTTGGGAATGAGTATGCAGATAACTTAGCAAAATATGCCACAACAGCCTCAGTGGATATGAAACATTTTACTATTCATAACTATGATCTTCAAAACAGCACTAAAGATAAGCTGTATACCACTTGGGATACTGTATGGTGTAACAGTTCAAAACGCAAGGGAGCTTGGTATGCAAGTGTCCAACCAACACTTCAGAGGAAACCTTGGTTTTTCAAATGCATGAAACTTGGTAAAAGAACTGTTTCCACTCTATGCAGGCTTAGGCTTGGTCACTGCTGTACTCCAGTTTTTTTTAAATAAAATCCATATCCGCGACACCTCTCTTTGTGAATGTGGCTTAGATGAGGGTACTCTTGAACACATATTTTTCTGCTGTCCACTTAATAATAACTCTTTCGATTTATACTCCTCTCTGTCCGAAATTAAAATCCCTCTTCCCATTAACATTAGATCCTTGCTAACCCATTTCTCCCCCAAAATAGTCCAAATATTATCATCTTTTCTCAATAACAATAACATTAAATTATAATAAAACTAGGCATATTTAAATATTATTTATATAATTATCGTCTTTCCTTAAAGTTATTTTGTTTATTTATTTACTAACATTGTGTTCGTCTTTACAGGTACTAAAAACCTATCTGCTAAAAAGTAAAAACCATCTTTCAATTTACTGCTGTCTTGTCCAAACCCACTTCGACATTGGCAGAATAGTCGTCATAGACTCCATTGCCAAAAAAAAAAAAAAAAAATTTTTTAATCTGTTTCCATTTTGTGCCAGTACTTGCGTTGTTGTATGTCAGTATTTAGTAAAAAAATTGATTTTTTCCAGATAATGTTGTTTAATTAATTTAAATACAATTTAAGCATTTAGATATAGTGACAAAATGGCTAAGGAAGGTGATATGTCACTGTTCAATGATGTCTTAGAGCCATTTAGACGAGTAATAAATACGGACCCGCCGAAAGACAAATTGTCGTCTGCTACAAAATTGAATTTTTCTGATAGTAATCAATCTCTGAAAGAAGGTAGTGTTTTAAATAGTGTATTATGTTTTACTGCAGCCATATTTCTATATAAATCCTGTTTTGATTGAGGAAAATATTTGCAGGTCTCAGTAACCTCTTGTCGCTTGGTAAAAGAAAGTCCAGTCTGAACGATGCCTGTACACCTGAGAAACGTATCCGGACGGAGTCTGCATCCACGCCAGCGTCTGCACCTCCTTCTCCGTGGGAGGCAAAGAGGCTGAAGGTTGATCTGATAGCTGCTAGAGCTCAGGTAAACACATGATTTCTTTGCTTGGTTTAGGGCTGATTTTTCTATAGTCCAATATCTCATAACTAAAGGGTAACTAGTTTGACAGCTTTTGTATAGATACTTATGGGAAATTGTTATATATCTGTAGATATGTTTCTTGACTATTAACAAATCAGCCCTTTAGGAATGTTTAATGAATGTCACACAATGGCATGTAAATGTAACAATGTTTCTTTTTTATTGTTCCAATGGCTAACTGAATCCTCTTCAAAGCTCTACAACCCATTATATTTTCATTACTTGATGCAGCAAACAACAAAATGTTGATGTTCCTAGACAGTTTTTATCAAACTTAGTCTATCTAGCTAGTAAGTTGTAAGCAGGCCAAGTATAGTAATTATCTCATGTGTAATTATATTGCCATTTACATAGGGACATTGGCACTCCTATTCCCATGTAATAGATTCAACATAGCATGTCTATTAAGAAAAAACATTAAATTTTGATTATAGGTATTGCACTTTTCTATGATGGCTGATTTTTAATGTGATAAGTGGTAATATCATCATCATCATCATCAACCTTTTTATCGGCCCACTGCTGGGCACAGGTCTCCTCTCATACAGAGAAGGATTGAGCGTAATCATCACGCTTGCTCAATGCGGGTTGGCGATTTCAGACTTAAAGTCCAGGTTTCCTCAAGATGTTTTCCTTCACCTTCAGTCATTGGTGTCCAAGATATACTTAGAAAGTACATATAACTTTAGAAAAGTTGCATTGGTACTTGCCTGACCTGGAATCGAACCCGCACACTCACCGGCCTAGCGGCCGGTGGTTTGGCCTAGTGGTTAAAGAACCAGCCTCTCAAGTGGTAATATAATTGATGAAAAATGTCCAGAATGGTGTTCTGAATTCATAGTTACATTTTGCGCATTGCTGTCCTTGCTGCTCTATACAGGGTTTATCTGACATCGTAATGCAAACTTCGCGAAAAGGCTACACCGCATGCCACTAACAAAATTATGATAGTCATTCATATCACAGACCATCATGTCGTTAATGAGCGGTTACAGAAATACAGTACAATACAGTACAGCGGGTACACATAACAGTTTAAAAAAAAGTGTCGGCTCGACCTTTGAACGTTGCAAGCGTGCCACTGTGCGTGTTTGTAGGTATGACGTTGACCCCTGATGCGAACTCAATTAAATCAGCTAATAGGATGGTTTTTCTAGTATTGTTCACATTGCGCTTTTTGTGTAATTAACGAATTGATAAATTTTTACTTTAAGGATATAGCAATTATGAACGGTCTAAAGTGAAAAAAAAAAATTCCGTCACTGGGGTTTTAGAATCATGTACTGGATCCATGGTACTCGTTTGTGCTTCGATATCAAATACACCCTTTCTATTATCTACAACTGTTAAGAAGCTTATTTTCTTTTAGGTAATACAATTAGAATCACGCATAAACCAACTGCACACAGTTCGCAAGGAGATGCAGATCTTATTTGAAGAGGAGAAAGCGTCTCTTATTGAACAACACAAGAGAGATGAGAGAGCTCGCTCTGACATGGAGGACAGATTACAGATGATTAGGAGGAGAGAGCAGGACCTGAAGGATGACTATAATCAGGTTAGAATGTAATTTACTAACGACCCGCCCTGGCTTCGCACGGGTGCAATGCTAATACTAAATAAGTACACTACAGAAAAACTGCGAACGTTGTATAAAAAACCGCCGCGAACGCCGCGCCGTGTACCGCCAACGCAAACGCGACACCCCGGAATTTTTATATCTGTAATATCTTCGAAAATATTCATTTTAATCATATGCTGTGAAGGGCAATAAAGATCTATATTAAATCAGCAATGTAATTAAGGTATTAAATTGGATAAGGATTAATGCTGTATTGGTAAAAATCCATTCGAAAATTAGTCGGTATTCGTCATAAAAAGTAAATGACAAAAAAATGTTATTGTGGGATATCTATAAGAGATAGACATATACCATCGCGGACTTTTTTGTAGACCTTTTCAATGTGTACAATATTTAGTACATTATTTTGATAAACCTCATAGGGTTCAGCCTGTGTTTCACTGCAAACACGGAAAAAATAAAATTATTTACGACATCACATTAGAAACCTCTATATAAATAATAGTATATAGAATAATATACTATTATTCTCTATATAAAATAATAGTACTTCTCCACAATTTAATGTATGTTATTATGCATATAAACCTCCCTCTTTAATCACTCTATGTATTAAAAAAAAAACATATCCACAGCCATTACGTAGTTTTAAAGATTTAATCATACTTACAAAGGGACATAGGGAAAGAGAAAGTGACTGTTTCATCATAGGTAGTGATTAGTATGCGTTATTTGTATCTATCTATGCAGGTTATAAAAGAACACAAGGAGAACAAAGCAAAGTGGGACAAACAAAAGAGTGAGCTTCTGAAGCAGATAGCAGACTTGAAGGATAAGCTTCTTGAATGTAGTGTTAGCAGCAAAGATCAGCTGTCAGAGATGAAGAAGGATATGGATGAACTGCTGCAGGTAAAATCTTCTTCTAATATATGGAATTCTCCTGTCACAGTGTTTGTCTTGGAACTCCTCCAAAACGGCTGAACCGATTTTAATGAAATGTCGTATTCTCATATGAATAGGGTTTTATCTATTTACTTACGCGGGTGACACCGCGGGGCCCGCTTGTTGTGTTTCTGCATGCCTGCCTCTGAGTCTGTTTCTTTGTCAGTATATTAATCACTAGCTTTCCGCCTGCGGCTTCGCACGCGTGGAATTCGGATATATCACGCTTTTTTAGATTTTCCCACGGGAATTCTTTTTCTGTGAAAAAAGTGATAGTGATGGTGATTTGTGTGATAGGTGTGATTTTAAGATATCCATTGAAGCAATCGCTTTGTGCATTTACAAATCTATCATTATCATCATCGTCTCAGCGTTAATCCCAGTCGCATCTGAAGATTTTTCAGCGTTAGTCTGGGGTCAGCTTTACCAGTCTAACTGCTGATTTTGGCTAAACTTCGATATTTTCCGAGAAGCTACTGCCGCCCTCTGACTTCCACAACCCAAAGGCGATATCGAAGCATTGTAGTTATACCAATTGTTCGATTTTTTGAGGACTCCAACAACCAACAACCCGTAGCGACTGCCATTAGATGTTCGTATAACAACTAGGCCCAGCGGCTTAACGTGCTTTCCGCGGCACGACCAGACCAGTGCAAGTATCATATTCATGCATAAAAATATTTGCACTGCGCAGGGATCGAAGGCGCGCCTCCTTGCGTAGTGGCCGCGTTCGATACCGCTACGCCACGGAGGCTGTCGCATTTACAATTCTATCACTTAAGAAAATATACCGTATTGTAACAAACTGCCACATATTATGATATCTTTTATCACCTACAGGCTTTAGAGGAAGCTCAATCAGAAGTAGAAATATTAAAGGCTGAAGTAGCAAGACAGACCAGTAAGGCTGAGCAGTGCACGTCCTTGAGGACTCAATTGGAGAAGCAGAACTTTGAACTGCTAAGCGTCACCAATAAACTCAAGGAGTTGGAGTATGAGAGGGACTCTTTCGTAGACTGGCAGCAACAGTCTAAGGTAATGTGTTGTGTCAAGAGTTTTAGGGTTGAATCATGCCCGGTTATTTTGTCTTACGAACTACACAAGCTCATCTACATTAAACATTAGGTATTTGTAGTGTAGTGTGTAGGGCAAATAGACGCAAATGATCCTGTTTCAAGTCCCTGTTTATACCTTGATTATTAATTAGAGGAGTTCATACATGTTCGGGGAGATTTCTGGGAGGCTCTGCCCCCCCTGGGTGCACGACCATGATAAAATTGGTGTAATTTTTAACAGACTTAAAAAAAACAATTTCACTTCGAGTTATGTTTCGGCGGACTTTTGTTTAAAAAATATTTATTTTAATATACAAAACATACAGGATATGCGCTGGTGGCTGAGGCAAGACTGAATATAATGCAAAGGAAAATAACTATCTCTAATTTTCAGTAAAATGCATAAATATGACGCATGACGACAGTAGCTGTAGACTCAGCGTAAATGCGTGTTACGATGAGTATCGACTTTATTTTTTTCTCACTTAACGTTTTCTACTACAGACTGCGGAAAAACGCTTAAGCAATATGGCGGAATTAGAAAAGGAAGTAGGACGCCTACGTTCGCAAGAGCGATTTCTACGGGATGGGATATGCAACAAACTGTTGTTGGAAGAACAAGTACACCTGTTGCAGTCTAGAGTCGACGCCTTTCAGCCTATACAGAATGAGTTACATGAGGCCAAGGTAAAGTGTTCTTTACGGTGTTAAAATAAGGTTCAATATTGCAATGTTAGTTCCTTTGTACTAGTTTATAAAAATAATTTATTCATATAACATGTTTAGATATAAACAAAACTCTTGGCCTTTGCCTATAAGGATCCTTTTAGGCAGATAGTGGCCCCGATTTTCTTGTTCAAAAACTAAACATCGTTTAAGTTCAATGCATCTTTTCTTTCTGTTTCATTAAGAAAAGGCAGAAGATTTAGTTTAGTCCCGTTAAATTAGTCCGCGCTTAACGTAAATCGACGTATTTTTGATCGCCATCTTGGGACTGTGTATGGAGTATCTTAATTTCACAGGACTAATCTTTTTCTTAATTAAATAGAAAGATAAGATTCACTAAAAGGTCAGAAGATAAATATTAGTTTAGTCCTGTCAAATTAGTCCGCGGCTTGACGTAAATCGACGTATTTTTGGTCGCCTTGTTATTGATTTGGTCTAAACTTTATATGGAGTATCTTAATTTGACAGGACTAACCCTTTTCTTAATTAAATAGAAAGAAAAGATTCACTGAAAGGACAGAAGATAAATATTAATTTAGTCCTGTCAAATTAGTCCGCGGCTTGACGTAAATCGACGTATTTTTGATCGCCATGTTATTATTGATCTGGTCTAAACTGTATATGGAGTATCTTAATTTCACAGGACTAATCCTTTTCTTAATTAAATAGAAAGAAAAGATGCACCGAAAGGACAGAAGATATATATTAATTTAGTCCTGTCAAATTAGTCCGCGGCTTGACGTAAATCGACGTATTTTTGATCGCCATGTTATTATTGATCTGGTCTAAACTGTATATGGAGTATCTTAATTTCACAGGACTAATCCTTTTCTTAATTAAATAGAAAGAAAAGATGCACCGAAAGGACAGAAGATATATATTAATTTAGTCCTGTCAAATTAGTCCGCGGCTTGACGTAAATCGACGTATTTTTGATCGCCATGTTATTGATCTCGTCTAAACTGTATACGGAGTATCTTAATTTCACAGGACTAATCCTTTTCTTAATTAAATAGAAAGAAAAGATTCACCGAAAGGACAGAAGATATATATTAATTTAGTCCTGTCAAATTAGTCCGCGGCTTGACGTAAATCGACGTATTTTTGATCGCCATGTTATTATTCATCTCGTCTAAACTGTATATGGAGTATCTTAATTTCACAGGATTAACCCTTTTCTTAATTAAATAGAAAGAAAAGATTCACTGAAAGGACAGAAGATAAATATTAATTTAGTCCTGTCAAATTAGTCCGCGGCTTCACGTAAATCGACGTATTTTTGATCGCCATGTTATTATTAGGGTTGTAACGGAGGCTTGTTAGCGGAGGCGGAGGCGGATGCGGAGGCGAAGAGTCTCACCTCCGCGGAAGCGGAGGTTAACGGAGGCGGAGGCGGAGGTGAAAGTACATATAGAAAAAATTGAAATTTATGGTTAATTAAAACAATTTTTTTTTATTTTAAATACGTATATTAATAGTAGTATACTTGGTAAAAAAATATTACCTTCTTGTAATGAAAATTAAGGAGAAACAAATTGTGTTTGCCGTATTCCCGCATCGCACTAGTTGATTCTTGACCATTTCGCGCTCAAACGAGGCCGGACGGTTGTCGAGCGTCGCAGCGCGTTATTTATTTATAAATACGTAAATAAACCTCCGTTATAACTCCGCAAAAAATTGTGCGGAGGCGGAAGCGGAAGCGAAGATACGATTTCTTGCGGAACTTCCGCAGTAACGGAAGCGGAGGCGAAGCTCCGTTACAACCCTAGTTATTATTGATCTCGTCTAAACTGTATATGGAGTATCTTAATTTCACAGGACTAATCCTTTTCTTCATTGAATAGAAAGAAAAGATTCACTGAAAGGACAGAAGATAAATATTAGTTTAGTCCTCTCAAATTAGTCCGCGCTTGACGTAAAACGACGTATTTTTGATCGCCTTGTTATTGATCTGGTCTAAACTGTATATGGAGTATCTTAATTTCACAGGACTAACCCTTTTCTTAATTATGTGTGTGTTCCGCCGTGTCCTCCGCCGCGCCACAACCATGGCACGACGGTGTCTCCTCTCGTCCTATCCGGTGCAGGTACCTGCCGAAGCAGCCGTGACCGGAGAGCACCTGCACCAGACGGAAGGAGAGGAATCCGTGACGACTGTCGAGTCAGTCCTTCAGGACCGGCCCGACGGCGTCGAGGGTACGGCGGCCGAACACCGCGGAGGCGAGGTCCCGCGTCCAATGCTGGACGATGGCGTCCCTTGCCTCCCGGCGGACGGCTTCCCTCACTTCTGGGGCTGGACGCCCGCCCAGCGCCCTGCGCCCCGCCGTCCACTCGTACACTCTGGCGAGCACCCACGCCTCGAGCTCCCAAGGCGGGGTGCCCGCCAGAGCGCACGCCGCTGCGAAGCCCACCGTGCGGTAGGCCCGCGATGCCCCCTGGGCGATGGCCCTTTGGGGCGTCCGAAGGGCGGTGAGGTTCTCCCTCCTATTGATAGAGTCCGCCCAAATAGGGGCCCCATAAAGGGCCATACTCCGCAGTATGCCGGCGTGTAGACGCCGGCACCGCATGCTGCCCCCCCCCAGGTTTGGCATCAGCCACGAGAGGGCTCCCGCAGCCTTCAGCAGGCGCGTCGACAGCCCGCTGAAATGCGGGCCGAAGCGCCCAGGCCCAGATACTTCATCTGGGCCTCGACCCTGATCCTGACGCCCTCCACAAAAATGTGGGCGTCAGGTGGGGGGCGCTGCCGGGGGCCGTGAAAGAACACGGCCTCCGTTTTGTGCAGCGCCACCCTGAAGCCCAGGCGGCGGATCCTTCCCGCCACCAAGGATCCGCCCGCCGTCGCTAAACTGGCCGCCTCCCGGAAGGTGCTCCCGCGGGAAGTGAGGAGAGTGTCATCTGCATAGCAGATGACACCCGTGCCTCGAAGGAGGGTTCCCCGCAGGAGCCAGTCATAACCGACGTTCCACAGAAGAGGCCCTAAAACAGACCCCTGTGGAACGCCGGCTCCAACAGCGTATCGCCGGAGCTGGCCAGCCCCGTCTACGAGGAGGACAGCACGGTCCACCAAGTAGCTGGCCAGGAGGCCCCGTAAATACAGGGGCACTCCGTGGTACCGGAGCGCTTCCAGGATGGTGGAGTGGGGGATGGAATTGAAGGCGTTGGCAATGTCGAATGACACAGCCAACACTCCATCCCCCACTCGCACCGCCTCTGTCACCTGGCCCTTTAGACGGGCCAGGGCGTCCACTGTCGAACGACCAGCTCGAAATCCGAACTGGGCGTCCGACAGGTCCGGTCCCACGCTCCGCAGATGCCGCTTGAGACGGCCGGCGATAATCCACTCGAACATTTTACCGACCTCATCGAGCAAAACGATGGGCCGATAAGCCGAGGGGGAGTCCGCCGGCCGCCCTTCCTTCCGGAGGAGGCATAGTTGGCCATCCCGCCATGGTTTCGGGAACCTCCCCAACGCCAAGCACGCGCTGAAGAGGTCCCGGAACCTGCTCTCCATTTCGGTGGCCGCGATGGCCACCACCCGTGCGGGGACCCCGTCCGGGCCGGGAGCCGTCTTTTTGGCGCGGAGACGAAGAGTCGCCGCGCCAAATTCTTCCTCTGAAACCGGAGGAGGAGGAGCTTCCTCCTCCGGTAGAGCCGCTCCCCTTGACGGGCACATCACTGGTGGGGCGAAGTGCGGATCCCTGCGCGGAAACAGGGACCGCACCACCCCATCCAGGAGCGCTGGTTCGAGGGTCTCGGCAACCGGGGGACCAATGCGGCGCAGTTTGTTACGCGCCGCCCCGTCCGGGCCGGGAGCCGTCTTTTTGGCGCGGAGACGAAGAGTCGCCGCGCCAAATTCTTCCTCTGAAACCGGAGGAGGAGGAGCTTCCTCCTCCGGTAGAGCCGCTCCCCTTGACGGGCACATCACTGGTGGGGCGAAGTGCGGATCCCTGCGCGGAAACAGGGACCGCACCACCCCATCCAGGAGCGCTGGTTCGAGGGTCTCGGCAACCGGGGACCAATGCGGCGCAGTTTGTTACGCGCCGCCTTATATGGCCTCCCGAATGGGTCGTTGTCGAGACCCTCCAACAGCTCGGCCCTCGCCGCGTCCTTAGCGGCGCCGATGGCCGATTTGAAGGCCGCCCTCGCCTCCACGTATCTGGCGTAGAGGCGGTCCTCGTCGGCCAGATCTCGTCGGCGCCGCCGACGCGATCGGGTGTAGGCCCGCCGTGCCGCTACGCAGGTGGCCCGCAGCTTCGCCAACCCCTCCGACCACCAATAAACGGCGCGTCGGGGAGGCGGACGTCTCGACCGAGGCATGCTGGCGTTGCATACCTCGGTCAATGACCCCCTCAATCGGGCCGCCGCCGCGTCCACGTCCAGGACGTCCACGCCGAGACCTGGCCAAAGCCAGTCCTGGACGAACGCGGCCTCCCTTGCCGCCTCCCGATCCAGGTGGGTCAGAGCCCACCTTGGAAACGGGGATCGGCCCGACGATGAGGGGGTGCTGCGGCGCCCCCGAGCTCAACCCCCCTTTTTTTGACGCTGTGGGAATGCCTTTACGCACCGTACCCCGAAGGGCGTGTGTGGGACTCGCCCAGCCGAAGCCGGGAATACCCACTAAACCCAAAGCGACACTCCGGCATCGCCATACTGGCGGGGGAGTGGGAAACTAGCGCAGCCTGAGCTACCTCTCCCCCGCCGGCGAAACCCGCCTAGTAAGGCGGGCCCTCAATTGCCCCTCCTGGGGAGGGGCCGTGGCTCCCGCGTGATGAGCGATGTAAGGTGGGCGTCGGCCTCACGCCCGCCGCTCACCTCAGGGAGGGAGAAAGCGGGCGAAATCCCGCCTTCTCCTCCCCCTACGCCGCCTGCGGAGCGCCGGAGCGAGGGGATCCTCCTCCCGCTCGCGCTCCGCGGCCTCCTTCTGCGACATCACGACCTCGCAGAAGGAGGCCACCCAAGCCTCCTTGCTCCCCACCATCGCTCTGACGATGGCGGGCAGCGAGAGGTCCCCTCCAACCGCCGCGACAAGATCGCGGCGCGGCACGGCCCACGACGGGCACACCGCGAGGGTGTGTTCCGCCGTGTCCTCCGCCGCGCCACAACCATGGCACGACGGTGTCTCCTCTCGTCCTATCCGGTGCAGGTACCTGCCGAAGCAGCCGTGACCGGAGAGCACCTGCACCAGACGGAAGGAGAGGAATCCGTGACGCCTGTCGAGCCAGTCCTTCAGGACCGGCCCGACGGCGTCGAGGGTACGGCGGCCGAACACCGCGGAGGCGAGGTCCCGCGTCCAATGCTGGACGATGGCGTCCCTCGCCTCCTGGCGGACGGCTTCCCTCACTTCTGGGGCCGGACGCCCGCCCAGCGCCCTGCGCCCCGCCGTCCACTCGTACACTCTGGCGAGCACCCACGCCTCGAGCTCCCAAGGCGGGGTGCCCGCCAGAGCGCACGCCGCTGCGAAGCCCACCGTGCGGTAGGCCCGCGATGCCCCCTGGGCGATGGCCCTTTGGGGCGTCCGAAGGGCGGTGAGGTTCTCCCTCCTATTGATGGAGTCCGCCCAAATAGGGGCCCCATAAAGGACCGAAAGAGACGAAGAGTCGCCGCGCCAAATTCTTCCTCTGAAGCTCAACCCCCCCCTGCCTCACCCATTCCAACCTATAAGGGTCCTATAATGGGCGACTAGCTTCACCTTACTGACTGACCGACCTTCTGACAATTCAAAAGTGCCTGTAACTGGTTTATTTGAAATAAATGCTTTGAATTGATTTAATGAAACGTGACTGTTTTGACAGGTTAAATTAGCTACCCTCGAGTCAACTCTAGAAGATTGGAAGGCGGCTGCGCGGTCGCACGGCGTGGAGGACGCGCGCCAACTGTCCAGCACGCTGGAGGCCGCGCTCAACGGACAACTCACAGCCACCGCCGCCTCGTCGGAAGCTCGCTTGCAACTGTCACAATTGAATGAGGTTGGTTACTTTCATGGTCTATGTTTATTGTAGGGTTGTAACGGAGCTTCTCCTCCGCTTCCGTTACTGCGGAAGTTCCGCAAGAAATCATATCTTCGCTTCCGCCTCCGCCTCCGCAGAATTTTTGCGGAGTTATAACGGAGGTTTATTTACGTATTTATAAAATGACTAGCTTTCCGCCCGCGGCTTCGCCCGCGTGGAGTTCGGTTATATCGCGCTTTTTAGATTTCCCTCGGGAACATCAATTTTTTCCGGGATAAAAGGTAGCCTATGTTCTTTCTCAGGATCTAAAGATTGTCTGTGCCAAATTTCATCAAAATCGGTTGAGAGGTTTAAGCGGGAAAGCGTAACAGACAGACAGACAGACAGACAGACAGACAGACAGATAGACAGACAGACAGACAGACAGACAGACAGACAGACAGAGTTACTTTCGCATTTATAATATTAGTATGGATTAACGCGCAAGCTGCGATGCTCGACAACCGTCCGGCCGCGTTTGAGCGCGAAATGGTCAAGAATCAACTAGTGCGAGACGGGAATGCGGCAAATACCTACAATTTGTTTCTCCTTAATTTTCATTACTAGGGTAATATTTTTTACAGATTAATGTACGTATTTAAAATAAAAAAAATGGTTTTAATTAACCATAAATTTCAAATTTTTTTGTATCTACTTTCACCTCTGCCTCCGTTGATCTCCGCATTCGCGGAGGTGAGACTCGTCGCCTCTGCATCCGCCTCCGTTAACAAGGCCTCCGTTACAACCCTAGTTTATTGTATGTAATATAAAATATTAGCAGGTAGAATCAATAAGAACGAAAGTAAAAAATGACAACATTCAGTTTTCATGTGAAAACTGAATGTTGTCATTTTTTACTTTCGTTAGATAGATGTCTTTAGGTAGATGACTAGTAAGTACTAGTCATCTTATACAACGTGTCCGAAATTCAAGGATAAGCCGGCACCAAAAGCCAGGCCTGCTCCTGACTGCTCATGGAAAAATAAGAAAAAAATTAATCTGTTTTTTTTTTTTAAATTATTTTTTTATTAATAATTAATTAAGAAAAATATTCTTCGATAATTTACACCCTTTATGATTACATGACCACAATTCATCAAATATTTCTAATCTTTTTGGTGATGGTAGTCAATAATATTATATACTGTGTCATATCGTATATTCATCGACTTACTTTGTTATATGCATGTTATTGTTTTATGTTGGCTTCACTCTTCTAAATACATATTTAATTTGCTAATACAATACTAGCCAGGTCAAATCATAAGGTTCAATAGAACATAAGTTATTTACTGTGTGTTAATAATTCTATGTTAAGAATACTATTCAAATTTCAAAACTCATTTATAAATATTGAACATTATTGTAGCCGAAAAGAAACAAGAAATTTTGTGCTAAAACTTTAGAAAGTTACAAATTGTTATAAATTTTATAAATTAAAATTTTATAAACAATGTATATACAGAGTGGTGCTGACAATACGACAATAAATGAAAACACGAACAATGCTGGTTCATAGGAATAATCCTAAACCATAGAAAAAAAACTAGCATAAAAAAAAAGAAAATTTCAAACAAACTAAATCGCAAAAAATTGCAAACGGTATAGAACATCCTTTAAAATGAAAAATTATTTCCTGTGATTAAACTAATGGACATATTTACACTACGATTTTTAATTCGAGGCAGAAAAATGACAATTCCAATGTTGCAGGTTTTTTGTCCAAAATAAATAGTGATGTGGTAAATCGAGATTTTACAATTAAAAGTTAGTCGAGATTGCATTTTTTTAATTCAAATTCAAATTGCGTATATGTATATAAATAAAAATACAGGGTGGACCAAAGGTCCGTTTATATTTGAAATAATGATAAAAAAAAATAATTGCGGTAGGTAGACTAAAACTGTTTATTGGTTTCGATAGAATACAAAAGGGAATTTATATCTTAAAAATCATATCATCCATATGCAATCAATTTCAATCTCATCATCAATTCATTATTCTGGCATTACTGCAATCTAGAGCGGAAATTTTCGATAAAAGCTTTACATGTTTTTGTTGTGTTGTTTTGGATTTCTATGCGAATACGATCCTTTAATTCGTCAACTAGGTTGGCCTCGTAAATTTTAAGATATCCCCAAAGAAAAAACCCATTGGGGATAGATCCGAGCTACGAGGCGGCTAGTTAATGTCCCCTCTTTTCGATATCACTATCGGGTCAAAAAAATCTTAAGCTGCCCTTGACGATTCATTACATGTATCACTCAACTCTCGTTAATTTAAACTTATTATGGAATCGAATAAAAATAGTATGGACTATCATGAAATGCTTTTTTTTTATAAATATATACGGACAAATCACACAGATTAAGCTAGTCCCGGTAATTCGGAGTGTTTTGAAGAATGGCTTAAAGGCATTTTGCCAAATTTAAAACCAAATGCGGTGCTAGTATTAGATAAACCATCGTACCATACTAGAAAAGTCGAGCATATCCCCTCTTCAAACTGGCGGAAAGCTGATATTATTTAGTGGTTGTATAACAAAGAAATTAATTATCAAACTGCAATGATAAAGGCTCAATTAATGGAACTAGTAAAGTTACAAAAAACTTATTATGAACGCTATGCTGTGGAAGAAATGGCCGCGAATACTGTGTCACAATCCTGCGTCTGCCCCCCCCAATCACAGTAAGCTCAACCCAATAGAGTTAGTTTGGGCTCAAGCAAAGGGGTACGTCGCCAGGAACAACAAAACTTTTAAAGTAAAAGACGTAAAAAAATTATTTGAAGAAGGCCTGAAGGAAGTAACATCGGAAAATTGGAGAAAGTGCATCAATCATCCATAAAAGTTAGAGACGAAATGTGTCAACTCGACCACATCATGGATGAATGTGTGGATTCACTAATTATAAATGTAACTGATTCAGATTCGAGTCGTAATCAATAATAAAGTAAAGAATAAAAACGTATAAAATGATTAATATTGTTTTACTTAATTCCTCTACATCTCTTTAAGCAATCTTTCCCCAGCTCTTGTAATAATGTTGTAGTGAGTTTAATATGCTGGCAAGGTTTCTAAAATCATATTGTTAAATACGGTATGTATTACATATTAACAATAAAAAACGCTATGATACCTAATCAAATAATGCATGACTAAGTGTATAAGTCTATTGATTGCCGAACATCACTATTGTAGCGGGTCACCCTTGTTCGTATCAGTGACAGTTGCCCTTGTCATTTTTCTGACTCGAATTAAAAGTTTTTTTTTTTTTTTTTATATATATTATAAACTAGCGCTTGACCGCAATCCTGCCTGATGGTAAGCAGTGACGCAATCGTTGATGGTAAAGCGCACTAGTTTATTAAGAGCCTATTCACTCTAGCCTTGAAGACACTCAAATTGTAGTCCGACGGAAACACCGCCGCTGGCAAATTATTCCAGTCCCTCGATGTACGCGGTATAAAGGAGGAGGCGAAACGCTTCGTCCGGATCGTAGTGGTGTTAACAACGTAAGGGTGGAAACCAGCCGTACGACAGGTCGTCCGCTGGTGGAACGGAGATGGGGGAATTAAATCATGCAATTCCCTCGCACACTCCCCGAAATGCATCCTATAGAACACCGAAAGGCTGGCTACTCTACGCCTGTGCTCTAGGCTTTGGAGACCAACTCGAGTTAGATCAGGGTCACCAATCAGCCTCTTTGCACGTCTCTCCACTGAATCCAAAGTGGCCAGGTGACACTTGGCAGCACCAGCCCAAATGTGGCTGCAGTACTCCACACACGAACGGACCTGTGCTTTGTATAACATTAGAAGCTGCCCAGGTGTGAAGTACTGCCGGACCTTTGCGATAACGCCAAGTTTCCTGGCAGCCACCTTAGCCTTGGACTCAATGAACCGCCCAAAGTTAAGGTCCGAGGAAATCTCAACTCCAAAAAGCTGAAGGCGGTCGGAACACTCCAAGGACACATTCCGAAAAGTAGGAGCCAAGGTGAACGGGCTCCTTTTGGCGGTGAAAAGACACGCCTGTGTTTTGGCGGCATTGAATGCTACAAGATTGGCATTGCCCCATTCGGAGACTGCCTGCAGCGCAACACTCGTTCGCTCAACCATGGCGTCTCTTCCCCCAAAATCTCAGTATATATGATTTTTTATGGGTCGATACACGATGTTTAATTTATTGTCGTATTGTCAGCACCACTCAGAACTTATTGTCTATTATTATTAAATGTGTATTATAATCAGCCTATAATGTTTCCATTGCACATGCCTCCTCTCTATGAAAGGAAGTGGCCTGTATTAATTTACCCTGCGGATCCAGTGCTGGGTGATGCAGTATTTGACACATCCATCCATACTAATATTATAAATGCGAAAGTAACTCTGTCTGTCTGTCTGTCTATCTGCCTGTCTGTCTGTCTGTCTATCTGTTTGTCTGTCTGTCTGTCTGTCTATCTGTTACGCTTTCCCGCTTAAACCTCTCAAACGATTTTGATGAAATTTGGCACAGACAATCTTTAGACCCTGAGAAAGAACATAGGCTACCTTTTATCCCGGAAAAATTTTGATGTTCCGGAGGGAAATCTAAAAAGCGCGATATAACCGAATTACACGCGGGCGAAGCCGCGGGCGGAAAGCTAGTACATAATATATTAAAATGTTTACTTTTAGGAGTTCGGTTTACTCAGAATATTTTCGTTCATCCTTTTGACAATACTGGTGACGAAATAATTTATAAAAAGTAAAATGCCTGCCTGGGTTTAGACATACGACGTGTAAACTCTGCTTAGCGTGCTTAATGTACGAATATAATTATGCACTTAGAACTCATTGAGGCCATAAATACTGTAAAAAAATATGGTTTCTTTATTTCTCTGGTAGAATTGTTAAATGTTAGAATTAAATAAAAGTCGTGTTTATTCCCAGGATCTTGCAACAGCAAAGTTCGAACGCGATAGGGCGACAAACAAGCTGAATGAACTGCTCAAAGTGCGCAAGAACCAGGAGAGTCTCATACACAGGTTGCAGAAGAGACTGCTGCTCGTCACGCGCGAGAGAGACAGCTATAGGTAAGAGTGGCAATAGCGCACAACACAATCCCCATTATTCATAAATGCTGCTTAAACTAGTGACTAGCGATTGTTTAAACATACATTTTAGACGTTTGCACGTCACTAAAATTTAATCATTCATAAAGGATGATTAAAGTTAAGTGACATTAAAAGGTAAAAAATGTACGGTTAAAGGATCGCTAATCACTAGTTAACTTTAAGCAGCGTTTATGAATAAGCGGGATAATATTTAAACGCGCATGAGCCACGCACTGTAGGAGCGTCGAATGGCCTCCTTTGTCACAGATCGTCGTGAACAAAATGTGGCACGACTCAAAACACGACGACAGATCCGTCGTTACGGGTCAAGGTCTTACAGGAAGGGGTCAATTCTCCGTCCACTCCCCCTGACGATGGCCCCGCGAAATTCAAAGAATAATTCTTACCCGCCCTTTGTAGATGGCGAAACATAGATATATATGCATGATACATAGATTAATTCAATTCATAAATGCTGAAAAATATGCGCAAGCCGACTCACGTTCGGTTAGCTTTTGCATTTCTTTTTCCGAATTTACAAAAGTCTGATTATAATTTGTTTGTTTGCATCTAGGCAACAACTAGATAGCTACGAGAAGGAGCTGACGGTTACGCTGTGTGGTGAGGCGGGCGCGGGGAGCACGGCGTTACTGTCGGCGCGCGTGCAGCAGCTGGAGAAGTCCCTGCAGGGGTACCGCGACCTGGTGGCCACGCACGACCAGACCGCGCACACCAAACGTAACTATCGTAACATTACAGCAGCTGGAGAAGTCGCTGCAGGGGTACCGCGACCTGCTGGCCACGCACGACCAGACCGCGCACACCAAACGTAACTATCGTAACATTACAGCAGCTGGAGAAGTCGCTGCAGGGGTACCGCGACCTGCTGGCCACGCACGACCAGACCGCGCACACCAAACGTAACTATCGTAACATTACAGCAGCTGGAGAAGTCGCTGCAGGGGTACCGCGACCTGCTGGCCACGCACGACCAGACCGCGCACACCAAACGTAACTATCGTAACATTACAGCAGCTGGAGAAGTCGCTGCAGGGGTACCGCGACCTGCTGGCCACGCACGACCAGACCGCGCACACCAAACGTAACTATCGTAACATTACAGCAGCTGGAGAAGTCGCTGCAGGGGTACCGCGACCTGCTGGCCACGCACGACCAGACCGCGCACACCAAACGTAACTATCGTAACATTACAGCAGCTGGAGAAGTCGCTGCAGGGGTACCGCGACCTGCTGGCCACGCACGACCAGACCGCGCACACCAAACGTAACTATCGTAACATTACAGCAGCTGGAGAAGTCGCTGCAGGGGTACCGCGACCTGCTGGCCACGCACGACCAGACCGCGCACACCAAACGTAACTATCGTAACATTACAGCAGCTGGAGAAGTCGCTGCAGGGGTACCGCGACCTGCTGGCCACGCACGACCAGACCGCGCACACGAAACGTAACTATCGTAACATTACAGCAGCTGGAGAAGTCGCTGCAGGGGTACCGCGACCTGCTGGCCACGCACGACTAGACCGCGCACACCAAACGTAACTATCGTAACATTACAGCAGCTGGAGAAGTCGCTGCAGGGGTACCGCGACCTGCTGGCCACGCACGACCAGACCGCGCACACCAAACGTAACTATCGTAACATTACAGCAGCTGGAGAAGTCGCTGCAGGGGTACCGCGACCTGCTGGCCACGCAGGACCAGACCGCGCACACCAAACGTAACTATCGTAACATTACACCAGATGGAGAAGTCGCTGCAGGGGTACCGCGACCTGCTGACCACGCACGACCAGACCGCGCACACCAAACGTAACTATCGTAACATTACAGCAGCTGGAGAAGTCGCTGCAGGGGTACCGCGACCTGCTGGCCACGCACGTCCACACCGCGCACACCAAACGTAACTATCGTTACATAACAGCAGCTGGAGAAAGCGCTTTAGGGGTACCGCGACCTGCCGGCCACGCACGACCAGACCGCGGACACCAAACGTAACTATCGTAACATTACAGCACCTGGGGAAAGCGCTGCAGGGGTACCGCGACCTGCTAGCCACTCTTAAAGTTCGTACCTAGCTCAGTTTATGCTAAAACTTTAAATATTTTTATAACGTCTTCAATAGTACTGGTCATTCGAAAATGACCATGATGATGTGATGATGATGATGATGAATCGAAATACAGTTGATATTTGTCTTACTTGAAATAAATAGCGCGAGAGTAAGCCGCTGCTAAGGGGAGCAGTGCTCTGCTCACCTTTACAGGATTAAACACATACTCAGCCCCCTAATCGGCGAACACATTTTTCTCAAATGGTTGCGGCTAGTTGGGATCAGTTGGGATCGTTCGGACCGCCCATTGGTGCGTTCGGTCCAAACGATCCCAACTAGTCGCAATCATTTGACAAAAATGTGTTCGCCGATTAGGGGGCTGGTCAGTGTTTCTGAACCGAGTACTGTAAGAGGCAACTCTGAGACAAAGTCAGAGGTCAAACTCTTTCAAAGTCAAATGCTAATAAATTAATGAAAAGTCTTAGTATTAGTAAACCTTTAACGTTTCGAATGCTGTGACACCGGCCTCTGTTAAATATTATTGAATAATTTGTGGCCTATAATCCGCCACATGGGCCCGTTACTGGTTAATGTATGCAATAAGGAGGATTTTCTCTCTACCAAAACGTACTTCTCCATTCCAGTGGTGGAGAATCTACAAGCCGAGTCGAGCAAATGGCGCGAGGAGGCTGAAAATCTGAAACGTGACGTCGCCAAGTTTCGTGCGCAGCGAGACAAACTGCAACTCAATCTGGAACGCATCAGTGCGTACTCACAGACTAAGGTAACACACGCTGCCATACTAAAACATGTATTTGAATATTTACTTCTTTAAATCACCAACTCGTTCATTTACTGCCACGTTTACCTAGAGCTTGTTCTCAGTAATTCTCAGGTTTGAAAATACCGTCATTCGACCAGTCTCGGTTCCAAGATTATAATCTGGATGGTATTAACTACTACATCTAGAAATAGAAAATTACAGGCTATATGTTTTATAGTTTTTAAAAAAATCTGCTCTCATTTTAGGCAATATATTTTCGAGTTTTTAAAAAAGTCTGTTTTGGATGTGATGTTTGGAGAAATTACGTATGTAATTTAGATATTTTTGTAGCGAATACTTTAGAATCGTAATTTAAAAGTCGAAAAAACGACAGATGAAGATTGATGATGTGTTCAATGCTGCCCATTGAACACAATACTATGTAATTAATTATACAACCTGGAAGGGTAAAAACCGTTGGCTCTAAAACTGTAGGTAGTTTGCTTAATTATAAAAATATTTATCTGAATTTAAAAATAAATAAACGATTTTTCTTTAAAAAAATTTAAAAAGTTTCTGTCCGAGACCGGCCATAAACTCATAGATACAATGCAAAGGGCGCTGACCTCTTGCACTGGCCGTCCGTTGTAACTACCTACGTAAGTTTTAAAAACATAATACACATAACCTGTGATTTAACTTTACCTTCAAACTATTCCTGGCTTAGGTATTTAAAAGTTAAATCACATTTTTATCTACAGTTTCATTAAAAATTACTTGTTAAATTTACATCGATTGAATAATGTACACTTATATTAACCTCAAAAGACGATGAAAAACGATGGTGGTAATTGTTTTGCCGTATGTGATTTACGCGGCTCCCGTAATGTTCATTATGAACATAGTAAATACGTAAATTCCTCGGGCCTTGTTCAGGTTATCGCCAGCCACGGCGTAAAGCCGAACCATTTCGGTCCACTGTACGTTTGTGTACGACATGATTACCACGCACTACTAACTTAACCTCCTTTATTAAACGTAAGTTGTGCCAGAAAGCATTTAATAGTGTTAAGGATTTTATTGAGGACAAAAAGGCTTGGGCTTGAGCTGCGTCCGATTTCTGTACATTGATTGTTTTTTGATTTTACTCTTTTTTTTTTTTTTTTACTTATTATAAACCAGCGATTGACCGCAATCCTGCCTGATGGTAAGCAGTGACGCAATCGTTGATGGTAAAGCGCACTAGTTTATTAAGAGCCTATTCACTCTAGCCTTGAAGACACTCAAATTGTAGTCCGACGGAAACACCGCCGCTGGCAAATTGTTCCAGTCCCTCGATGTACGCGGTATAAAGGAGGAGGCGAAACGCTTCGTCCGGATCGTAGTGGTGTTAACAACGTAAGGGTGGAAACCAGCCGTACGACGGGTCGTCCGCTGGTGGAACGGAGATGGGGGAATTAAATCATGCAATTCCCTCGCACACTCCCCGAAATGCATCCTATAGAACACCGAAAGGCTGGCTACTCTACGCCTGTGCTCTAGGCTTTGGAGACCAACTCGAGTTAGATCAGGGTCACCAATCAGCCTCTTTGCACGTCTCTCCACTGAATCCAAAGTGGCCAGGTGACACTTGGCAGCACCAGCTCAAATGTGGCTGCAGTACTCCACACACGAACGGACCTGTGCTTTGTATAACATTAGAAGCTGCCCAGGTGTGAAGTACTGCCGGACCTTTGCGATAACGCCAAGTTTCCTGGCAGCCACCTTGGCCTTGGACTCAATGAACCGCCCAAAGTTAAGGTTCGAGGAAATCTCAACTCCCAAAAGCTGAAGGCGGTCGGAACACTCCAAGGACACATTCCGAAAAGTAGGGGCCAAGGTGAACGGGCTCCTTTTGGCGGTGAAAAGACACGCCTGTGTTTTGGCGGCATTGAATGCTACAAGATTGGCATTGCCCCATTCGGAGACTGCCTGTAGTGCAACACTCGTTCGCTTAACCATGGCCTCTCTTTCGGACCGGATTGATTCCCTACTAGCCCGGGCATCCGGCAGGTATCTCTCTACAACTGTGCTGTCATCTGCATACCCATAGATACCGGGCATCAGCAGATCGTTAATATGCAGCAGGAACAGAGTTGCAGAGAGAACAGACCCCTGAGGAACACCGGCATTAGTTGACATGGGCTCAGAAGAGCATCCGTCGACAACAACTCGGAGGGACCGTTCAGTCAGGAAGTCTTTTACCCAGCCAGTCAAGGTAGGGGAAATTCCGTACGCTGGAAGCTTACTCAAAAGGCCAGCGTGCCATACCCGGTCGAAGGCCTTCGAGACATCAAGGGAGACAGCAATCGCTTCCCCATTCTTCTCTAGGGCCTCGCCCCACAAGTGAGTGGCATACATTAGTAGGTACCCAGTTGACCGATTGCGGCGAAACCCGTACTGTCGGTCACTGAGGAGATCGTTACCTTCCAGGTATGCCAAGAGGCGCGAGTTCAATACACGCTCCATAATTTTGCAAAGTATGGAGGTGATCGAAATCGGCCGATAGTTGGCAGGATCGGCACGACTACCCTTCTTGGGCACGGGCTGCACGTTAGCAAGCTTCCAGGACTTGTTCACTATACCAGTCCTAAATGAGAGGCGATACAAGCGCGTCAATACAGGAGACAACTCGGGCGCACATGCTTTAAGAACAATCACTGGTATACCATCCGGACCACTAGCCTTGTTCACGCCCAGACGACACAGTACTCTCAGAACCTCCTTGTATAATCCTCTTGTAGTTTTAATTTGTAATTGTTTATGTTTTTTTTACTCAAAGCCAGTATTACACACTATGTAGCCAAGCATATTGTACGTTACGGAATTGCATCGCTGACAGAGGTGTTCGGCACTTGTACACAGGAGCTAAACTTAGTATTCGGGAACACTGTGTGGAGCTGCTGAACCTTGGACAAAACTATCTTAGCATTGTGTAGATTCAATTTCTTAGTATTGTATAATTGCATGGCACACGTGTGAGCACAATGTACGTATGTGCTGAAAGACATCTATTTGTTGGGTTAGTCTTTTTGATTGACTTGATTGTGCTCTGGCTGTTGAGAGTATGTCATGCTCACTCAAATGTCTCACTGGTGGTGGCGTGTGTGTTGGGTCATTAGGTTCCCTTCAATATGATTGAGCTGAATGATGCTGATCCATACGTCATGTTCGTGAACGGACGCCGTCAGAGGGGACTGGTCATCTCTTAGCTGCCACGGCGTATTTTAGTTTCTGAATTGATTTTTGTGTTTTCCATAATGGACGCTCTCAGCGTACAATATATTTCTGCATCGTTCTCACACGGTTGATTTCAACATGAATGATGTAATCAAATATTTGTAACAATAGCTTGAAAATTTAAAGGAGTGTCCATGGAGTTTCTTGCCCGTTCTTCTCCATAGGTACCTACTCTTTGGAATGGGCGACTAGCTTCATCTTATTGACTGACCGACCTTCTGACAATTCAAAAGTGCCTGTAACTGGTTTATTTGAAATAAATGCTTTGATTTTGATTTTAACTACTACGCGGGCGGCGGTCGCGAGTCGTGAGCGCTGCGGCTGCTCTGCGATCTAGATGCGTACACGTGCGATCGATAGCCGACGCGGCGCGAGACTGAAGGGGCCGGGCGGGGATGTGCGTGTGGGAGCGGCACGCAGCGCGCTGCTTCGGCATAAGCAGCGCGCTGCGTCTACGGCGCTAGCGGCCTACATTGGCGGGCGAAGATTGGTAACGCGTTGGCGCGCAAAATATCCGTTGTCGGGCATACACGATGTTCTTATCTACATTGGCGGCCGAAGATTCAGAAAGCGGCCTACGGCAAATATTCGTTATTTAATTGTGCGGCCGAGACGATGAGGAAGTAGTGGCTTTGCATTATTATGTCAGTAAATTATTATTTATTACATGACATATGTGTACAAAACAAAAACAACGCTAATGTAGCGCCGGCATTACGCCGCCTCACCGCCTGTTTAATAATACGCTAGGGTGAATTAATTTTGTGGAAAAATGGAGATTTTCCTAAAAAAAAAGTTATTTTTTTTCATTGACGTTACGTTCTGCAAGTGAAACCAAACCACTGGTTTCAAGGGAAACGGTATTTACCCTAACAGCCTGTATAATACTATTGAAAATTTAGTGAATTACTAGGGCTATTCGTCAGTACATATACGAAAGATACGATAAATAGGGAAGAAAATGGTATTTAATCCTACATAAGTGTACAGTCTCTTGTATCATTTATCAATAATGTAAGCTCTGAGTTTGAATAAATCTATAGTACTAATATTATAAATCCAGCGACATTGATTGCGACGTCAGGGCACGTATTTCCGCAGCTTGGGCGAAATGGCGTGAGGTGACAGGTGTCATTTGTGACCCCAAAATGCCGGTTAAGCTTAAGGTGCAGGTCTATAAAACCATCATTAGGCCTGTTCTCCTGTATGGCAGTGAGGCGTGGCCTGTGCTTGAGCGACACAAGCAGGAGAGCTTGTCATGGAGATGAATATGCTGCGGTGGATGTGTGGAGTTACGCGGAAAGACCGCATCAGGAACTCCCGCATCCGGGGCAGCCTTCGTGTCCGTGACATTGCAGACACACTGCAGGAGGGTCGCCTACGCTGGTACGGCCACGTCTTACGCAAACGTTACGTGGGTAACAAATGTCTTGCCATGGCGCCTCCGCCGGGTCGAAACAAGCGGAGTAGACCAAAGAAGTGCTGGCTTGGCGTTGTAAGAGATGACATGCGTGCCAATAAGCTCTCACCACAGGATGCTACAGATCGTGCGAAATGGAGGAGAATGTGCAGGAACGCGACCCTGGGCTCCAACGCGAAAGCCGCGGATGCAACCGGGATAAACGCTCAGATGATGATGATGACTAATATTATAAATGCGAAAGTTTGTGAGAATGGATGTGTACCTATGTATGGATTAGGATGAATTTTGGCACACAGAGAGTTTATAACCACAAATAACACATAAGCCTTTTTATTCCGATATTATTCACACGGTATCGAAACTTATGAGGAGAAAACCGCGGGGCGTAGCTATGATTTTCTATCACGTGTGAATTGCACACATACTTTTCCTACCACGTGTGAATTGCACACATGTTTTTGCTATCATGTGTGAATTGCACACATACTTTTCCTACCACGTGTGAATTGCACACATGTTTTTTCTATCACGTGTGAATTGCACACATGAGTTTTCTTCCACATATGATTGCACACATGCGTTTTCTATCACGTGTGAATTGCACACATGCGTTTTCTATCACCTGTGAATTGCACACATGCTTTTTCCACCACATATGATTGCACACATGCGTTTTCTATCACGTGTGAATTGCACACATGCGTTTTCTATCACGTGTGAATTGCACACATGCGTTTTCTACCACATGTGATTGCACACATGCGTTTTCTATCACGCGTGAATTGCACACATGTGTTTTCTACTACATATGATTGCATACATGCGTTTTCTACTACGTGTGATTTGCACACACGCGTTTTCTACCACGTGGGAATAAAACACGTGCAGTTTCTACCATATGGGAATAGCCTATTTGACAGATTTATAATTTCTGTCTTGAATTACTTGGTTGCGGTTAAGAAGTTCACCGAAAGCTTTTTTTTTTTAATTTTATAATACATATTTCGTAAGAAACATACAAATAAAAATTCAAATAAGCCGCCGAAACGCTTTATTCAGCAATATGGCGTCGCGCCTTGTAAGTGACGTCACAAGAATATAAACGATTTTCGGTTTCGTAATGGTGTTTGTATTGAACTGTTATTTGTTGTTGTTTATCTAATAAAATAGTTTACAAGTGGTGTGCTGTACCGGGTTGTACAAATACATCGATAAAACACCTGAGAACACATAGAACAACAACAAGTGCTGATGCGCGTATGACTTCATCGTGACATTAGCCAATCCGGATCGTTTCACAATATGTGGCGCGAGATACAGAAAGTCAAACATATTTTATGTTTATGGATATATTAATTGTTATTCTTTTTTTAAAACTCATGTAAATGACATAAATAACCCTCATTTTACGCAATTAAAGCAAATAATCACAAAAAAAATCATACTGTCAAATAGCCTATTGCACACATGTGTTTTATATTACGTGGAAAATGCACACATGCGTTTTCTACCACGTGTGAATATCACGCATTCTTTTTTACCACGTGTAAATTGCACACAGGCGTTTTTTAATTGTAAGTCACCTGGCATACGTTTTGTCATCGCTCATGATTGCCACTTACTCAACAGACTTTTTATACCGTGTCCGTTAGGTTATCAGTTTTTGACAGCTATCTCAGAACGTAATTAAATTTATCTGTTCACACCTTCAGGTACTGCATCTGGCCGACAACCCAGCTGCTGAAGCCCAGAAAAACATCCAGGCGGAACTAGAAGCTGCCCAAGAAGAGGTATGTAAACCGTTATTGATATCTTTCATCAATCTTTCACGAAATCCATGAAAGACTGCATATATATTCGTGTTCTTCGAGTGAACTCGTAAGAGTTTTATTAAATATAGTTAGTTATAAATAAGAATTAGTGTATATTTAAGTATTAATGGATAACAGCAATTGTAAATAGTGAAAACTGTTGCTGTTGTGTTGTACGGGGGCCACTCTCATAAGTTCGTCAACGAAGTTACGGACCGATCCGTGACTTCTTTTTCTTCTTGTCATGGGTAGAAATAACTGTGAAATGTGTTGACATTCATTCTTTGTTTGGGCTCCGAACGAATGTCATGTCCGTAGGTGTACGAGTCGTACGGACGACAGCAGGTCAATTTACCCGAAACTGTAAAAAATCCCAATCAGCCTTAAGCTTTAAAAATAAAGTTGAAAATGTAATAATGAAATCTGACAGATTGTAGTAGCTTGATGTGCTGATCAGCACTTTTCCGTCGCCTTGCACAAATTATAGTGTAAGACGACAGTACACGATCAGCGTTCATAGACGGTACTCATTTACACATCATTAGTTACGAGTTAGTTAAATACAATATGTAAAGAAAACCCTGTCCGACCCATAAGGATAATAAAGGTTAGGTAAACACATGACCAAATATAATATAAAATTTTACATAATCATCATAGTAACAATACTAATGAATTTTAAAATAATCATTTTTTCCCTCGAATTAATTCCAACTTCCCCGAGATTTGGTAATTTTTAAAAAAGTGACAACACCATTTTGACGGTGCCTTATGCGATTCGACCACGCGTCTCGTGCCCTGTCCCCCGTCGCCCGCGGAAGGGTGTCGTATCGTACATGTATTAAGTTACCTCTTTTTGCAAAATAATATTTTTTTTTTTTTTAAACTTTAGACCGGCCCGGCTTTGTCGGCATTAGTAGAATCAGTTATCGATACCTAACAATACCTTCACGGGTCGGACAGGGTTTTCTTAACATATTGTATATTCAATAAAGCATCATCTTTGGCTATCTGTCATTCAAGTTAACAACCAAGTTGTGTTCGACCCGTTCAGCAACGCATATAGTAGGTGATACAGAAGATGATACGCCCGTAACTACGGTTTATGTTCTTAGAGACTAGATCTCCTGTAGCGTGCTTTGCGTAGTATTCACACAAATGCGACAATTACAGAATGATTATATATTTTTTGTTTGTGATACATGAATGTAGTTTTGTGTGAATACGTTTTAGTGTATTATATTGTTTTCAGTTAAAAAGGCTTAAGGCAACGCTGAGAGAAGGAGGCGATTCTCGTGCCTGTCCTGAAGAGACCCAACAATTACGGCAGCAGTTGGAAAATAGTCGTATTAAACTTAAAAGGTACGAACTCATCATTATAATTGATTTGGAGACCCATCCGTCCACCCTCCCCCACATCTCCTTCACTCTTTCTTCCTGCCCCTCCTCTCCTCTCCTTCCTACCCTTCCTCTCCCCTCCTTCCTACCCTTCCTCTCCCCTCCTTCCTACCCTTGCTCTCCCCTCCTCCCTACCCCTCCTCTCCTCTCCTTCCTACCCTTCCTCTCCCCTCCTTCCTACCCTTCCTCTCCCCTCCTTCATACCCTTCCTCTCCCCTCCTTCCTGCCCTTCCTCTCCCTCCTTCCTGCCCTTCCTCCCCTCCTTCCTGCCCTTCCTCTCCTCCTCCTTCACCTCCTTCCTACCCCCTGCCCTCCTTCCTACCCATCCTCTCCCCTCCTTCCTACCCCCCTGCCTCCTCCTCTCCTTCCTACCCTTCCTCTCCCCTCCTTACTACCTCTCCTCTCCCCTCCTTCCTACACTTCCTCTCCCCTCCTTACTACCTCTCCTCTCCCCTTCTTCCTACCCTTCCTCTCCCTTCCTTCCTACCCTTCCTCTCCCCTCCTTACTACCTTTCCTCTCCCCTTCTTCCTACCCTTCCTCTCCCCTTCTGCCCATCCTCTCCCCTCCTTCCTGCCCTCCTCCTGCCTCCCTCCTCCTTCCTGCCCCCTCCTTACCCTTCCTCCTTCCTACCCTTCCTCTCCCCTCCTTCCTACCCTTCCTCTCCCCTCCTTCCTACCCATCCTCTCCCCTCCTTCCTACCCTTCCTCTCCTCTCCTTCCTACCCTTCCTCTCCTCTCCTTACTACCTCTCCTCTCCCCTCCTTCCTACACTTCCTCTCCCCTCCTTACTACCTCTCCTTTCCCCTTCTTCCTACCTCTCCTCTCCCCTTCTTCCTACCCTTCCTCTCCCTTCCTTCCTACCCTTCCTCTCCCCTCCTTACTACCTCTCCTCTCCCCTCCTTCCCGTCTCCCACTCCCTCCTCCTTTAATGTGGCACAGACAGAATTATATATTATATTGACGTGTAAAAGTATTTTGTTTACAGAAATAAAAACTTTTTTACAAAAAAACAACCGACTTCCAAAAACCACTACAAAGTGAAAAATAACCAATTTCGGAAGTCGGTGTCTTTGGTTTTGTATGTTCGTTTTTTGACACCGACTTCCGAAATTAGTTATTTTTCACTTTGTAGTGGTTTTTGGAAGTCGGTTGTTTTTTTGTAAAAAAGTTTTTATTTTACACTTTTTAGTTGTTAAAAGTACTATGTATTCAGTTGCATCCGTTCAGACTGGAAGCTCACGCAAATATAGTTGGGAAACGACCTAATTTTGTTTACTTTAATTTTTACCCGTAAGTATTCCCTCAACTGCCTATGGTCTTCATCATCAAATTTACTGCAGACCATTATTTTAACCCAATGGGTGCAAAGGTCTCATCAATATAAAAGAATGAAGTCCAACCACAAAGTAGCTACTGTAAACCGTTGAGGAGTTCCCGGAACTGGCCTTTGTCTTCATCATCAGAGCTTTTATGACAGTCACAACCCATCTAGGTGTAAAGTTCTTATCAATACAAATTAATGGAGCCCAAACACAAGGTAGCTGCTGTGAATTGTTGAGGAGTTCCTTCGACTGTCTCCCGGCTCCATCATCAGATCTACTCCAGACCTTTATTAAATTGTAGTGCTTTATAATGCTTAATGAAAATGCTAAGAAATGCACTAGTCGCCCCTGCAACTTTTGAAAGTTCCCCTTGTTTTCTCTGGTCTTCCACCATCAAACCCTGATATCCTTATCATGGGACCACCTTGGGAACGTCTTCTTTCCAACAGAAAAAGAATTATCAAAATCGGTTCATAAACGACGAAGTTATGCGCGAACAAACATAAAAAAAAAAAGCATATATACGGTCGAATTGAGTAACCTCCTCCTTTTTGAAGTCGGTTAAAAAATAGGATATACTAGCTGCACCGCGCGGTTTCACCTGCTTAAGTGTCGATCCCGTGGAAATTGTCGGATATAAACTATCCTTTATGTTAGTCCTATTTATAAACTATCTATGTCTTTTGAACTTCATCTAAATCCTTTAATTCAGTAGTTCTTGTGTGAAAGAGTAGCAAACATAAACACTTTCACGTTTATAATATGTGTTAGTAGGGTTGTTAAACAGGTGAGATTATAATACCAGGGCATGTAGCCAATGTAACATCGCTTCGTAGCGAAGCGAAATCGAATACCAAACCAACCAATAACGAAAACGATTGATCACGCGACGCGATAAATCACGTGGTCAATCGTTCCCGCCATTGGTTGGTTTGGTATTCGATTTCGCTTCTCTATGAAGCGATGTTACATTGGCTACAGGCCCTGATGACCTGGCTTCTTCACAGGTTTCTTCAAAAATGTAGTTTCCTCCTCCTCCGTCCTAAACCACCAACCAGTCAACCAGTCTCTTTCAATGGTAGTTTATAAGCAAAAATATTGTTAAATATTAAGGACACCAATGTTTTGAAGACAGAAATAAATAATAATAATAAACAAAATAACAATTAAATGTTAATCGTTACAGGATGAAAGAAGAGTTCACATCTTCCGCTCAGGAGTACAGAGATGTGTGTTACATGCTGTTAGGTTATAAAATTGATAGAACTGGACATAAGAATTACAGGTGAGCCTTTCTATAATTTCTCTTTTGTGAATTTAATGACGTAGTACTGCGATACATTAAACAAGGTGGACCGATGGTCGTTGGAAGGCCATTGAAATTTGCTGCATGTGAAAAGTACAGGACCGGTTTGAGTAGCGGTGCCTGGGGAGGCCTATTTCCAGTAATGGGTCTTTAGGTTGAATGTTTTGAATGAAAATCAAAAGTTATTTATTTAAATTAGGCTGAGAACCAGCACTTTTTGAACATCAATATTACATAAGACAGTCCCCCAAAACGCCCACCCATCGACACTTCCTAGTGCTTTCGCTGGGAAGAAGAAGTGGCGGAACAAACTCCCCAGCAGCACAGCTGTCTGTTCATGGCTTTTTCTATTGCAGTCTACTGCTGTTCTTTCCGCCTTCCATGTCTTCTAGTACCGAATTTTATTAATTATTTAATATTATATTATAGAGAGTGGTGCTGACAATACGACAATAAATGAAAATACGAACAATGCTGGTTCATAGGAATAATCCTAAACCATAGAAAAAAAACCTAGCATAAAAAAAAAAAACATTTTAAACAAACTAAATCGCATAAAATTGCAAACGGCATAGAACATCCTTTAACAATATTGGTTCAGTGACCTCCGATCGGCGACAGCGCGATCCTGTATCTACTTGCTTTATTCGCTCCATTATTTTTAAAGTTTGGTACCGCAGGATGCGGCAGTCGTAAACCTGTAAGCGCTTCCTTATCAACATGTACATCATGTAGAAAATGTGAAAATTAAAAATAATTTCCTGTGATATTTATATAATTTTTTATGGGTAGACTGAGACTGTTGAGGTACACGATGTTTAATTTATTGTCGTATTGTCAGCACCACTCTGTATGATGAGTAATATTAAGATTTATAAACCTGTTTATTAAGTTTGTGAGTAACTGTATATTTTGGTGGCACTGGAGTTATATCGATTTTGAAATATTTCGATATAGTCCTTTCAAATCATTAGCGCCAATAGTCGAAATACATGTAAGACATTTGTAGCACTGAAAGTGTCGTTTGAAATAAAATTCTGATTAATATGTCAATAATAATAATTAATATATCAATAATAACTATTAATTAGGGTTGTAACGGAGATTTGTTAGCGGAGGCGGATGCGGAGGCGACGAGTCTCACCTCCGCGGAAGCAGAGGTTAACGGAGACGGAGGCGGAGGTGAAAGTACATATAGAAAAAAAATGGTTAATTAAAACAAAATTTTTATTTTAAATACGTACATTAATAGTAGTATACTTGGTATAAAAAATATTACCTTCTTGTAATGAAAATTACGAAGAAACAAATTGTGTTTGCCGCATTCCCGCCTCGCACTAGTTGATTCTTGACCATTTCGCGCTCAAACGCGGCCGGACGGTTGTCGAGCGTCGCAGCTTGCGCGTTATTTATTTTATAAATACGTAAATAAACCTCCGTTATAACTCCGCAAAAAATGTACGGAGGCGGAGGCGGAAGCGAAGATACGATTTCTTGCGGAACTTCCGCAGTAACGGAAGCGGAGGCGAAGCTCCGTTACAACCCTACTATTAATATCTCAATAATAATTATCAATATATCAATAATAAGTACATATTAATATATCAATAATAATTTTCTACCTTAAATTTTTTTCGTAACAGAATATCAAACATGTACGCAGAATCATCGGAGGAATACCTCACATTTACACTCGATAACGACGGAATAGAGATGGTACACACCGACTATTCTGCTACTCTAGGCGAGTTAGTCGAGTTGCACCTACATCAGCATCGCTCTATTCCACTATTTCTAAGCGCTCTCACTATGGAGCTCTTCACTAGGACTACTATGCTGCAAGTTCAATAAGGAAAGGTAAGGCTAGGGTTGTCATACACTTGTGATTTTGTCGCACGACTGTTTTGTAGCACAACTATTTAGTCGCAGCATATAAAATTGTCTTCTGTCCTTTTTTTGCGATAACAACTTTTTAAGTTTGCTGTAAGGCTAATTTGTTTATCGGGATAGGAAATACGAAGGATGTGATTGTTATTGATTTTTAAACTACCTAATAATTTTTGACATTTTCATTTATAATCGCTTAGTTTGAATAGTGGCCTTGCCAAAATATTTATGATTAGTGGTATTTCACACCCCACCCCTCTGCCAAGCGTGGGGATTATGGCAAATCCCTCCAATGTAATGGAAAATCTTAGTGGAGGCCTTTGTCCAGCAGTGGACCTCTATAGGCTGAAGAAGAAGAAGACATTTCACAAAATTGACTTAATACTTACTTACTTGATTTGAATGTGTAAGCTTTTTTTTTTAGTTAGTACCTATCCGTTCCGGCGTTATGCGACCGACGACACGTGACAAATGTTCCGTCAGATGAGTGACAACCCTGAGAATATTGGGACTGATAAGAAAATGTTTTCGTTAATTAATTTTGTTGTTTTTATTTTCTGTTGCTAAATGGGCCAGTTCTAGACCAGCGATCATGCCTGATGCAAAGCGATGGATGAGGTCGGTAATGGAACGAGCGTGCCCACACTATTCTTATTAAGCGATTGTAATTTTTCAGACAATTTTTACTCTCTATAATCTCCCAATTATCGCTTTGCCGTCGAATGGACTGTTTTAGGTACTTTTCTCGATATCAATATAACTTGTTAGAACTCTATAATCATAATAAATGTAATCAAACAACAACAATGTTTCAGTATCGCATCCTTCGTAAAATATAATTAAGAATTAGGGTTGTAACGGAGGCTTGTTAGCGGAGGCGGAGGCGGATGCGGAGGCGACGAGTCTCACCTCCGCGGATGCGGAGGTTAACGGAGGCGGAGGCGGAGGTGAAAGTACATATAGAATAAATTGAAATTTATGGTTAATTAAAACAAAATTTTATTTTGAATACCTACATTAATAGTAGTATACTTGGTAAAAAAAATATTACCTTCTTGTAATGAAAATTAAGGAGAAACAAATTGTGTTTGCCGCATTCCCGCCTCGCACTAGTTGATTCTTGACCATTTCGCGCTCAAACGCGGCCGGACGGTTGTCGAGCGTCGCAGCTTTCGCATTATTTATTTTATAAATACGTAAATAAACCTCCGTTATAACTCCGCTAAAAACTGTGCGGAGGCGGAGGCGGAAGCGAAGATACGATTTCTTGCGGAACTTCCGCAGTAACGGAAGCGGAGGCGAAGATCCGTTACAACCCTAATTAAGAATATCGACTTCAGGTTTCTGGTAGGTAAGTTTTCCTTTAATAGTTGCCTAAATATTATCATAGGTCATAGTTAAAGTAAGGGAAATGCTCATGCTTTTTTTAGCACCTATGAATTTTTATTTTGTGACGTCATCAGTACTGCGCCACGCTTTGACAACTTTTTGCGTTCTTTCTTGATACCAAAATCGTGCGATTCAGCGACTTTTTCACTCCTATATTGCTGTTTGGCGACTTGGTGCTAAAATTAACATGTAGCCGAAAATTTGACACGTATTTTTAAGACACACATATTGTATTTATTGTATAATTCACTATCAGCCTTTATTTTATTTAAATACGTATAAATTACATTCTTTTAATATTTTTATAAACAAAAATATAAAAAATAAATACAGTAGCCCACCGGTATAGGGAACAGGGTCCAAGCTACGGGTCAGGGCTCCAGAAAGAGGAATCTCCTTACAGTGCGAGCTATTGTCAGAAGTACCGCTTACTGAATCAAGCCCTAGATCCAGCTCTTCAAGTGTTGGTCGAGCCTCTTGGCTACTAATCTACTGGCTTTTATGACTATCGGCACAACATTCGGGTAGCTTGACCTGCTGTCGTCCGTACATTTTGACGTTTAAACGTCAATTAACAATTAATTCTCGTTTAAAATAAGCCCCTATATTATTATCCTTGTAAATCTACGCGTATAGTGAACTAAATGTGTCAATGTAACAAAGATAATGGTCCCAATTCTCTTGCTCACAAACTAAAGTTCCGTGCATCTCTTACTTTCTATTTCATTAAGAATAGGACAGAAGATAAATTTTAGTTTAGTCCTGTCAAATTAGTCCGCGCTTGACGTAAATCGACGTATTTTTGGTCGCCATGTTTTTAATCGCGTCTAAACTGTGTTGTATCTTAATTTGACAGTACTAAACTGAATGTTATCTTCTATCTTTTTCTTAAGAAAAAGATGCACTGCACTTTAAATTAGTTTGCGTTAGTGAACAAGAGTATCGCCATCAATGTATTTAATTAAGCTATATCTGTAACAGCATACTTTCCTTTTAATGGAAAAAAAAAATTGTACCAGATTGACATTCCTTCCTTTAATATCATTTTGTGTATAGGTTGTAACATTGATATGTCTCTTTTGACAATAATAAAGGTGTCTTTTGTGTCAAATATTGGTTTTATTTTGACAAATCTATATTAATATACAATGTGTAACATAAAGGGTATATACATAACAAAGGCATGGAATATTTACATGATATCAAACGATATTCGAAGGGTTTTTTAATCCTATCTCTTTATGTTAGGAAGTTATGAGGAAAAACACCGCCTGTGATAGGCTACTATCATACTAGTCGCACAGAGATATTGAAGACATTTATCGGATTTTGGCAAGTAACGTGACGGGTAACGAGTAGTTATTAACGTATGTAGTGTGCTGCCACGTTTGTTATGATTTGATTTTAAGAAACACACTAAACCGAAAATTTTGTACCAATTTTTTGAGTATTTTATTTTGAGCTGAAACCCTTCCGATATCGTTGATATCATCTAAAGATGCCATGCCCTTGGTATGTATATACCCTTTTTGTTACACGTTGTATAAAGCTGATGAGTTTGTTTGTTTGAATGCGCTAATCTCAGGAAGTACTGGACCGATTTGAAAAATTCTAGGAAGGCTTTAGGCTATATAACATCACGCTGCGATCAATAGGAGCGGAGCATAACCAACTTCACGCGAACGAAGTCGCTGGCGGCCGCTAGTTGCTTTATAATTTCTCTGAGCACGTTGCTAAGTAATAACAAATAAAAACCGCTACGCTTGCCGCGGTCGGTCCATGGATGGGTTACCACGTCCACGGAGAGATTAAGGTGCTTTCCGAACCACTGAGGGGTCTCGGGCAGCCATATGCCAATTGTCATGCATCTTTTACAGTCTGCGGGCCATCAGAAGCCAAGAACTGATCTCATATACGCAGTTGCTCCACGTAAGTTACTATAATACAATATGTAAAGTAAAACCCCGTCCGACCCAAAAGGATAATAAATGTTAGGTATACACATAACCAAATAAAATATGAAATTTTACGTAATCTAATCATCATAGTAACAATACTAATGAATTTTGAAATAATCTATTTTTCTGCGAAGTAATTCCACCTTCACCAAAATTCGATATTTTTTAAAAAAGTGACAACACCGTTTTCGACCGTATTATTATGAGCGATGCGACCGAGTGCCCCGCCCCCCCTTCGCCCGCGCATGTATTAAGTCAAGTACCTCCTTTTGAAATAATATTTAGTTTTTTAGGGGGCCTTTTTTAAGTTTTGTCCGGCTTTGTAGGCATTAGTAGAATCAGTTATCGATACCTAACAATACCTTCACGGATCGGACAGGGTTTTTTTTTTATAAGTTATAAACTAGCGCTTGACCGCAATCCCGCCTGATGGTAAACAGTGATGCGATCATTGATGGTAAAGCGCGCTAGTTTATTAAGAGCCTATTCACTCTAGCCTTGAAGACACTCAAATTGTAATGTGACGGAAACACCGTCGCTGGCAAATAGTTCCAGGGTTTTCTTTACATATTGTATATCCCAAGTTTCTGTATTAGTTGGGATACAAGATTAGGGCTGTCACATTTTTATGTAAGATATTTTTAATATTTTGTTTTAGTGATCCTTAATTTAGTTTTTTTTTTACATAAGCAAATAGTTATTGGGTATACTTTTAATTTTGAATAATGTAATTCATTTGGGTTTATGTTTTTTTCTTATTCTATAGGGATTGAAAATAATACAGATACCAGTGTAAAATATTTATGACGAAACAAGGACAATATATTATACAAATCATCTAATGTTTGCAATGAATTCAACTACAACAATTTAGTATTATTATAGTCAGACACAGTTAACAACGAGATTAGCACTAGGAAATAATTGACAAGAGCCGAGCTACAGTGTTATGTATTGTTTTGTTCACAATATTAAAAATAAGTACACATATAAACAATAATAGGGTAGTTGACTAAAAAAACAAATTAGTCCATCAGTCGAGATTTCCAAAAAAAACTAGACAAGTATTTTTTGTTTTTTCATATAAACAAAAAATGAAGACGATACAGTGCGTTGAAAACTCGTGACGTCACTCCTTGCTACACTTTTTAGCGACTAGTGACGTCACCAGCTCCCACTCCTGATCTTTGATGCCTTTTGTATTTGTCAGTTTTTATTAATTTGATAAAAAATTCCAATATTTTTCTATAATCTGAATGACGGGACTAAATAGAATCATTTTTTTTACCCAGGAAACATCCCTATTATTTTTATCGTAACCGTTTGCAGAAACAATAACATAATGTAATTAATTATTAAGATTTTATGACTATGCAATGACTTCAACAACGATTGACCTGCGTTTGCCGTCTTCGAATTTTCTGAAAACAAATGTACTGAACGCATCGCCCACGAGCTTGCGATGCGTTGAATTACCAGACTACAATAATAAGTAGCAATAAGAATAGTCCAAATTCGATGGATTAAGGTATGGTATTAAGAGGGAACTCTTATGGTGCTTTCTCTATACAAACGTATTCCGCTGTTTTCTTCGTGGATAATGCTTTTAGAGCAATTACATTTTTTCTACAATTTTACACCGCGATTATACGTGCACCTATCATTTGATTTTTTCCAAAAAAAAAAAATTAATAAAAGAAATACGATACTTCAAAATCGCGAAAAATAACCCATTTTTAACGCGATGTTCAGATGATTATTAGACAAACGTGATAAGTTTTTGACAACAAAGAAAATAATAGAAGCTTAGGTATACTTTTCCTCTAAATTTTGGTATCAAAATATTTGAGATCTCTCTCGTGTTTTGAAAAAGAAAACAGCGGTATTCGAAACGTGTTTTGGTCAAGGTTTTTTTTAGGTAAAATCAGCCTGAGCTGCAACTGTCCTTTCCACACTTTACCGGGAGAGGTTGGAAGCAGCGCGATAGCAATAGTTTCTTCAGATACCTATTTTCCAAATTCCATGTACTAGAGTCCCCTCTTAAGTAAGCATTAAAGTTTATGCAGCTGTTTTGAAGTTATACCATTACATAATATACTGAATAGTAGAAAAACTCGTAACTATTTAAAGCTAAGAAGGACGCCGAGAAAATTATTCCTACTACTTTGACATCACATATTGCTTTCAATCATTTGAGAAATTCACGAAGATAAAACTCACATACAAATAGTCCTGGAAACATTTTTGGAAAGAATTTAAAAGTAACAATAAATTACTTTTTACCTACAGTCTATAAAAATCACTTAATTTTCAATGTATAATGTTTCGAAAATAACGATAGTCTAAAAATCTTACATACACATAATACTGAAAACGTATTCTTAACCATTTATATAATATTAAACTAAGGTAGATACGTCACTAGCGCACTGAAAATGAAGCGTACAAAAGGAGGTAAGTCCAGCAAGTCGCTTTGGTTTTCGTCGATTCTATTTAAGCGCAAACGATAAACACTAGCCATCTTTTTCTTCTCTATGCTTTATATTGCGCCCCATCTCACTCACACTGTGCCAACGTGTGAAATGTACCTACCCTGAAAAAAAAATTGCATGTGTGTGCTGCTGCTCCGATCGGCACATTTATTTTGGTTAATTTGTTAGAGCATATCATATCTGTTTAATATTATATCAATGTTTTTAACGCACACTCATATACGAATGGCGTATTGACGTTTCTTCTGCCATCACGAGCCATGTGTACAAACAAAACAAAACATATAACATAAATTTCATACAATTTTCAATAAAAATTATTGCACTAAACTTCATACTCGTAACTTAATAATAAATATTGCATTAAGCGTTAACCACATCTCGTGAAGTAAAATTATTTAAGTCTTAAGGTACTAAGAGTTAATTAAATTTTAAGAACAATATTTCAGTCCGATGAAAGTAACATTTCATCCTAATACGAGCTTCGTTCATTGCAGCGACGTTCAACAAGACGGAAATTAGAATTTATTAAAATAGAAAGTACCTAAGTTCCAAATATTGTGCTAACTACAGTCCCTATTTAACATTTTGACTAAATATTAAGTACGATTTGGTGCTCAAATTTAATATGTAAGTGTTAATTATTTAAAACTAGGTATATAGAATTATTTATCTACAAAGTTCGAAAGGGTGCATCAGCTCGACAGATTATCTAAGTCTAAAACTAGCAAAAAATTTTGAATTTCAATAAATCTGACAAGATGTTGATGTTGTTGTCTTAATCAATGGAGCGGTCAGTAATGCCTCAATGGCGATTTTAATAATTAGTAAACGATATAAAACTATGAGACTGTCCAGCACTGGACATTTTGAGCTGAAATGATTATGAGACATTAGTTCAATAGCGCCGTCTGTAGTTTTAAATGTGAGTTACTAGTGAATAAAAGTTAGAGCTTGGCACACGTGACCGCTTCCAAAACAACAGACACATTATCTGTTGCACAAAATTCACAACTTTCCTCATTCTGAGTATTTCAAAACGATGACCCTTAATTCACACTGAGATGATACTGCACAAAGACTTGAGTAGATGTATCGACGGGTGTTTGTCCAGCCAGAGCACGCTGGGCGCAAGGCTGGTGCATCATCAGCCGTCGTCTACGCCAGCCACACACTACGAAGCCAGTGGATCAGTCCACGATACTAGAGAGTCTATGACTATAGGACGCGCGTGGTGTCCGCGTCGCTCACACTTCTCTCAATCACTCTATTGTCCGTTATGTTTTTGTGGCCTGTAGACAGAAAAAATACGTTATATTAGGAAATAGACTACAAAGAAAATTGTAATGCTAAAATAACAGAATGTTGTAAAATTAAAAAAATACGCAAGAAAATTTGTCTGTCTGTTGGTTCCGGGATAATCTCCGAAACAGCTGAACCGATTTTGTTCAAATTCAGGCGCCAGAAGATCCTTTAAGGTTTACAATCCTGAGTCTAGATAAGGTTAAACTTCAGTACAATAAGTGTGTTACCACACCAATCGATCGATGCCATAGCTCGACATCGGTCGACGTTAATCGATTGGTGTGGTAGTTTTAATTGATCGACTGATACCGGTCGACTAACCAATAGCCCAGTCTAGTAGAAAGTATCAATCGACATCGACCAATCCATTATACCATCGATCGATGTCATGTATCGGCTATCTATCGATTGGTGTGGTAGAAACTATCGAGCGACGTCGACCAATCCGATGATGATCGACGATGTCTCGATTGATGTGGTAACACCCTAAGCCGGCCAGTATGATTGCCCTCGGATTGATGCAGGCTGCGGGTGAAAAGGGGCTAGCTACCTTTACAGGGTCCAGTATGTAACGGATCGACGACTCGGCCGGCGTGGCAGGCGGCGCGCTGCAGGCGGCACCACGACGGGTAGGTGCGCCGGTCGGAACCGCACAGCTGACGCCGAGCAGCCGCGCCGCACGCGCCGCACGACACGCAGCGCGCGCCTGACGCGCCGCCCGACACGCATCGCTGGCCGGAGCCGCAGGAGATTGACGCGCATGTTGCGTTCGCTGTAACAGGGGTTGCATTTAATGGCCATGTAAACTAGATCGCTTTACCTTCAACGTCTGCATCGTTGCTTACCATCAGCCGGGAACGCAGTATATTCTATTTTTATTTATGGCAAGTGAAGTTGATATCGACTATTCTGCCAATGTCAAAAGTGGATTGGAGAAGCAAGGGAACGCAGTCAAACATTAGTTTAGAACATTAAAAAAAAGACGCAAAAAAAAAAAATGTTTCACTTTTTGTTCAATTCCGTTTCAAGGGGGAACTGGTAGGCCTGTCACTTGAGGTTGACAGCAATTAGCTGGTTAATTAAAATATTACGGTAAAAATGTCTGCGTGGCATAATGGCGTTATTGGCATAAAATACCTACTGATATAGCATCAGTAGGTATTTTATGCCAATAAAATTCTGCCGTGGTGTTGACAAAGTCATTGAACAAACTATTATTTAAAAAAAATGTGCATTGCATCATTTGCAAACAATATATTTGATTTTAATAGGCCAAATAGGTACCTATATTCTGTGTGCAATATGCATTATTATTATTTAACCACCTATCTTAAACCAAACGTTGTGATTCTGACCTTACTTTTTGTTAATATCCTTTCTCATTTACTAATTTAGGTATGTGGTTTTTCACAATGAACGCATAGGTAAGTACCTAGTTCTAGTTACATCGAAAATTCTTTAATTTGAATGTGGTATTTTCACTTGTAAATAAAATACAAGAAAAAAAAACGAATTAAATTTTTGATGTTTAGAAACCAGCAGGGCAAGCTACCCAAAACTCAAATTTTCCCAATGAACTTTCAACCTTAACAGTTCAGCAATAAAATTGAATAAAGAAATTTTACGGATTGTAGTAGCTTGATGTGTGTACCAAAAGTATGAAGTGTGTGCAAAAAAAAAATGTTTTTAAATAAATGAGTAATTTTTAAAGCTGGAAGAGAAAGATATAACTACAACGAAAAGTTCAGGTTTCTTAGCAATATAATAACAAACCGCGCGCTGTTTGCTTTAGTCTACAGTTGATTATTTTATTGACCATTTGCAATAAAAAGTTCCTAATAAATTGAGATACATTTTCATGGTGGTAGGCCATAATATCGGTTGCCGGCATAAGTTACCACCCACCAGACAAAGTCTTGCCGCCAAGCGATTCGTCGTGTTCCGGCATGATGTCTGATGAAGCCGTACGGAGGACGGGTTGAGCAGTTGTGTTGCGATGTGTACCGGGTACGATGTGCCTAATGTTGTTGTCTCGGGAGTTTGGTCGTGGAGGGTCTCCAGATCATCCTCTGGCGCAGCATCGTTGGCCGTGTTGTTGGGTTAAACATTGCATCACCTCGCTCAACTGCCGTCTTCCTTCCTATTCACTCAGTTTTTTTTGAGTGAATAGGCTTAATAAGCTAGTGCGTTTTACCATCAACGATTGCATCACTGCTTACCATCAGGTGGGATTGCAGTCAAGCACTAGTTTATAAGTAATAAAAAAAAAAAATAAGAGTAATTTTAAAAGCTGGAAGAGAAAGACATATCTACAATGAAAAGTTCAGGTTTCTTAGCAATATAAAAACGAACCGCGCGCTGTTTGCTTTAGTCTACAATTGATTATTTTATTGACCATTTACAATAAAAAGTTCCTTAATAAATTGAGATAAATTTTCATGGTGGTAGGCCATAATATCGGTTGCCGGCAGAAGTTACCACCCACCAGATAAAGTCTTGCTGCCAAGCGATTCGTCGTGTTCTGGCATGATTTCTGGTGAAGCCATACGGAGGACGGGTCTGAGCAGTTATGTTGCGATGTGTGCCGGGTACGATGCACCAAATGTTGTTGTGTCAGGAGTTTAGTCATGGAGGGTCTCCAGATCAATCCGTCCGTCGCAGCATCGTTGGTTGTGTTGTTGGGTTTAACATTGCATCACCTCACTCAACTGCAGTCTTCCTTCCTATCCACTAAGTTTTTCAAGTCATCATCATCATCAACTTTTTATCGTCCCATTGCTGGGCACAGGTCTCCTCTCTACCTGTCTCCATAGAGAGAAGGATGTTTTTTAAGTGAATAGGCTTAATAAACTAGCGCGCGATCAACTAGCGAGCCAGCCTTTCGGTGTTCTATAGGATGCATTTCGGGGAGTGTGCGAGGGAATTGCATGATTTAATTCCCCCATCTCCGTTCCACCAGCGGACGACCCGTCGTACGGCTGGTTTCCACCCTTACGTTGTTAACACCACTACGATCCGGACGAAGCGCTTCGCTTCCTCCTTTATACCGCGTACATCGAGGGACTGGAACAATTTGCCCGCGGCGGTGTTTCCGTCGGACTACAATTTGAGTGTCTTCAAGGCTAGAGTGAATAGGCTCTTAATGAACTAGTGCGCTTTACCATCAACGATTGCGTCACTGCTTACCATCAGGTAGGATTGCGGTCAAGCGCTGGTTTATAATTTGTAAAAAAAAAAAAAAAATCTACGATTGCTTCACTGCTTACCATCAGGCGGGATTGTAGTCAGCACTAATTTGTAATTATTTAAAAAAAAACTTACCTATGCAAGGTCCTCTATACGCCAGCGGCAGGGCTCTGCCCCGTTCGCAAGCGGCTCGTCTCAGCGCGCAGGCACCGGCGTATGTTCGCCCATCGACGGCGCAGACTGGCGCACCCGCAACGCCGCACGCTCCGCATCGCACGCAATGCGCGCCCAGTTCTGCGTCCAGAACGCAACGCTTATCACCTCCGCAGCGCACGCCTTCACAACTACCCTCTGCAACACATGAAGAGAAAAATTTATTATTAAACTAGCTTTCCGCCCGCGGCTTCGCCCGCGTGGAGTTTGGTTATATCGCGTTTCCAAGAGAACTCTTCAAAAGTCCGGAATCAAAACTATCCTATGTTATGTTATTTCTCAAGGTCAACTCTATCTTTGTACCAAAGGAGATATTTCAGAAATGTATGGAGCCTGGGCCAGCACATTTTATACTTAATGCTAGGTATAGCTACGCTATAATTAATTGTTTTTAATGTTAATTTCCCATATTTTGGCACAGTTTTTCACAGTTTAGTTTTTACCTTTTGACCAAGGAGTGCAACACAACTACTAATAAATATCATAAATATGGTGGTCAGCAATAAGCGAAATTGACAGTGACATTTGATTGACGTGTCATGTATCCAAGGCTATCGTATCTATATTGTCTACCACATGACTGCGAAAGAAACAAAACATGAATTCCGAACATACAGCCCAATAAATAAACACAATCAGCTCAAATCAACACTCGACACGAACACAACGGGAAAATAGAACTGTCAAAGTCGCCAATCAAACGTCATAAAAAGTGTCATGGCTACCTTAATAAAGGGTTATCTCACTAAAAACGTTTCAAATAATTAATTATTTATATACTTGTATTTTTATTCAAATTAATTTAGTTGTATTTTTATGAAAATCTTCTATTTTTTTTGGTTTTTATCTATATAGCGTACATAGTGGTGGCCCAAAATGAAACATCTCCTTTCAATAAAATCAGTTCAGTGGTTTAGACGTGAATGCGTAACAGACAAACGGGCAGACAGACAGAGTTACTTTCGCATTTATAATATTATTAGGGATTATGAAATATTAACAACTATGATACCGAGTACGTACAGTCAGTAACAAAACTTGATTAACACGGTATGATTTCATAATGTACTTTTAGGCATTTTATAATAAGACACCTAGAGCTAAAGAAGCTTCTTTAATTAATTTCATTTCGGTTTTAAATCACATTTATCAGGAGCAGTTTTTATAATTTTGACAGTTCGTCCATTATTTACGTTTTGAAGCGAAAAAAAAGGGAATAATATTTTATTTCTGAAAACACTGAACCATAGGAAAAAAGACCCGTGTCGGGACGCAAACTTACCCTGTATGAAAATCTAACAGTTTTAATTAGACATTTAATGTTTAATTAAATGTGAAAGTAAACTAACTTAATCAATAATTATAAAACATCCTATATCTAAGTGCGTAGGCGCACTTTATGTTACACTTATCATTTCAATCGGAGCGCCATACTTAAACATGAATGTACGTATAAAAGTCCGCAGTCCCAACGACTATACTTAAAGGCCATAAATTGGTGAAAGATAACGTTAATTGTAACTAGGTAACTTTGTTAGGCGTGGCGGTTACACACAAATGTCTCGTGATAGAAATCAGTCAAACCGCGTGTCCGCGTGTAAATCCCGCGCTTTTCCCAGGATTGTATCGTGTATCGTATTACGGTTTATAGAGCGTTGGTCTAGACTTGAGCGATCGAGTGTCCGATATTAGAGTGCAGATTACATAGAATTTATCGGTCCGATCGGACGTAACCAGTACACGTCTACTTTATATTAAAGATAACCACGTAGGTACTCGTTGAAGCTTGATGTATACGGATAGCATCAAAGCCGTCGTTAAACTGGATTGGTAAAGCGATTTTTGAATGGAAACTTTGATAGAACGCAGAGTATGTAACTGTGAATAGAATAGTATGCTTACTATTTTTTTTATAAATTATAAACTAGCGCTTGACCGCAATCCCGCCTGATGGTAAACAGTGACGCAATCGATGATAGTAAAGCGCACTAGTTTATTAAGAGCCTATTCACTATAGCCTTGAAGACACTCAAATTGTAGTCCAACGGAAACACCGGCGCTGGCAAATTATTCCAGTCCCTCAATGTACGCGGTATGAAAGAGGAGGCGAAACGCTTCGTCCGAATCGTACTGGTGTGAACGACGTAAGGGTGGAAACTCGCCGTGAGACTGGGCGATAACGCCAAGCTTCCTGGCAGCCACCGTGGCCTTGGACCCAATGAACCGCCCAAATTTAAGGTTCGAGGAAATCTCAACTCCCAAAAGCTGAAGGCGATCGGTACACTCCAAGGATTCATTTCGAAAATTAGGAGCCAAGGTGAACGGGCTCCTTTTGGCAGTGAAAAGACACGCCTGTGTTTTGGCGGCATTGAATGCTACAAGATTGGCATTACCCCATTCGGAGACTGCTTGTAGTGCAACATTCCTACGCTCTACCATAGCCTCTCTTTCGGACCGGATTGATTCCCTACTAGCCCGAGCATCCGGCAGGTATCTCTCTATAACTGTGCTGTCATCTGCATACCCATAGACACCGGGCATCAGCAGATCGTTAATGTGCAGCAGGAACAGATTTGCAGAGAGAACAGACCCCTGAGGAACACCGGCAATAGTCGACATGGGCTCAGATGAGCAACCGTCTACAACAACTCGGAGGGACCGTTCATTGAGGAAGGTTTTTACCCAGCCAGTCAGGCCAGGGAAAATGCCGTACGCTGGAAGCTTACTCAGAAGGCTAGCATGCCATACCCGGCCGAAGGCCTTCGAGACATCAAGGGAGACAGCCATCGCTTCCCCATTCCTCTCGAGGGCCTCGCCCCACAAGGGAGTGGCATACACTAGTAGGTCCCCAGTTGACCGATTGCGGCGAAACCCGTACTGTCGGTCACTGAGGAGATCGTATATGTAAATTACAGAACATTCCTCATCAACCTTTTTATCGTCTCACTGCTGGGCACAGGCCTCGTCTCATACAACGAAGGATTGAACGTAATGACCACGCTTGCTCAATGCGGGTTGGCGATTTCAGACTTGAAAGAATTACAGAACATTAGTAAAGTAAAAATAAGAAGTATTATGCGTGTGTTCGTGTTTGTGCATGAGTGCGTTATGAAGAAATGCTAACCTATGAAGGTATTATGTTATGTTTTCATAAGACTTTGCCATCTGTCTCTATATTACACACCGCACTTAGTCCTACAAGTCGACCATTGTACGTGACCATGTCCTTAAGGCCGCTGCCTCGAATCTTGCGGGCAGCGGGGCGGCGGCGGCGGCGGCGAGTGAGCGACAGGATCTTATGCATAAAATCAAACGGACCGGTTCTCGAAAACAGCGGCGCGGCAGCGGGGCGGTGGCGGGTAGCGAGCAGTGTACTTCTCGCGCTCGAATCTTGCGGGCAGCGGGCGGGCAGCGAGCGGTGATCGAGCGTTAGGAATAAATTTGATTAAAAAAGATGTTGCCATTGTTCAGACATTTCTTTCGCGAATAAAAACAAATATCTCGTCGACACAATCGTGAACACAACACTAGGCGGCTATAGTGACGCGCGATCTACCCGCTAGTTTCGAGAACGGGTCTTCGACCGCTGCCCGCAAGATTCGAGGCAGCGGCCTAAGACAGGTGTAAAACAAAATAAAATTTAATGTAGATCTATCATCATTATCATTTCAGCCGAAAGACGTCCACTGCTGGACATAGGCCTCCCCAAAGGATCTCCACGACCATCGGTCCTGCGTTTCCTGCATCCAGGGGTTTCCCGCGACCTTTACTAGGTCGTGGGTCCGCTTAGTCGGGGGCTTACCCACGCTGCGTCTTCCGATGCGTGGTCGCTACTCACGAACTCGGCGGCCCTTTGGGCATCGGTGCAACGTGCAATGTGCGCGGCCCACTGCCACTTAAGTGTTATAATTCTTCGGGCTATGTCGGTTACTCTCGATCTTCTGCGGATCTCCTCATTTCTGATTTGATCGCGCTGTGAAACCCCAAACATTGCCCTCTCCATTGCCCTTTGAGTGGCCTTGAGCTTTCTTATAAGACCCATTGTTAGCGACCACCTATCAGTTCCATATGTCATCACTGGCAACACACGCTGGTCGAAGCCTTTTTCTTGAGACACTGCGACATTTCAGACGAGAAGATTCTACGTAGCTTCCCGAAAGCAGCCCAGCCGAGGTGGATTCGACGATTGACCTCTTTCTCGAAGTTAGACCTAGCTAACTGGATAGTTTGTCCCAGGTATACTTATCTGTCAATAACTTCGAGAATAGAGTCTTTATGGGAGCCGGTACAACATGGGCATTAGACACGACTTTCGTCTAAAGTCCAGATTGGATCAGTGTGGATCTATAGTTGTATGCTATTGCCAGTTTAGCATTAGTAGATATTAGACATAAAATGAATATTATTCTGTGAATCCTACTTCATAAAATGTATAAAATATTTTGCTAGTTAAATGATCAGTTTACATAATTATATCAGGTCCTATAAGTTGCGGTTGTAGGCCTAAGTATTCGCTCGTAAATGAAGTGGTGTAGCGGCGTTTAGAACCAAGTTTACATCCATATTACCGCGGAATATTATTCATAATATGGAATGAGGACGTCTGGGACGACTGCGGTTATGACAGCCCCGCGGCCAGACGAGGTTCAAACGCCAAGGTGACACGCGGATATGAATGTTCACGTAAGATACGTTAAAAAGATTATATAAGTTATATAATATGTAAAGAAAACCCTGTCCAATCCGTGGTATCGATAACTGATTCAACTATTGCCCACAAAGCTGGGCTAAACTTATAAAAAAAAATCCCCCTAAAAAGTAAATATTATTTCGCAAAAAGAGGTAACCTAATACATGTGCGGTAGCCAATCCATGCGCGGGCGTCGGGGGGCAGGGCACGCGGCACGTGGTCACATCGCTCATAATAATACAGTCAAAATGATGTTGCCACTTTTCTAAACCCTTTTTCCTATTGTATAACGTATGAGTCCTGCCTTCAGATGCGTCTGATGTAGTATGTAAGATATAGGTATGGCTGTTATCGGCAGTAGAAATGGTTTACATTTTGAGAGTCCATTAATATTCATTGCGTTTTCTAAATTGTTGAGCAGACAATCTGTTTATTACAATTAATACTGTGTTACGCATTTAGGACACAGCACCTTATAAATAGTAATGGGTTTCATTTTGAAGAATATATCTTCTAATCCATTACTCCATATGTTCAAAAACAGTGTCTGCTCAACAACGTAAATAACGCAATGAATATTGTAGAACTGTCAAAATGAAACCCATTGCTTGTGGTAGTGTTTTACGGGTCCTGTCTAGGATCAAATTCAACTGACCTTTCCAGGTACTGTAAACCTTTAAGTACCTGTCTACAATAAAACACGTCTGCTTCAGCAAAACACCTAACTTGCATGTTTTAAATAAGAAAAGATTCCTTGTAATAAATAAGCAAGTACATAAAATATGATTTCCAGGTTACAAGTTGCCTTTTGAATGTAGGCATTTTAATAAAGAAATTTATTCCTCTCGTAAACTTTCCAGATCCATACTAATATTATAAATGCGAAATTATGTCTGTCTGTCTGTCCGGCATTCACGCCAAAACTACTGAACTGATTGTAATGAAATTTGGTACACAGATAGTCTAGAGCCTGAGAAAGGACATAGGCTATAAAACATCCCGCTGTGGCCAATAGGAGCAGAGCAGGAACACATTTCTTTTTAATTTTTTTTTATATTGCTCCCATTATTTTAACAGGCGCTTATTTAATATCAGCTGAGCTCATTAGGCTAGAAGGTTACGCGGGTGAAACCGCGGGGCCAAGCTAGTAATTTTATAAATGCAATGTAGGAACCTAATCCGCGTTGAAGTGAAGCGTAAAATATGTATTATGAATAATAAAGTACCTAACAAGTAACAACTTTTTACACAATGTTTATTTATAAAGACTGGTTTAGAAATAACTGTGCCGTGTAATAGCTGGATGCTATCTGCATCCTACATAGGGTTGCCAGACCGCCGGGAAATCCGGGATTGTCCCGGAATCTTGCCTCTTGTCCCGGAATGACCTCTTGTCCCGGAATGAGCGGTAATTGTCCCGGATTTTAAAAAGCATATTAACAAAGATGATAGTAAGAATTTACGAGTGTCCGATTTGGAATTTTTTTTTTTTTTTTTAGCCGTTCTTCCTCCGACTCTTCCGGATTTGATTTCGAATGAGCTTTTGTTTTTTTTTTTAGCCGTTCTTTTTTCCGAGAGAGTCTCTGTTGACAACTGTCCCGGATTTTGTAACTTCCTATCTGGCAACCCTAATCCTACATCGTGTTCCGTCGGTCTCGTAAGGTGTAACTTGTAGAAGCAGCAGGATCCATCTGGCTATAGAGACATCACTTCTCTTCCTGCCAACTGTGGTAATAATGGCACAGGAATACTTGCCGTTTTGCGTAGTTGTGAAGCATGTTCCCTCAACCATTTCTTATTTTTTTTGTGTTTTTGTAATTTCTTGCGTCATGTTTACCGCAAACAGACGTTTTCTACTTTCTTTCCTTTTTTCTTACCTTCGAAAATTACTGCTCTTAGATACTTATTCGAAAATTACGTTTGAATTTGACGTCTTTTTACCACCTTACTTTTAAATTCATTTAAATTATTGGGTCTACTTAAGATAACGTTTAGATTTCTAGTCTTTTTACTTCCTCATTTTTAACTTCATTTAAATTTACAAGATAGAAGAAGAAATAGAAGGAAAAAGAGTACTGAAATTAAATTTAGTTTAGTTTGTGTACAAAGGGAATCGGCGCCAATATTTACATAATTTAAAAAGCTAAGCCTTAAAATAATAATAATATTTACAATCAAGGGTCAAAATTGCATTACCACTTTTGAACTTTATTGCAATAACAATAAGGGTCAAAAGTGGTACTCCACTTTTGACCTTTACGTACCTATGTGTATGTACGTGCAAGAAATATCTGAGCATCAGTGGAGTTATTTCTACTAATGTAATGGAAATATGAAGTTCATTTCAGATATTGTTGGGATTCGATAAAGAGGAGTTACTAAGCCTACGCTCGCCGCTGCGCCGTCTCTTTGTGCGTCGTATCACAAACAAAGGCTTGTATTTTTATCGTAACAGACAGTTGAAATGCCTGAAAGAATAGGAAGGAAGAGCACTTGAGCGAGGTAATGCAATGTTAAACCCAACAACACGATCAACAATGTTGCGCCAGAGGGAGATTGATCTGGAGACCCTCCACGACCAAACTCCCGACACAACACCATTTGGCGCATCGTAACCGGCACACATAGCACCACGACTGCTCACACCCATCCTCCGTACGGCTTCACCAGATATCATTCTGGACCACGACGAATCGCTTGGCGACAAGACTTTGTCTGGTGGGTGGTAACTTCTGCCGTACCTATCTAGTCGCAGTCTCATCTCGGCGACAAACAAATGTCAAAAACTTGTCTAAATGTACGGAAATTAGACTTACTTGGACTGATTAACACACTGAGATCAAACTGTGAACGTTCTTAAAGTTTCAGAATTGGCCGTCTTGTTTCGAGTCGGTACTACCTAAATTAGCACATGCGATGGTTAAATTTTTAACCATTCTCTAGGTCGGAAACGTCGAACTTCTCACCACCCAGCAGGGTAATTGCGTAACACACTATCAATAGCAATGGGTTTCATTTTGACAGTTGAACAAAATTCGTATATTGCATAATTATTACTTCATAGTTCTGTTCGAAAAATTTGTTTTTCTACGACTATTTGGTAATTTGCTTAATACATAACCATAAGTCATATCTCAATAGTAGTCATTCCTGCCAAGTCGTATTACAATGACCATTTCCACACGGGTAAACCGTACTACAATGAAACTTTTTTTATGGCTATGGCATCAAGAAATCAACATAATATGATTATGTCAAAAAGGGCACGTATTTGCGTCTTGTTTGTATGTTATTAGGCTGTATGGATGAGTTGCCTTTGCCTTTTATTTGTGGGATTATAACAATATTGCGCGCGCCGTGCTATTTTCGCGCCATTGTTATCTTTTATCTGCATTTATTTCCCGGTCGTAGAAATAGCTTTGTACGCCACTTTCGCAGCTTGTAATACTCGTGCTGATCTATTGTGGCACTCAGCTTCGCTTCGTGGCACAAACTAACACTCATATTACAATAGCTATCATTGCTTGATAGTGGCATAAATACCTATTATCCCACGAAATGAAACTGTCAAAATTAAAGCACCAACTTAGCCTGTTTTTTTTTTTTACACCAGTACGTGTGTTTCACCAAACCCTGTTAGACTTATGTATCTGCTGAAAAAATATTTAGTACTATGACCCATCCATGCACACCGTCACTCAAGTTTTTTTCTGCGTTAGTTTTAACTTTCTAATGAATGGAGTAATATTACATTATTAAAAAGTTACAGTTAAATGACCAAAATATAATTTATTGTAACTTATTTGACTTTAGTACCAAATTGTTTGATTTTTTAAAAGTATTATTTGATTATGTTGTTGTTATTATCACTTTAATTACTTATTATATCAATTAGGCAAACTGTAACTGATGTGCACATCTGTAATTGATAAGTTCACTGTAGTGATTTATAAGACTAAGCTTTCTATTCATTTTTATGTGAATTGTGATGATGATGATGATGTGAATGACAACAAGTGGGTCTAAAAATGAACATGGATAAGACGAAGATCATGTCGAACTCTCATGTCGCACCCACTCTAATTGTAGTTGGTTGCTCTGCACTCGAAGTTGTTGACGAGTATGTATACCTGGGACAAACAGTCCAACTAGGTAGGTCCAACTTCGAGAAAGAGGTGTCTCGGCGAATCCAGCTCGGTTGGGCAGCGTTCGGGAAGCTACGCTACATCTTCTCGTCGTCCAAGATACCACAGTGTCTCAAGACTAAAGTCTTTGACCAGTGTGTGTTGCCAGTGATGACTTACGGAACTGAAACGTGGTCGCTCACAATGGGCCTCATACGACGGCTCAGAGTCACACAAAGGGCAATGGAAAGGGCTATGCTAGGAGTTTCTCTGCGTGATCGAATCAGAAATGAGGAGATCCGCAGAAGAACCAAAGTCACCGACATAGCTCTGCGAGTCGCTAAACTTAAGTGGCAGTGGGCAGGGCACATTGCTCGTAGAACCGATGGCCGATGCGGCAGTAAGGTTCTGGAGTGGCGGCCACGTACTGGAAGACGCAGCGTAGGGAGGCCCCCAACAAGGTGGACCGATGACCTGGTGAAGGTCGCGGGAAGCCGATGGATGCGGGCAGCACAAGACCGGTCAGCGTGGAAAGCCTTGGGTGAGGCCTTTGTCCAACAGTGGACATCTATAGGCTGAAGAAGAAGAAGAAGCTAGTTTATAATAATAAAAAAAGATGAATATAACAAAAAAAAAAAACTTGTAAATCGTTATTCTTGCCTTGTTAACTTGTCACGTTAATCCCAGTCGCATCCGTAGCTTTTCAGCTTTGGAGTCTGGGGTCCGCTTTACCAGTATTACTGCTGATTTGAAACTAAACTAAACTTCGATATTTACCGTGAAGCGACTGCCGTCTGACCTCCACAACCCGAAGGCGATATCGAAGCATTGCAGTGAGATCAATTGTTAGACTTTGTAAAGGCTCCAACAACCCGTAACGACTGCCACTAGATGTTCGTATGACAACCGGGACCAACGGCTTAACGTGTTTTCCGAGGCACGACCAGACCAGTGCAAATATTCATGTTCATGTATACAAATATTTCTACTGTGCGGGGATCGAACCCGCGCCTCCTTGCGCAACGGCCGCGTTCGCTACCTCTATGCCACGGAGGCTGTCAAGACAGATAAGTACTGATAAAATATTCTACCTAACCCACCTGCAGTTGCGTAAATCCTTGTTTACCTTTTCAAGTCCGTAGACAGTAACACGAATATTCATAGGACCTATGAATATTCGTGTAGGTAATTATGATTCGATTGTTTTCAGGCCAACAGAATATATTGCACCATATGCAAAATTCACTTGGACAGAACAGATTACGAAGTCATTCCGTCCTAAATTCCAATGATTTTCACAAATCTTAATAGTATCTATTATTTGTTGATTTAATCCCTGGACATCAGGTCTTTACAAATCTGTGTGGTTCTTACCCTGTAAGACAATTTCAGGCACTAATTTCCATAATATTCACTTTTTTTAAAGACATTTTGACTTCATTTTAGTTTACTTAGTTTTTTTTTTTTTTAATTTAATGGCGTTATTGTATACAATATGTAAAGAAAACCCTGTCCGACCCATAAGGATAATAAAGGTTAGGTAAACACTTGACCAAATATGATATAAAATTTTACATAATCATCATAGTAACGTATTGTTACTATGATGATTATGTAAAATTTTGAATAATTAATGAATTTTGAAATAAGCCTTTTTTCCGGGGAATTCATTCCAATTTCCCCGAACTTTGGTAATTTTAAAAAAAGTGACAACACCGGTATTATTATAAGCGAATAGCGACGCGACCACGTCACAGGTGCCGCGTGCCCTGCCCCCCGCCACCCGCGGAATGGGGTTGCTGACCGCACATGTGTTAAGTTACCTCTTTTTGCGAAATAATATTTATTGTTTTAGGGGGATTTTTTTTTAAAGTTTTGCCTGTCTTTGTGGGCATTATTAGAATCAGTTATCGATACCTAACAACACCTTCACGGATCGGACAGGGTTTTCTTTACATATTGTATATCAATTTAATTATATTTCTTGTTTCATTATCATGATAATCAACCTTTTTATCGTCCAACTGCTGGGCACATGTCTCCTCTCATACAGAGAAGGGTTGAGCGTAATCAACGCGCTTGCTCAATGCGGGCTGGCGTTTTCAGAAATAAAGTCCAGGTTTCCTCAAGATGCTTTCCTTCACCTTTTAATCAGTCGTGGTAGCCTAGTAGTTAAAACACCAGCCTCTTAAGTATGATGCGGGTTTCTTGTTTAGTTATTTTAAAATCTTGCCCAAATAATGTGTGTCCATTCAATTTCATCATTTCGAAGATGGTATTTATTATAATAAGCCACTTTATATACAATTTCATTTTCAATTCAATAAAATAATACTGGGACATTTACTTAAACATCTGCCTATTCTAGACTTAAACATGAATTACGATGTGTTTAAAAGTTGCAGGTCAATGCAGAAAGGTACAATTACATCGGGTCCTTACCCACTATTTACCTCTAACACTGCTATTAGTTAGCTTCAGGCCTACCATCAACAAAAAACGATTACTCAAACTGTGTAGTAGCGTCCGGCCTACTACGGTAACTCGAACTTAGTCACTTCTATTTCTCGATCGACGAATACGACGGTTCATCGAAAATTCAAAATTACTAAGTTCTTATTCGAGTAACACTGAATCGCTTGTTGATGAGAGTATCCGTGAAGTTTTTTGACTATTATTCTCTTGAGATACCTAAAATACTTTGCTTTGGAATGGACTGATAGCCACTAGTTCCATCTTTCTGACCGACTGACATTTTGACAATTCAAAAGTCACTGTAATCGGTTTCATCATCATCATCATCAACCTTTTTTATCGTCCCACTGCTGGGTACAGGTCTCCTCTCATACAGAGAAGGGTTGAGCGTAATCACCACGCTTGCTCAATGCGGGTTGGCGATTTCAGACTTAAAATCCAGGTTTCCTCAAGATGTTTTCCTTTACCTTCAGTCATTGATGTCCAAGATATACTTAGAAAGTACATATAACTTTAGAAAAGTTACATTGGTACTTGTAATCGGTTTATTTGAAATAAATACTTTGAGGACGTTTGCGTTACTTGGATTACCACAAATCGATATTTTGTTAAAAGTGATCTTATACTGAGAACCAGAAGTAGCTTATTTAGCAAGCTCTCATTCACATTCATGCACCTGGGGCGAGACGCATTCGTCCAGACGTATCGTGCATCGCAATGAGCCATTATTGAGTCCCGATTCCAATAGAGATGTAGCTAGCCTTCTAAGAACACGCGGGCAATTTACTAGCGCGATAGTAGGGGTGTGTCCGGTCATTACAGCAGTCAGGATTAATGCACTTGACTGCAAATGAACAAAAGAAAACCCGCGAAACTCCCATTTAGCGTGGTAAGTAAAAGTTCCGTGAGTTTCAATAGTCGATTGTTCAGGCTTAGTAGGCGGCAAAGTGGAAAATAAAACATGTTCAGGTTTATTATTATATAATAGGTAGGTAGTAGTTGATATGTCTACATAGGTAAATGAAGGAAAGCTCTCAAAACGATTAAAACCGTGGGACATAACCCAAAATATAAAAAAAAAATACGATTACGTGTGACATCTACCAACTAGGGGTGCACTTAGTTGGGAATTAGATCGTCTTCGTCTTCTTCTTTGTTATGATCGTCTTTTTTACCACGTATATCGAAGTACTGGAGCAATTTGCCTGCGGTGGTCTTCCCGTCTAATTACAATTTATATATGTTCAAGGCTGGAGTGAATATATAGGCTCTTAATAAACTAGTGGGTGCGCTTTACCATTAACGGTTGCATCACTGCTAACCATCAGGCGTGATTGCGATCAAGCACTAGTTTATAAAGTTGGTAATATCAATGTACAATGTGGGAAGGCAATAGAATTTCCCGAAGAAATAAACATTCTACGTTTTATCGTAAGGTACCAGGTACTGCTTTCCTGCTAAAAGTCATTCAAAATTCTCTGAAACCCGTGTTACGACAATTGAATTCAAATTTAAAATTCGAAGGCAAAATACAGTGAAACGGGGCGGGCCATCAATGCCATTCGGTTCGTCGCTCGAGAAGTGCAATGACGCTATTGTACCCGTCTGGCGTGGCGGCGGGCGTCGCAGACGCAGCCTGCAGTGACTTGCGCGAATAATACGAAAGCTCACCATTTCATTGACGCGCCATTATCATTATGAGATGACAGTGACAACAATCGGGAATTGAAATCGTTTTCATGTTCTGAATTGTCATGCTTCGATAATTTCTGAACTTGATGGGAAAAGTGACTCTGGAGGTTGCAAATGACTTTAAAATGCACGTCATTCATTATTTTGTATGAACTCAATGCGTTGCCGCCTTACCGGTGACATGCATTACCTTATCTAAATCCGTTATTAATTTCGCGATTATTGTGTAAAATGTTTTCGATGTTTCCACCTACAGAATCTGAATACCAGATTGTTGCACCTTAAATTAGAAATGATTATTTGTCAGACTAGTTATTATTATTCTCGTGGACTTGCGTCAGAGCTTTGTGCATTTCAACATTCTGGGGCCGAGAAGCGTGGCTGGCGTTTGCTTCAGTCAAGCTTGAGCGCACCAATAATTTGCTAGTAAACTTTGATGGGGCTTTAAACAGTCGGTTTGCACAGGTATTATTATATTTATTCAGTCTGCTAGACAGAACTTACTAGGTGCCCGCGATTGCGAATGATGGATGCTCGAGTTGTTGCCAAGTGAAGGGCAATTAATCATGCGCTTTTTTATAGCTCTAGATTAATATGCAACTTCGATGCAGATGTTATAGATAACAATTGAATGGCAAAGCGCGCAGCCATGTTCTAATTTGTGAATGATATACATAACGTTAGTAATCACAGATCAGACTGTGTCTAGGTAGTCGTAGAGATTGATGCCTACTGCGAATAGTTGTGTTCATGATCAATATAATGAATTCAGCGGTTGATTAAACTATCGTCAACTAGAATAAATTGGTTTGCGTTGTGGAGTTGATTGTTTAAATGTGGTTGTACTTATTGTTCTGTTATTAATTCCAAAGCAATGTTCTAACGTTCTTAATGCGTTGAAGTAAATGAAGATTTGTGAGTGTTTGGTTTTCATTTTGACGTTCATTTGTTTTTTGATTACGAGCTAATGTAGTTATATCGTTGTCAACTGTAAATTTATATTGATAGTACATATTATGTATTCTGTAAGACCGATATAGATGACAAATGCTTGATCTACCGTATTTTTGACCATTTATTACTTCTCTCACTTCATTCTTATTCCATTCCAAAGTTCGAAAGGGAGTGGGTTCGAATCTAATAGGTACATGGACCCAGAGCGGGCTGGTCTGTTGTGTTAGCAAATACTCTATGTATTTATGCTGCTCATGTCGGCAAACGTGGTAGAGTATTTTTTGTAGCAGGACGGCTATCTCGTCGGAGGTTCTTTTTGAAATTCGCCTAAAGAAACTATATTTTTTTTATTACCTATTAATTAGGTATTATAATATAATTAGTGCTTGACGGTAAGAATTGATGCAATCATTGATGGTAAAGCACAGTCGTTCGTTTCTCTGCGTGATCGAATCAGAAATGAGGAGATCCGCAGAAGAACCAAAGTCACCGACATAGCTCTGCGAGTCGCTAAACTTAAGTGGCAGTGGGCAGGGCACATTGCTCGTAGAACCGATGGCCAATGGGGCAGTAAGGTTCTGGAGTGGCGGCCACGTACTGGAAGACGCAGCGTAGGGAGGCCCCCAACAAGGTGGACCGATGACCTGATGAAGGTCGCGGGAAGCCGATGGATGCGGGCAGCACAAGACCGGTTAGCGTGGAAAGCCTTAGGGGAGGCCTTTGTCCAGCAGTGGACATCTATAGGCTGAAGAAGAAGAAGAAGCACAGTCGTATAAGATGAGCTTATTCACTCTAACCTTGTATAATTATGTATGCAATTCAAACATTTTCGAATGCACTGGAGAAATATTTGAAGTCCTCGAAAGCTCCAGCCCAACTGACGGTCTTATAAATATTATTGTTAGTTCAGTTAAACCTGGCTACCTGCCCTAAACAAGAATGATGGATGGTAGTGATGTTGGCAACTGAACGCTAATGAATCATTCGCTGATTATTAAATTATAAACGAAAGGGGAAGTAATGTATCACGTAACTACATACCTACTTATGACAGATTCACGAAACGACAGATCGTTATGTTGATAATCATAACGATATATAAGTTTTGAGGCAACACTTCGTATTTCTAGGATGACATTCAGCTTCTAGCATTTTTATAGCGATAGTGTACATGCAACAGAGCATAATATCGAGGCTCAGAGTTACTAGCGTGATAAGAAGATATCCCAATATATTATATATGTAGATTTATTTATTTATTTAATCTTTCGCACATGAAATGTACAGAGGCGGACTTAATGCCTAGGTATTCTCTACCAGTCAACCACAGGTCGTGAAGAGATAAGATGGTAAGTGCTTTAATTTGAAAAAAAAATGTAAGGAAAAAAAGCTATTAACACTATTAAAAAATACTTAAATAAGCTAAATACCTATACATACATACTATTACCAACATATATACTTATAATGTATACATAAAAAACTAAAATTTGGGAGAGAGGTGTAGCAATAACTCTACCCTAATTGATGCGAAAATAACTCTGCAATTTCCGCTTAAATGCAAATCGACTGGCGGCCAGCCTGATATCAAGAGGAAGCGCATTCCACAGAAGAATGATAGATGTCAGAAAGCTTTAGATGTTCATCATCATTATTCACAGCCCAATTTCATCCACTGCTGGGAATATGCCTCTCTTTTCTTCCGCAAATCCTCACACTCCTGTGCCAGCCTCACCAGGTATTACCAGCGATGGCAACAATATCGTCTACCTAGTTTAGATTGCAGTAGCTGTTGGTGAAGTTTACTAGATAGCATCTTCAACATTATTATAGCTAAGTAGATTTAGGTTTCATACACGCAAAACCTAGAAGGGAAAAGCCTTACCTTGGCAAGGTCCCGGGTAGTCGAGCACGAGGTGTTTGGCAGGTCTCCGGCAGGCGCGTCGCCGGAGACGGCACAGCGAGGGGTAGGTCCGGCCGTCACTGCCGCACACGGTACCAACGCGGCGGCAGGCGGCTGCGCAAACGCAGCGTGCTCGACCGCCTCTCACCACGCAGCGCCGTCCGCTACCACATGATACTCCTGCGCACGATTCTGTAGAAAAGGGCACGTTGATAAAATGAAAAATTGATGATGTATTTCCCATTCATCATCATTGTCATTTCAGTCGAAAGATGTCCACTGCTGGATATAGGCCACCCCCAAGAATCTACACGACGTTCGGTCCTGCGCCTCCCGCATCTAGCGGTTCCCCCGACCTTCACCAGGTCGTCGGTTCACCTTGTCGGGGAGACCACGCATCGGAAGACGAAGCGTGGGTAGGTACTCACGCTTCGTCTTCCGGTGCGTGGTCGCCACTCGAGAACCCGTCGGCCCACTGCAATGTGCCCGGCCCACTTCTACAATTCTTTGGGCTATGTCGGTTACTTTCATTCTTCTGCGGATCTCCTCATTTCTGAATTGTTCACGCAGTGAAACCCCAAGCATAGCCCTCTCCATTGTTCTTTGAGTGACCTTGAGCTTTCTTATTAGGCCCATTGTTAGCGACGTTTACCATTAAGTATACGGTAATGAGCCGCAGGGATAATCTACCGTATGTAGAATATTGCATGCAGAATATTGCTTTAAAACTGCTGATATTCATTACTTATATAAAAACTTGAGAAAACATCCGCCAGAAATATAAGCGACTCGGTGCCGTACACAAGTAGATAAATCTTGAGATATTTAGATAGAATCGAGTGTTTTATGGCTCACGTGCTGGCCCGACAAATATGTAGGAGCTGATCAAAGTGAGATATCCATATACGCCGCTTTGAATCACTAGTTAAACATAAAACTAGAAATAACCACATTAGCAAGTGATTTGTTCAAGAATTTACTTTTCGCCAATGACATTTTATGAGTCATTAAATTTGTTCTTTCGAGTTTATTCTTCCCCCACGCACATTTAAAATAATTTGTAAATTAGTATTCTTGATTTTCGCCAGAAAAACAAAAGCACGTTTGTTTGCAAAGTGAAAAAGAGAAAAATGATGTGGGCGACAGTGTTTTATTGGCTGTAATTTTTAAGTGCATTTCTCGAGAACATTAATAACGACTATCGGTTTACAACATAGGCATTCGTTCAAGGACTAATATAATATTTCCCTCGTGTTTACTACAAGAAGTAATTCTTCCGCAGCCAGATTTAATCTATTTCACAGCATTAAACCTACATAATACCTACGTACGGAACGACAAATGCCTTACATAAGACCACTCTCTGGCAAAACTGCCCAAAACAATTCATATAATTGAGAAATAATTTGTTTATTTCTAAATTCAAACATTTGACGTTTTGCCAACCTGTGTTGGTTCGATGTGCAAATTGGGCCTTGAGTGCATCGTCCGATGATAGAAGATATACGTAAATATCTATCGGGCGATGCACTCACGGCCTAATTTTATTACATATTTTGCTGAACCACGTTGTTGGTTGTTAGCGTTAGGATATACGTAGTTTGTTTATCTGTTGCTATAATAGATTGGTGTAATTGGGCCTTAGGCACGCCTGTCTTTTGTGTCTATTGAGGCAATTGGTCTAGGATTGTTTTATTGGCTAATGCGCCGCACCTATTTATAAGCCGCTTAGAGTTTCCGTTATTTTACTGCGCAAAAGGAAAGTATTTTATTTGTTTTAGATTTAGGTTATAAATTTTAGCATAGGTAGGCTGTTTGCCATTCTTTTATAGATGCATCTAGAGGTCCCGGAGGTCTAGCTGAATTTTTGCAATAAATATAGGGAAGATGAAAAAAAGATAGTTAAACGCTTTTTCATTAATAATCAATAATACTGCATCTGTCTGCTGTTACCATGTTTACAATAGACAACCTTTAATGAAAAATAAACAGGAGCTGAACTGGGTTTCGTGAAATCAAAGAAATCTTCCAACAAATATATTGCGGCTGGTCGATTGTAGCGGCTATTAAAATAATTACAACGTAGTCTACATTTACTAAAAAATATTCGTTCAGTTATTCGCACCATAACTAATTTTACCAATATACGCCGACTAGATTATTGGATGACGTCATTCTTGGCTCAATTACTACAAAAACAATACCTTCTTTGAATTCTAATTGGCCTGTATTTTTCCTAGAAGCAGCGGGCCCGGAAGGATGTGGCCATGTCTTTAATTAGGTAACTGAGGAAGCAGCTTCGACGAACTGACGCAAACTATCGCGAGAAAAACATTCAATAATAAATACATTTTAAATATGTCTCCTGCTAAAAACTAACTAGCTCATTCATCATCAACCTTTTTTATCGTCCCACTACTGGGCACAGGTCTCCTCTCATACAGAGAAAGATTGAGCGTAATCACCACGCTTGCTCAATGCGGGTTGGCAATTTCAGACTTAAAGTCCAGGTATCCTCAAGATGTTTTCCATCATCTTCAGTCATTGGTGTCCAAGATATACTTAGAAAGTACATATCACTTTAGAATAATTACATTGGTACTTGCCTGACCTAGAATCGAGCCCTCGCACTCATACTTGAGTGGCTGGTGTTTTAACCACTAGGTCACCACGACTTACGAGCTCATTGTCTACTAGTAAACTTTCCTCGGCTTCGGACGTAAACGGAAAACCCTAGACAATTCGGTTGTATCCTAAAACATAATTTAATGTCCATCAGATAGATTTATAAAAAATATTGAACACGTATTTTTTATTTTTTCTTTCATTCAAATGCTTAGGAAGATATATTGATTGGAAATGACACATGACGTCATGCCGTGGTACAAATTATACCACGGCGTGACGTAATTAGCCCCCACTGCGTGAGTTTAATACGCTATATCTCTGTAGTTTTTGGTAATTTCGACAAAATAAAAAATACGGGTCTTAATTTTTTTTATTATCTATAAGACAGACTAATATTTTTTTTTGATTTTCATACCTTGTATACATCCCTATTTCTGGAATGGTTTTCTTTTCTTTTTGTTTTAATTTTCAGGTGCCATTATTTTTATTGTGGTCGTTTTTGGCCTCGAGCCGGATGTTGACACATCAAGCAGCATGATGGGTTTTTATTTTAGTGTTGTAGTAGCTAAGTATGTATTTGTAGAATGAAATGAAAAGTCGTCATCATCATCTCAGCGTTAATCCCAGTCGCATCCGAAGCTTTTTTGCTTTGGAGTCTGGGGTCCGCTTTACCAGTCTAACTGCTGATTTTGGCTAAACTTCGTTTTCCGTGAAGCGATTGCCGTCTGATCTCCACAACCCGAAGGCGATATCAAAGCATTGCAGTTAGACCAATTGTTGAAATTTTGAGGGCTTCAACAACCCGTAACGACTGCCACTAGCTGTTCCTATGGCAACCGGGACCAACGGCTTAACCTGCTTTCCGAGGCATGACCAGCCCAGTGCAAATGGAAAACGAGGAGAACATATTATATTCATGCATACAAATATTTACACTGCGCAGGGATCCAACCCTTGCGCAGCGGACGCGTTCGCTACCACTACGCCACGGAGGCTGTTGATTGAAATGAAAACTAACTTGTTAAAATACTTCTCTGGTGTTATATCTTACAATTTAATCATACTTATTTTTTTTAATTTCTATTGTATGCGAATAGATGTTGGAAACGCAAATGTTGCCGACTTCTCTTCCCAAGTCTAACATCTAACATCGGATTAAAACTTACCAGCACAGGCAACACAGGGAACTCCTCCAGAAAGCGCTTTATAGAAGAATATCTCGCCGCTGTCGAGGTCGCGGGGGCTCCAGGCGGCGGGCGCGCGTGATGCGCCGGCGCAGCATTCGGCGCGGCCCACGCGCAGCGCCGCCACCGAGCTGCAGCGCCCGCCGCGGTCCATCCCCGTCCAGCAGATTCCGGCTGTGTGCAATAAATACACGAGTTATTATTAAGAGAATAGTTAATACTATTATTATTATTATTGCTCTTTATTTATTTAGGTATACCATGAATCATAGTACCTCATCATCATCAACCTTTTTATCGTCCCACTGCTGGGCACAGGTCTCCCTCCTCTCATACAAAGAAGGATTGAGCGTAATCACCACGCTTTCTCAATGCTGGTTATCGATTTCAGACTTGAAAGTCCAGGTTTCCTCAAGATGTTTTCCTTCGCCTTGTAATCAGTCATTGGTGTCCAAGATATACTTAGAAAATACATTGGTATTTGCCTGACCTGGAATCGAACCCGCACACTCACACTACAACATATTACCTATGTTCAGCAAATAAAATACTTTGAGTTTGATAACCAAGTTGTCTTTGCTGCACTAGATGGCATATTTTTTCCAAACTAAAGTTTTTGTACAGAGTTATTAAAACCACTGCCAGCTAAGATAGAATTAAAATCGTGTAATGGGTATCACAGCACTCTAACTTGCCACCAGTTAGACAAATCATCATCAGCAACCTTTTTATCGTCCCACTGCTGGGCACAAGTCTCCTCTCATACAGAGAAGGATTGAGCGTAATCACCACGCTTGCTCAATGCGGGTTGGCGATTTACGACTTAAAGGTTAGGTTAGACAAAGGCTCCTAGGTAATTAGTACCTATATTAGAAAGGTGAAAAATATTTTATCTCTTTAAAGATCACGTGTTCATTTGTGCTGGGTAGTTTTGTGTTGGTAGATAAACTTAGGTACCTACTACATTAAGTTAGTAGTCACTGGTAGGCTAAGCATGAGTGAACATGAACTTCCCAAGTGGGCAAAGTGCTATTATGTTTTCCATCAGAAAGGAGATGTTTCATTTAGGGCCACCACTATGTACGCTATATAGATAAAAAGGAAAAAATAATAGATTTTCATAAAAATACTGATAAATTAATTTGAATAAAAATACAATATACAGTATGTTAACTAACAGAGGGCGTTCCCGTTAACCCGAAATAGTATAGCATACATACATGCTAAAAAAAATATTTCCATTCGAAAACAAAATGTTTTAAATTTTTTTCCAATAAGAAAATATTCAATAAAAAGTTTAAATTTACATGTAAAAGAAACACACTGTACACGCGAACATGAAAGACGGCAACGTCGCAATTTATTTATACATGACGACACTATACTATGATGATACTATTTTGATTTAAAACAGGAGGTTTCAAATTTATTTCCAATTAGAATTTTTTTTTATTCGGATTTTTTTATGCTTATTTTTCTATGCTGGTATTTTTATTTTAATCTATTAATGATATATATTAACGAGTTTAAGGGAACGCCCTCTGTTATTTAACATACTGTATATAATTAATTATTTGAAACGTTTTTTAGTGAGATAACCCTTTATTAAGGTAGCCATGACAGTGGTCATGACGTTTGATTGCCGACTTTGACAGTTCTATTTTCCCGTTGTGTTCGTGTCGAGTGTTGATTTGAGTTGATTCTGTTTATTTAATGGGCCGTATGTTCGGAATTCATATTTTGTTTTTTTTTTTTGCAGTCATGTGGTAGATACGAAAGCCTTAGATACATGACAAGCCAATCAAATGTCACTGTCAAAATCTTATTTCGCTTAGTGCTGACCACCATATTTATTAGTAGTTGTGTTGCACTCCTTGGCCGAGTTCTGTATAAAAACTAAGCCAAAATATAGGAAATTAACATTAAAAACAGTTAACTGCAGTGTAACTTAGACCTAGCATTAAGTACCGGCCCAGGTTCCATACATTTCTGAAACATCTCCTTGCGTGTCCGGACTTGTGCCTTTTTGAATGCTTAGACACATGGACAAAAATATAACTGCTGAAACGTGCCTGACCCCTTTAGGTGTGATAATTAAGATCATCTTATTTGCCATAAAAAAATCAGTAGTCTTTTAGTTGAATTTATATTATTAAAATCAGTTCAAGTTGCTAAAGAAAATAGGACTTTGCATATTAAAGTAGAATAAACAAAGAGGACCTCCTGTAGACACTATACAGAGCTAAGAGTGTTAGAAGACCGTTACCCTGGTAGTCTTTGTGAACCATTACTAATCATGTCTGGTTTCACTATCCAACATTTTACTCTAAAAACATACTCAGCGGAAGGTTACCATACTTTAATATGAAGGTATAATAAAATGATCGCTTCGGGTCCAGCCTAAACATAAATTGAACAGATGTGTCTGGACGCTGCGCAAGCGGCTAGCTCGGAGCGCCGTATTCGGTCGGATTCCTGCGCGTGAGTCACGGGGCTCGGCTGTGCGCGCCGGCCGCGCTAGACGACCGCCAGACACTATTTTTCAACGTGCGCCCGCGCCGGTCGACGACGCGACCGAACGACCGCAACCAGACATGCCTATAACTAGTAATTGATTGACTTTTTACAACTATTCGCTCGAAAATACGGACCGGAGGACTAAGTTTATGAAATTTGGTGTTTTATGAATAATATGATCAATGAGGATACGGACATAATATTGTAACGTGTTTACAGTTTTGATGGATCGTAATCTGTTTAAGATAATGCCTGCCCAGATTCCCTTGTTCACGAACTAAACTGTGTTTAAGTTAAGTGCATCTTTTTCATTTTAGTTTAATCCTGTCAAATTAAGATACTCCATAGACAGTTTAGACGAGATTATAAACATGGCGACAAAAAAAAAATATATTTAAGGCCAAGAGCGGACTAATTTGATAGGTGAACTGATATTTTATCTTGTGTCCTTTTCTTAATTAAATATAAAGCACTGAATTTCTTGTCCGATGAAGGCCAGCACGCGCCGCAGCTGAGCCAGTAAATATAAATTCCCAACTATGACCTCTGAGTTTGTTTCAGACGTTTCTTCTCAGAGCTAGTACTAGGAAACGCCGCGGTCATCAAACCGAATTAAAATAAAATTCGATCCAGCCGTCCCTTGCTGTTCTCTCTAGCGACGCCCTAAGCCGAGGTTCGTACCCCACAGGGGGTGCCCTTAGCGTGTAGTCGCTTAGTTTTAGTTGCCCTGGCTGGAGGCTTTAAATTCATTTAATTAAGGCAGCCACAGGATGGCAGTCCGGTTAAGTAGTCACCACCTCTCTAGGTTAACTACGAGACGCCAAATAAAAAAAAAAATCACTGAATTTAAACTAAGTTTAGTTTTTGAACAAGGGCCATTGTCACACTCCGTCGCGTTGTCTGGTTTAAAATTTAATTATATTTTTGAGTAATTTCGTGTGACTATGTTTTATTAGCTTTGAAAGGTCTTAGCGACAGGCTGGAATGTGCAGATGAGATATGTTCAGTAAAATCAATTTATCGTAAAGAAACATTCTTCGTTAATGGTAACCTTGATAGTGTGATGTGTTAGACAGATAATTCAATCTCTATTTTTGAATACTATTTTATTTAAAAATTATATATTGCCGTATTAGAAGCGAGTGGGCAGAATTAATGACAAAGGCTTAGAGGAATTTATTTATGAGCATTTTACAAATGTTAATGCATTAATTTAAATTAATTAAAGTCCATTATGAATAATTTTGTCATGAAAAAGTTTGGAAAAAATTCTTAGCTAATATCAATATATTATTTCTAGGTAGCCAAGATTTTTTTTCTGGGTATTAAAAATAAATATTTATTCCATTTTGGAATTTTAAAGATTGTATTATTTAAAATCATATTTTCAGTTATGTATAATGTATGATCAAGCATCGAGTCTAGAATTAAACGTCAGTTTATTTGCAATCATCATCCGCCCCTACTCGTCCACTGCTGGACATAGGCCTCCTTCATGGCACGCCAACAAGCTCGATCCTGAGCAGTTCTCCGCCAGTTTATTTTGAGCATTGTTTTTTCTTTCAAATTGTTTCGTCGATATTACTAGGTAGGTGTAGGTAGCCTTAAATTGTTTAGTCATAGTGCATAACAAATTTTCAGACAGTTACGTAATCACTTGTTAGTTTGCTCAAGATAAATCAATGCATATGTGTTTATAACACTATTATCTACGAGTACTAAATTAGTTTCTATTTAGCTGTGTTGTGTGTATATGGGCAAAATTATGATACCAAGACGGATTGAATGGCTCTACCAATGAACAAAGGGTGGTGGTGATCATATTGTAGGTGCACACATACATCCTTACTATCCATACTAATATTATAAATGCGAAAGCAACTCTGTCTGTCTGTCTGTTACGCTTTCCCGCTGAAACCTCTCAACCGATTTTGATGAAATTTGGCACAGACAATCTTAAGACCCCGAGAAAAAACATAGGCTACCTTTTAGCTTGAAAAAATTTGATGTTCCCGAGGGAAATCTAAAAAGCGCGATATAGCCGAACTCCACGCGGGCGAAGCCGCGGGCGGAAAGCTAGTTAATATTATAAATGGAAAAGTGAGTTCGTTTGTTCCGCTTTCACGCCGTAACTATTGAACCGATTACTTTGAAATTTTGCAGACGTAAAGTTAGAAGTCCGGGTGATGTTCCCGAGGGAAATCTGAAAAGCGCGATATAACCAAAATACACGCGGGCGAAGCCGCGGGCGGAAAGCTATAAATAAATAAGAAATTATTACGATGAAGTTATCAAATTATTAAATGGATCGATGTCTGTTACTGTTTCACACAAAAACTACTGAACGAATTATGAAGTAACTTTCTTCGTTACTTTCTTTCTTTTTGCTATATTTATACACGATCGACACTTATCATCGGGATGGTATACCTATACAAGTACAGTAAACCTACAACACATGCAAACAACGCGTCATACTGACGTCACGCAAAATTCTACATCTCGCAAGCAGAGTTCACCTCGTAACACATACAACTTCCCGATACAAATTCCCGCCTGGTGGGAGGATCCTCTCCTTTCTTATTCTTGAACTTTACAGTTACACGCTATTCCCCATACCTCTAATGGTTTTATAATACAAATAAAGGAGATGCTTCATTTTGGGTCACCACTATGTACGCTATATAGATAAAAAGGAAAAAATAGAAGATTTTAATAAAAATACTACTAAATTAATTTGAATAAAAATACAGGTATATATAATTAATTATTTGAAACGTTTTTTAGTGAGATAGCCCTTTATTAAGGTAGCCATGACAGTGGTTATGACGTTTGATTGGCGACTTTGACAGTTCTATTTTCCCGTTGTGTTCGTGTCGAGTGTTAATTTGAATTGATTGTGTTTATTAAATGGGCCGTATGTTCGGAATTTATGTTTTGTTTTTTTCGCAGTCATGTATTAGATAATATACATACGATAGCCTTAGATACATGACACGTCAATAAAATGTCGCTGTCAAAATCTTATTTCGCTTATTGCTGACCACCATATTTATTAGGGTAAGACCTATAAGGACACTTGAAAACTGAGAAATAAATAAATAAATTAGTAGTTGTGTTGCACTCCTTGGCCGAGTTAAATTTAATCTGTATAAAAACTAAGCCAAAATATAGGAAATTAACATTACAAACAGTTAACTATAGCGTAACTTTACCTAGCATTAATTGTACAATGTGCTGGCCCAGGCTCCATACATTTGTGAAACATCTCCTTTAGACAAATTAAAGAAAAAGAAAATATAAACCTATTACAAATATGAAATATCTTGATCAACATTTATTATTAGACGATCGTGTTTGTAATTATGTAACTTTATTAATACGTAGGAATATATTTTACACCCGTCTGAGAGTGCAACGGTTTCCATGGTAACCGGTTGCTGCCCGGCCTACGTGAGAAAACTCGACTCTCTCATCCTGTGTTTCCCGGACTTGTGTCAGGTTTAAAGTAGACATGTTTTCATTTGACCTAGGACTGTTAGTTGACTTTCACAACTTAGTGAAAGATAACTCTTCACTGTTTTAACAGGAATCAGCAGCCTATGCAACCTCCTAGTCTCTTAATTTGTATCCTTTCTGTTAGACGAAGGACCAAAATTTTAAACTCACCGCATCATGCATTAATCACTAGGACCAAATTTAAGTTCAGTCAAAATAATATGAAGATTAAGAATATATAATAAAATAAAAAAGGTGGTTTATTGCAAAAACTTTTACAGTAAATGTAACATTGGGACTTCATTAAATTAGCGTTTTTTATCACTTAATTATCAGTCTGATCATTCCAATGGCTGCCAAGTACCAAGAGCTAAAAGTCTGTGGAGGAGCTAATAACCTTCAATTCAATCAATGTAGTGACAATGAACGTTCAAGAAGGATTTTTTTTGTAACAATTTTATGATGCAAGGGGTCCGTGGAGTATTGCGGGTTGGCTAAAAAGAAACCGTGGCCAAAGCGCACAAGCAAGTTAAAGAACACGGGTGGGTTTTAATTAGTAAAAGCTTGACACGCCCTTCCGCTCCGCCCAGAGCGGGAGAGGTCTTTTGGAGAATTCCCATTTAAACAAAAAAAAAAAAAAAAAAAATGTGGTCCGTAGAGTTTCTTACCCGTTTTTCACCATAGGTATCTACGCTTTAGAACGGGTAACGAGCTTCATGTTTCTGACTGATCGACCCTTTGCCAATTTAAAAGTGCTTGTAATTGATTTACTTGAAACAAATGCATTGATTTTGGTTTGTAAGCTAGTAAACCGCTACTTGGCCCCGGTTCCCTTATTCACAAACTAAATTAACACGTTAAACGCCGCCTTGATTTTTGAGTTTTTCTGTTTGGGCCATGGGGGACACCATGTAGTCGACATGCGATTGTTCCGTTAGGGCCGCGGGGGACACCATGTGTCCGCGAGCTAGGGGCGACTTTAAGCGTGTCGTTTGAGCCGTCGGGCATAAATGTGAAGCAAATATGTATTAGACGTGACCCCCACGGCCCTGTAGACAAATTACTTGCACTTGGTTTTTAGAAAAAAATATGACTTAGAAAAATATGTCATATAATGTCACAACATGTATTGGGACAAGAATATCAATGTGAGTGTATCATTATTTCATAATTTTATTTAAATAATGTGATAGTTATTGTGGTTTTCAAACAATACTAGCCAAAATATTAAGGTTTTAATATAAATTAGTAGAATACAGTAAAATATTAATAAGTAATTTTACTCATTCATCGGGGGTAGTTTGCTAAGTGAAATCGCATGTGTAAATAGAAAATTTAGGAAGTTTTACCTATCCCATAAATATTATTAATGCAAAAAAGCTTTTTATCTCTGGCAAATTAGTACTTAGGTGACCAGTTACGAATTCATGCTGCCTTGGAAGCCTGGCGCGTGGCAATTCTGTTAATAGCGAACTGATTCGTATCGTCAACTATCTTCTGAAAAACTTTATCAGGAACCAAAAAGCAGTAAAAATCTGCAGGTTTTTTGTAAGTCATTGCTAAGGCAAGCCAGGATTTTCTGTGAAAGGTATTATTTGACGTTGGTTACCTCTAGGCGGTGTACGTATAAACTGTGTTGTTTATCCCGAGATGTCTGGATATGGACGCTCATCTAACTCACTTTCGATTACCATTATACGACGACGTTTGCGTGGAACCGGGTGGATTATCTCATCTCCATCGAAGCTTATATGGAAACTATTATTTAACAAATTAAATTCTAATTTTTCTATTTGTGATAAATCGTCCTGAGTTATAGCGAATTCATCGAAGAAATTCATTATGTGTAAACAATATTATTTTTACATAAACATGAAAATAAAGTAATTACTTGCGAGATAAATAATAAAAACAACGTGCTTCCAGTGTTTACTAACACATAATAAGTGCTCGGGGCAGGAGCGGGGATGGCCGACACCTTGACCCGCACGGCCCCCGCTAACGGACATGCGAATTATTTACCCCGTACGCCATGGGGGACAACTAATGAGTGACACTACTGTTTTAGAAAAATTAAGCCACAAATTACATTTATTCGATGTTTTTTAGGTTATTTACCACATTTTATAACCCCTCGTACAATAAAAACTTATACATGAAATTATAAAAACTTGTTATTTTTGGCCTGGCTCTATCGACTACTTAAGTGAGGCCCACATGTTGTCCCCCATGGCGTTTAATGTGTTAAATTTAAGTTCACTGTATCTTTTTCTTTCTATTTCATTAAGACAAGGACAGAAGATAAAATGTTTTTAATTTAATTCTGTCAATTTAAGATACTCCATAGATAGTTTAGACGCGATTATAAACATGGCGACCAAAAATACGCTAATTTACGTCAGGAGCGGGGTCCGCTCCTGACGTAAAGGAGATGTTTCATTTTGGGCCACCACTATGTAGGTACAGTAGGTATATAGAAAAAAAGAAAAAAATAATAGATTTGCATAAAAATACTACTAAATAAAAATATAAAAAATATACAAGTATATAATAATTAATTATTTTAAACGTTTTTTAGTGAGATAACCTTTTTTAAAGGTAGCCATGATACTTTTTATGACGTTTGATTGGCGACTTTAACAGTTCTATTTTTCCGTTGTGTTCGTGTCGAGTATTGATTTGAGTTGGTTGTGTTTATTTAATGGGCCGTATGTTCGGAATTCATGTTTTGTTTTTTTCGCAGTCATATGGTAGATAATATAGATATGATAGCCTTAGATACATGACCCGTCAATCAAATGTCACTGCCAAAATCTTATTTCGCTATAATTGCTGACCACCATATTTATTAGTAGTTGTGTTGCACTCCTTGGCCCAGTTAAATTGAGTCTGTATGAAAAGTAAGCCAAAATATAGGAAATTAACATTAAAAACAGTCAACTATAGCGTAACTATAACTAGCATTAAGTGTACAATGTACTGGCCCAGGCTCCATACATTTCTGAAACATCTCCTTTCTGTGCATCCTTTTCTTTATATTTAATTAAGGAAAGGACAAAAGATAAACATCAATTTAGTCCTATCAAATTAATCCGCGCTTGACGTAAATTGACGTATGTTTTTAGCCGCCATGTTTTTAATCGCGCCTAAACTGTTAATGGAGTATATTATTTAATTTGACAGAAATAAATTAATATGTTATCTTCTATCATTTTCTTAATGAAATGGAGAGAAGAATACGTATGTCATAATCATCATTAACCTTTTTATCGTCCCACTGCTGGGCACAGGTCTCCTCTCATACAGAGAAGGATTGGGTGTAATCACCACGCTTGCTTAATGCTTCTTGGCGATTTCAGACTCAAAGTCCAGGTTACCTCAAGATGTTTTCCTTCACCTTATAATCAGTCATTGGTGCCCTAGATATACTTAGAAAGTACATCATCATCATCATCCCAGCGCCAATCCCAGTCGCATCCGAAGCTTTTTCAGCTTTGGAGTCTGAGTCTTTACCAGTCCAACTGCTGATATGGCTAAACTTCGACATTTTCCGTGAAGCGACTGCCATCTGACCTCCACAACCCGAAGGCGACATCGAAGCATTGCAGTTAGACCAATTGTTCGACTTTTGAGGGCTCCAACAACCCGTAACGACTGCCACTAGATGTTCGTATGGCAACCGGGACCAACGGCTTAACGTGCTTTTCGAGGCACGACCAGACCATTGCAAATATTCATATTCATGCATACAAATACTTGCACTGTGCGGGGATCGAACCCGCGCCACGGAGGCTGTCATTTACTAATACTTAGAAAGTACATTTATCCTAGAAAAGTTACATTGGTACTTGCCTGACCTGGAATCGAACCCGCACACTCATACTTGAGAGGCTGGTGTTTAAACCACTAGGCCACCACGACTTACATACATAATATGTATTGATAATAAAATTAGTTACACATACATGGTCACATATGCCGCAGGACCGACAACCGTTGGGGTAAACGAGTCCTCGAGTGGAGACCGCGTCTCGGCAAACGTAGCGTGGGACGCCCTTGGGCGAGATGGAGCGACGACATCAAAAAGGTGGCTGGTAGTGGCTGGCGGAGAACTGCTCAGGATCGAGCTGGTTGGCGTGCCATGAAGGAGGCCTATGTCCAGCAGTGGACGAGTAGGGGCTGATGATGATGATGATGAATAAAATTAGTTTAGTTTGTAAACAAGAGAATCGGTACCATTGATGGTCTATGAACCTTCTCTCTTGGTGGTGAAAAGATTTTAATGAAGCCACGAAAGTTTAAATTGATAAGGCGCGCGTTAATGTCCGGAGCGTGCTTGACCGGTTTTTGAATTCGGACTTCGGTACTGGCAGTAAAGCACCTTGGGAGAAATGTAAATATATTCGAATATGATTTTAGTGTGGCGAACGAGGACGTTGACTCCGGCGGCGATAGGAGCCTATCTTCGCGGGATAGTGTAGCAATAATGAGCTATAGAGCGCTACCCCACGAACATTGCATTTTGGCATATCTGGTCATGGCTCTGCTAAAAAAAAGTGATGTACGGCTGCCCTGTGGAAATCTAGCAGTACCTACGTGTATTTATCACCTAATTAGTAAACAAAGTATAAACGAGGATTTATCTCTAACGTTTGACAAACAGTACGGTGTAATTGCCAAAAAACTGCGTCCGACTATAGAACACAAAGATTACTCACTCTAAAAATTTGTCTTCCAAGGGCCTGCATTTTGTTCCGATGACATAGGCCAAAGAGTATAGCAACATCCGTAATAGGGTAATATCAGCTAATATACAATATGTAAAGAAAACCCTGTCCGACCCGTGAAGGTATTGTTAGGTATCGATAACTGATTCTAATAATGCCCACAAAGACAGGCAAAACTTTAAAAAAAAATCCCCCTAAAAAAATAAATATTATTTCGCAAAAAGAGGTAACTTAATACATGTGCGGTAAGCAACCCCATTCCGCGGGCGGCGGAGGGCAGGGCACGTGGCACCTGTGACGTGGTCGCGTCGCTATTCGCTTATAATAATACCGGCGCTGTCACTTTTTTAAAAATTACCAAATTTCGGGGAAATTGGAATTAATTCCCCGGAAAAAAGGATTATTTTAAAATTCATTAGTATTGTTACTATGATGATTATGTAAAATTATATATTATATTTGGTCAAGTGTTTACCTAACCTTTATTATTCTTATGGGTCGGACAGGGTTTTCTTAACATATTGTAGATTGAATGACATGCGTTACCATGTCATCAAAAATTTTGCTGTATTTTCTTTATATATATTTTTAAAAAAATTATAAATTAGAGCTTGACCGCAATCCCATCTGATGGTAAGCAGTGATGCGGCCATTGATGGCAAAGCGCGCTAGTTTATTAAGAGCCTATTCGCTCTAGTTTTGAAGTCACTTAAATTGTAGTCCGACGGAAACACGCCGCTGGAAAATTGTTCCAGTCCCTCGATGTACGCGGTATAAAAGACGAGGCGAAGGGCTTCGTCCGGTACGTAGTCAACAACGTAAGGATGTATACTCGCCGTAAGACGGGTCCTTTGATGATGGAACGGAGATGGGGGAAATAAGTCATGCAATTCCCTCGCACACTTTCCAAAATCCATCCGGAACACTGACAGGCTGGTTACTCATCGCCTGTGCTCCGGGCTATGGAGACCGATTTGAACTAAATCTGAGTCGCCAATTAACCTCTTCGAACGCCTCTCATCTTTGAATCATTCAACTATTAAACATCAATCTTCTACACTATGATTTTGTTGGATAAAGACGTTTCTTATATTGTTTCAGCTGATTCAATTCAACAAGCGCTCTACAGCACATCTAGATACCCCGTTTCTTCTACAATGAATGGTTCCGTCCACTTTGGCGCCACAATTTGGAGCCGAGATCCGGCTGCGATTATGTAGGTGTGAGAAAATGTCACAAAAAATGTGTAGCGGTCCAAATGTGGGCTGTGTCTGTCTTATATGGTTTTATTGTTACACTATTCAGGAATTAAGGATCCTCCTAAATAAAGAATCGAATCACTATTAATAACTTAAGTTATGTTACACGTAACTTGACGTCACGCCTGCATTCCTCGAAGAGTTTAGTCAGAGGGTCATCATTGGTATTCTGACAGTTCACCAAAAATTAATTTGCAAGTTTATACAAGCGATTTATTATTTACTAGCTGCGATTTTCGATCCCGCGGGAATATCGGGATAAACGGTTAAATTCTTGGTTATAAAGTACCTGTGTGCAAAATTTTATCTAAATCCGTACAGTAGTTTAGACGGGAAAGCGGAACAAACAAACAAACTCATTTTCACATTAATTATAATATTACTAAGGATTTATGATAAACAAAAATATGATTTTTATTTTATCATATCTTAAGTTACAAGTTTTCCAAATGACTTTGTTGTCAAAAAAGTAAAATATAAAAAAAATGTCCCATAATCGTTTCGAGTAAACACGTTGTACGTATGGACTTATTATTATGCAATTTCCTAAAATGAAACGACCTATGCTGGTTGAAAAAGAGATTAGTTTTATTAGGCTACCCCAATCAAATTAATTAGATCTGGTTAATTATTTTAAAAGTAACAGTTTGATTAGTGTTGGGTTAAAACTGAAAAGCAACAGCTCGATTATATAGAAAAAAAAAACTTTAGTAGGTGTAAAGAACTACTTACAGCATTTGCCTGTAAATTATTTGGCCCAAATGGAAAAAGTTGCAATTTATATTTGAGTTATGTTAGTAGGATTATATATTCGAAGATTACGACAGATGCTAGGACAGATGAAGTCTAATTTGCAAATTGTTAGTTTATAAGTATTTTTTTTATTATAAAATTATATTTTGTCTAACCGTGACTTTACCAAAATATTCTAAATATTAAATACCTATTACAAAATAAATATATATTTTACAAATGCTTCTACATTTTGCAAATAAATGTTTGTAACGGCGAGTGTTTATAAAATAAAGTATTTTCGGAATAAGTTGTTTGTGAAATAAATAATACTATATACGATACGTTGGTTGTAAACTAAAAATCCGTCATTGATATTCTGGTAATTCGTTTTCATTCATTCATCTGCGTCACCTTTTCCCAACATGTTAGGGTCCGCGTCCAGTTTAGCCGTATATAGCTAAATACCAGAATATAGCTGAATACCAGTATATAGCTGAATACCAGAATATAGCTGACTACCATTAAATAGCTGAATACCAGTATATAGCTGAATACCAGAATATAGCTGACTTCCAGTATATAGCTAAATACCAGTATGTAGCTGAATACCAGTATGTAGCAGAAGACCAGTATATAGCTGAATACCAGTATATAGCTGAATACCAGAATATAGCTGATTACCAGAATATAGCTGAATACCAGTTTATAGCTGAATACCAGAATATAGCTGAATACCAGTATATAGCTGAATACCAGAATATAGCTGACTACCAGTATATAGCTGAATACCAGTATATAGCTGAATACCAGTATATAGCTGAATACCAGTATGTAGCTGAATACCAGAATATAGCTGACTACCAGTATATAGCTGAAAACCAGTATATAGCTGAATACCAGAATATAGCTGAATATTAGTATATAGCTGAATACTAGTCATCATCACAGCGTTAATCCCAGTCGCATCCGAAGCCTTTTAAGCTTTGGAGTCTGGGGTCCGCTTTACCAGTCCAACTGCTGATATGGCTAAACTTCGACATTTTCCGTGAAGCGACTGCCGTGCCGTCTGACCTCCACAACCCGAAGGCGATGTCGAAGCATTGCAGTTAGACCAATTGTTGGACTTTTGAGGGCTCCAACAACCCGTAACGGCTGCCACTAGATATTCGTATGACAACCGGGACCAACGGCTTAACGTGCTTTCTGAGGCCCGACCAGACCAGTGCAAATATTCATATTCATGCATACAAATATTTGCACTGTGCGGGGATCGAACCCGCGCCACCTTGCGCAGCGGCCGCGTCCGCTACCGCTACGCCACGGAGGCTGTCATATAGCTGAATACTAGTATATAGCTGAATACCAGTATATAGCTGAATACTAGTATATAGCTGACTACCAGTATATAGCTGAATACCAGAATATAGCTGACTACCAGAATATAGCTGAATACCAGTATATAGTTGAATACCAGTATATAGCTGAATACCAGAATATAGCTGACTAATAGTATATAGCTGATTATCAGTATATAGCTCACTACCAGTATATAGCTGAATACCAGTATATAGCTGAAAACCAGTATTTTGCATGGAGCCCCTGCCTATCTAAAGGTTATTAACCAATGTTATATGGGACGAGCCTACTGTTGTATACTGTGAGCCAGGTACAAATTCAGACTAGAAATTCCAAATAGGAAACCCAATAATCTAACGGAACCCAGAATCGAACCTCAATTCTGTTACTAACATACTTTAAAAACTATCCCCATTTAGATCTATGTGTGTTTGTGTGTAGAAAGTGATGAACAATTATGACTCTTTTCGCCAAGGGATTCGTCGTGTTCCGGCGATCCATGATGGTTGGTGAAACCGTACGGAGGACTGGTCTGAGCAGTTGTGTTGCGATGTGTCCCAGCTACGATGCGCCAAATGTTGTTGTGTCGGGAGTTTGGTCGTGGAGGGTTTCCAGATCAATCAGATCAATCAAACTCAAAAACACGACCAGAGGGAGTCTGGTCGTGTTTTTGGGTTTAACATTGCATCACCTCGCTCATGTGCCGTCTTCGTCGTCTTTTGAGTGAAAAGGCTCTTAATAAACTAGCGCGCTTTACCATCAACGATTGCATCACTGCTTACCATCAGGAGGAACTACAGTCAAGCATAAGTATAAATTTAAAAAAAAAATGATCTTCTTCATCGTTTTTTTTTATATATATATTATAAACCAGTGCTTGACCGCAATCCCGCCTGATGGTAAGCAGTGATGCAATAAAAATAAGGTCACAATTATACACGTTTAAACTGTCTTAGTCTGTTGCCAGGGTCCCAACGACACTTTGCCATTTCAATGGGACATAGAGGTATTCCAGAACACACCCAAGAGTTTCAGGAATGGCACTAGTATTGCATATTAATTTGTCATGATAAAAGGAACTGGTCGTGAGCTAAATAATAAATGTGAGATATTAATTAACAACAGTCATGGTGGCCTAGTGGTTAAAACACCAGCCTTTCAAGTATGAGTGTGCGGGTTCGATTCCAGGTCAGGCAAGTACCAATGTAACTTTTCTAAGTTATATGTACTTTCTAAGTATATCTTGGACACCAATAACTGATTAAAAGGCGAAGGAAAACATTTTGAGGAAGCCTGGACTTTAAGTCCGAAATCGCCAACCGCATTGAGCAAGCGTGGTGATTACGTTCAATCCTTCTCTGTATGAGAGGAGACCTGTGCCCAGCAGTGGGATGATAAAAAGGTTGATGATAATGATGATTAATTAACTAGTGATATACTCTCTGAAAGTCTGGAGGTCTCTATGTATAGAATTCGTAGTTTTGGCAAAGTTATGGCTGATTCCTGGTCCGAATTTTCTTCATAAGATAATGGCACAAAATTAGTTTGTGCCTCGAATGATAAAATGACTTGATAGTTGTCATTATTTCGAAAATGAACTTGGAAAAAAATATCTAAGTTTTTTTTTTCTTCAGTGTACTCAGAAGTGTCGAACTACTTTCGGACGGATCCTAATCTTTGTGAACGGTCTTCGAGAGTAGACAGCCTGTTTTAGTCCGCCGTCTCAAGTCCCGAAGACAACCAGGTCAAGAGCTGAAGTGGCTTCGCAGACAAGGACTCTTCAAACGTTAAAAATGTAGGTCCTATTGTTTTAGAACTTTTGCAAAACAATAGACACGGTTACGGCGTAGACACAACAAATACGAAACTGTTGATGAGAGGGTCACTGGAACAGTTGGTCTGTTTTGGGAAAAGTAGAAAATATTATCAGACGGAAAATGATAATGCATAATTTTCTTCCCCCACCGGACGACCCGTCGCACGGCGAGTTTCTACCCTTACGTCGCGTCGGTAACACCACTACGATTCGGACGAAGCGTTTCGCCTCCTTCATACCGCGTACATCGAGGTACTGGAACAATTGGTCAGCGGCGTTGTTTCCGTCGGACTACAATTTAAGTGTCTTCAAGGCTAGAGTGAATAGGCTCTTAATAAACTAGTGCGCTTTTCCATCATCGATTGCGTCACTGCTTACTGTCAGGCGGGATTGCGGTCAAGAGCTAGTTTATCCATACTAATATTATAATCTGTCTATATGTCTGTCTGTCTGTCTGTTACGCTTTCCCGCTTAAACCTCTCAACCGATTTTGCTGAAATTTGGCACAGACAATCTTTAGACCCTGAGAAAGGACATAGGCTACCTTTTATCCCGGAAAATTTGATATTCCCGAGGGAAATCTAAAAAGCGCGATATAACCGAATTCCACGCGGGCGAAGCCGTGGGCGGAAAGCTAGTAATTTATAAAAAAAGAAGATATTGTCGGAAAATTATATGCAATGAATATTGCACCATAGAAATCAGAGGGCAATTTACATAATTATAGGAACATTCACAGTCGAACCCAATCTGGCAAAAATAAATCTAATTCAAGTCCCCCAAAATTTTGACAAGTCTTTCACCAATAACTATTAAAAAATGTCGCTAAGATGAGATTGCAACTAGATTTTGAAAGTTTTTAAGTTGCAATTTTTTATCAGAAACGATGTAGACATACCTATACGTGTAACCATAAATATCCGCAGTAAAGTTGTTATTGCAGAATTTCCACCCTATAGAAAAGTTGTACCAAGATTTATGTGCCAGAGTCTCTCTCTCTCAAATGTTCGGTTACAATCTTATGTATACACAGATAATATTGTTGGAGCAATTAGCGGGGGAATTCTAAATGATCGCAAAAAACAAACAAGCGAGGAGTCAAGAGCGGGCATGCTGGAAATAGATCAGAGGCGCGTCAGCGGCGTCATTCTGTCAACCGTGTGAAGAATGGACACAGGGTTGACTAAAGCCCAGCTAGACAAGGAACGTAAAAAAGAAGTCTTTACATGACCTAGCAACTATCAATGAGGCTGAATGCAGAATTCCAAATTAAAAAAGAAACATTTTAACACTGCCAATTCTTGGGCTATTTTGAATTTAGAATTAAAAATAAAAGGTTCGACTATAAAATGAGTTGACGCCTGAAACGTTGATATTCTGTGGTATAAGAAAAAAAAGCATTACGACTTTATGTGCAACCCTATGAGTGAGAAAGTATATATGAATGGTCCAAGAATAGTGGCGTCTAAATCGGTCAGTCTAATTATATTCAATGGCCGTTTTATCCGCACTACCAGCGAATCACTGAACAACATCCGCTGGCTTGATTACGTCAAAATAATAATATTTAAGAGTGATTTACGAAACTCGGCTATTAGTTTTGGCTGAGAGTGGTATATAAACAAACTGTCACAGGTAAATGATGATTAATTTTAATTTTAGAAGATTTGCGAAATTCACTACATCCTGTTTGTCAGGTTATTACTTTGATGGCTTGATGCCGCTTCTTGGATGAAATTAATGTCTGTTTTACTATGGAATAATATTTAGAAAATCTAACCTAACTTTACCATACTATTTCTGTTCTTTTCTGTGTTTTTGGGAATATTGGTTCCTAACCTACACTCTAATTGCGTAATATACTATTAATATTAGGTGCTATAAATTTCAAGCATGCTAATCCATTGGTCCATATGTTTGAAAAAAAGTGTATGTCTAGCCTACTCAATTTTATAAAAACGCAATGAATTGTCAAAATGAAACCAATTGTTAATGATAGTAGGTTACGCAATTACTTGCAGGTTTAATACACATTACGTGGCTAATGGAAGTCGCGTCATAAAATCTACAAAACAGTTACCTAGTAGCCAAGATGATCACTATTAATGAGCCGTAAAGTTTTACCGTCTAACTTCAAAGTGGCTTTGACAAAGACTTTCTAGGTCCCAGACGGCCTAATAAAGGCCTCGTAAGCCGAGACCAAGACCTAGCGATCCCTAATGAAATGCATTTAAATACGTATTGTAAAGTCCGTCTAGTCGTTATAGGGTACCTAATTTAAAATTGTGATTGTCTGGAAGCCTCTAGCCGACCTAGTTCTCGTTTCTGGGACAATGAAGGACAAATTTAACCAGGTGTCTGGGTTGAGAGCACATTTTGCATAATATGATAAGACACCGTCTAGCCGCTTGATTAAATATTTTAATTTTGGGGCGTTACAGCGGAATAATTGTAAGGGTAAACGTTATAATTCATGTCCCTGTTAATTAAACTGGTAACCCGAGTTAAATTATTCAGATTTATTAAGATTCAAACATTTAGTATCATAGTTTACATAGTTATATAATTACAATATTTCTTGGGAATCTTAGTTCCCCAGAAATATTTTAATTAAATATTGTAATTAAAAATACATCAGATATTCACATATTTTTCCTAACTTGTTATTTATGTCTGTGCTTTTGCGTCACGTTCATTAAAAAAAAAGTTTTTTAATCTACATTTTTAGAGCAGTGTTATGTTTGTCATAATGTAGTTTACTGCACACACAAACAGTGAACCTGTTATTAAAAAGATATATTTCAATTAATTTTTTATAAGTCAATAAAATCTAACATATCATTTCTTTACGAGATATTGGATACCTAGTGAATGGTAGTAATATTTTTTTATTATAATGTCAGATATTTAATTATACTAGGTATCCATACTAATATTATAAATGCGAAAGTAACTCTGTCTGTCTGTCTGTCGGTCTGTCTGTCTGTCTGTCTGTTACGCTTTCCCGCTTAAACCTCTCAACCGATTTTGATGAAATTTGGCACAGACAATCTTTGTACCCTGAGAAAGAACATAGGCTATCTTTTATCCCGGAAAAATATGATGTTCCCGAGGGAAATCTAAAAAGCGCGATATAACCGACATCCACGCAGGCGAAGCCGCGGGCGGAAAGCTAGTATGCATATATTTAGAAAAGTAATAAAAACAATATTTTCCTCTTATGACTCAAATACAGTTATTAATAATTAACAGTTAAAAATACTTATGTTAATTCTTCCAAATATAAGAAAGTGGCATGTTTTTACTGTTTTTTTTTTGGTTTCGCGCTGGAAATCCTCGCAGACTTCCTCCATCGTGTGGATGACAAAGGGATATTGCCGGACTGTGCTTTGGTGTTTCAGCTCCACATAGGTACGGCCGGGGGTGCGAGGTTCGTATAGGCATTCACCAGTTCACCACACCCCTGACAGGCATTCTAACATAACTTATTGTTAAGCGTTAAGTTGCGAAGTTCTCCTAAAGTTTCGTACGAAGTATTAAAATGTTTATCGCAATTACATTTCGCGGTTGCTTAGGGTGCTTACACGTGCCTGTCTACTCTTACACGTGTCTGGGAGTTGTAACTTGTTTAAATATGTAATAGGTACATACGTGCGTATGCGTGCTTATTTTGTCGCTGGGAGGCTGTATAGGGAGAAAGGGGCTTGTGGTAGCCACACAGGGGCCAAGTCTGCTATTATAATGATGTCAGAATGGTTGATCAGTGATCTTATGATGATCGATTTTGGCAAGTTTAGTAATCTACTAACAGAATGGCGTCAATATGACTTTCCAGTGGTCAATCACTGAGACACCACTCCATATTAATAAATGTTCAAATTGGTTGTTGTTTTTAGAAAATCATTTCTACTAACGGGTTTTATAATAATGGCAAGGAGACGACTGACCGACTGACAATGAAATCGTGTCGGATTGATATATTTATAAAAATAGCAGACTAGGGCCCCAGGTCTATAGAACAGGTTAAACTACACTAGCTGCGGTTGGTCCGCGGATGGGTGGCCGTCTTAAAACCCCACTAATACACTTCCGTGTCTCGGAAAGCATGTTAAGCCGTTGATCTCGTCCATTATTAGTGGATTGTTTCTTTTTGTTCTGTTATAAAAAAGTTGGAGAAGAATAGCTTTATGTCAATTGCCATACGGTTTTCTTATAAGTATGACCTCAAACAACTTAGGTACTTACGGGCGGCTGCATATGAAACAATACATTACTAATATAACCTGATTTCTGATTGAATGAAAATCTTACAAAGGGTTTTCTATGAAGATTTTGCTGAAGGGGCTGAAACCGATCAGAGAATTTAGTTTAATTTTCACATAGGTAAGACTAACTGACGTGTTGTAAGAAAAAAAATCGCGTATACAGTAAGCAAATATATTTCGCCCCAAATAAAATACTAACTTATTTTCAAAGCGCGCGAACCGAGTTCGGCACACAAGTAAATACTACATCTAATTAAGGGCAGGCGAGACAATAAGTTGAAGTGGCGGGACACAAAATACTCCGGTTTGGCCGGCCCCGCACGGTCGCACGCCGCGTAGTTTTTCAATCCCTACTAACAATAGCGGGAGTGCGCCGATGCACCGCGTCCGCGCCGCCTGCATCGCGCTTGCATCCACAATAGTGGCGAGACATCACGAGTTTGGATCAGATATCGATAAAACTAATTTGGAACATTATAACGACCTTGATTTTTAATTTCAAAGTTCGTTAGATGGATAAAAAAGAGCAATACAAAATTTATCTGCATATTGACAGGTCTATAGAACGAAAAAAAAATCAACAAACCACAGATCATAAAAAGTCACAGCATAAACTATTGGACCAGATATAGGTAGGTTTTAGACCTGTTTACATAATGAATTCGAATCGATACAACTAAACCATAAAGTTGTAATCGATCACACCAACATAGATAGTAAACAGGTTACAAACATTATGATTAATTACCTCTTTGAAGTCAACAATCTGCACACTAACCGCTGAGGAGTTAAACACCCGATAACATGAAACAGATGGAGTGATGTTAATGTTAGTCTGTACCGGGGCAGCCGGCACACCGGGCTTCTCACGTCGAAATTCATGGAAATATTCGTATGTGGCAAACAGGCGGGACACACATAAATCTCGTGAGGCGATTGAATGCAGACGCGTAAGCGTGCCCGTGCGCATAATTCAAAGGGGCGATCACCAGGAATCGCCGCTTGGCATGCAGACGGCCGCGTTCATTCCAAAGCAATAAACCCGTTAGTGGCGACGTAATGTGCATATTGGAAAACAACAATGGACCAACGTGGACCGAGCCTACGCGCTGTTCGTCAATCAATTCATCAATTGTCATATTTCCCAAAAGTGTCGTCGTGTCTCGCGTTGACAATGTGTCTACCTCAAACTGTCGCGGACTTGAGTGCAATATATTTTCACTGCTGAATACATTTTCGTATTCCTCGTAAACGTTACCACACATAACACAAAGAAAAAACTACATTTACTTCATAATTTATCCAAGATTTTTATTCCGTCATCAATTACAATACAGCATAATCACAATCACCAGTTCCCTTATGTACACCTCAATAGTTAATATAAATTTATCGATATCGATAAACTCGCCGTCACCAGCCCGCAGGTGTTCGATATGCGGTTCCTCTGGAATCATCTCTGGCGCCGACGGATCGCCGAGACCAGACAGACGACCGACCTCTTTGATATTTATTTACACATGCAGATATGCACCCGACCGGCCAAAACATTACCAAACGCTCTAAGCCAGTCTGATGACTAATTTTTGTGGAGTTTTGCTAACAATACGCTAATAATTTTGTCATTATAATAATTGAGAACGTCATTTAAGTAAGGTGACGCATTATGTTTTATTATTACAGTTTAATTTTAGATGAAATCATCACCGAATATTAGATTGTTTCTAAGAATTTTCGTGCAGAAAAACTGCAGTAGTAAAAATAATTATACGAGTGTTACATCCACATTTTTGTTACACCGATAATGACGTTTCTTATACATATTGTTGTAGAGACGACAGCATAACAAGTTACTTCAATCTGTCAGAATTCTTTATTAGATTCTCAACTTTATCTCTAAAGTATTTGGCTCAAAGTTGATTGGGAATACTTGAAAGTTTCGGGTAGCGTGACCTGCTGTCGTCCGTACTAACGACTGTCAACGTACTGTTTTTGCATTGCTTTAATGCGTTTTGTTAATTACATTGTTTGACTCGGACAAACAGGCGGGTGAAGGTTACTTTTTTCTTTGGCAACTGAGCCGATTTCGACTATTCTGCCAAGCTAAGGTTAAATTTGCATAATCTAAAATTAGGATGTATTTTTAGACTCTCCCCCTAATCGGCGAGCAAATTTTTGTCAAATGATTGCAACCAGTTGGGATCGTTTGGACCGCCCATTGGTCCGTTCGGTCCAAACGATCCCATCTCGTCGCAATCATTTGACAAAAATGTGTTCGCCGATTAGAGGGTCGATAGTTAACATTTGATATGTCAATTATACAAAATGATCGATAAAATGAGTTAAGTGGTACCACTCTAATTAGGTTATGTGCAAGAACAAACGCGTTCTTATCAGTTATCATTTTACGATGTTCATAATACAGTCATCAGCGCCCATTAATTCACGAGGGTCATGAAATCAACCAGACGTCGCGTCGAAGTTAATGGAGTAAAAACAAGTAGTTAACATACATGCATTGATATCGGTGGCTAGGCGCAAACAAAGAATATATAGGAACAGAAGGTCGGCTTAATACAAATAGTGTAAACGCAAGCGCTCAAATACACGCTTCTACATAAGTATATCGAGAGTCGAATTACGAGTTGTAGGTCGTAACCCAGACAGGGACATTACTTTTAATTTTTGTATTCCAACGCTACTGCTCTCAAAACAGGTGAAGGACACATTGTGAGAAGACTGGTATCTCCTAGAAAGAAAAAATCCAAGACATGTGATAACTACCAACCCGCACTGAGCCCGCATGTTGAATTATGCACTCCTACACATAGGCCTGTATCTAAGCTGTAAGAATATTATTTATTTTCGCATAAAAAGTTACGGACGACAGCAGGTCAAGTTACCCGAAACTGTCAAATATTCCTAATCAACCGTGAGTCTTAACGCTTTGCCGAAAAAGTTGAAAATCTAATAAAGAAATCTGACAGATTGTACTAGCTTGATGTGCTGTCGTTTGTACAAAGAAGGATTTAATGCCTTAGGCATTCTTTACCAGTCAACCAAGGGTGGTAAAGAAATTAGATGGCCTGCCAACTAATCTGCTCTGGTTGAAAGGAACGATGATTATTATAAGGTTTTATTACTTACTAACTGTTGCCCGCGACTTCGTCCGTGTGTAGATATAAAATAAGCGCCTGTTAAAATAATGGGAGCAATATGTACGTCCGCGTGTGCCCCCGTTTTCGCAACATTTTTTGTTACTGCTCTGCTCCTATTGGTCATAGCGGGATGTTATATAGCTTATGTCCTTTCTCAGCCTCTAGACTGTGTACCAAATTTCATTGCAATCAATTCAATAGTTTTGGCGTGAAATCCGGACAGACAGACAGACAGAGATAGTTCGCATTTATAATATTAGTATGGATTAGTACTGCGAGGGCAAGCGTATTTGCAGCTGCCATTCGTTTGTAAAAGTTTGATATCGTTCTATTTAAGCCTAATTGTATGCGTGTTTATAAGGAGATGGCCTTCTGCAACTATCTAGTCTGTGGCTCTAGGCAGCCCGCAGTGGTGCGGTGGACTAGCCGGCGGATGTTTCCCAGACAGAGAAATATTATGTTATTCAGTTAAGTGGATATTAAATACATAGAAGCAGGCGCTAATTACCGCTAATTTCACTTAAACGCTGTAAGCTGCATGTACGCGCCATAACTAGACAGTTTTATGGGCGAAAGACGACGCGACTCAAATATTGGGACGAAAAATAGTTTCATTCGAAACATTCAGGTTAGTTAACACCGACATTTCAAGTCGCAAGTTTTATAGCCTATTAAAATATACGATCGAGTTTTTGGGTCTTGGATGCGGTGGTACGGAATTTATTTTGGGCACGCAAATGATGCTGCATCGACAAGCAAATATAAAGGCTTTAATATCCCTACAAAAAATACTGCAATTTTTAAATCAATTTGTTTAGAGGTGGACGGTGGTGTTATGGTAGCAATAAATTTTTTATACCTTTTTCTTATAAAACGTGAGACACCTTTTTTCACTTAACTTTTTTTCGCAATTACTTAATTGCGGTAAAAATACGAAATGAAATTGTTTATTAAGGAAGTAGGATCACTGATCACTTTTACACGTCATATTTTTTTCAAACTAGATGGAGCCGGCATTTCCTAACTGACTACCTCTGAGAAGAAAAAGCCGAAACAAACTCAGGGATCATCGTCTTTTATTAAGTTCAGACATTAAAACTGAAAATGTTTATAATAATTTAGGTGATTTAAAAAAAAAGTGTTTAAAATGTCATAATTGTAGCATAATTACGCATATTGCTTAATAACAATGCTTAGCAGAGCGAGCAGCTCAGTCTCAAGCTTTATTATATCCTCTAAATAATCTGCGCACGTAAAGATAAAAAAAAAAAAAAAACAAATTGGGGAGAAACCAGCTCCATATCAATGGAAAATAAATCGGAAATCGCAATTCTCACCCTTGCCCCATTTTTTAACAGACTTCAAAAAGGAGGGGTTACTCAGTTCGACCGTAAGTACCTATATATGCTTTTTTATGTTAATTCGCACATAACTTCGACGTTCATGAACCGATTTTGATAATTCTTTCATATTTGACAGGTTTGTCATATAGAAACTGTCATACGAAAATTTTATTTCAGAGATAAAAGATTCCTTAGTAGACAGCCTGTTTTTGCAAGATCGATGGGTGAGATATTCTTATAAGAAACCAAACAGAACATCGCTCATTATTTGGTAAAAAATTGTTCAATGGTGGTCAACCTTACAGCAAGCTAATATTGTAAAGACAACTGACAAAGATGTCGGTTACCTACTGAACTTAATAGAAAAATGGACAATATTTTTATAAAAATGACGAGGAAATACTTATGTATAAAGAAAAGTGACATGGCTGACTAGCAAAAAATAAAAAATATTAATAATTGGTGGTGGTATCGGGAATCCTAAATTTCACTCACTGACATAATTCGTAGAATAAGCAACATAGCAGCATAGTATAAAATTGATCAACATCAATTTAGTGAATCTAAGGCTATTACAGCACTTAAAAAAAAAACGTAGAAAACTTCGATATTTAAAATTCCGCTACCTACGTAAAAACATTCGATAAATTTTTGTTCGTCAAGTTCACCAATTTTTATTCTTGGCTATTGAGTCGTTGTCTATTCTGAAGTTGTCTCATTATTTTAGCGTTTCTTTTGACAGTATCTAACAGTTTGACACATGAGCGTTCTCATCACTGTCAGAGTGACAAGTGCGCCACTTCCTGTGGTTCCGCATCAATGCAACTATGTGTGACAACGGCCAAAATAATTACTCTTTGTGTCGCATTCTTTGGGATTTTTTGAGAATATTTTCATTTACAGCTCGGGGTTGGAATTGTGCCCGGAGAAAGGCAATGGGCATTTACACAGATTTTATGAGCCCAATTATTAAACTTATCTCTAAATAGAACACCCATTACCTCATTCAATAAAATACTATGTATCATAATATGATGAATGATTTATTTCCTGTAAGTAGGTAGCTTTGTACAAACAGTATGTCAAAAAGTTGTTAACTGATTCAGGACTATTTTTGGTGATTAAGGCTAATTAATAAATAACTCTAAGAACTAAGTCTGGCCAATTTTTACCAAACATATTTAAACTTTAGTTAGATGACTTAAAAGATATAAGATATAATCATTTACTTGTCACAGAATTGAAAATATATATGTACGTTACAAATTCATGTACGGATGACAGCAGGTCAAGCTACCTGAAACTGTCAAATATTTTCAATCAACCTCGAGCCTTAGTGCTTTAGAGATAAAGTTGAAAATCTAATAAAGAAATCTGACAGATTATACTAGCTTGATGTGCTGTCGTCTGTCTTGAGTGAAAATTCTACAGCTAACCAAACAAAAAAAAAATAATTGTTTCGTCAAACTGGTGTTTCTAGGTTTCCTTTCTTTCAATTTAGCAACGTACTTTAGGAAACATTGTTAAATGTATAACATGTAAATCAGGCTTCAGACAGCCACCTGTATAGCAAGGCATACTGGCCCTTAGGTACCAACTCTAGAGAGAGTTATCACTTCCTTTGGAACAGCCGGTATAACTTTTGAATTTAGAATTATCGACTAGCAGTGGGAAAAGGTTTAATGTAAGTAGTCAACTGTTCTCTGATGAATTATTAGGAATATTCATTCCGTGAAATGGTTATTTTCTATATTAACTTAAATGATAAAATATAGTGCAACTTGCTAAGATTATGAAGTAAGAATAGAAAAATCGCGATTATGAAAATTAAGGAAAAGTGATTCTGAAATGTTTTTATGAATTACTACCGATAAATAAATATAATAAAATACGCACCAATGAATTAATTAATAAAGAATAACAGACTTAATGTTACGCAACACGTAATGTAATGTACATATACACATACATATACTCACACTAAGGTATTACTTGTACATAAACTTATTTTTCATTCATTCCTGCAGGTCAAAATAGCCATTACATTATATTATGTATCAAATACGCATTACATAATATAATGGCTATTGACCTGCAGGAATGAATGAAAAATAAGTATAAGTACAAATAATACCTAAGTGTGAGTATATCATATATGTATGTGTAATTGTGTATGTGTAAATTACATTATACACGAAGCCCGTTATTCTTGAAGGAAAGAACTGAAAAGGTACACCTCACCTTTCTAACTTTCTAATAAATATTATTCATGCTTGTCCTTCTGAAAGATATCACTTTGCTTTTGATAACAAGAGGTAAAGATATCATTATGCGTAATTTTTTTTTAAAACTAATTTCGTTCAGGCTTTTTCTTCATTACATATCAAAATCGTAGGTAGCCACCGATTGTGTAAGATGTTCTCATTGATTCTCGAATGTAACTCTGAGTAAGAAAATACTACAATATCATCATCATCAACGTTTTTATCGTCCCACTGCTGGGCACAGGTCTCCTCTCATACAGAGAAGGATTGAGCGTAATCACCACGCTTGCTCAATGCGGGTTGGCGAAAATCTGAAACCGCCATTGTTTTTCCATACAATGAATTTATATCAGTCTGTTTGTCCTAATAGGTAAATTAGCAACTTGTAACAGTGCCCATAGTATTTGAAATGAAATATTGAAACTGGTAGTTTTTCAAGCACTTTTGAATATTTTTGTAAACTAGATGAGATCGGTGTTTGCTATTTAACTACAGCTCTGAAAAGAAAGGATGAAGCAAACATAGAGATTAGTCTCTTTAAAGTGTAGGGAAGCAAACTTAGAGATTACAGTCTCTTTAAAGTGTAGGCTTAATCTTTGTCAGATTACAGTCTCTTTAAAGTGTTGGGAAGCAAACATAGAGATTACAGTCTCTTTAAAGTGTAGGGAAGCAAACATGGAGATTACAGTTTCTTTAAAGTGTAGGGAAGCAAACATAGAGATTACAGTCTCTTTAAAGTGTAGGGAAGCAAACTTAGAGATTACAGTCTCTTTAAAGTGTAGGCTTAATTTTTGTCAGATTATAATATACCTAGATGATGATGATAAATGATAGAAATGATAAAATAGAGAAAAGATGATGATGATAGAGAGGACCACACAAAGTGAACCCTTCCAGTCAGAGCACACATTTGACTTCGTTATTTTCAGTTATGATTCTGGGTTAAGCCATGTTAACTATGCATAAATCAGTGATTTCCCTGAAATAATAAAATAATCTTGGTGTGATTAATAAGACGAACATTCGTATACAATTTAAATAACTAATATATTATTCATATTGGTATCTACGTAAAAAAGTGATGTTTTTTCCTCAAGGCTTAAAGAAAGTTTCCAAGAAATTTGTGAGCAAAATACCCAACGGGATACGAATTATTTTTGTTTTTGTTATCAACAAATACTTTTATTCTTATGGTAATATATTTTTTAAATTTTCTAGAAGGCATGAAATTACAAGTCTTTTATTAACATAACATCACGCCCTTATCTCCAAAGGGTTAAGCTGAGGGGTTGAGTAGATTTCGGAATTATATTTGGCTTCAACTTACAAACTGTATTTTTATCTCAAAAGCTTTATGAAAACTGTCGACAGGGAAAATATAATATCATGGATTAGGGAATAACTAGCCCCGGGAAATATTTTAATATTTTATAAGTCCGCAAAAAAAAAAAACGGCCAAATGTGTAATGAATCAAAACGTCTTTAAACAATCGACATTCAGATAATAAACAGCGTAAGATTTAATAAGCGTGTTAATATATTTACATAGCTTTGTGCGTTTAAAACGGTTCGTCTCGCGTAATGTCGCGCGGAAGCCGTCGCACCGGTCCGTCCGACTTATCACATGTCCTGATTAATACACCACAATTCATTATACCCAGCCCACTCAAATATCTAACTAACATAATTATTATGTATCGCCATAATTAATAAATCACAACAGTTATTTATCACTCTATATTCAACATCAACTTAAAAAAAAAAAAACTGTTTGTTAGGTACCTAAAACAATTATCACGTGCAACTTTGCCAAGTAATTAATTAAAGATAAAGATAGAAATGATAGCATAATAATTACGTACCCGTATAGCAAGTGAGTAAACGAACACTTTGCCAAGTTACCTTATAAATACGGCGGACGCTGAAAGTTCACGAATTTGCAATTTTCCGGAGAGGAGGAAAGTTTGGTAGACTTTTTTATGAAACTTTAAATGCATCGAATGTGTCAAATGTGATGGAACAATTTAATTTGATAACTGAAATAAACTTTTCCTGAAAATTAATACGGCAAAATTTTCCAGGATTTAATTTTTTTTTTTTCGTAAACGAGTCAAATTTGAAAACTTTTACGAGTTAACAACTTTTCCACAGCAGTAGTTGCATACGTAAAGTTCACAAGCGATTTTCCCGAGAAAAACTTGTGTAACACTGGCAATGTGTGGAGAATTTGTAAGAATATAAGGGATAAGTATTGCTCACCTGCTGCCGGGCGCGCGAGCACGAGCGGCAGCACGAGCAGCGGCAGCAAGGGCAGCCGCATGCTCGGGCTAGCGGCGCATGCCGGCGCGTGCGGTGTGGCGGCAGCGCGCGGGCTAGCACCGGCGCCGCGCACACGTGCCGCAGCTAGTCACCGGTGCACCTCCCGGCCTCGCGTGCGACCACGTACCCCTGAGACCCGGCGCGGACTGAACGAGACGCGCCCGTCAGCGCGCCATACGCGACGGTGCAAGTGCAGCGAATGGAGGAGTGTCGACGACCCGCCACGCGCCGGCCTTCCGCCTGCCGACCGGCCGCACCAGCACCGCGCCGCCGCACGCATCACCCGCACCGAATACACTCTCACACTGTGACCCTCTCTTATCGTCACCTTTTCAATAAACTTTTCCGCCCCGCCAAAACATCGGCTAATCAAACTTAATTTTGATCAGAACTTAAATAATTTATACATGACATAATAACAAGCCACATAGTTGTATTGAAGTTTATCTGATTAAAGCATGCTCAATAATAGCGCTGGATCAATGAACTTGATGTCGGTTAAGCGTTGAAGTCTTTTCAAGGGCGCTTATTACGTTACATTCCTAAAAAAAACAAGTTTGTCTTGTAACATAAAATACTTCGTCAATTGCAAATGTTATTCTATTAGTGCTAATAGTACATCCATTTATCATAATGTTGTGTTTACATATGCTTGAGATGTGGTTATGTTATTGTGATTATAATAATTGTATGCAGATTAAGATAAAACACACGATCGGCAGAAAAAGGGTAGGTCATATGCGAATTCTTGAAACATTTTGTCGTTTATTTCTGCGGCTAATGATTTTGAAAACGCACAGTAGCCGGTCCGATTATTAGTGGTAATGGTTCAAGAAATCCGCCTTGATTGCGGGTCTGGGCGTGCAGTGTGTACCTGTGGGTACCTGCGAGCATGTACCGCGGCGACAAGATATAATCTACGTCTCGTGATTGACCACGAGACTTCCATTAAACGGGACCATCGGATTTAAGACATCCTCTCGGCAGTCAATATCGGACGGCGGAGAGAATCGAATGTTTATTTATTGAGGCATATATCTACATTATATACACTTATGTGGGTAATTGAGAGTACAGTACCGTGCCGTACCGGTGCCGCGCAGAGGTAGGTACCATTCATTTCTGTCAAAATAAATGGACACAACCACAGTGACTCGTGATCCTCGTGTCCTTTTCCATGTTAAAGTCATTTTTTGTCTAAGAAAAATAGGCACTGACTTCGATGCATCGAGTCTGCAGTCAAATGTCCTAATTAATGTGTTGTTCTCGGAAAAATAAAGCAACGTATAACAACAATCGACCTATTAATTACAGTCAAGAGTGAGTCATGATTATGCAAAAAGGTTTCATGTTCTAGATTAAGATAAGTCTGCATTCGATTGTTTGTTACGCAAAGACAATTCAATTATGTTGTCTATGGAACAATTAAAAAAAGTGGTGGGAGTTGACAGAAAATTTAATTTACTACTGTCAGAGTTTGTTTTACTCATGGAGCTAATAGAGGTTTTACTTGTTATAATATTGAGTTTGTTTCCACATTATGTTGCTTCTATGATTCTCTGTAGAGTTTTTTTTTTTTAATAATTATAAACTAGTGCTTGACTGCAATCCCGCCTGATGGTAAGCAGTGATGCAATCGTTGATGGTAAAGCGCACTAGTTTATTAAGCCTATTCACTTAAAAAACTTAGGAATAGGAAGGATGACGGCAGTTGAGCGAAGTGATGCAATGATAAACCCAAGACCAACACGACCAAACGATGCTGCGCTAGAGGGAGATTGAACTGGAGACTCTCCACGACCAAACTCCCGACACAACAACATTTGGCGCATCGTACCCGCCACACATCGCAACACAACTGCTCAGACCCGTTCTCCGTGCAGTTTTGTCAAATTGTAAAAAGATCCTATAAAATCAAGAGCCATTTATTCAAGAAGACACAGCTTGAAGAGGCAAGCTTGAAAAGAAACAGAAATGGATCAACAAATGTTTCCAGCAGTAGACCTGTCTCAACATTTAGAAAATTTTGCTTCTTCTATACAACGGTAGGTATACCTACATAAAACGATGCATGGAACATAAAATTTAAATATTTGCAATATGTCAGCTAGCCACACCATAAATCAATAAACAAAATTTTATACTTAAGGGGATAGATACCCTCGAGCGGCCAAAAACGCTCATCTTTCAAAGTTTATTCCTCCAGAATGCCTTGATCAAAAATTTTGTAAAAAATATATTATAATCATAGATTCAAGCACAACATATTTAGTGTTTATTATTTTCTATACGGCCTATATTTACGTCAAAAGAAAAATACACACATCAAAAGTGTCTAGGGATCAACATATATTTTTGCAATAACTTTTCTCCTGATTGATATTAATTAAAATTTTCTTTAAGGATTCATCAAATAAAGTGTTTTCGTTTGTCACAGTAACGATAAACCAAGTCACCTTTGCATTAATAAAGAAATTTGCCATTTTCCTAATAAAGGGATATTTGACATTTGAACCACTAACACAAAAGTTCGAAAAAAAGACTGAAATAACAGTTTTCTCTAAAATTTTATTGGGTAACTTAAACAATTAATAATCCGTGTTTCTACCGCGAACACTAACAACACAAGAACATCGGTTTGGCATACTCAAAATGAGTTCATCCAAATCACGCTGTGGAATGGCCGCCCATGTTCGTTGCAACAACAAAAAAAGGTCTTCTTGCGACTGGATACCCTCCATATTCGGCAGAGCTCTTCTCTGTAGCATATCCCATGCATGCTCAATCGGGTTCAAGTCTGGCGACTGAGCAGGCCAGGGCAGGACATTGATGTTAGCTGCGGCGAGAGTCTGTCTTACAACTCTTGCGGTGTGCGGTCGTGCATTATCATGCATTAACTGAAATAAGGGACCGATTTGCACTTGTAGAGGAACGATGACGTCTGATACAATCGTTTCAGCATAAATTTGAGCGTTGAGGTTGCCTCTGATCCAAATCAACTCAGTTCTTCCGCCGATCCAAATACCCGCCCATACCATGATGGTTCCACCACTATAAGGATGGACTTCCTGGCAGGATTTTAATCGCTGTTGGCGTCCAGGGGTTCTCCAGTGTCGTATACGTCTTGTATCCGGTCTCATACCAAAACGAGACTCATCAGAAAAGCACACGAAACGCCATTGTTCTTCTGCCCAATTTCTGTGTTCAAGAGCCCATTGATATCGAATCCTACGATTGTGCATTGCTATAGGTGGTACCCGTAGCGGTCTTCGGGAATGAAGGTTCACTTCATGCAAGCGGTTTCTGACTGTTTGGTCGCTAATTAAGTTCCCTGAAGAGTGATGAAGCCTCACGGCTAACATCATGGCGGTTATTGTTGGAGCTCTTCGAGTTAAGATTTGAATGTATCGGTCTTGTCTCCGTGTGGTGCAGCGATACCGTCCTCCATGGCGCTCAGCCACGGTACCAGTGCTTCGGTAACGTGTCCAAAGTCGACTGATAACACTCTGACTTGTATTCAGAGCTAAAGCCACAGTACGTTGCCGGGAACCAGCTTCTATCATTCCCACGGCTCTGAGCATTTCTTCCCTGCTTAAATGACGTCGCCGCTCCATAATAACGTTGGTTTTAATCAGTAGTAGGGAAACAGTAGCACTAATAATGTCTTCAATGCGTTGTATGTTTTTATAGGGAAAATATTGACAGCTGATTTTCATCTTTTACTCGAATTTGATTCACAGTTCCTGATTCAAATTATGAAATGCACCAAAAAGGATCCATATAAATTTATAAAATCATAAATTTATTACAAAGCCACATCTCAATCTCAAGAAATCCGCATAAAAATGCTTGATCCCTAGACACTTTTGATGTGTGTATTTCTACACGGCGTTTTTTAACTTTTAAATCGATATTTCTCTTAAAGCGTTTAGACTTTTTAAAATATTCTTACTCGCAGTAACGTGTACCTGTAAGAACTATAAAATCATAGTTCTATTTTAAAATTGATGAAATATTTAATAAGAAAAGTAATAAAAATAAGTGTCCGTACGAGTTTCCGCCTTGCGAGGTTCAGAGGGGCTCTATGCGGGACGCGGGCGCGGGTCGGCCGGCAGTCTCGCGCCAGCGCTCGTGAGAGGAGGCTGTGTCACTTTTTGCTCCGCGCACCCTTGGATACTAATGTAAAGACATGCTTCAGAAGCGTGGAAAATAATAACGACGTAGTATGATCCAGTACAAGTCTGTTTAATTAATGATCAACAGTACAGGCATCAGTAGCTTTTATACACCATTGAGTCAAAACTAACGAATAGTCACAAACCTAATAGACAACGGAAACGGAAATTATCAGGTATTGAATAAAATTAAGAAAAAGTTAATAGTAACGCTAGTAATTGTCAATAATTGTGTACAGATATTTGGATTAACCTAAAATATCGAAAGTTGTTTATATTTATTTATTTGAGCAATGCTTGATTCAATAAATAAATATCCGATGGGCGGGAAGACTAATGCTCGATAGGATTTTGTAATAAAAGTTGGCGGTAATCGGAAGTTGCATCAATAATTCTAAAATTAATAAAATAATGGCCGATAGACCGGAAGTGTACTTCCAAGTGTGATTTTAGAATAAACTAAGGTTTTAAAATCCTCCCAAGTAATTTAAAGTAATCATAATAAATTTAAATTAACATAAATAATTACGCAACTACGATCAATATAAAATAATTATGAAACTAAGTATAGCTTCATAGATGAGCGGGAAGCGCAAGCTGTAACACTAAGTACTTCGAGTGCAACGAAGTATTTTTAGTGATTTTGTGTATAATTATTGAATGTTTGCCTTTATTGCCGCGCTGGGACGCTTTATGTGATTTTTAACCGACTTCAAAAAGGAGGAGGTTACTCAATTCGACCGTATATATGCTTTTTTTTATGTTTGTTCGCGCGTAACTTCGTCGTTTAAGAACCGATTTTGATAATTATTTTTTTGTTGGAAAGAAGACATTCCCAAGGTGGTCCGATGATAAGGAAATCAGGGTCTGATGATGGAAGACCAGAGAAATCAAGGGGAACTTTCAAAAATCGTAGGGGCGATTAGTGCGTTTCTTAGTATTTTCATTAAGTATTTAAAGCACTACAATTTGATAAAGGTCTGGAGTAGATCTGATGATGGAGCCGGAAGACAGTCGAAGGAACTCCTCAACAATTCACAGTAGCTACCTTGTGTTTGGGCTTGATTAATTTGTATTGATAAGAACTTTACACCTAGATGGGTTGTGACTGTCATAAGAGCTCTGATGATGAAGACAAAGGCCAGTTCCGGGAACTCCTCAACGGTTTGCAGTAGCTACTTTGTGTTTGGTTTTAATTCATTTATATTGATGAGAACTTTGCACCCATTGGGTTAAAATAATGGTCTGCAGTACCTAAATCTGATGATTAAGACCATAGGCAGTCGAGAGAATTCTTCAAAATTACGGGTAAAAATTAAAGTGAACAAAATTACGTCATTTCCCAATTATATTTGCCTCAGCTTCCAGTCTGACCGGATGTAACTGAATACATAGTACCTACTTTTCACAACTAAAAAGTGTAAAATAAAAACTTTTTTAGAAAAAAACAACCGACTTCTAAAAACCACTACAAAGTGAAAAATAACTAATTTCGGAAGTCGGTGTCAAAAACTAATACCTATACAAAAACCAAAGACACCGACTTCCGAAATTAGTTATTTTTCACTTTGTAGTGGTTTTTAGAAGTCGGTTGTTTTTTTGTAAAAAAGTTTTTATATATGATGTTTTATTTTGATACTAGCTTTCCGCCCGCGGCTTCGCCCGCGTGGTGTTCGATTATATCGTGCTTTTCAGATTTCCTTCGGGAACACCAAATTTTTCCGGGATAAGAAGTACCCTATCATTTAATCCGGATTTCTAACTTTACGTTTACAAAATTTCAAAGCAATCGGTTCAGTAGTTACAGTGTGAAAGCAGAACAAACAAACTCACTTTTCCATTTATAATATTAGTATGACAATTTCCCATTTATAATATTAGTATGATTCGGTTATATCGCGCTTCTAGATTCCTTCGGGTTAAAGTTATTTCTAAGTATGCAATACCGGTTTACCGGTTTTCATTTTTGCCGCCTTTTCTCCTTTCGCCTTTTTTCGTAACTATAAAATTACCGGTAAAAAAAATATAAAACCGGTAATTTACCGGTTTTATGTTTTGGGCAAAGTTGTTCATTTATTCACGCATACGTCAAACTTTCCATTATATGTAATGTTTGACACTTAAAAGTAGCTTTGACGTAAGCGTTTGTGACGATTCGTGTCATTCATTAGTTTGTATAACTGTACTGTACAACGACTATGGAACTCATGTGAAATTTTCCAATGACTCCAGAGCTAGACGAACGTAACCAGTCTTACTAGCTTGGCAGTGCAGGATTGAATACCGTATTGGTGGGGCCAGAACACTTATCGGTAAACTAATCTGCTTCAGGGAATGTGATACTCGTCCTAGAGTGATACGCTTTGTAAGGCGGGTATTTTCAGGTACAAATACCAACCTACAGGATTATATGACCCGTGTCAGGGAGCACATCGACTTCCTGAAGCAGAAAATGTACGGTACACCCAGAATCGCACTTTCTAAAACAATGAAAGGTGGGTTTATCGACCAGACCAAGGTGGCTGACACTTACCTACTGGATGACGATGCCATGTGTTCATTCTGGCGCAGTATCTGTTTGGTGCCTGTCGCTTTTTTGGATCAAATGGTTTTCAAGGTTGCACGCTCGCTTGAGTCTGGTTCGCTACCTCAGTTCCTAACAACTAGAGTAACCCACCTGCTCCGTAAATCAGGTAGCACTGCGGAACCCAAAAATTATTGGCCGATCACTTGTTTACCGACCATCTTTAAAGTTCTTACATCCAATTTTAAAGTTAAAATTAACAAACATATTGACAGCAACTCATCATGTCTGCCTCTCAAAATGGATGTAGGAGCGGCTCCGGCGGTACTAAGGAGCTACTCCTTAATAACATGGCCATTACCCAACAAGTTCGTCGTTCCCAAAAGGATCTATCGATATGTTGAATAGTTTTTTTTTTTGATATTGCCTTTCACGGACACCAGCTCCTCACATATGTAACAAATACTAGACTGAGTAATTGTACGGTTTTAGCTATAAACAAAACATTGTGAGGAGAAACAAATTAATAATAATAATTATTATTATATAATAAGGCCTATTATGACTTGGTGCCACATACAAGGCTCATGCGGGTGATGGAGTTCTATAAAGTTGATGCAACTCTACACACCATCTTGATGACGTGTATGGCTAATGGCGGACGGTCCTTCGCTATCCTGGATATCGAGATATTCATAGGAATAGCGATCCGAGCCAGGTCTATTCCAGGGCGATACTTTGAGTCAACTTTGATTTTGCTTAGCCTTGAATCCTCTAAGTACACTGCTGGAGAATACACGTCTAGACTATCGGCTGAGGAGAGGTGGTCAGGTTATATCGCACCTCCTTTACATGAGTGACTTAAAATTCATTGCTCCCCACAAATGTCAACTGAAGGAGCTACTGAAAATTACTGAAACTTTCAGTAGCGTTATCAGGATGGAATTTTGTGTGGATAAATGTGTGGTCATGCATGGAAAGCGAGGAGAGATTGCGGCATCCATGGGAACCCAACTCACGTTCCGTAAACCTTAGAGCGCTCTCTGCATCTGAAACCTATAAATATTGGGTATATCGAATGCTTTATACCAGTAACATTGATACCCAATGTATCAATGTTACTGGTATGAAGCAATCGCTGAAGAAACGTTTTGCATCTCATATTCATCTACGCGTCGCTGAAAAAAGTAATAAATAGTCTTCTATTAAGCGGAAATAAGGTACGAGCCTTCAACGGTTGGATCATCCCGATTTTATGTACTCTTTCAGCATACTAAAATGGACTCGGACCGATGTCGACACCCTGGATAGGAGGGTCCGTACGGTGCTGACTACAATTCAATTGCATCACCCACTGACATCGGTTACGAGGCTGTAATAGTGTATACCCCGCGAAAAAGAGAAAGTTGAAGCTTTTTAAATGTTAAGACCATCCACAATCGCGAGATATGTAGTCTCAGGGAATATTTCCTAAAAACCGACGTGGGAATGCATCGAGATGTGGTCGCGGTTGACAAGGGACTCACTCCGCTCTCCTTGCCTTGGCTAAAAAGAATTGGTGCAAGCCAGTATACCTACTTGACACTGAAGATCGCATGGAGGTTTAGCAAGCTACATTGAGGTTATTTCCGGGTTCTCCACGGGCTTGATGTAGATTTACCAGCATTCGTTGGCTGGCTGCGTTTTGAAAATTGTCTAAATTAATCTAAAGGTGCTACATTTACGCTTGACTGCGCCAAAGGAAAAGTCATGGTTTTAAAAATTGTGTTTATATGCTCATTTTAAGCAATATGTAACATGTTCACTACCATTGTACCTTGTGTACTTATTTATTTTCTGCTTTAAGACTACCCAATCACATAATTAATATTTTTGAAAAAAAATATAAATTTACCGTTTTTACCGGTTTACCGGTAAAAATATTTCAATTACCGTTTTTTTACCGGTAAAACAAAAACTACGCTAATTGCATGCCCTATTTCTAAGGCCACACCCTGTTCATTCCTCCAATAAAAATTAAGAACATCTCAAAAAAAAAAAATCGTCAAATTTTTGCTAAGTCCAAAACAATAATATTTTCCTTCCCTAAAAAAATATATAATTGATACTTGTAATTTAATCCATATGAAACTTGATTAAATTTCCCCAATTATTTTTTTTTTCTAGTAGGTAAATCAAAACAATTTCTTTTTTTCATTCTTTAAGTTCATTAGTCTCAGCTGTTCATTACCTAAAATTTGGTCAGATAAATTTTTAAACAATATGTATTCTAAATAATATGCACCTATTTTAGTCTGACCTGTGAGTTTTATTTAGATGATGGAGTTTCCGGGATTTTTTTTTTAAGTACTGGTAAGTATCAATGGGAATTATACCAAAAAACGCTAAATGCTAAATAATAACTATAAATAAAAAAGAATAAACCGGTTCCCATTTTGCATTAATCATTTTTATAAATTAATATTTGTTTTCCCTTTTTTAAATAAAAAAATCCCTGCAACGCAGTATCGAAAACAATATAATAAAAGTAATTACCTAATATGTTTCACTTTAGGGCATGAGTTTTGATACCACGTAATTCTATATTAGATACTTTTTAGACAGAATAGTATACTTTATAGATATGGTATGGCATCCTACGTTTGTTGCGAGACATCCGCGCTCGAAGCAAGCGAGTAGGGAATGTGCACGTAAATATGATGCGGGGTGCGCGGGGGTTTCTGCCTAGCCCCGCCCAGATGCGCAAGGTCATCGTCGTTACTAATCGCCTTAAATAAAAGTCCAAAAGATTTTTATGTATTTTATTTTGTATAGGTTTTTAAATAGGTATGTATATGTTTGTTTATACTTTCATATTGGCTTTGTTATTGTTTTGATTGTCTTTATTGCTACATTGAGCAAGCGTGTGATTTCGCTCAATCTTTCTCTATATGAGAGGAGACCTGTGTGAGAAAAAAACGTTGATGATGATAATTGCATGCTATATTGGAGTGACTGAATTATAATATACTAGCGGCCGCCAGCGACTTCGTTCGCGTGGAGTTAGTTATGCAGCGTGATGTTATATAGCCTAAAGTCTTCCTGGATTAATGGGCTATCCAATGCAAAAATAATATTTTCAAATCCGACCAGTAGTTCCCGAGATTAGCGCGAACAAACAAACAAACTCTTCAGCTTTATATATTAGTATAGATATAAAAAGTAAAAAAAAACTAAAACCCAACTACGACAAAAAACGACGATGAAAAAGTATAAAACAAGATTTTCAGAATACTGAACAGAACAAAGTTGCTAAAGTAGTTGCAAGTAAATGGACACAGTAAACTCTACCAAGATGCAGGCTCGTTGTAAATTGACAATAATGTCATGCAATACTATTCTGCAGTATGCAATATTCACTATGTAGAGATAAATTTTCATGTTTGGAAAGGCGTAGTCACACGTTACATATACCTACCTATCGTAGCGCTTAGACGTGTGACTGCGGTTACTACGGGACTTACTTCACCAAGAATATGCTTGGAAAAGGGCCCAGAAACCCATTCTATATCGACACGTAGACCCACTTTTGTGTATGAGCAAAACTTAGTGTATGATACACTACAGTAGTACTAACTCATCATCATCATCACAGCGTTAATCCCAGTTGCATCCGAAGCCTTTTCAACTTTGGAGTCTGGGGTCCGCTTTACCAGTCCAACTGCTGATATGGTTAAACTTCGACATTATCCGTGAAGCGACTGCCGCCTGACCTCCACAACCCGAAGGCGACAACGAAGCATTGCAGGTAGACCGATTGTTGGACTTTTGAGGGCTCCAACAACCCGTAACGACTGCCACTAGATGTTCGTATGGCAACCGGGAGCAACGGCTTAACGTGCTTTCCGAGGCACGACCAGACCAGTGCAAATATTCATATTCATGCATACAAATACTTGTACTGTGCGGGGATCGAACCTTGCGCAGCGGCCGCATCCGCTACCGCTACGCCACGGAGGCTGTCTGAGATGAGAGGCACTGTGGCTGTGATATATAGTTAGTACAGTAGTACTACTTTAGGTATAATAAGTATAAGTAGTAATAAGTTGAAAATAAACATAGTTTAAAAAACTAAAAAAAACATGCTTTTAAAAATATCAAAGTAAAAAGTTAAAAATTATTTTTAAAAAAGCGAAAATTATGGCACAAAGCGCCTCACGCGTTTTTTAAAATTATTTTTAACTTTTTAGGTTGATATTTTAAAAAGCATGTTTTTGTAGTTTTTTAAACTATGTTTATTTTTAAATAACATTTTTTAGTAAAAACACTGATTGATGTCTGGGATTCTGATGAACGACCTTCAATTTCGTTTGAATTGTGGATGATAAGTCTTTATTACGTGTATTATCTGTAGCTTGTCTTTACTCATTAGTCTTCTGCAAATTCGTAATCAGGTTGGTTAACAATAGTAGAATTATACGGACATGGCACTGTTAAAATGTTAAGAGGGGACTCTAGTGCCGAGGAATTTGGAAAATAGGTATTTGAAGAAACTATTGCCGTCGCGCTGCTTCCAGCCTCTCCCAGTAAAGTGCAAAAAGGACAGTTGAAGCTCAGGCTGATTTTACCTACAAAAACGTTGAGCAAAAGACGTTTCGTATTCCGCTTTTTTTTTTCAAAACACGACATATGTCAATTACTTTTGTATTACAATTTAGAGGAAAGGAAAAGGAAAGTAGGTATACCTATGCTTCTATTATTTTATTTTTTGTCAAAAACTTATCACGTTTGTCTAATAGTCATCTGAACATCACATAAAAAGGGTTATTTTTCGCCATTTTGAAGTACCTATCGTATTTCGTTTATTAATTATGTTTCAGTAAAAATCAAATGATGGCACGTATAATCTCGGTGTAAAATTTTAGAAAAAAATAATTGCTCTAAAAGAAAAAACAAACAAAACAAAACAACGAAAAAACAAAACTACGGAATACGTTTGTATAGAGAAAGCACCATTAGAGTTCCCTCTTAAGACGCTGTGAATAGACAACTTTTAGGTATTTGAGGGGGTGAAGCAGACGAAGTGGGACACGACTAGCCCCGCCCACTGCGGGGCGCTCCGCGCGAGTACATCGATGCGTGATGCGTCGTGCATCGAGAAATACGAACGTTCTATTAAATCTATACCAACCATTCTCTATTCCATCTACATTTAGAAGCGTAATTTCACAACCCAACCGCGAAGCATGATTGGCTCTGTTCGTCACAGTCCCGGTTCGCATTAGGCATCCGCGGCGAGCACCAGGTTCGAATCTCACATCCGTTTACTTTACCTTGCGATTTTCGAAAATGTATATTTTTTTACATATTTTCATTTTTTTATTATTACTTTTGTTTTCTTTTTTATTTTTATAATGCGCTTTGTCCGTTCTGCTTAAATTTTTTGTTTTATAAATAGTAATTTCTAGAAATGAAGTATATATAATTTCTAGAAATTACTATTTATAAACAGCTGTTTAGAATAACTGTTAAAAAAAATACATTTTCGGATATTTAAAAAAAATAAAAGATTTTCTCTTCAAATCTGCAACTCTTATCGAAGTCGGGTTTGTACTAGTGCTTAGAATGATGTAATTGTGAACTAACAGTTTCATTAAAAAAGGAAATAACACAAAAAGATAGAAATAGATGGAGGCACTTGGAGGAGGCCTATACCGAAAGGGGCCATGAATAATGCAACGAAATGAAATCTAAATTTACTATTATGAACTATTATCAAATTAACTGTTATTTTTATTGTTTTTCTTTTGTTAAATTATATTATGAACTAAGAAATTCATGGTTAAATAAAGGCTTATTATTATTATTTATTATTAATTTCTAGAAATTAGTAGAAAGAAAATTATAACGAATTGATTTTAAATATTAGTTTGTATTATAATTGTTACGAAAAGAATATATTTAAAAAGATGGAACAACTACTACAAAAAATACAGAAAATCGGCTAAATCTATCCATCTAATCGGCTAATCTATTCCATCTACATTTAGAAGCGTAATTTCACAACCCAACCGCGAAGCATGATTGGCTCTGTTCGTCATAGTCCCGGTTCGCATTAGGCATCCGCGGCGAGCACCAGGTTCGAATCCCACATCCGTTTACTTTACCTTGCGATTTTCGAAAATGTATATTTTTTACATATTTTAATTTTTTATTATTACTTTTGTTTTCTTTTTTATTTTTATAATGCGCTTTGTCCATTCTGCTTAAATTTTTTGTTTTATAAATAGTAATTTCTAGAAATGAAGTATATATCATTTCTAGAAATTACTATTTATAAACAGCTGTTTAGAGTAACTGTTAAAAAAAATACATTTTCGGATATTTAAAAAAAATAAAAGATTTTTTCTTCAAAACTGCAACTCTTATCGAAGTCGGGTTTGTACTAGTGCTTAGAATGATGTAATTGTGAACTAACAGTTTCATTAAAAAAGGACATAAGGGTCATTCCATGTAACGGGTGTTACAAGTCGTACACTTTTACTTGACAATTAATTCATGATGCAATAAGAAAACAATTAAGTTTTATGAGCTTAACACCTTCCATCTAGGACTATTTATTGGTATCTGTAATAAATTGGACAGTTACAAACAGCAGTAAAGAAATTAAAGGCAAGATATGTGTGTAACGGGTGTTACACGATTTTGTCTAAGCTTTCGGGCTTAACCGACATGAAAGCAAAACTCTGCGAATTTCTTTACTTTACGTTAGTCAGAAAATTGGAACTACGTAGCTAAATAAATTCTTAACTTCGTAGTCCACTTGTTTTAAAACAAAAATACAAACATAATTTTTTATCGAAGTTTAAAACTGTAACGGGTGTTACAGCTGAATGTAACGGGTGTTACGAGTACGAAATTAAAACAATATTTGTACCAATAAAGGTATTTTAATAACAATAGCAGTGAAATAATCCTGTTTACTGCTAATTTGCATTAATATTTTTGGGAAAATAATAATATCTGCTCCTTCGCATGGACATATTGGCTTATCCCTGCACCACTGTATCCTTTTTTTTTTGCTTGCTTTTGACTAAAAGATTACAATATTTTTAATAAAAATATTGTAATGTTTTAGTCGAAATACTCTCTACGCGATTTCTAGTTTTTTGTCTGGTTTTAAGCTTTTAAGTTTGGATCTTGTACAATTTTTTCTTTATCTTTTTTTCTTCGTTTTCTGTCCCTCTCTCTTTCTTTTTGCACGGTGTTCTGCATGTTTTGCAGATTTTTTTTCAGGCTTTGTCTATATTTTTCTTCATTCTATTTTTCGCTGAAGACATCGTCAGTATAAAAGGAAAGCTAGCTCAACCTAAGCAAAGTACACCATACTGCATTCGGCATCAGGCATAATTATTATTTTGGGGCCCGCCAATAAATCACGCTACTAAGTTAAATTGTCGGCGTTTTTGCTGAATTGCAACTTTTAGTGTCAGAGATCTGTCGAGTTGTCAAAGGCTGCTTGAAAACAGCTACCTATAATTTATCTAAGTGTCTTTTTCTTAATTAAATAGAAAGAATAGCATGCAACTTAAATTTAGTCTAGTTTTTGAACAAGGGATTCGGGGCTAGTGAATGGGTCAAACAACTCAAGACATTAGAGGTTACCCATTTACCAACAAGATAAGAAGTAAGAATAAAATGCAAATATTTTATTCAACACAGCAAAATGAAAATGTTGTCAACTGTTGACGAAAACATTTTTTATTAACGAAAGACATAAAAAACGTGTCATTATAATATTTGGAGGACCCCTAAACGTAAAACCTTTAAAAAATCACTAAACTAGCGCCATTACGTTTTTATTAGTTCTTATCAAGGCATGTCAAAATTTGGTAACACCCGTTACGTAACGGGTGTTACACACTGTTACCCGCCAAAATTTCACAAACAAAAAGGCCAATCTTCATATAAATGCAAACTTAAGTGGTTATCAATCATATCCTTACTTTCTTAAAAGCATTTTATAATGCGTGCAATAACTTAATCGCCAAACAAACAAATGCACTTTTTTTGTAACGGGTGTTACAGGTAGGAGGCACAATTTAAAAGTTAAATAAATGGAAAGAATAATAAAACTTACGAAATAATATTACACGCAACAACTGTTGAAAACATTTCTGTTCGAATGGCGGGAATCGTAATGCCAATTTAACAATAGTTTTCTTTTTTCAGTGAATCCAATTTTGATTAAATTTATCAACCATCAATCGTTCATACTAACCTAACTTAAATATGTAAAAAAATCGAAAAATTAAATACTTATCGAAAAAATAATTATATATTATTAAAATATGGGGTTTTAAGATTATCCTAAGATACATTTTAATTTAAAAACAGTAATTTAAAAATTTATGTTGCAGTAGCGTTTTTCATGGAATTACCCATAACACAAAAAGATAGAAATAGATGGAGGCACTTGGAGGAGGCCTATACCGAAAGGGGCCATGAATAATGCAACGAAATGAAATCTAAATTTACTATTATGAACTATTATCAAATTAACTGTTATTTTTATTGTTTTTCTTTTGTTAAATTATATTATGAACTAAGAAATTCATGGTTAAATAAAGGCTTATTATTATTATTTATTATTAATTTCTAGAAATTTGTAGAAAGAAAATTATAACGAATTGATTTTAAATATTAGTTTGCATTATAATTGTTACAAAAAGAATATATTTAAAAAGATGGAACAATTAATACAAAAAATACAGAAAATCGGCTAAATTAATAATAATTTAAAAAAAAACTATTGCAAATAAGAAATCCAACAAAAAGCATACAACGTAAAGCTGGGGTTTGAACCCGAACACATACAGGTGAAGAAAAATTTGCCGCGAAAAAGTAAATAGAAAGAATAATTACAGAAAAAAATCAAATAAAATATCGGCAAAAATGCAACAGTAAATTAAAAAGCATTTATTTCAATTAAAACCTACAAAAAGCATATAAGGTAAACCTGGGGTTTGAACCCGGGAAAAAACGAAATATGATTATTCATCAACAAACAGACACGTAAATATAATTATTTTCTGTGCGGGGTAAAGCAAAAACTGACATAGGTCCGTCAAGCAGCGCGCCTCAGCGGTCACTGTCGCTAAGCATAGAAGCGACGTTTCGTTCACGTTATTTATCATTAAATACATTATTTATTTTAGAATATCTTAGTTAAATCGATAAACAAAAACAATGGTTTCATTTACTATTATATTTTACATCGTTCTTCTCAATTTTATCAAGATTTGATGATTAATAATACAGTTACAACGGTTATAAATTCAATTTTAGTGGTTACTTTAGGATTTTTTTCTGTCGAGAAAATTAATTCAAAACGTGTTTTGAAAACAATGGTTTCCTGCTACATATAATCAAGATTAACATATACATTTTTGGGTGCTCTGAAATGTATACATTTGGCTAAAAAACTGTTTTTTGAAGCCTATTTTTACTGAGCACAGCGCCTTAAGTCTAATGATATGGTCTACTGCGGGACACCAAGAAAACAGGGTTAACAAAAACATAATTATAAAAAGATTCCCGAAATGTAACTTCATTAATGTACTTTTTTAATTTTCCATTTCCTGTGTAGTTGGTGGAAACCGTTACGTCTGACCTGTGCAAGGCTACCAAGCTTGTAATTGCACAAATGACAGACTTCACATTTCCGTCTGTGTGATCCTCAATCATGTTTTGCGTTCCGTTAATTTCGCAAATAATACATCGAATGTACGCGAAACGAAACGCGAATGTATAATTTACGAAACAACTTATTATTTTTGTTGGATTTCGTTTCTATTGGTTTATTGTTATTCATACTTTTAATTTAAGTACATCAAACTGATCGCCGCAACCACTACGAACTTTTTTTTCTACATATACGTACCTTATCGCTCCTGTACCTATATTCTACGCAAATTAGCGTTATCATTTCTATTTTAAACTAAATACTTAGGTACTTATTACACAATGTGTAACAGAACCCCTATTATTATCCTGAGCCACTGAAGATAACAGCTGGTATAGATAAAAATATTTGTAAGAAACGCTATATACAATATGTAAAGAAAACCCTGTCCGATCCGTGAAGGTATTGTTAGGTGTCGATAACTGATTCTACTAATGCACACAAAGACAGGCTAAACTTAAAAAAAGCAATCCCTCTAAAAAAATAAATATTATTTCGCAAAAAGAGGTAACTTAATACATGTGCGGTAAGCAACCCCTATCGCGGGCGGCGGGGGGCAGGGCACGCGGCACCTGTGACGTGGTCGCGTCGCTATTCGCTTATAATAATACCGATGTTGTCACTTTTTTAAAAATTACCAAATTTCTGGGAAATTGGAATTAATTCCCGGGAAAAAAGGATTATGTCAAAATTCATTAGTATTGTTACTATGATGATTATGTAAAATTTTATATTATATTTGGTCAAGTGTTTACCTAACCTTTATTATCCTTATGGGTCGGACAGGGTTTTCTTTACATATTGTATAGTTGCAACTCTGAATAAAATATTCTAAGAATTGATACCTAATTTTTTTATTTATGTTTTTGTAATCTATATGGTGTACATAATAAAGAGTATTCTATTCTATTCTAATTTTCGGTTTCCTAAGTTTATTAAATTTTTATCATAACCAACGTGTTCCCGCACTACGTAAGTTTCTACGGTGCTATATTTATTTTAATTGGAAAGGTTCGGTTTCTTATTCCCAATGTAGTTTTTTTAAAATTTCTCATAACTTCTGAACATGCAGAGATAGGATTGAAACACCTTTTCAATATCGCTTGATTTCATTCAAAGAAGTCAAGCGTGTGTATATGACGCGGTCAACTTGGTTTCAAATTAGGTGTTTAGTCAATCGCCTGGGGCTTTTGAAAAGCTGCTTGCTGCACTTCGCTCTCTCGACTTCCACGCGACTGATCTCAGTTTTAATCGAACCCAGGCCGGGATGCGCTGGCGTAGATAGGACCTAAACTATAATTGATTGGCGGAATGATATTCATCATTCCGCCCTTTTTTTCGGCCCTTTCCGTTATACGTTGTTTAAAGGACAAACAATAAAAGCTCATTGGGCATAGGAAAATTCATCCACATTGCTGACAGTGGGATAAGTGTTCACAAGGCTAGTAGCATTACCACATTAGATAACAATGATTTTTTTAATTAATGAATTTTTGACCAGCCCTTTGGGCATGTGAAGAATTGACCAATCGCTTGGCGATATCTCGAAATACTCTATTAAACTTAGTTTTATTTAATTACTTTTTAATTCACCCATCCTTACTGATAATATAAATGTAAACAAAATTAAGTTTATTTCAAGTATCAAGACTCATACAATCAGATACATAAAAGGTGAAGACAGCCTCCGTGGCGTAGCGGTAGCGAACGCGGCCGCTGCGCAAGGAGGCGCAGGTTCGATCCCCGCGTGGTGCAAATATTTGTATGCCTGAATATGAATATTTGCACTGGTCTGGTCCCGGTTGCCATACGAACATCTAGTGACAGTCGTTACGGGTTATTGGAACCCTCAAAAGTCCAACAATTGGTTTAAGCGCAATTGTAATGCACAATGATATCGCCTTCGGGTTGTGGAGGTCAGACGGCAGTCACTTCACGGAAAATATCAAAGTATAGCCAAATGAGCAGTTACACTGGTAAAGTCCGCTTTCGCGTATTAACCGCTGGCGGGCATAGCGCGTGCCCTCGCGAAGGGTTCCGTCGCACGTGGATGCCGTGGATGGGCCCCGTCGCACGGGCGCGGAGCGCGCCTGCCCGTGACGGACGCCTGCGCGGGTCCCCTTTTAACGGACACTTTTTATGAAACCGCACAACTGCCCGCTTAACGCAGTTTTAGCCCTCAGTTGCAAGGCATTGATTTTGACAGTTTCAAAATATTTATTGCGTTATCTAGGTTCATAGTAGGTACATATTGAATCAATGCATTAGTGAAACGAATATAGCGAACCTACAAAATGATTCCCTTTATCAACTTCTCATCCTAGAACATTTTTTTATCTTTATAAACTAGTACTTGACCGCAATCCCGCCTGATGGCAGCAGCAGTGATGCAAACGTTGATGGTGAAGCGCGCTAGTTTATTCAGAGCCTATTCACTCAAAAAACTGAGTGAATAAGAAGGAAGACAGCAGTTGAGCGAGGTGACCACGACCATCGATGCTGCGCCAGATCGAGATTGATCTGTAAACCCTCCACGCCTAAACTCCCGAGTCCCGACACACCATCATTTCGCGCACCGTGCCCGGCACACATCGCAACACAACTGCTCAAACCCGTCCTCCGTACGGCTATTGCTGGAACACAATGAATCGCTGGGCGGCAAAACTTTTTCTGGTGGGTGGTACCTTCTGTCGGCAGTCGATGTTATGGCCTACCATCGAGAAAACCATATATTAAGACGCGGGCACCAGTTAGATCTAATTTAAATTTCACATAACTTATGATGCGCATAGCATGTTACTGTATTTCTGTTTGTTTCGCCCTGAATACTGGGGATAAGTTTTGTTAGAGCAGCGCGAATATTTAGTGAATTTACTCTAATATATTGCACTATAAACAATACAGGGAACGGCCTCTTGTCTGCTTCATCATAAATCTGCAGGGTAATTGCGTAACACACTCTCAGTAGCAACGGGTTTAATTTTGACAGTTCAGCAACATTCATTGCGTTATTTACATTTTTGTGCAGATACATTTTCGGACATATGGAGCAATGGATTAGCAACATGCTTCTAAATGATTCCAACTGATAGTAAGTAATAGTGTGTTACGCAATTAGGGTGGTATTTGATGTGAGTCATAGATATTAAGATCTATTGAATTTGTCTATGTTAAGAGTTTCTTCAAATGTATCATTAAGACCAATGAAATATTCCAGAACGTTCTTTAAACCTAAACCGCGGGCTGGGGCTGTATAGCTATGCGCACGCGACTAGTACCTACTATGATATACCGTCAGCTGTGTAGTGCGCTCGGTAACAACACTGCAACAATTTCTAAATGTATTTGGGAAAAAATATAATATGGTGTAAAAATTATTGGTATCGATTCAGTTGCTTATTCTGAACAAACTACATATATTCAGGTTTCGCAGTAAAAATAACGTTGTATAGACCTACTTAAAAACTTTTTACTGAAATAATATGACGGGTAGAGACATGAGTAGGACTTTGTAATGTCATAAAACAGTTTATTTTAGTAAATGAATGGGTTTTGACAGGACATTTAATAGTAGTATGTAGTTGAGAAATAGGGTGGAGCAAGGGTGGAGTTTTGACGGGAAAGCTAAGATGAGTGTCACGCGCATTTTTCATTAGACTTTTAAAAATATTTATAGTGTCGTTTACTAAATAAAAGCGCGTAATTTATGTGGTAAAAAGTGCATTCAGTAAATAATTCATAAAGAACATTGAAATATCGCGGCACAGTGGCCACATCATGACTTTGCATCAAACCTCCTTCATAGACGATTCACGCGGCCAAGTGTTATTGGCGATATCCACCATTATTGTGAAATATTTTTTTTATAATTTGTAACACGTGTTATTGGCTAAATTGTGGTATCTATTCCACAGAGGCCATTGATCATGAGTTGAGGTTGAATCTCACCTTGAAAAAAAAAGAAGAAGTATTAAATTAATGTAAACGTCTGGATATAACAGAAACAAAACAGTTTTTTTTTGTGCTTGTTCTGGCTAATCTCCGAGACCGCTGGACCGTATTGACGGGACTTTCGCTGGCAGATAGCTGATTTAATAAGGAGTAACTTATATTTTAGAGAAAGAATTTTAGGGACCAGGGCAAAATGTCATGAATACTCATGACACACAGGCCACGAACTGAATAAGTAAACATTCTTCGTGAAAAGTAATGTTAGGTTGACTGCAAATTTTAGCTATGATCACGCAGAGTAGCGCGTTAATGCGTTTTTTTTTTAATATTGCTTGTAACTATCCCCATTTGTATAGAAAACATGTACAGTCCAACATATAGAAAGTACATCCATGCGCGTTCATTTAGTGCAACTAGTGAATGAAATCCCGACTCAAGATCGTAAATTCGAGATCCCGCGGAATTAGAAATACCAATCCGGGGACACCGGAATTTTCGGGATCTTGTCTAGTTTAAAAACAAATCACATGACTTGTTTGCAATAGTGAGGTTAATAAAAGCAAAATATTATTTGGAAAAAACCTTTAATTTAAGAATGCCTTTATCTTTTAATATTACTAACTGATTATTAAGTAATTAGCAGTTGTACTGATATGAACATAATCAAAACAAAAGTAGGTATAGTATAGCTCAAGGAGATAAAAAAGTAATTACGGGTGATTTTGATAGTAACTTCTTAAAAACAAAGTTTTTCAAGAGTTTTATCTGCTAATTGGCATCTAATGTCCGTTGCAATGTACCCATCAGCTGAAAATGCCCTGTTCGACTCAGCACTGGGCAACAGCGTGACTAAATAATTATATGCAAACTGCAAAAATCTCCCCCTTATTCCTTCACACCGTGTCCCATGCTATGTGTTGATGTCTAGTGTGGATATGTGTAGTATCGCTGACCATTGCCACCCAATCCCTTCAATCTCAAACGAGATCTCGTCTTATTATGCTTTGGGATGAATCCCGAAAAATTACAAGAAATCTCGCGAGATCGGGATTGGATTCTCTACACGCAACATGCAGCGTGGCATTGTGATAATCGCCTTTTAAGGGTGCTGATCGCGTTTAGTTATATTAGAAAAAATTGCAAGGGTAATTTCACACGTACCACAACCACACCACAGCCACAACCACACCACAACGACGCCATGTGGTCGGGCGTATATTTTGTATTGAAAATGAATATTACAATTAACACGTACCACATTATGCCGTTTTTATCGACCATCTGTGTAATACGACTACATCGTAACCACATCGCGCAGGCAACGCCACCACCGGCAGCGGCACCGCGGTCACATCGCAACGACATGACGTCATCAACAGCGCGCCCTGCACATGACCACATGGTTACCACAGCGACAACGCAACCACATCGACATTTTGTCGCTACCACAACGCAACTGCAAAAAGCCGTTCCGGCACCATTGACACGTAACCACAGCTTGACCACATTTTGTCGCTGCGACGTGGTGTGGTTGTGGTACGTGTGAATTGACGCTAAAAGCCCTTAGAATCTTTTTCCACCTTTCATCTTAAAATAATTAGACTATAACATTGCCACAACTGGGATACAGGCTTTCTCTCTGTGGAAGGAAGCACGTCCGTGACACATTGGGCCCAGTGCTGGTCGGTACATGTCACATCATCCAATGTTTGGTTTTAATATATGCCAGTTTCTTCACAATGTATTTCTTCTATCATCTACAGAGTGGTGCTGACAATACGACAATAAATGAAAACACGAACAATTCTGGTTCATAGGAATAATCCTAAACCATAGAAAAAAAAACTAGCATCAAAAATAAAAAAATATGAAAAGTTCAAACAAACTAAATCGCATAAAATTGGAAACGGAATAGAACATCCTTTAAAAATATATGTTCACTGACCTCCGATCGGCGACAGCGCGATCCTGTATCGACTTGTTTTTTTCGCGCCATTATTATTAAAGTTTGGTACCGCAGGATGCGACAGTCATTAACCTGTAAGCGCTTCCTTATCAACATACAATGTACAGTCAAGACCAAAAGTCGAGTTGCAATCTCACAAAGCTATGGCCAAGCAATACTAGTTGTAGTTACGACCTTCTTCTATAATAAAGTTTGATACACACTCATACACTTTGCTGCCCGCTTATGAATGTTAGGTACTACTTACTAATTTCAACGTCCACAGTAAGTGTTTCAATGGCTTAACGGTTTTCGCCTTGATAGGCGTTCAAGGTGGTTCGAGTTCAAATCTGATAACTTACAAAATGTTTTTTAAATGTTTATTGGTGAGTTATGAATGCTGACAACAAAAATATCTAAAAATACCGATCCGCAACTTAAAGATGATACTTTCTTTTAAGATTTTTCTATATTAGAGTCATTATAAAAAGATGACGGTAGACTTGAAAGAATCTGAATCACTCCTTCACAAAAAATATTCCGCTACCTACAATAACTATTATTAGCTACAATAACTCAAATAATATTACTTAGCTGTTGTTAGTTGGTGAACATGTAGTTACCAGTTTGTGTTATTAGTTTTACTTTTTAATCAATATGCAGACATATGCAGCAATATACCTCAAATATCATATGAAACCGGCTTTTGTGTAAGTTGTTTTTATTATTATTTGTGTTAAGGTGCAAACTAATAGCTTGTTGCAAGTCTGTAATAAAATTGTTATTGTTTTAGAGAAATACTGTAAGCCGTTGGAGGTCAAGGTCAAGAGGTTGGAGGACGAAGGTAGCTGTCGAGACAAGTGAAACGAAACGACAATATTTACCGTTGAATAAACTTTTAAATCTTGCGAAGAAGGGAGGTTGCATTTGTGGTTTAAAAATAAACTGGCGCGACTGGTGGAGTCTTATCGAGCTAAACAAAAAAAAAAAAAAACTATTGATAACAATCACAGTGCAGAAGTGTCCTACAGAGTGTTTTAAATATATACCATTATATATCTGAATAACGGACTCTAAACCATCTCTAAAGTAATTTAGCTAAGTGACAGTAATATGTTCGGTTGGCTTAATGGCTAACAGATGTCGCCTTTTGCAATTTCAATACAAATTACTTTTGGTAAATTATAAAAACAATAATTTCGGAATTCGATAAGAAATAAGTTCGTTTACTTTTGAACTAAGAAAGCGCTTGAAGATTATAATCTCATGCCATCAAACTCCGAAAAAAGTCACTGCAGGATGACAGCACTAGTACCATGCTATACACGCAAAAAAATTGTAAATGTAATAAGCACTATTTTGTGTTTTAGTATAGATTATTTTATGATTGCAATAATATTCAGGTTAAGCTTCAATCCTCTTTTCTTTAAGAAAATGAATAATTAAGCTATAACCTCTTTAATCATAATATATGTATAATATTATAATTTTCATAACTAATAACCAAAAATGTTTTTTGTATTTTTTACCATAACAATATCATAAGTTTGTCAAGGATTACTTTTATATAAAATATTACAATGCTGCCGTTTCAACGTTTGTTTCATTTGTTAGTATAAGTATATCTATACCGAATAATATATAACTTTATAGTATATTGCATTATAATATGCTTATTGTTTTATTTTATATATTTTTTTATTATATTACCTCTATAGTAAACTAAAACATACAATAAAAACCTTTTTTGGGATAAATTTTCAATAAATTTTCCTATTCGTTTAAATATTATTTGCAAACATTTTTACTTTAAAATACAAATCAATTATCATAATTTTAAATTATATGAAACAACAAAAAGATTTGCCTTTATTAAGGATCGAACCCACAATCGCTCGCTTATGATAGCACCATTGTTAAGTGCGGCCGCTAACTTAACTTCAAATGAAGTAACGAAATTTTGCATTACTTTAAAGAAAGACGGAGACTGCGATAAAAAAATAATGCGGTAGTGTGCGTGGCCGGTTTAGCGCAGGCGACAGTAGTCTTTAAGGTGGGAATGGACTTCTACAGCTGATAGTACATCATGTAGAAAAAGTGAAAAATAATTTACTGTGACTAAACTAATGGACATATTTACTTATACGATTTTTTATAGCTAGAATGTGTGAGGTATACGATGTTTAATTTATTGTCGTATTGTCAGCATCACTCTGTATATCTAGAAAATACCTACTCGGTAGCAGAAAACAAGCAAAACACACCTAAATATATGTAGATTCACATGAGTGCCCTAAATCGTTTTACGTAGTTACGCAACACATCCTGGATGCTGACCGTCTGCAAATAAACTACACTATCCCACAATCCCACATTATAGCACAGGTACTTGCGAGTATAGTGAACCGCACGTCAATGTATCAAATGAACGTAGAGCCTTCTAATATGTTCATTTGATACATTGACGTGCGGATTGCCTTCTGCTGAATTCAGCAGGCAGCTTTTGGGAGTTGAGATTTCCTCGAACCTGAACTTTGTCCGGCGGTACTTCACACCAGGATAGCTTCTTACGTTATACAAACCACATCATGTCCGTTCGTGTGTGGAGTAATGCAGCCACATTTGGGCTGGTGCTGTAAAATGCCTGCCAACTTTGGATTCGGTACTGAGGCGTGCGAAGAGGCTAATTGGTGACCCTGATTTAACTCGAGACGGTCTCCAAAGCCTAGAGCACAGGCGTAGAGTAGCCAGCCTTTCGGTGTTCTATAGGATGCATTTTGGGGAGTGTGCGAGGGAATTGCATGACTTAATTCCCCCATCTCCGTTCCATCATCGGAAGACCCGTCGTACGGCGTGTATCCAACCTTACCTTGTTGATACCACTACGATCCGGACGAAGCGTTTCGTCGCGTCTTTCTTTTAATTAATTTAATTTTATTTTTTTCTTTTTACCGCGTACATAGAGGGTCTGGATTAATTTACAAGCGGCGGTGTTTCCGCCTGACTACAATCTAAGTGCCTTCAAGGCGTGTGAATAAGCTCTTAATAAACTAGCGCGCTTTACCATTAATGATTGCATCACTGTTTACCATTAGGCGGCATTGTGGTCAAGCATTACTTTATTATTATAAAAAAAATCAGCCATGTATGTGTATCGTTGCATAAAGCACTGGCCTTAATGCTATAAAATAAAGACGTTTTCAAATTCGAACTGCACCCTAATTACGTAAGGTAGGTACTATCAGTCATATCATTGTAGACACAATCTGAATAATTTTGAAGGATATTGGCCTTCATATATCATTGCGACATATGTTCGGTAAAAAAATCTGCTCACCAATGTAAATAATGCAATGAAAGTTGTTGAACCGTCAAACTAAAAGCCGACTTCCGTGTCGCAGCGGTCAACACGCCTGCCTGCGACGTGGAGGCCCCGGGTTCGATCCCCGGCCAGGTCATGATGGAAAACGGTCTTTTCCTAATTGGCCTGGGTCTTGGATGTTTATATACAATATGTAAAGAAAACCCTGTCCGATCCGTGAAGGTGTTGTTAGGTATCGATAACTGATTCTAATAATGCCCACAAAGACAGGCAAAACTTTAAAAAAAAAATCCCCCTAAAAAAATAAATATTATTTCGCAAAAAGAGGTAACTTAACACATGTGCGGTAAGCAACCCCATTCCACGGGCGGCGGGGGCAGGGCACGCGGCGCCTGTGACGTGGTCGCGTCGCTATTCGCTTATAATAATACCGGTGTTGTCACTTTTTTAAAAATTACCAAAGTTCGGGAAAATTGGAATTAATTCCCCGGAAAAAAGGATTATTTCAAAATTCATTAGTATTGTTACTATGATGATTATGTAAAATTTTATATTATATTTGGTCAAGTGTTTACCTAACCTATACCATCCTTACGGGTCGGACAGGGTTTTCTTAACATATTGTATATATGTATCTAATAAAAATATAGTATCGTTGAGTTAGTATCCCATAACACAAGTCTCTAACTTACTTTGGGGCTAGCTCAATCTGTGTGATTTGTCCGTATATATTTATTTATTTATTTTATTTATTTATTTCTAGTGTTTTAGGTATGGAATTACCACTGTATACATGTATGCTCGCTTGAATGTACGTACTTAAACCCGGTACATACAACCCTAATCTGGGCGCAATTGTACACTTGTTGAGCAGTCCGTGTGTTTATAATCAGAGTCCCGTATATCTGTCGGTCGCTCTATTTGCATCATGTATAATAATTACCGCTTCTGTTCGACGTCCGTATCCCTATTTAATTGCGGATATCATGAAAATGATGTTGATTTGAATGGGGGAAATGAGTGTTATTGACGTCATCAACGAGTCATTGCATTCAAAGCGAATGAATGAATTGAGTGAGCATCATTGCTCAATTCATTCTAGGTCTCGTATAAAATATCTTTTTCTTTATGTTTCATTACGGGAAGAAACGTCAGAATCTGACGTAAATTACCTATTTTTAGTCACCATGTTTATAATCATGTCTAAACTGTGAACCGGGTGTTTTAAAATGACCAAGAAAATACTTAACTAATACTTATATTCTGTCTTTTTCTTAGTAAAATAAGAAGAAAATATGCACTGAACTTTAATTATTTTTTACTTAGTTTTTTTTTTCGAACTTAATTAAAACTATATCTATCTATACTAATATATAAAGCTGAAGAGTTTGTTTGTATGTTTGTTTGTTTGTTCGCGCTAATCTCGGGAACTACTGGTCCGATTTGAAAAAATCTTTTTGCGTTGGATAGCCCATTAATCCAGGAAGGCTTTAAGTTATATAACATCACGCTGCGACCAATAGGAGCGGAGCATAACTAAACCACGCGAACGAAGTCGCTGGCGGCCGCCGGTAATTTATACTTCTGCAAATAATCATACGATGTGTGAAAGAAAAGGAAATGCATAGCGTTTAAAAATTTTCTTTGTACCTTTTCAATACATTCTCAACACTTATTGTAAAAGGGATTCCACACTGGCACAGCGTATTCGAGCTGATCTGATCAAACACTGCACAGATATAAATAGGTGGAGAGTCGCACAAACCCCTTCGCAAATCTCCTCACAAAAGTGTACATTCGATAGACATTATTTACAACTTTCCTAATGTCGGTATTAAGGTGAAGTTTATCCTGAAGGAGAATACCAAGATCATGAATACACAATTGTCCAGAATCACGAATTCAGCGCCCTAATTGCGTAACACACCATTACTGGATAGTAATGGGGTGTTGGTATGTGCGTGGTGTGTGTGGTGTGGTAGTGGTGGTGGTGTGGTAGTGGTGGTGGTAAAGGAATAAGTTTCATAATTATTCCAACTGATGTTGGAATAATTATGAAACTTATTCCTTTTCCATCGCTCCCTATGTTCGAAAATGTATCTATTTAACAACCTAAATAAAGCAATGAATACTGTTGAAGTGTCAAAATGAACCCCATTGCAACTGATAATGTGTTAAGCAATTTTACCCTGCTGTTCATGATATATGCCTGTTGATACTCCTGTCACCCTGTTCTTTCTTACTCATTTCATGGTTTAAATCGATTAACAATACAGTTATATGCATTGCGACATAAATCAAATAAAAACATCGTCTCTAGCGGAGTGTACCTTGAATTAAGGTCCAGTAATTTATAATTCTTAAGCAAATAATCATAAGATGTATCTGTGTGAAAGTAACGGAAATGCATGTCTTTTAAAAATTGTCTTTGCACCTTTTCAATACATTCTGAATACTTATTGTAAAAGGGATTCCACACTGGCACTGTGTATTCCAGCTGATCTGTTCAAAAACTGTGACACAAATAGGTAGAGAGTCGCACAAACCCCTTCGCAGATCTCCTCACAAAAGTATACATTCGATAGGCATTATTTACAACTTTCCTAATGTCGGTATTAAGGTGAAGTTTATCCTGAAGGAGAATACCAAGATCACGAATACACAATAGTCCAGAATCACGAATTCAGCGCCCTAATTGCGTAACACACCATTACTAGCAGTTGGAATAATTTTGAAGTTTATTCCATTTCCAATGCTCCCTATATTCGAAAATGTATCTGTTCAACAACCTAAATAACGCAATGAATGCTGTTGAAGTGTCAAAATGAACCCCATTGCAACTGATAATGTGTTACGAAATGTTACCCTGCTGTTCATGATATTTGCCTGTTGATACTCCTGTCACCCTGTATAATTTCTTTCTTACTCATTTCATGGTTTAAATTTTCCATTCTTCTTTTCTAAAATCTTACGATAAATATCATGTAATGTAACGTATATATATGCATCTCTATGTATATATGACGAAACTATTTATTTTTATACTAAGACGTGACATTCATAACGATGCACCGCCAAAATCAACAAGCTCGTACTCCTCACTAATGGCGCTGAAGTTTTGGCAGCAATTTTTTTTTTTAATAATTATAAACTAGTGCTTGACTGCGAACCCGCCTGATGGTAAGTAGTGATGCAATATTTGATGGTAAAGCGCACTAATTTATTAAGCCTATTCACTTAAAAACATTAGGAATAGGAAGGATGACGGCAGTTGAGCGAGGTGATGCAATGTTAAACCCAAGACCAACACGACCAAACGATTCTGCACTAGAGGGAGATTGATATGGAGGCTCTCCACGACCAAACTCCCGACACAACAACATTTGGCGCATCGTACCCGCCACACATCGCAATACAACTGCTCAGACCCGTCCTCCGTACGGCTCATCAGACATCGGCATCGATCACTAGATCGAAACGCAAGCTCCTTAGGTACCAAAGTTCCGTACGTAAGGTCGGACACTCGGGCGACTCGGGCCCCGTTCACCATCAACTAATGACTATTAACAAATACCGCGGGGTTTAAGCCGAACAAATATGCGGCCAGGCGTGCGATGCCAAGAATTTGGTCGAATCGGCAACTTTACATACACTTGTTTACCTCGCTGTGGCAACGGCTATTTCTGAATGTACACTATATTTACGGGCACAATAATACCGGTATAGTACCGTTATTTCGTGTCCACACGACAACTTTGTATCGTAAGTTGTACGATCTAGTTGCGGTGAGATGCTATCGAGTTTCGATTGGTGTGAACATCTAAGTCATTGGTAAAGGTCAGGGAGGTCCTCTACTGCATGTTTTGAAAACTCTTTGTAATAAAAACACGTCTTAAAACTGTCAAAACAGAGACTGATTAAGTAGCAAAGTTTAGTTTGCTGAAAAAATACTTAAGTCTGTAAATACTCTTTATTGTTTCACAGTGGTTCATCAACCCATCGCAGTATTAATTAAAGGGTTAATCAAGGGTACTTCTTGGTTGGTTTACCGCTACAACAAGTAAAGATTAAGTCCACTTCTGAATTAATTGTACATTCAAATGACATCTCGAAATAACTTTTCATTAAAAATCATGTTGATCCTGAGAAGTTATAACTTCACTTCAAAGAATGGAAAAAAATTGGGACATATCCCAGTTATACCTACTTATGTATTTGTTTCACGTTCCAGACGTTCGTGGTAATTTAGCCATTCTATACCAAAACTAACATAGCAGCATGGGCACAGTCAAAAATTCTAGCTTTAAAAAATATTTTTGGCAAACTCCTGGAAAAGCTGCAGGGGCGCAGCGTCTTGTTGAATGATTTGTCAGCGTTACCTGTCAATCATAAGAGTAAAAACCCACGTTTATTTAATTATAAAACATAATTTAGTAAGTATAACAACTATTGATTGATAAATTAGTGGTTTTGTTTTCATTTTCTGTATTGGTTTTTGTTTTCGACGCTGAGTTTTCAAAACACTTAAACTGTAACTGTTTCGGCAAGTTTTCGGCTAACAAGTGATGGCCGCAAAATACTGATTCATCATCATCATAAACCTTTTTATCGTCCCACTGCTGGGCACAGGTCTCCTCTTATACAGAGAAGGATTGAGCATAATCACCACGCTTGCTCAATGCGGGTTGGCGATTTCAGACTTAAAGTCCAGGTGTCCTCAAGATGTTTTCCTTCACCTTGTAATTAGTCATTGGTGTCCAAGATATACTTAGAAAGTACATATAACTTTAGAAAAGTTACATTGGTGTGTGCATGACCTGGAATCGAACCCGCACACTCATACTTGAGAGGCTGGTGTTTTAAGCACTAGGCCACCACGTCATCACCACTAGTCCAAACAACTGTAAAAATGCTGATTACTTAATTATATTTATTTAGGATTATCTATTTAATCATCGTAAGTACTTACTTTTATTTGTACCATTTGGAGTAAAAAGGATGTGCACGATGTATTTCCCTGGTATAACGATCCCGTAAAAAATAGCTGTCTATAATAAAGCTAAGCTATGTTTAACTAATAAAATTAACTTCAGAGTTCAACAAGTAAACTCATCAGGAGGTTATAAAGACGAGCCATTACGGTAATGACGTAAGAAATCAGAACATATAGGGTCCCCACATACAGGCGAAACACAGGTTTTTACGCGATTCAGGTAGAACAATTTATTATATAAATAAAAAAAAAAAAATATTCTAGTGCAGTCGCTTCACGCCCGTCAGCGTCAGCTTTAATCCCGAGCCTTTGTTTCAAAAACGCTATATAATTATATTTTTTTTATAATTAATTAGTTACAAATTTTGTATTAGTTTATAGGCTTTATAATTAATCAATTTAAACTTAATGTATAGATATAAGTGGATCGTTATCTGATGACACATTGACTACCTTCAGTAATATTAATTAAATTACTCTTGATAACTCATTTACTTGATAACCCATTTCCTTTGGCAGATGACGTTTGTATTTATATAGCCGCTACTCGTTCAGATGCAGATTCGTATTTTAGCTAATTTAATATTGATTGTGTGTGCCCAACACAATATCACGTCCTTAATAGAATTGAATACTCTTTATTTTTTACCATATACTTAAATTACAGAAGATAAATATAAAGATATTATAAAGGGTGACACAATGGGCGGTCTTATCGCTATGAGTGATTTCTAACAGCCAATCTTTGTACTAATCCCCTAAGGATTAGGCAGAGGTAGGTATAGGCCACCCACCAGACAAAATCTTGCCACCAAGCGATTCGTCGTGTTATGATGTCTGGTGAAGCCGTACGGAGGACGGGTCTGAGTATTTGAGTTTCGATGTATGCCGGGTACGATGCGCCTAATGTTGTTGTGTCGGGAGTTTGGTCGTGGAGGGTCTCCAGATTAATCTCCCTCTGGCACAGCATCGATGATCATGTTGTTGGGTTTCACATTGCATGACCTCGCTCAACTGCCGTCATCCTTACTATTCACTCAGTTTTTTTGAGTGAATAGGCTCTTAATTAACAAGCGCGCTTTACCGTCAACGATTGCATCACTGCTTACCATCAGGCGGGATTGCAGTTAAGCACTAGTTTATAATTATAAAAAAAAATGGAGCGACTGCCAAATTTTCTATATTGAGTGAACTTACTATGGGAATTATCGGGTCTACGTGTTGCAATGTCCTGGCAAATAGTTCGGTTAGGTTCTCAGACATTGTCGTAAATGATCGAATATTTCTATAAAATTCTGGGAACTGAGTTATAGCGGAACTGCTTCAAATTCCCCACTCATTAGGTGGTAAAAGTAGGACGGTTGATATGAGTTTTATTTAGATTTGGTGATAATGATTCAGTTTTCATTTCCCATGATTCATTTATATTTTTAATTTTTGAGGTACCTAAGTATGTATCTAACTACCTACCTATTTAGAAGTGGCGTAATTTTTTCGCTGCTTGGAAAACGCATGTTTTATTTATATGCCTGTCCTATTGCACCTACCATTCAACTGTATTTTCGGCAAATTATCCAGCTGCTAGCAGCCATTCTGCGTAGATCGTCGCTTCATCTAACCTGACGTTACCCTACCTTACGTTTAACAAATCGTGGTATCCACTACCCACTCAAGAACTCATCTACCGGAACGGTCATCGGTTCTAAGACGAATATGGCTAACCCATTGTCACTTCAGGTTGTTTATTCTGCGAGATATGTGGAAAACTTTGGAACTCTGTCTGATCACCTAGTTACCCATTAGATCCCTTACATATTATAGGTCCTATAACATAAAAAATTAATCAGTTCTTTTTTCTTTCAGTAAGTACCTGGTAATCTGCGCAGTCAAGCTTTTACTTTTGCTGCCCTGAGAGCTTTGCCCACAAAATTCTCTTTTGTAATATCTACTTTACCTGCGTTTGCGATCAATTAGATCTCAGCTTTCCTGTAACTCAAAACAAAGTTTTCATCTCTTGTTTGCGTTTATTTCTTACTTGCTGCGCCCCGCTGTTTCACCCGCGTAGGTTTCAATATGCTCCACTCATATTGGGCGTAGGTTTCGATATGTTTTTTTTTACATGCTCCGCTCCCATTGGTTGCAGCGTGATGTTATATAAAGCCTAAAGCCTTCCTGGATTAAGGGGCTATCCAACGCAAAAAGATTTTTTTCAAATTGGACCAGTAATCCCTGAGATTAGCGCGTTCAAACAAACAAACAGACTCTTCAGCTTTATTATATTAGTATAGATGACAATAAAAATGCTAACTAAATCTTTTAATAATATAATGGGTTCATAACAGACCCAAAAGTTCTACTAAATTGTCGATGTAAACGTGATTTAGCGTTATAAAGCCTCTAGTTTGCTTTAAATCCTTGCTATAATTGCTAGGCGTAACTTTTCCGTTGAAAGTGGTGTCTGACGACTTTCTACGAGTTATTTACAACAGATTTGGTATATTGCCTTGCACGTTTCAGCTTTCCTTCTTAGGTAGTAAGAGCGAAATACACCAATGAAACTATACGCAATTAGCGTATAAATCCAAATTATATTAGCTAATTAACCTCTTCAGATGTGATGCGTATTAATATGGATATTTAAACATGTTAAAAAGGAATAATATTTTAAAAGGGTTTTTTTTACCATACACATACCGTATACATTAAACATCCTATTAATATTATACCTAAAGTTCAAAATTTGTGTGTGTGTTCTTGTACTTGTTCAAGTTCAAATGGCTAGACCAATTTTGATGAAAGGCAGCACAGATGTTATACAATATGTATAGAAAACCCCGTCCCAAAAGGATAATAAAGGCTAGGTTTATACATGAATGATCATAGTAACAATACTAATGAATTTTGAAATAATCTTTTTTTCCGCAAATTCATACCAACTTCCCAAAATTTGGTATTTTTTTTTTTTAAAGTGACAACACCATTTTAGAAACTATTATTATGAGTAATGCGACCACGTGCCGCGTGCCCTGCTCCCCTTCACCCGCGCATGTATGCCTACCGTGATGCCTATCGCACATGTATTAAGTTACCTCGCTTTTTAGAAACAGTATTTATTTTTTAGGGGGATTTTTTTTACGTTAAGCCCAACTTTGTAGGACCTTTACATATTGTATAATCCTCCTATATTAGAGGCCTAGAACTATATCTAAAAATAATATAGGTAACTAATACGAAACAAATACGTTTTCGTTTAAATACAAAATTATGAAATATTTTTAATAGATATATTTAGAAGAAAACAAAACCCTTGAGTAAAGCCTCAATTTTGGCAACTAAAATATAAGTACAGTCTGCAACAAAAATTGATTTGGTAACACTTTAGTTTTCGAAATCTTAATTACTGAGCGAAATACTGTATTAAAATCTAAACGCAAGTGGCATTTAATTAAAGAACAGCATTCTGACTCTCTCTCTTTCTCTCTCTATCTTTAATTCTTAGATTCTATTATAAAATGCCAAGTAGTAAGTACATAATAAGTAAAAAATTCGTCTAAATGGAATTTTTTGCTGATTGCACATTCAAAAGAAAATTATTATTTACTTAAAATATTTTTTCGCCGTCTGCTATATTTTACAAGCAATCTCTCCGTAAATAATGTATTTGATATTTAAAAAAATGGCAACGCTAATTGACACTGACAGCTTTTCGTTGTAAATAAGAGTGCACTCAAAATAATGACTTAGATGGAAGGTCTAGTAACCGAGCCAGAATTTAAAATTTTAAGCAAATAAATATATTATTATTACAAAAAAAAACAAGTCTTGAACGCACATTAGATGTCATCATCATTATCATCAACATTTTTTTTTTAATCGTCCCACTACTGGGCACATGTCTCCTCTCATACAGAGAAGGATTGAGCTTAATCACCACGCTTGCTCAATGCGGGTTGGCGATTACAGACTTAAAGTCCAGGTTTCCTCAAGATGTTTTCCTTCACCTTAGATGCTTAGGCATCTCAGATGCCCAATGCGGGTTGGCGATTTCAGACTTAAAGTCCAGGTTTCCTCAAGATGTTTTCCTTCACCTTAGATGCTTAGGCATCTCAGATGCCCAATGCGGGTTGGCGATTTCAGACTTAAAGTCCAGGTTTCCTCAAGATGTTTTCCTTCACCTTAGATGCTTAGGCATCTCAGATGCCCAATGCGGGTTGGCGATTTCAGACTTTCTCAAAGTTAAAGTCCAGGTTTCCTCAAGATGTTTTCCTTCACCTTAGATGCTTAGGCATCTCAGATGCCCAATGCGGGTTGGCGATTTCAGACTTAAAGTCCAGGTTTCCTCAAGATGTTTTCCTTCACCTTAGATGCTTAGGCATCTCAGATGCCCAATGCGGGTTGGCGATTTCAGACTTAAAGTCCAGGTTTCCTCAAGATGTTTTCCTTCACCTTAGATGCTTAGGCATCTCAGATGCCCAATGCGGGTTGGCGATTTCAGACTTAAAGTCCAGGTTTCCTCAAGATGTTTTCCTTCACCTTAGATGCTTAGGCATCTCAGATGCCCAATGCGGGTTGGCGATTTCAGACTTAAAGTCCAGGTTTCCTCAAGATGTTTTCCTTCACCTTAGATGCTTAGGCATCTCAGATGCCCAATGCGGGTTGGCGATTTCAGACTTAAAGTCCAGGTTTCCTCAAGATGTTTTCCTTCACCTTAGATGTGCTGCACCCTAATTGCGTAACGCACCATTACTATCAATTTGAATCATTTTGTAGCATGTTACTAATCCATTGCTCCATATAAAGGGTGTATCTGACATCGACGCACAAACGAGTACCATGGATCCAGTACATGATTCTGAACCCCTGAAAAAGTGGTAGAATTTTTCGTTGGCTCTTTCTTGAATTAAAAAAATATGTACCTATGCAGTTTTTTATTACGGCAATGTTATTCTATCACCATTCCATTACGAGACGACTGACCGTTAATCGATCATTATGAATTTAGCAGCTTACGAACTTTTTCCACAATGACAATGGAATCGTGTTGGAATGGCATATTAACCACGTCGGCGCCCCTAGGCACACCTCCCCACTTTTTCATGCCACAACAACGCAATTTGGAAATTTTCACAGTATTTGAAAAATTTTGCCTACTTCAGTACCTAGCTGATTTCAAATTAATATATTTGTCATTTAATAAGCGATTATTAAATTAAGAAAATAATTAAGTAGATTAATTTCAATACAATAAAAAAAATCATACATTCACCGTCACTCTTATAGTGTCAATAATGGGGGCTTTTGCCTTACTATTTGAAAAAAAAAAAAACACTTTTACCTTGGTTTCATAAAAACAATTCCCTTTTTTTATTTATTTTTTATCGGGAGTGCCGGGGCCCTGGTCATAGTGGTAATGGAATGCCATGGAACAGTCGTCATCATCTCTTCTGTGGTGGACCCCTAGGCACTGGCCTAAAATCCTTTATGGATAATACGGCACTGTACTCAATAACCCTGCTGATTGCGTTTAGTTTCATTGGCGAAATGCGCCGCGGCAATGCAATACGGAATTTTCTTTAGCAATAAACACTAAGTATTAAAGATTGATAGATTATGTGAAAACTTTACCAATTGATTTACACACATCAAAAGTGTCTAGGGATCAAGCATTTTTATGCGGATTTCTTGAGATTGAGATGTGGCTTTGTAATAAATTTATGATTTTATAAATTTATATGGATCCTTTGTGGTGCATTTCATAATTTGAATCAGGAACTGTGAATCAAATTCGAGTAAAAGATGAAAATCAGCTGTCAATATTTTCCCTATAAAAACATACAACGCATTGAAGACATTATTAGTGCTACTGTTTTCCTACTACTGATTAAAACCAACGTTATTATGGAGCGGCGACGTCATTTAAGCAGGGAAGAAATGCTCAGAGCCGTGGGAATGATAGAAGCTGGTCCCCGGCAACGTACTGTGGCTTTAGCTCTGAATACAAGTCAGAGTGTTATCAGTCGACTTTGGACACGTTACCGAAGCACTGGTACCGTGGCTGAGCGCCATGGAGGACGGTATCGCTGCACCACACGGAGACAAGACTGATACATTCAAATCTTAACTCGAAGAGCTCCAACAATAACCGCCATGATGTTAGCCGTGAGGCTTCATCACTCTTCAGGGAACTTAATTAGCGACCAAACAGTCAGAAACCGCTTGCATGAAGTGAACCTTCATTCCCGAAGACCGCTACGGTACCACCTATAGCAATGCACAATCGTAGGATTCGATATCAATGGGCTCTTGAACACAGAAATTGGGCAGAAGAACAATGGCGTTTCGTGTGCTTTTCTGATGAGTCTCGTTTTGGTATGAGACCGGATACAAGACGTATACGACACTGGAGAACCCCTGGACGCCAACAGCGATTAAAATCCTGCCAGGAAGTCCTTATAGTGGTGGAACCATCATGGTATGGGCGGGTATTTGGATCGGCGGAAGAACTGAGTTGATTTGGATCAGAGGCAACCTCAACGCTCAAATTTATGCTGAAACGATTGTATCAGACGTCATCGTTCCTCTACAAGTGCAAATCGGTCCTTTATTTCAGTTAATGCATGATAATGCACGACCGCACACCGCAAGAGTTGTAAGACAGACTCTCGCCGCAGCTAACATCAATGTCCTGCCCTGGCCTGCCCAGTCGCCAGACTTGAACCCGATTGAGCATGCATGGGATATGCTACAGAGAAGAGCTCTGCTGAATATGGAGGGTATCCAGTCGCAAGAAGACCTTTTTTTGTTGTTGCAACGAACATGGGCGGCCATTCCACAGCGTGATTTGGATGAACTCATTTTGAGTATGCCAAACCGATGTTCTTGTGTTGTTAGTGTTCGCGGTAGAAACACGGATTATTAATTGTTTAAGTTACCCAATAAAATTTTAGAGAAAACTGTTATTTCAGTCCTTTTTTCGAACTTTTGTGTTAGTGGTTCAAATGTCAAATATCCCTTTATTAGGAAAATGGCAAATTTCTTTATTAATGCAAAGGTGACTTGGTTTATCGTTACTGTGATAAACGAAAACACTTTATTTGATGAATCCTTAAAGAAAATTTTAATTAATATCAATCAGGAGAAAAGTTATTGCAAAAATATATGTTGATCCCTAGACACTTTTGATGTGTGTAGTTGTTGACATACAAAAGCATCACGACAGCCTCCGTGGCGTAGCGATAGCGAACGCGACCGTTACGCAAGGAGGCGCGGGTTCGATCCCCGCACAGTGCAACTATATGTATGCATGAATATGAATATTTGCACTGCTCTGGTCATACGAACATCTAGTGGCAGTCGTTACGGGTTGTTGGAGCCCTCAAAAGTCTAACAATTGGTTTAACTTTAATGCTTAGATATCGCCTTCGGGTTGTCGGGTTTGTGGAGGTCGGACGGCAGTCGCTTCACGTAAAATATCGAAGTTTAGCCAAAATCAGCAGTTAGACTGGTAAAAGCGGACCCCAGACTCCAAAGCTGAAAAAGCTACGGATGCGACTGGGATTAACGCTGAGATGATGATGATGATACAAAAGCATAACTTGGTGATGTGTTGTTAAAATACTTGAAGTTTTCATAATTCCTGTAAACTAAGTTCTTTCCAGACTGTTGTACTCTATACTAATATATAAAGCTGAAGGGTTTGTTTGATTGTTTGTTTGTTTGAACGCGCTAATCTCAGGAACTACTGGTCCGATTTAAAAAAAAATCTTTTTGCGTTAGATAGCCCATTAATCCAGGAAGGCTTAAGGCTATATAACGTCACGCATTCACATTGTGACCAATACGAGTAGAGTATATAAAAAAAATATCGAACCCTACGCGGGTGAAACCGCGGCGCGCAGATAGTGAATTATGCTATTAGGCTAGAGAGTTGCTCGATTGCATGACCATGTCATTTATCCTTTGTTTGAGTAAACTAGATATAAATTAAACAGACATTTAAAAAAGGACGCATGATCGTTTTTATAGTCTGTGGAGGATGTGATGAATGTTTCTCCAAAGCCTGGAGTAGAGGCGAAGAGTAGCCAGCTTGTCGGTATTCTATAGGATGCATTTTGGAGAGTGTGCGAGGGAATTGCATGATTTAATTCCCCCATCTCCGTTCCATCATCAGAAGACCTGTCGTAAGGAGAGTGTCCATGTTTACGTTGTTGACACTACTACTATCTGGATGAAGCGTTTAGACTCGTCTTTTTTAATTTTTACCACATACAACGAGGGAGGGTGTTTACATCTGAGTACAATTAAGTGTCTTCAAGGCTAGAGTGAATAGGCTCCTTTACCATCAATGATTGCATCACTGCTTACCATCAGGCGGGACTGCGGTCAGGCATTACTTTGTAATTATTAAAAAGGCGGATCCCACAAACTCGGTCATGGTAGAACTGAAACACCACGATGGTTTTAACCGGAATGAGTCCGGTATACCCCTCTGTCACCCCCACGGATGGAGGAAGTCCGTTAGGATTTCCACTGGGAACCAAAACAAAATGGTCGCTTCTTTATAGTAATTGTTAAACACCAAGTATTTTTACGTAATCATTTTTATACAACATCTGTTTAATGATTTTATTGTATTGTTTGTTTTAAGTTTCTTTTTTTATTAATTTTTAGTGTAGTTTTGTGTTTAAATAGTGTAATTGGCTTCTGCCGTACTATTTAAATAAATAAATAAATAAATCGCTATAATAACGCGTTCAATAGGGATGTTTCTGGGTAAAAAAAATGATTCTATTTAGTCCGTCATTCAGATTATAGAAAAATATTGATACGTATATTTTGTTTTCATCAAATCAATGAAAATTGACAAATATAAAAAAGGCATCAAAGATCAGGAGTGGGGCTGGTGACGTCAGTCGTTGCTAAAAGTGTAACAAGGAGTGACGTCACACGAGTTTTCAACTCTACTGTATCGTATTCATTTTTTTGATTAAGTATATGAAAAAAGAAAAATACGTGTCTTTTGGAAATCTGACTGACGGACTAATTAGTTTTTTTTAGCCAACTACCCTATTACACACTATGAAAGGATTATGCGAAGCAAATTTACGCAAATTAATTTCGATTACTTACTTTAATTTCAAACTTTAAACTTTGAAAATATAAATCCATTGTGCTGATTTTTAATCGACCGATATTTATTAGAAAACTGTGTAAAAATAGCATATCTGTATTTTTGTAATTCTAACGTCGTACCGTCTAATCACTTGGGTTCCAGCTGAAAATCAGCGGTCAGGTGGCCATCTTGTGTTGTCATCTGACATTATACTGAGTTGAGGCCCTTTTTGGCATTATAATCTTTGTTTTATATTTTTATAGTTTTAGGTGTAGGTATTTTTATTTTGCTGTAATGTCACGCTATAAACGCATTTTTTCTTTCTTTCTTTCTTAGGTACCTACATGTGGAATAAAATTGGCGCCTGACAGTTTTGTGCGGTAGAACTGTCAAAAATCATAATTATCCCTCCGATAAAGTAATAATAATAATATCTGGCGTTGGACAAATCAAAGCCCTAATCAAACTAAAATCGTTGTTCGTAAAAAGATCGCTTCTTAGCCATAACATCGGCTGCCGGCCGAAGTTACCACCACCAGACAAAGCGTTGCCGCCAAGCTATTCGTCGTGTTCCGGGCATGATGCGTCTGGTGAAGCCGTATGCAGTTGTGTTGGTGATGTGTGCCGGGTTAGATTGGCCAAATGTTGTGTCGGTAATTTGGTCGTGGAGGGTCTCCAGATCACTCTCCTTTGGCGCTCTCTGACATCAGCGATCGTTGTTGGGCTCAGATTGCATCACCTCGCTCAACTGCTGGCCTCCTTCCTATTCACTTAGTCTTTTGAGTGAATAGGCCTAATAAACTAGCGCGCTTTATCATAAACGATTGCTTCACTGCTTACCATCAAGCGGGATTGCGATCAAGCACTAGTTTACAATCATTAAAAAAGACCGCCCTTTGTAAAATCTTTTATGTTTATGTGCTGTAATGTACAGGGTTCGGCACTCGAAGTGTTACTAATTTTACGTTGCTATAGCAACTAAACTGTTTACAATATGGCGCCCATTTTTTCACATTCCTTAGTGTATGGTATTGTTAATAAAGTGACAAAAGCCTAGTATTTTTCGTCGTTGTTAAAAAAAGTTTTGCAGATGGAAGTCAAACGAAACAGTGTCATTGCTTTGTATTTGGCTGGAAAATCGCAGGCAGCCATCGTTAATGAGCTAGGATATTTACATTTGAACAAAATGTTTGTGTATCGGACCATCACGCGTTACAATGATACAGGTAGCATCAAAACGCCCTGAGGTGGACATCCAAACAGCACATCATCAGCAATGGTTGAAAGGTAAAGGCTAAATGAACGAAATCAACGACAAAGCGCAGTTAGCTGGCGAAAAGTCTTAATGTTGTAGCGAAGTCGCTAATACAACAATAACACAAAGGATTGCCCAACATTGACGTCCCAACGATTGACGTTCGAAAGGGTGCACATAAATCATACCAGGTCAAACAAGGATCTTGGAAGACAATAGCTGTATTATTGTTTAGTATTTAAGCTGCATAGCTCGTTAGACATCATATATATATATATATATATATATATATATATATATATATATATATATATATATTATCACACATTATTAACAGACATTTTATTGTAACATAAGTCGCGTCTCTCCTCTTGTAATTAGGTAGTTCATAGCATATTGTACTCTAGGACTTACGTGCAATATACAACGTTCAATCTAATCGTTTTAATATATAACCCTACGCGCTAAAATGTATCTGCCCGGAGCATAGGGCGCATATTAAAAAATAAACTTCAACTGAAGCCCTCTAATTCACAAAAAGTGCAAGATCTGACACTTGCACAAAGACAGTTCGTCTAGAAAAGCTAAGAACATAAAGCACTTGCACGTTAATAGCTTGCTTGAAAATTTGGTTTATTCCGATGAAAAATTTTTTACCGTTCAGCAATATGTGAACAAGCAAAATGATCGCGTATGGTTAAAGTGTAAATCAAATGACAATTTAGACCAACGAATTGCCTTGCGAAGCAAGCACACTGCATCTGTGATGGTTTGGGCGGCGGTAACTGCCATGGACGCTCATTTCGTTTTCATTGACCAGGTGTAAAGATAAACCAACAGATCTACCGTAAAAGATTTTAACGATGCTTTGTTACCTTGGGCACGTAAGCAATTTGATAGAAATCATTGACCTTTCAACAAGACTTCGGCACCATCTCACAAAGCTCGTGAAACCCAAATTTTTTACAAGAAAATGTTCCGAGCACATTTCTTCTAACAATGGCCACCATATTCCCGGACTTAAACCCAATGGATTTTCCATATGGTCAATTCTAGAAGCCAAAGTGTCAACAAAAAATATGAGACGGTCGACGCCTTAAAGATTGCGCTTCGCCGGAATGGAACAAAATACCAGCAGACCACATCGTGCAGCGTGTGTAGCCTTCTCGGTCAGACTCGATGCTGCTATCCGCGCTAAAGGTGGCCATATCGAACAATAGCTTTTTTTTTATTTATTGTATATGTATTTTTTCGATACTGAAGTTTTTAAATAAATATGCTCATGTTTAACAGAATTACAGCATTTTGAATTGGTAACACTGAGTGCCGACCCTATATGGTGTACAAAGTACATAATAAAGAGTATTCTATTCTATAGACCAGGTTGAAAGTTCCAAGTTGCAAAACGTTTAAACAAAGGATTCTTATAGATTTACATCACGTTCGGGAACACGTGTCTTTCTTTTTCTTCAGCCTTTGTCCACTGCTGACAAAGGCCTCCCCCAACGCTTTCCACGATGACCGGCCTTGTGCTGTCTGCATCCATCGGCTTCCTGACCTTTACCAGGTCATCGGTCCACCTTTTGTTGAGGCCTTGTTGGGGAACTCTTTGTAGAAAAAAAATAAAACCACAGACATATTTTTCTACTTATATAAAAAATAAACCATAGTATTTTTTTTATTTTTGAAAGAGCTGTGGCAGCGACATGCATCGGTGACCGATTCAGACGAACATTATGTCATCGCGTCTCAGACTGAGACGAGACGGCAAACAAGCCTCAAACCATATTTACTCTAGAATCTAGTCAGCTAAAATGTTAACTTTACTTATTATATAGAATTTATGAAGCAATGACCTAACTATTCAATGCAGTTATTTTCTCTGAACAGAAATGAACTAATCATAAAGACGAAAATGTAAGTATAAAATGCTATCGATAAGGTAAGTAAAGTAGACGTACTAGTACAGAGCATGTTTCTTTACTTTTCCCTGATGAAAATACTCAATTTATTGAGGTGTTAATTTGATTAGATTTAGTGAGGAAAAACATATCTTATTTCTAGATCTATATTAGTATGTAGTTTTGATATTGATATATTATGTCCTCGTTTTAGATGATTACAACTTTTCGACGCAAACCCAGTGCCTAAAATATTTTCATTTATTGTTTTTGCTATTACTAACATAGGCTAAGAACTTATGGAAGAACTTATGGACTAACAAAATAAGGAAGTAATTCCTGAAATAAATTTTATTATTTATTTATTAAACACTTTATGCACAAGGAAACATTGCACAATGGCGGACTTAATGACTTAGGCATTTTCTGGCTCACTTACCTTAAGGTGATGCACCTTTAAGGTGATGATGAGACAAACATTATTATTAATTCTCCTGTGATATCTATCTGTGGAGCAGCGGTGGCAGTCCTATCGGCCGCGACTTAGGTACAAGTTGTGGTCCAGGGTTCCAAACCCGTCAGGCGCTTTAATTTGTGAAAATTATTTCATAACCACTGCTCTCGAAACGGTGAAGGAAATTATAGAAACCGGCGTGTCCTAGAGGCAAAACTTCGAAGACACGTGATCATCATGACCCACACTGGGTTCATGTGGTAGATTACGGCCCACTCTCTAACCGAGAGGCCTGTGTGTCCCAGGGATGGGAAAATTATAGGCTGATTATGTATCTGTCGCAACCATAATGGCCCAAACAATTCTCATAACATGATATCAAACACTATGTCATCATAACAATATGTGTGAATTAAGAAGACCCGTCAAAACAAATGACGAAAATTTATAAATAAAGCGCTGAATACAGCGTTTCCACGATGCTGGGTTTCAAAGAAGCGGTGATGCAAATGTGCAAACATATCGCGTGTCGGGCTCAATAGCTCCATTGATCACATGTGTTTGTGATAACGAATTACAACATCGTGATGAAGTGAACCTTAATTGTTACTTGTACTAAGTAATTGGAGTTGAATATACTGGGAAACTTTTTTTCGAGTGCGCAAAACAAATGGGTGGCTCAGAATCAATAACAGAACAAATCTGCATTATTAGTTTAAAATAAAAAATCATGTTTTTGTCCGCCCTAAAATCAGCGAATGAGAGACACCAATTATTCATATCAATATTGTAGTATTAGCTTATGGCCGCGTAGTGAACATGCGCGGGCGGCGCGGGCGCGCGAGGGTCCTGTGATGTTCCCTGCCGTCCCCACTCCGCCGACCATGAATGGGACCGCGTGCGGTGACCATAACATCGGATTTCATAATAAACATCTTCGTTATCAATAACTATTTTTTTTTTTTGTACTAAAACATATCAAAGTAATAATATTTTTATCTATAAAACTTATTTAGCTATAAGTTGACAAAGTTTGCGCAATGGATAAAATTTTATCCTGTATAAGAAAGGCTTTGAAGCTACTTACAGCCGATTTATTGGAGTAGACATGTTCACACTCTGATTGAGGCTGGGAAAGGAGACAAAAAACTGGCTAATATGGTCTGGTCTATTAGGTTTTATGACAATTATGTATGTGCTAATGAGGACTGTTGTTACAGTGGGTTATTAAGAACCTTTATGGAGGTAAATTGGACTTAGTTATGCAAAATGGATCCAGCCTCAAAACTTGCTTTTGAGAAAATAGAGGTTGAAGTAAAATTGATATATTAAAAATAACATGACAGTAGTTTATTTAAAATTTCCTTTTAAATAATGGGTATTATTTTCCTGTACTTTTTTGCGGCTTGGATATGTTTGGCATATACTTGAGTTGACTTGAAAATGTCATTTATGACAGTAACTCAAAAACGGTTTTTGTGGGTTGGATCCATTTTGCATAACTACGTCCAATTATTTGTCAATAAATTTAGAATGGTTGCTGTGTCCCGCGGTATCTCCCGCGTAAGGTGATTCCGCGGGAATATCTGATAAAAGTATGTGTACAGATAGCTATCTGTGTTCCAAATTTCATATACATCTGTTAATAGTGGTTAAAACACATTAAGTCCAACCCCTTAAGTCCCCCCCCCCCCCCCTTAGTCATACCCCTTATATGCACTTTCTAAGTATATCTTGGACACCAATGACTGATTCTAAGGTGAAGGAAAACATCTTGAGGAAATCTGGACTTTTAAGTCTGAAATCGCCAACTCGCATTGAGCAAGCGTAGTGATTACGCTCAATCCTTCTTTGTATGAGAGGAGACCTGTGCCCAGCAGTGGGATGATAAAAAGGTTGATGAAGATGATGTGCACTAGTTTTTGCGTGAAATAGTAACAATCCATCCATAAATACTCAGAAACTTTAGCATTTATAATATTAGTAGGACACTATTCATCATCATCATTTCAGCCGAAAGACGTCCACTGCTGGACATAGGCCTCCCCCAAGGATCTCTACGACGAGGTATTGCTCCTCCCGCATCCAGCGTTTCCCGCGACCTTCACTAGGTCGTCGGTCCACCTTGTCGGGGGCCACCCACGCCGCGTCTTCCGGTGCGTGGTTACCACTCAAGAACCCGTCGACCCCATCGGGCATCGGCCCTACGGGCAATATGCGCGACCTACTGCCACTTACCTTAGTGTTGCAATTCTTCGGGCTATGAAACAATTTTATTTCATCGATGGATCTTATGACAAATGTTAAATGATCTTATTTCTGTAAGTAGGTTTGTACCAGCTTCTCGGTGGTAGGGCATAATATCGGCTGCCGGCAGAAGTTACCACCCACCAGACAAAATCTTCAGCCAAGAGATTCGTCGTGTTCCGGCTTGATGCCTGGTGAAGCTGTACGAAGGACGGGTCTGAGCAGTTGTGTTTGATGTGTACCGAGTACGATGCACCAAATTTTGTTGTGTCGGGAGTTTGGTCATGGAGGGTCTCCAGATCAATCTCCCTCTGGCGCAGCATCGTTGGTCGCGTTGTTGGGTTTAACATTGCATCACCTCGCTCAACTGCCGTCCACCTTCCATTCACTAAGAATTTTAAGTGAATGGGTTTAATAAATGTCTTTTTACTAGCACTCTTCACCATCAACGATTGCGTCACTGCTTACCATCAGCCAGGAATGCGGTCAAGCACTAGTTTACAATTTACTAGCTTTCCGCCCGCGGCTTCGCCCGCGTGGAATTCGGTTATATCGCGCTTTTTTGACTTCCCTGGTCAATATCAATTTTGTTTTTATTAAAGGTAGCCTATGTCCTTTCTCAGGGTCTAAAGATTGTCTGTGCCAAATTTCATCAAAATCGGTTGAGAGGTTTAAGCGGACAGACAGAGTTACTTTCGCATTTATAATATTAGTATGGATAAATAAGAAAAAACGTAGATAGTTTTCTTTTTGTTGTTTCTATGAAGGACGCTGTGAAGACCTTGACCGAGCTGGTCCGAATCCGCATTGAACCTTCAACTTTTTTGTTACAAAATTCGCTTAAAGTCACGCGGTGGTATCAAATATTTGTAGCTAAGTAGATAATTTAATAGCATGCCTTTATGTCTTGTAAGTTTTTGCGACCATAGACAAAAAAATTCGAGGTTAGAAAAAGTGAAACACGATGTCATAGAATAAAGAGAGGGAAGTACGTTATCTTCATACAAACGGACCGCGCGCGGCTTGTATGTGTGCGCCATAGTATCTATGCGTCGCCGCACGCACACCTAAACACAATATTAGAGTGCCTATGACTGCGCTAGTCGCGGCTAGCACGGAACGAAGTTCGCGCGTCACGGCTTTTCGGCACATTAGCTTTTAAAAAATGATCACATAAACTGCAAAGTTGGTATGTCTATTTATGAACAAATAAAAGACTTATATTTTTCAAATTATATTTCTAAAAGTTATTTACAAGGATACGGATACATTACACATTAAAGTTTAATAACAACGCGTTTCGTAATAGTCGAAACCGAAGAAAGTAGGTATTTTTCTGTAGCTAATTTGTAATTTTGTATTAAATGTGTGATTCAATAGATGTTATGTTTGTATTATTTATATTTGTATTAATTAAAAATAAAAATAAATATAGTTCTTTATGTGTACAAAACTAAAAATAAAAATTACAAAAAAAAAACTGACTAGTATATGTAAACTAAATACTAAGCAAATAATTTAAACATAAGCTCTTAGTCTATAAATATTTGTTAGCGGTTTGGGCGACAACCGTAACCGACGAAGCGCGGACAGTCGTCAACCCTAAGACAGTAGGCAATTAAATCGCGGATTGGGTCGCAGATAACCTACTTCCCCTCTTTATTCTATGACGATGTCTTCACTAGAGTTGTAACGAATACCTATTCGGGATTGGACTTATTCTGCCTTCTTTTGATATTCAGCCGAATACTTAAAAAGAGAAGTAAAAAAACAAAATTCCTAAATAAATCATGTGTGAAATCATCACTTGTGAAACTCAATGGAATTAAAGCTAACTAATTATTATGCAGTTTATTCGTGATTAAAGAACTAAATGCTAATAAAAGCAACTAAGCTACTTACATGCTTTACAATAAAAAAAACAAGTTTGTGAAGCCTAAAAAACAATGGGTAAAGCGGTTGTTAAGTCATACAAGCCAATTAGAGCTTCTTCTCATAATTCCATTTACCAATCAATTTTCGAACCTACATACATTAATCAGGCTGAATATTAGGTGAATCAGCAACACAACTGACGGAATATTAGAATATTCGGTTCTGCCAAGGCCGAATACTGGATATAGTATTCGTTGCAACACTAGTTATGAATCTTAAATGTAGGTATGTCGAAAGTAATCAGTAAAACGAAACTAATTAAATATAGGTATGTATAATATATATATGTGCTTAGCGAATATATAGTTCTAACTAGATTTTAGCTAGAAGATTGTTTGGGCCGTTGGATAATGAGAATGTACTAACAAAAAACTTTGGAGAATTTTATAGATTCAACATTTATCAGTTATACCAAAACCATTGTCAGTTATACAAAAAAATGTAGGTGATAATATAATTGTCACATGTATTAAAGTGAAAGTTAAGCACATAAATATAACTTATTGAAACTAGTATAGACAAAATAAACTAATGTAACCTAGTTCGTGTCCCGTGACGGTTGGTGGGCAAGACAATAATGCTACTTGAGGGTGCTATCATTCCCCGGACTGTAGCTGAGAAAGAAAATCAAATTAAATATCTCGACTTGGCGCACGAGATTGTTGACATGTGGAATGTGAACTCGGCAGTCATTGTACCTATTGTCGTATCGGCCTGGTTTGATAGCCAAGGCCTCGACCAACATCTATTGAGGCTCTCGTTAGGCAGTTGCCTAACGACAGTAAGTTGGAAAGTTGAGAAAATTTGGATCAAGAGCCAAATTCAAAAGATAGTACTCCTTGATAAGACCCGCATCGTGAGGAGGTTCCTGTCTCTGCAGCCCTAACCACCGGTAGCTTGGACCCCGCTCCCGCCACCGGTGGAACACTATTTTTTATATTTTTAAATGTTTTATGTATTTTTTATAAATATTTAAAAATGTGAATGAATATGTCTATGTAGAAAAATAAACGGAATAATAATATTTTTTTATTTTTCGAAAGTACAAAGACGTTACTGAATTATGAATGATGTAATCAAATATTTGTAACAATAGCTTAAAAATTTAAAAGAGTGTCCATGGAGTTTCTTGCCCGTTCTTCTCCATAGGTACCTACTCTTTGGAATGGGCGACTAGCTTCATCTTATTGACTGACCGACCTTCTGACAATTCAAAAGTGCCTGTAACTGGTTTATTTGAAATAAATGATTTTATTTGATTTGATTTGTTACAAGAAAGAGCAACTTTTAAGACAACGACTCCCAAACTGAGACATGCTCGTATCTTGGGTAGTCGGCGGTCGGCCTTTTTAAATGTCAATATAATAATTAGGTTCATTATTAAGCACATAGGTATAACTTATTCAAACTAGTAAGGACGACGCTACATATTGTAAGGTGCACGCACAAAATGCACAATACGTGACGCCAAAATCTCTAAGGGCAAGAAGTTCCAAAGACACTCTTTTAAATCCAGATATTAAAAAATCCCTGGGGACATTAATCTTGTTACTTCCATGTGTAAGAACAAAATAAAATAATAAAATGAACAAACAGTTCAAAATATAAGAAATTACAAATAAGCCGGTCTGAGTACACGGCGCCCGTTCATAAACATGACACGTGGATCAGCAGAATCCAGTTCACAGTTTTGTAAGATAGATACCTACCTTATTGACCCAATATCTTATCCTAAAAGCTATAAAACTTATCTGCTGTGGAGACACACTTACAATGAGCTTTTAAGTTGATACACGTGTCACAGACTTGCGAGACATATGACCAATGACCATCCATGGAAATAATATTTTTTTTCGGATGGGACGATTCCAATGGGTGATTCACAATGATGGGAATCTATCAGTTGATTATTCTGAACAAACAATATTCAGGTTTCGCATAAACAAAATATAACGTTATATGTTTATGCTAAGTAGTTGACGGTAAACTCTGCTTGCGATATGCAGGATCTGTATGACGTCACTATGACGCGTTATTCTCATGTGATGTTTATAGTTACCGCTACAAATAAAATAAAGGAGATGTTTAATTTTGGGCCACTACTATGTACGTCTTAGATAAGAAGGAAAAAAAATAAAAAAATACTACTAAATTAATTTGAATAAATATACAAGTACATATAATTAATTATTTGAAACGTTTTTTAGTGAGATAACCCTTTATTAAGGTAGCCATGACACTGGTTATAACGTTTGATTAGCGACTTTGACAGTTCTACTTTCCGTTGTGTTCGTGTCGAGTGTTGATTTGAATTGATTGTGTTTATTTAATGGGCCGTATGTTCGGAATTCATGTTTAGTTTTTTTCGCAGTCATATGGTAGATGATATAGATACGATAGCCTTAGATACATGACACGTCAATTAAATGTCACTGTCAAAATCTTATTTCGCTTATTGCTGACCACCATATTTATTAGTAGTTGTGTTGCACTCCTTGGCCGAGTTAAATTGAATCTATATAAAAACTAAGCCAAAATATAGGAAATTAACATTAAAAACAATTAACTATAGCACACACACATACACACATGTATACATTTCTGAAACATCTCCTTTCATCAAGATATAACTTAGATTTGGAATAAAATTGATATATTTAGAAAGGGAAGTTTGAAAGTGGAGCAGGTTACTTTCGCAGCCCTCGCCGATAAGGTTGTCAATATCAGGTTATGTTATTTTGCTAAGTAATTAATGAACAGCGATTATTTAGTAAACGTTCATGACTGTGACAGCCTCTGTGGCGTAGCGGTAGCGTACGCGGCCACTGCGCAAGGTGGCGCGGGTTCGATCCCCGCACAGTGCAAGTATTTGTATGCATGAATATGAATATTTGCACTGGTCTGGTCGTACCTCGGAAAGCACGTTAAGCCGTTGGTCCCGGTTGCCATACGAACATGTAGTGGCAGTCGTTACGGGTTGTTGGAGCCCTCAAAAGTCCAACAATTGGTCTAACTGCAATGCTTCGATGTCGCCTTCGGGTTTTGGAGGTCAGACGGCAGTCGCTTCTCGTAAAATGTCGAAGTTTAGCCATATCAGTAGTTGGACTGGTAAAGCGGACCCCAGACTCCAAAGCTGAAAAGGCTTCGGATGCGACTGGGATTAACGCTGGGATGATGATGATGAGGATGTTGAAGACTGCCAGTGGCGCCTTCTTCACCAACTAAAATTTCTGTGCATCTTTTTCTTTTTATATTATAAAGAAAAGGACAGATATAAATGGTAGTTTCAGGACCAACGGCTAAACGTGCTCTCCAAGCCACACAGGGGTGTTGGTATGTGAAGAAGGTCATCCCAGGGACGATTGAAACACTCGTGCGGCTGCCATAACTTAGCTACCTCTCTGAAAAAGGCTAAGAAAAACATCGCGGGAAAATGTTCTACAGCCAAATGAAGTGGTGACCCACCATCCTCAGCCTTTTTTCTTTTTTGTTCCATGGTGGAAAATCCTCAATGGTTGTCACGGCGACGGGGTCTGCCAGACTCCTACTGCCTAAAAACCACGCCGGTGCCTCTCCGGTCACGTGAGCATGATTCTGCTGCGGCCCCACACTGTCGTGCCGGCCCGGTCAACTGCCGCCTTCCTTCCTATTCACTAATATTTTTAAGTCATCATCATCATCATCATCTCAGCGTTAATCCCAGTCGCATCCGCAGCTTTTCAGCTTTGAAGTCTGGGGTCCGCTTTAGCAGTCTAACTGCTGATTTTGATTAAACTTCGATATTTTACGTGAAGCGACTGCCGCCTGACCTCCACAACCCGAAGGCGATATCTAAGCATTGCAGTTAAACCAATTGTTAGACTTTTGAGGGCTCCAACAACCCGTAACGACTGCCACTAGATGTTCGTATGGCAACCGGGACCAACGGCTTAACGTGCTTTCTGAGGCACGACAAGAGCAGTGCAAATATTCATATTCATGCATACAAATATTTGCACTGTGCGGGGATCGAACCCGCGCCTCCTTGCGCAACTTTCGCGTTCGCTACCGACTAAGGGACTGCCGTCTGACCTCCACAACCCGAAGTCGATATCTAAGCATTGCAGTTAGACCAATTGTTAGACTTTTTTGAGGGCTCCAACAATCCGTAACGACTGCCACTAGTGATCACTAAGTTTTTTAAGTGAATAGGCTTAATAAACTAGTGCGCTTTACCATCAACGATTGCATCACTGCTTACCATCAGGCGGGATTGCGGTCAAGCGCTAGTTTATAATTATAAGAAAAAAACCACTAAGCCGCACATGGATTGCAAGTTTGTGTGTTTGAAAAGGGAGGATTCACTTGCCCAACGGTTGAAGTTGGGAAGTTGTATTATGCTAATTGCATGGTAAACTCTGCTTGCGGGATGTAGAATTCGTATGACGTCAGTATGACACGTTGTTTTATTTGTGGCGTTTGTAGGTAACGCTACATAATAAATCCACTCCATCTTATACAAAGAAAGTCAGTATCGCAGCCGAATAATTGAGTAATGTACTATCAGCTGCTATTGTTTTTATTTTGACAGTACAACAACATTCATTGCGTTATTTACGTTGTTGAGCAGACAAATTATTCGAACATACGCATTGTTATTTCTTGTTTATGCGAAACATGAATATAGTTTGTTCAGAATAAACAACTGAATCGATTCGAATCATTTTTATACCCTGTTATATTTTTTCCCAAATACATTTAGAAATTGTTGCAGAGTGGTTACCGAGCGATTACGATAGCTCATAGTACTTGCGTGCGCGACACAGCTGACGCCGGACGGAGTTTTGACCATATTTTTGTTAGAACAACCAAGTAAAATAGCAAGCTCATAACTTTGTGGTTATTCATTACATCTTTTTAAAATCTATACTAATATACAATATGTTAAGAAAACCCTGTCCGATCCGTGAAGGTATTGTTAGGTATCGATAACTGATTCTACTAATGCCTGCAAAACCTGGCTAAACTTAAAAAAAAATACCCCCTAAAAATAAATAACTTAAATAAAATAAATAGGTAATTTCATGGCAACACAGGCACAGGTCATGACCGCAGTTGACCTCATGCTTGTAGGTATAGGTAGCTTGTTCACGTTTATCGACTCTCGAAAGAAACAATGATACTTAGGCAGCTCGAGAAAAGAATTTTTTTTAAGTAGGAAGGTCGTCTGACTCTCCGAATGTATCATTTCATTGGATGAGCACAATGGCTGTGGCAGAGATGTTCCATATTTCGTCGCACGAGATTAGCACGGACATGCACACAAATAAAAATCAAGTGGTGTCAAATCCGCGCTGGCCACAGTTGGCCCCTACCAATCCACTGCTCGCCGAACTGATAATGGACAATAATGATAATGTACTCACGTACAGGTCGGAAAAAATATCGTGAGGCACCGTCATGCTGGAACCCTCGTGCATTGACCGATAAGTCCCCACTTCCAAATCGTCTAACACCTGATCACAACACAGCTAATTGCAGTTACTACGTCCATCAGCATGTTACATTACTCTACGTTAGAAAACAACATGATCACACAATACACGAATAGTGTGTACACCAGCAATGTTTACGTGCAACTAATAATTTAAAGTAAAAATTATTTTTATTTTATAAACATAGGTATCTACGCGGCTGCCGGCGGCATGCTTTGATAGAGATGTGTAAGTAATCAAAATATTGTTTTTTTTATCGATTGATACTCGTCTATTTTTGGTATCGATTTAGTATTGTAGTTTCTCATTCTTATTCTCGATTCAACATCGCATGGAATTGTTTAGAACTTTTACAAAACTCAAATTAGCGAGGTACACTGCTGTAAATGAAAATCATGCCAAAGTATTAATTTCAGTTTCTGTCTGAATATCGATGATATTGACCGATAAAATATTTGTAAAACTTTACTAAAATTGTGTTTCATAAGTCTTTCTCGTTTCTGTTTACTAATACTTGTGTTATAATAATGTTATTAGTAATTAATCGATAAACAAACAGAAGTACTTTTACCATTGGGTAATCTGTGTTTTTACAACAAATCCTTCAACCAGATACAAGTATCGATTAATAGCGATAAAAAAACGTTATTACGCAAAAAATAGTACATCCCTAGTTTCGCGTACTTTTTTCTTTGAAGACACCGACAAACTCGCTGCGCGCCGGCATCACAAACGGGATCGCCAAATATTGAACATAAATTTATACATTTAATATCCAACAATAAATCAAACGATGATACCGCCGAAAATGATGTTGTCACATTTTAAAAATTTACCTATTTTTGGGGAAGTTCGCGGGAAAAAAAGATAATTTCAAAATTCACTAGTATTGTTACTATGATGATTATGTAAAATTTCATATTTTATTTGGTCATGTGTTTACCTAACCTTTATTATCCTTACGGGTCGGACAGGGTTTTCTTAACATATTGTATAAAGCTGAAGAATTTGTTTGTTTGTTTGTGCGCGCTAATCTCAGAAACTACTGGTCCGATTTGAAAAATTCTTTTTGCATTGGATAGCGCATTAATCCGCGAAGGCTTTAGGCTATTTAACATCACGCTGCGACCAATAGGAGCGGGGCATATAAAAAAAAACGCGCGTGAAACCGTATGGCGCAGCTAGTTTTGTATATAGATTCTTTACTTTAAAAAACTGGACACGCGTTTCGGGTTTCGCATAAATAAAAACTAATGTTGTATAACAATGGATTAGGAATATGCTTCAAATTAATTCAAATAGGGTATTTGACTAAAAAAAACTAATTAGTCCGTCAGACAGATTTCCAAAAAATACTAGACACGTATTTTTTCATATAAACAAAAAATGAAGACGACACAGCGCGTTGAAAACTCGTGTGACGTCACTGCACTTTTTAGCGACCAGTGACGTCACCAGCCACCACTCCTGATCTTTGATGCCTTTTATATTTGTAAATTTTTATTGATTTGATAAAACAAAATATACGTGTCCAATATTTTTCTATAATCTGAATGACGGACTAAATAGAATTATTTTTTTTTATCCAGGAAACATCCCTATTGAGAGTAATACTGTGTGTTATAGTTGTAACGATGAATGGGTGAGGTGGCATAATCTGTAAAGGTTTTAAACCTTCAGTACATATTATAAAACAAAGTCACTTTTACTTTCCCTATGTCGCTTTGTACGATTCAATATTTAAAACTACGCAACAGATTTTGATAGAGTGTTTTTAATAGATAGAGTGATTTCAAGAGGACGGTTTTTATGTATATAACATGCATAATATATAAGAGGAACACTGATAATTTTTGAGGTGTCTAACACATGTCGCAAAATAAACCCATTTTTTTGAGTTTACATTGCAAACGCTGTTTGAACCTTAAGAGATAGATTAAAATAATGTACTACAGTATTGTAGACCTTAAAAATGCCTACTACTACTATACCAGAAAAAATCCGCGTGCCGCTCACGGCCCCGCCGGCCGCCTGCTACTTGACTGTTTCTCTGCTACTCCGGTAGGCTTTCATTCTGTTTGAAGGTGGTGAAACTGGCTATCCATGGACAATAAGGTCGATGTAACTTGCAGAGTCAGATGGCTGATGGGCGGCACAGTAGACATTATTTTTATTGAAGGGCCACCGTTTCTTGAGGAAGGCTTACGTTCCTATATCATTTGTCACGGGCGAAGCCGGGGCGGGTCCCTAGTTAAATAAATAAAGAATAAAAGAAAAAATAGCGTGTTACGCAATTAAGTGCTGGTGGCAGGCAGCAATGGGAACGTAGGTTAATTATACGTTTTAGTGCAAGAAGGCAGTACTTAAATCAAATAAAAAGTACGAAAAATCTGAAGTTACTCTTGGTTACATTGTGAAAACTTTACATATTGCAGATTGCGTGTATTATTAGTATGTAACTTGTCTAGTAGTAGGTTGCTAGGGATGCGCCATTGATATAAATGAAAAATATGGCTATTTCCTTTTATAGGACCATAATTATGTAATTGCTGACATAGATGAAAAATATGGCTATTTCCTTTTCTAGCACCTTAATTAATTGAATGATACACTATCAATTTTAATTCGAATCATTTTGAAGGATATTGTTAACCATTAGTCAATTTCTCGGTGGTAGGCCATAACATCGGCTGCCGGCAGAAGTCAAAGTCTTGCCGCCAAGCGATTCGTCGTGTTCCGGCATGATGTCTGGTGAAGCCGAACGGAGGATGGATCTGAGCAGTTGTGTTGATATGTGTGCCGGGTACGATGCGCCTTATGTTGTTGTCACATCAATCTCCTTCTGGCGCAGCATCGTTGGTAGTGTTGTTGGGTTTAACATTGAATCACCTCGCTCAACTGCCTGCCTATTCACTCAGTTTTCTTTTTTGAGTGAATAGGCTCTTAATAAACTAGTGCGCTTTACCATCAACGCCTGCATCACTGCTTACCATCAGGCGGGATTGCAGTCAAGCACTTGTTTATAAGAATAAAAAAGTCGTTCGTGTCTGCACAACACCGTGAAAGGGAATGAATGTTGAACTGTCAAATTGAAAGCCATTCCTACTGTTGATGTGTTACGCAATTGACCTGTAGAACTCAGTCATTAGGTTTTGGTAAATAAATACATACACATGTTTAGGGTCTTACTTACCCTCTACAATATGTAAAGAAAACCCTGTCCGATCCGTGAAGGTGTTGTTAGGTATCGTTAACTGATTCCAATAACGCCTACAAATCCTAAACTTAAAAAAAAAACCAAAAAAAAATAAATATTATTTCGAAAAAACGAGGTAACTTAATGCATGTGCGGTAGGCAACACGTTAGGCATACAAGCGCGTGTGATGGAAGGCAGAGCAGGCGGCACGTGATCGCATCGCTATTTGCTCCGACACAAATGGTGTTGTCACTTTTTAAAAAAATACTAGAGATTTCGGGGTAGTTGGAGTAAATTCGCAGGAAAAAAAGATTATTTCAAAATTCATTAGTATTATATAGTAAAAAGATTACTATGATGATTACTTACGTAAAATTTTATATTATATGTGGTTATGTGTTTACCTAACCTTTATTATCCTTGTGGGTCGGGCAGGGTTTTCTTTACATATTGTATATTGTGCACTAGCTTCGCCCCGCTATTTCACTTTCGCAATTTTTTTTAAACCTTGCCCCACACTAGGAATTTCTCCTGTGTCATGGGTGCGTTTATTCACATACACAAACATCCAGACCCATTATATATTCTATGTATTTTATTCTATGTATTAATTTTTTTTTTTTTTTTTTTAATAGTTATAAACTAGTGCTTGACTGCAATCCCGCCTGATGGTAAGCAGTGATGCAATCGTTGATGGTAAAGCACACTAGCTTCCTCCTATCTACTACTACCTCACTCACTAGCCTCACTAGCTTATTCCTGGAGATAAAACAACTTATTGCCAAATTTCATCTAAATCCGTTTAGTAGTTTTTGACTAAAAGAATAAAACTCATTCATACATCCACACAAACTTTCGCATTTATAATTTTACAAAGATTTTCTTATTGATATACCATACATGTATATATTAAAACTACCAATTAAAATTCTTTTTGCTTTCAACAGTCGGCCTTGTTGATTAATTAATGGAATGCTGACCATAGCAGAATTGTAACATGAACTGCCATAATCTTCGACAAACATTTGTCGAGTAGCAAGTAGGTATGTAGTTATCGATACAAAATACTCTCATGCAGTTCCCATCCTTTTTCTCTACGGATCGGTATAGTTTTAACGATTGCAACAATGTTGCGACCACTTGACAAGTAAGTAGCACTTCTCGATGATCTTGTCAACTTGTATCCGTGCTTTTAAATGCTTGTAGTTCAACTGTAACTCGTCATTGAACCGGATGGTAAGGTATTTTTTTGTTTAGTTGTGTTTTTTTAGTACGATGTACAATTTAAAATTAAACTCTTTCATCCTGGCTAGGGGCTATGACAAGAATAGGTATTAATTTTATAATCTGACTAGTTTCTGCTCTCGGCTACGTCTGCGTGAAATTTTTTGTTCGTTGTTCCCACCCCGTCGAATGACATCGCGGGCTCAAACTATAAATTAATTTTCGCTTAGGAGTTTATCTGACTTTTTTTTTTTCATCGCGGCTTCTAAGGGTCGTGTAATTCAATAGCCTTTTATCCTTTTGTTTGTTTTAGATGGGAAATCATCAAATGACCTCTCCCACTCTTGGCGGAGTGGAAGGGCGTGTCAGACTTTTACTAACAAAAACCCACCCGTATTTCGTCAGGTGTCTGTGCGACGGCCAAGGCCATGGTTTCTTTTTTAACCAACCCGCAACCCTGACCCAGGAGTCATCGGTCTTCGTGGACCCCGTCACGACGTGCTAACATCTCTTTGAGGCGCGCGTGAAACACACCGCACCGTCGACTCGGGCCTGGTCCTTACCGGCGCGCAGCGAGCTGCCCACTGCTCACCGTAGCCTTCTATGGTTCCTAAAGATGTGGATAATCAAATGGAAACAGATTTTTCTAATTATGTAAAAGCCTGTCTGATATATCCACCAGGTTTAGTTCCAGAGAATAGCGCGCTCAAATGTATAAACTCTTCAGTTTTATTATTATTAGTGTATACATTAAGATTAGTATATAGATTAACATTATTATATAAGCAATCTAGAAACTATTTTATGAAGATTGCTTCCATCGCCGTTAAACAACAAAGAAACCGGCATGTCCCAGAGCCAAAACGTTTTTTTTATAATTATAAACTACTTACTGCTTGACCGCAATCCAGCCTGAAGGTAAGCAATGATGCAATCTTTGATGGTAAAGCGCGCTAGTTTATTAAGAACCTATTCACTAAAAAATCTGAGTGATTAGGAAGGAGGACGGCAGTTGAGCGAGGTGATGAAATGTTAAACCCAACAACACGACCAACGATTCTGTGACAGTGTGACAGAGGGAGATTGGCATGGAAACCAAACCTCCGACACAGCAACATTTCGCGCATCGTACCCGGCACACATCGCAACACCACTGCTCAGATCCGTCCTCCTTACGGCTTCACCAGACATCATGCCGGAACACGGCGAATCGTTTGGCGGCACGACTTTGTTTGGTGAATAGTAACTTCTGCCGGCAGCCGATACAACATCGGCTACCACCGAGAAAACATGACACACTTCGAAGAAATGTAACATCTACCTACCCGCACTAGGCCCGCGTGGTGATTAACACCAGCAGGTGGTAATCACGGTACTCCCTCTCACCGAGAGGAGGCCTGTGTTCTAGAAGTGGGAACATGATAGTTGAGTAGTATAGATGAGTTATGCTCCGCTCCTATTCGTCGCAGCGTGATTTTATATAGCCTAAAGCTTTCCTGAATTAATGGGCTATCCAACGCAAAAATAATTTTTCCAATTAGACCAGTAGTTCCTGAGATTAGCGCGTTCAAACAAACAAACAAACTCAACAAGATTACGCTAATGACTAACGTTGCTTCCAGAGTAAGTTAGGCGGAAAACAGTTCGAAACAACGTCTTTCTGGGTATAAGATACCATGGCCTTCAAGTTACTTAGAAAACCTTAAATAGATTTCGTACCCAAGTAGGCCGAAGGTCATCGGTCAAGTCATTGAAGGCTCAACCCTCTGGTCTTTAGGCGGTGTCTCTCCAAAGGCAACGAATCACCTCCCACCTTGCTTCTTGCAATGGTATCCGCATTGCTGAATTTTGGATCAAACAAATAAAAAACCACAGTTACGTGCGCCGTATTCTCAAGAAGGGAGAAGGAGCCATGAGGCATAGTAGCACACACCTTCTAGAAGTACTTAGCAGGCAAACAAATCCGCAAAGAAGATAATTAAATGCGGTCCTACATGGTCTTCCAAACAAATGTTATCCGGTCCGTCATGGTACATAATCAATATTGTAATTTAAGTTTCTTGTAAGGTTTTTTTTTGTAAGCTAATTATGAGTGCAACTAGTGACTCGCCCCTGTTTCGCACGATTTTGCGACTTACTTATTATAATTTATTGATTTTTCATCCTTACACCTATCATTACTGGACAGTAAAGTGATGAACTTTAAAATAATTTAACTAACCTTTTTTTTTGGTGTGGATTGTAAATCGTCGATTGACCTCTCCCGCCACGATTTCTCTTTTGACCAACCCGCAAGTCTGACTCAGGTATCGGTCTTCGTGGACCCCTTCACGATGTGCTGACATCTCTTTGATTCGCACGAGACGCACAAGGCGCCGTCGACACAGGCCTGGTTCTTACCGGATAGTAAGGATCAACTTATTTAACTGACGTTACATACCTAACAACAAATGGACCTTACTCAATACTCAATAATTTATTGCATTCCTTATTGTGTACATAATAGTTGGAATATTGAAACATCGAATCAATTATGGACCCTGTCGGGCACAGCCATATTTTTAGAAGAGAAAATGAAGGCGCTCTTGTTAAGGAAAAAAATATCAAAAATATGGAATTAAAATAGTATCATAAAATATCATATTATTTTATGGTATTTATTTAAGTATTTATATATTTAGTTTGGTTAAATTTTATTTTTATATTTCACGATTTACAATAATACCACTATTAATTAGATTTACAATTTAATTACGTAGGTATTGTATAAATTGTGCACCGATTAGCACATTCAATTTTAAATTATTTAAGTGTTTTAAAATAAATTTATTTTCTAGGCTATGGAATTTAGGTAATTAAATACATAAAAAAGGATTCTATTATTGTTGAAATTATCGCTAAAATATTCGTCAGAATATAATAAAACTTTACTGAACTCATAAACTTGACAAAACATCGAGTTATATTTATAATATGTAAGTTGATGAATTACATGTTTATATAAATATTATTCATATAAAATTTACATTAATAAAAAAATCTTCAATTTTTTTTTTAATATTATACATCACTAAGTGTATCTTGGACACCAATGACAGAAAGTGAAGGAAAACATCTTGAGGAAACCTGGACTTTAAGTCTGAAATCGCCAATCAGTATTGAGCAAGCGTGGTGATTACGCTCAATCCTCCTCTATATGAGAGGAGACCTGTGCGCAGCAATGGGGCGATAAAAAGGTTGATGATGATTATACACCAGTGCTTGACTGCGACCCCGCTTGATACAAAGCAGTGATACAATCGTTGATAATAAAGCGCAATAGATCGTAACCGCCTAGCGTTTGCGCCGCATAAAACCTATCAACTTCTACTAAAAGGTAATCTTAAATCATTGCCTACTATTAAATTTAATAACGTTCCCGTTAAAAAACAGCAATCCGTATGCTACCTTGGTATGGTCTTAGAAAGGAATTTTTCATTTATCGAACATATAAAAATAGTTGGCGAAAAAGCTAAAAGGAACTTTTATGCCCTAACTAGAATATCCAAAGCAACTTGGGGTCTATCATTCCTAACTTTAAAAACTATATATGGAGCTACCTACTTAGGATGTATGTGCTACGGTGCACCTGTTTGGGCCGATAGGGCCAGCATAGGGGCGGCGCGACGTAAACTGCTTCAAAGCCAACGTTTGGCATTGATATTTTTATGCAAGGCGTATAGAACAGTCAGTACTGAAGCCTTACCCGTTCTGGCAGGTGTACTTCCAGTCGATCTTGAAGTACAGCGACGTGCTTCAATGTACTACTCCGCGAGGGGGGAGGCCATGGACACTAACTTTGTTACACGACGCGACCTCAATAGAATTTCTAGATTATTTAAACCTCAGACTGACGTCTGGGAGGACCTCTTATCCGAATGGCAAAGTAGGTGGGATAATTCCATCAAGGGCCTCCACCTGTTCTTTCCATCCGTTGGCGATCGGCTGGCTAAGACATGGCTGGAGGTTGACCACTGCGTTGCCCAATTTCTCACAGGTCATGGCAACTTTAAAAGTAAACTGTATTCTTTTAAACTTGTTCCTTCGCCTTTGTGTCAGTGTTCTACATCGAACTGTGAATTTGAACAGTCCGCACATCACATCTTGTGGGAGTGTATTCTTTGGCAGAATGAACGCAATATTATGTTGGATAGTGTACAAGTTACATCCGGAGTTGTTTATTATACGGACCTTGTTGAAACTAGAACTAATTTCCGTGCGTTCAGGCGCTTTTGCCATACCTATTATTGGAATCAATTGTAACAGCAGATACCTACTTAGGACCCATTAACTTGATCAAATGTTATTCCGTGGTGCTTGGCAATCTGGGCTTCTCCCAGTTGCAATAATGTCCCTTTGTGCCGATTGGCCTAGTTCTATTCTGTCTCCTGCTTATTATGGAGGGAAGTGGAAAAAATATCTTTTTTCTTACTCCTCCGCTATTCTTTTCTGATTAATTTCGTTGCGGGACCCAAGACAGTTGAAACATTTCTCCGGGACTCGTCGAGCTTCATTGCTCGGCGTTTTTCTGGCGGTCTCCACTGTTGATTCTGGCTTTCAGGAGTTGCAGTGGGTTGGGAACAGTGTGGCGGGTTAAAAAAGCGCAATAGAAATTTCTTTTTACAATAGTGAAACCTATTCAAAATCCGTTGCGCAGTTTAGGCCACGCTCACACAGATAGACACGAAAACTGGCTTCAATGATAATAGACACTAGGTGTAGACATAGATATGAATATAGATGTAGGTGTTGTCAATGTGATCGAAACACGTGTAAGTGACGATGTCAACAGGACGTCAGTCTGTCACCTTGGAACCACTTATTAACACATCATTGGGTAACACAATTAGCACATAATGATCACAATTAAATTACGGAAATTATAAGAAGTTTTGAACATTATAGTGATGGAAATAGGTGTGTTGATGACGACAAGAATGGAAAGATGAGTAGGTGTAGTAACGTCGAGATCATTCAAGACAGAGAGAGTCCACCGTGCCATGTTAGTTTTAGTAATAGTTTTAAGTTAATTAATGTAATTGTTTTATTCTACTTATGCTTATTAATTGGTCGTATTATAATTGGTATTGTACCGTTTTAATTAACCATAAATAAATAAATAAATAATAATAATGATTGTTGACATAACCATCCTACATGATGAGAACCTCGTGAAAGCTGAGAAAAATAAACAAATCAAGTATCTTGACTTGGCTCACGAGATTGTCGACATTTGGGAGGTGAATTCAGCAATCATTGTACCGATAGTCGTGACAGCCAATGGCTTAATAGCCAAGAGCCTCGACCAACACCTAACGAGGGTCTCGTTAGGCAGCTGGATCAAGGGCTTGATTCAGAAAGCTGTACTGCTGGACACGGCTCGCATTGTCAGGAAGTTCCTCTCTCTGGAGCCCTGACCGCCGGTAGCTTGGACTCTGTTCCCGATATCGGTGGGCTACTATTTTTTATATGTTTAAATGTTTTTTATGTATTTATATAAATATTTAAAAATATAAATTATATGTATGTAAAATAAATAAACGAAATAATAATAATAAAGACAGCTTATCACAGCCAATTGTTGGACGTAGGGGTTGGCCTTTTAAGGTCGTCCGTCCATCTAGCTGGCATCCCACACTATGCTCGGCGTTACGCGGCCCTTCGACAAACATGGCCAGCCAACTCAGTTTGCTAACTCTACAAGGCATGGCGGTAACCCCGGTCAGTTTTATGAGATCTTATTAAGAATAGCGAGCAGCGGTATCTTCTAATTATCTAGTAAGCGCAGCTTCGGACACCCACCGACTAGGTGGTGAGATGACCTGACCAAAATCGCAGTGAAACGCTGGATGCAGGCCGCGTCCAACAGTTCTTTTTGGAAATCCTTGGGGTGGCTTATATCCAGCAGTGGACTTTATGTGGCTGAAATGATGATGATGAGTATCTTCTAGGATTTGCTCATGAAACATCACGAGAGTAATAACATCTGCATCTATCTTGTCACCAAAATTTTATTTTAGGTAGATTAAGTATAACGGTCGTTAAGTTAAAAAAGTCGTGGTGGCCTAGTGGTTGAAACACCAGCCTCTCAAGTATGAGTGCGCGGGTTCGATTCCAGGTCAGGCAATTATCAATGTAACTTTTCTAAAGTTATATGTACTTTCTAAGTATATCTTGGACACCAATGACTGAAGGTAAAGGAAAACATCTTGCAGTAACCTGGACTTTAAGTCTGAAATCGCCAACGCGCATTGAGCAAGCGTGGTGATTACGCTCAATCCTTCTCTGTATGAGAGGAGACCTGGGCCTGTAGTCAATGTAACATCGCTTCGTAGCGAAGCGAAATCGAATACCAAACCAACCAATGGCGGGAACGATTGACCACGTGACGCAATAAATCACGTGCTCAATCGTTCCCGCCAGTGTGTACTGTACCCAGCAGTGGGACGATAAAAAAAAAGGTTGTTGATGATGATGATGATGAAGTATAACAGCTTCACTAATCAATCGATTAGGTTAAGCTACGCGTGACGCAGTTGCTCCATAGATGGGTCTTCACATATCGAGAGCTCCCCGTACATCGAAAAACACGTTAAGTCGTTGGTTGGTTCCCGGTTGTTATTAGTCTGTAGATATTTTACATTCAAACTTCAGAAGCCCGCAAGTCCAACCACCAGTGTTACCGAGGGGTATCGTATTATCCAGGAACTGGGTTATGGATGACAGATAGGTAGTCGTTTCATGTGAAATACTGGTCTTTAGCTGAATCCACTTAGACAGAAAGCCGACCCGAATATACCTAGTTGGGAAAAGGCTCAGTTGAGCCTCTGTTGTGTCTGTTGTGGTTGCCCTTCCCGGGCCGCAGAAGACGCACCAGGCGCCGAAGAAGGGCGGATAACGCCCTCTTCCGCCCCCCATGAATGGGTCCAGGGGCGAGGGATCTTGGGAAGTCCCCGCCCCCTATTCGACGGACCCCGAGGTGGAGGCGCGCGCCAACACTCGCGCGCGCCTGAGGAGATGCACGGGGTAGTTAGACACCCCACTACCCCGTGCATTAGATGAGGCCCGGACAGACCGAGCCAGCATGAGGGTGTGGGGCCGTGGAAGGATTTAGACTCCCGCGGCCCCACGCGCGCTCGTGATAGAAGAGACACCGGGGTGGTTTTAGTCAGTAAGAGTCTGACCTGACAGACCCCGTCGCCCACCCCAGGGCGGCAGACATCCATTGAGGATTTCCATACAGGAAAAAAAAAATATGTAAAGAGATAAGCCTAAAGAAATTAAAAAAAGATTAGACTGCTTTTTTTTTGTTTTTATAAGTTATAAACAAGCGCTTGACCGCAATCCCGCCTGATGGTAAGCAGTGATGCGATCATTGATGGTAAAGCGCGCTAGTTTATTAAGAGCCTATTCACTCTAGCCTTGAAGACACTCAAATTGTAATGTGACGGAAACACCGTCGCTGGCTCTTGTCTTTTACAGTCATATAAAACACATTGTGATTATACTAGGATGGTTGAGATATTGTTCCTATTGCTATTATTACGCGCAAACTGTAAACATGAAACCAGCATAAGAATCAAGACGTTAAAAATTTGTGACATTCCTAACCAACGGTGCACAAAGTTGGTCACTTACTGAACAACAGAAGTCCAAAGCCAAGATTTGCCAAGTAAGGGTACACATCGAGTTACAATCACCAAGTAGCGCTCTATAAGTCAAGTAACAAGTGGAAAAGTAGTTGGGAAAAAACAGTCAAGCTGAAGTGGGTGTGGACTGGATACGTATCGTGAATGTAGTTCGAGAATTGAGCAAAGATCTTCAGTCCCTGGAAGCCTGAGGGACGATATCGCCTTCGAGGTAGACCACGGTGATGATGGTGTGATCTAGTGACGTTCGCAGGGCCAACATGACTAGGGATCGCACAAGACAAGAAGGTTTGGAAGAAAAAAGGGGAAACCTTTGCCAGGCAGTGGACACAAGGAAGAATAAAAAAAAATCTAATGTTTTACAGAAAGTGCAAAACAGACACCGCAAATTTAAAAAAGAAAAAGATGTCGTTTTAAAGCACAGTTTGGATATTTCTGCTATGCCACCCCTTGTGTCACAAGAAGATACAACCACATCCTTTTTTGCAAATCACACTTCGTTTTTGAAGCTAGCATTCAGACAACATTCTGTCACAAACGCTAAAAAACTCAATCCAGCAATCACATAAGCTGACCACTACAAATGAGCCAAAAAAGCAGCAGATTTCTAAAAAACAGCCAAAAAAAACGAATGATGCCGTATCCTCGAGATCTTTTAAAATAGCGGATGTAGACGGTAGACAACTATTTATCTTGTTGTTAGTCTAATGACTAACAGGATTTGTTTTTATTTGTATAAGACCCACATGTAGTTACGACCTACCTTAATTGTCAGTGATTATCATTTGTCCTGGCTGACCTTGAGTGATGACTGATGCTGATCAGTATGTGACAATACCGGACCGTTGCGTTGGCTTGCTTGCTTTTGATCGCTGTTTTTGGAGACGAGGTGATTAATCAACGTTTTATGGAAATGGAGGTCTTGTGCTCATATAATGCGTTTGTTTCTTTATGAACTTGTCTATATACAACGTTCATCATCATCATCTCAGCGTTAATCCCAGTCACATCCTAACAGCTATCAATCCTATTCAGCTTTGGAGTCTGGGGTCCGCTTTACTAGTCTAACTGCTGATTTTGGCTAAACTTCGATATTTTTCGTGAAGCGACTGCCGTCTGACCTCCATAATCCGAAGGCGATATCTAAGCATTGCAGTAAAACCAATTGTGAGACTTTTGAGGGCTCCAACAACCCGTAACGACTGCCACTAGATGTTCGTATGGTAACCGGGACCAACGGCTTAACGTGTTTTCCGAGGCACGACCAGACCAGTGCAAATATTCATATTCATGCATACAAATACTTGCACTGTGCGGGGATCGAAACCGCGCCTCCTTGCGCAACGTCCGCGTTCGCTACCGCTACGCCACGGAGGCTGTCACACGGAGGTTGTCTATACAATATGTAAAGAAAACCCTGTCCGACCCATAAGGATAATAAAGGTTAGGTAAACACATGACCAAATATAATATAAAATTTTACATAATCATCATAGTAACAATACTATTGATTTTTTAAATAATCTTTCTTCCCGGGAATTCATTCCAATTTCCCCGAAATTTGATAATTTTTAAAAAAGTGACAACACCGGTATTTTTATGAGCGAATAGCGACGCGACCACGTGCCGCGTGCCTGCCCCCCGCGGTAGGGTTGCTTACCGCACATGTATTAAGTTAGCTCTTTTTGCGAAATAATATTTATTTTTTTAGGGGGATTTTGTTTAAGTTAAGCCCGGTTTTGTACCCATTAGTAGAATCAGTTATCGATACCTAACAATACCTTCACGGATCCATTTTTACGCCATGTTATATTTTTTCCCAAACACATTTAGAAATTGTTGCAGTGTGGCTACTGAGCGCACAACACAGCTGGCGGTAGATCATAGTACTAGCACAGTGAGACAGGTCCCCTACTGCGCCGCGACGCTACAGACGTCAACCAAGTAAGATAATAAGCTCATAACTTTTTGGTTTTTCATATCGTTTTGAAATTTTGTACGTGCCCAGTCTATCTTAAGGGTGTTTTTTTAAGGGTCTTGCATAAACAATAAATAACGTTGTATAACTGTAGACTTTCCAAATGGAAAGTAAATTAGACAAAAGAAAATTGTCCTAATCGCAACGATATGCTAATTGATTTATTGTATGTTTACTTACTAAAAGAACTCTGCCAAAGGTAAACTTGTAAGATAAGCTTCTCAAGTCCCTCGTCTTTGCAGCTACCTATTCTTTGCCAGCAGTCACTGGGAGGTTTGCCAGGAACCACAGCGTCAAAAGTAGAGTACCCACAGCTAAAACCCGCTTTGCTTTGGCTATATAACTATACCTACCCTATACCTTTGTACTTAGTTCCCTATTACAGAAGGAAACTCAAGCATTGATCTCTGCTTAAGCATTACTTAAAACTAGCTTCAACCAATCAAATGGCTTGAAACGAGACTTAAGTAGGGCTTGAATTTTGAGTGACGTTCTGTAATACGGACCTTAGACTGGTTTTTAGCTGTTGGTTAAGTGAGCCAAGCTTTTGTTTGTGGTCTATCTGTGTTAGCTTGAGCGATGGCTAACTTGTTACTCGTACCAGTCGTACCTCAAGTACCATATCTACCTAGTTCATTTTTAATTTCACGTATCACCTGCAGACTTATAAAATTATTTCGGAATTTAAAATAAGAAGGGTTCACAGCATGATGTAGTAAATTGACCATTCGAAAAATTAATTTGTCACTTGTTTTGATGGATTCTTCGTTGAAGGAGTTTAGACCAGCTCTAAAACGCATCCAATATTTCGTATCTATACTCTATACTAACATATAAAGCTGAAGAGTTTGTTTGTTTGAACGCGCTAATCTCAGGAAATACTATTCCGATTTGAAAAAATATTTTTGCGTTGGATAGCAAATTAATCCAGGAAGCCTTTAGGCTATATAACATCACGCGACCAATAGGAGTGGAGCATATGAAAAAAAAACAACGAAGCCTACTTGGGTGAAACCGCGCGGCGCAGCTAGTCAAAGATATAATGTAAAGGATGTTCTTAACTCGCTAAATAGCCACTGACTTTGTTGCCGTAATCAACGTCAAAAAAATTAAACGCCACACGGTAAGTATATGGGTATTCCATAATATTATTGCTTAATGGTACATCAGTAAACGGCGGACATCGAATTAAATCTTACTTAAGAAGTAATTTATTTCTGATTATAATTTCTCTTTAATTATCATTGTCGTACATAAATGGATGGAGTTGTATCCTTTATGGCGCACGAGAATGACGATGTGTATAAAAAATCGATTAAAAACGCATTATCGATCTGGTGACTAAAAACTATACGTTTTTACTGCATCTACGCAGCGAACGCTGTCCTACTAGAATGAGGTAAGCTTATGTACTATTATAATTGCTTAGTGATATACATATTTTGTACTTCTTTCTACTTAGATGATTTGATGAATGAACGACTTTATCTCGACCAGAGTTAATTCTTTTTCGGCTTTGAAATTAAGTGATTCTCTTTTCAATAAACATGAATTTGATCCTTCTTCCCCCTAATACGAAAAATTTCATAGACAAAATTAAATAAGTTATTTCAAACAGACACATAAAAGGCAGTTTTGAACGTCAAAAATTATAAGAAAATAAATCGATTCCAGTCGCCCGTAAAAGGTAGAGCCGTATGAAGAGTAACCTAATTTAGATATCTGAACAAGAGTAAAATTGTTTTTTCTTCGTAATATGTAATTCCCTGGAAGTCCCACCCATAGAATACTATACGTACAGATCCGATTCCAAAAATGATTTCGCTATTACAAAACTACGCTATAGCTGAGCGTTTTAGGACATATTTTATTTTACCTATCGTGGAATTCTATGCGGATGAAGTCGTAAGCCCAAGCTATGCAAGTCACTCACTCATCCTGGTACAGACGAAGAAGTAAACATTATGGCGTCTACAAAATATAACTTTTGTTTGTTCCCGAAATTTAAACTGTATAAATATTAGCTTTAGTTTTTGCACATCGTAAAATAAGCAAATAAACCGCATAGCCGGAATAATATCCGGCACTGCGTTTAACAGTCTCTTTTAAATGTTTGAATTATCAAACATTTAACTTTTAAATGTTTGAATTATCGAACATTTAAAAGGGACTATTAAACGTTTACTTATCAACATTCTATAATACCCTTGAGCAATATTAAAGGGTATACTATACTGTCCTGCCGTTTAGTTAATCTAAAGCACACGAAACGATACAAAATTTGCAATTAAATAGCTGCAACACCGGGATCAGCTGCTGATAGAGTAGCTATTGGTATCGTATAACTTATTGCCTGTGATAACACCCTGTATATAACCGCACACAGCCTTATAAGGGTGGCGTGATTATGAAACTGGTCATAATTAAATTTCGACTTTATCAAGTCAACAGACTGCCCACTCCAATAAACTATTTATCTGCAGCACCAATTATCAAGCCGGTCAACCATTACCTCCTATTTATTGTATGATACTAGATAACGTATATGAGCCGCTTTTAGATAACAATACTTTGGAATTCTGTGTGCGTTTTATCAACAAACACAGAATTTTAAGTGATCGAAAGGCTAAGTTACGGCTCTGATTTTTTAATTACGTTTCGAATGCTGAATAAATACATGCGACAATGTTGCTTATTTTTGCAAATACTTAGCAATTCTTAGTAGTGCAACGGTCGTCGCTCGTGCTGGAGAGGTTTGAGTTGTGGTGGAAAGTTCACGTTTCATTGAGCATGGTGAGTTATTGTGGTTTTTGTGAGCGGTGCCGGTCGCCGGTCGCCGGTCACCGCTGGCGGTGCAGTTTGCAGTGCGCGCGAGTCACTCGCTGCAACCACTTTTTTATCCGCTCGCACATCCGCGTCTGCGCCACTTTTTACCCCGCGTCCGCATTGGCTGTTTTTCTCTCCGATCTCGATTGATGACCGTCTGGTCTCTCGTCTGTGTTTACATGACGCCTTCTATACAATGTATTAGAATTACTGTGCGTATCACGGTAGCCGTAGCAAATGATTATATTACTTTGTAAATAAATGACTTGGGAAATTGTGGACGGCCGCCTCACAAAAAGTGTTAGTCATATACCTACTCGTTCGTTCATTATTACAGCCTGAGGCAGTATCTAATTATTGTCTTATATCTATACATATAGTTAAATTATATATATTTAAAGTTGATAATGATATGATGTACATACTTACTTATTTATTGTTAGTTTTTAATGAGGGTCTGATTTTCCCAACTACGTATCTATGATGTGAAGAATTTCTTTGGACATAATTAATTTCATTGTTAAAATATATAACATATTTACCTAATTATGGTAAGAGTTAATAAGAGCAACGACTCATCGGGGCTTTATTTCCACTCAATTGAACTTACAAATTAGTTTAATAACTCATTATCATTATTATGTCCGTTAATTAATGTCCCAAAAAACCCTTTAAAATAAGTGGAGAAAAACACATTTCCAATTTCCCACCATTACATCTCAATAACAACAAAGGCATCTCAACCCAAATTGAATCCAAAACCTTTATCATTTGATAGTTCACTGACCGCTTGAAAAAGTCGGAGCATATTAATTAACATCTGTACTCCACAGACGTGTGGCGTACATTGAAATATGAACAATACGGGTATAGCCATTAGCGTCTGCCACTGGATTGGTAATTGGTGGCTTTGTATGGGCCATCAAACTACGGCTAGGCCAGACAGGCGGCCTGCGGCGTCTAGACAGACCATTGCGATTTGCGAGATCACGTTTCGGCCGGCCGAACATGCTAAGTGCACGTCTGGCAGCGTACATGAGACCCGTCGATGTACACACGAGCTGGATGTGACTCGAATGTGTTACCAGTTACGCGCCATAGTATAATGATCGTTAAATTTTACCATGTGTGCTTTTGCAAGCATGTGTCGTGGACTCGAGACTAATAAATCGATTTAGGACGTGAACACCCGATTCTTGATAGTAATTTATTTTTTGTGCTGCCCATGTTTACATCGACACTTAACAAAACAGCCAGATTTTTAATCGACAACATAGGTATAGTTTCCTTGTTCATAAATGTTACTTAAAGTTTACCATTAAGTAGTGTCTGGTAAACCATGGGGTTTTTCCACAGAAATTCCAAAACCTAGAGCACGGGCGAAGAGTAGCCAACATGTCAGTGTTCTCTAGGATGTATTTTGGAGAGTGCGAGGGAATTGCATGATTTAATTCCCCCATCTCCGTTCCATCAGCGGATGACCCGTCGTACGGCGAGTTTCCACCCTAACGTTGTTGAAACCACAACGACTTTCCGAACGAAGCGTTTCGCCTCTTCTTTTATACCGCGTACATCGAGGGACTGGAACGGTTTGCCAGTGGCGGTGTGTCCGTCGGACTACAGTTTGATTGTCTTCAAGGCTAGGCTCTTAATAGACTAGTGCGTTTTACCATCAACGATTACATCACTGCTTACCATCAGGCGGGAATGTCGTAAAGCACTAGTTTATAATTAATAAAAAAAAGAAACTTATACACGTGTGTCTAGTGTCAACGTTACGTCAAAGTTCATTTAAAAATATCGTGTTAAGTAAGGTATTTAGCTTGAACAACTGATAAACACTATTTTGGCGTAGTAAGGTTAATTTTTGACATTTAAATGTCTCATCTATACTAATACTAATCTGTACTTATATATAAACCTAAAGAATTTGTGTGTTTGTTTGTTTGTTTGAACGTGCTAATCTCAGGAACCACTGAGAACCACAGAAAGACTTTAGGTTATATAACATCACGCTGCGACCAATAGGAGCCGAGTATAATAACCAACTCCACGCGAACGAAGTGGCGGGCGGCCGCTAGTCCTTACTATGATGACTATGACTTACGCGATGTAACCGAATTCTATGCGGGCGATGCCTCGGGTGGAAAGCTAGTAATTTATAAAGTAAGAAGCGTTAAGAAGGTATGCTTGCCGCAATTAGTCTGTGGATGGGCTACGACCTTTACATCTAGTAGTCTCTTAGTAATCGCTACGGTACAGAAGTCCTAAAGTCTGACCACCAGTTTTACTAATGGTCGCCGATTACCCAGTAAGAGGGCCATCGATGTCAGATAGGCACACGCTCCATGTAAAATACTGATATCCAACTGAATCCGTGAAGTTATATGTACTTTCTATCTTGGAAAACCAATGACTGAAGGTGAAGGAAAAACATCTTGAGAAAACCTGGACTTTTAAATCTGAAATCGGCAACCCGCATTGAGCAAGCGTGGTGATTACGCTCAATCTTTCTCTGTATGAGAGGTGACCTGTGCCCAGCAGTGGGACGATAAAAAGATTGATAATGATGAACTGAATCCGGTCAGACTGGAAGCTGACCCAAACATAGTTTGGTTTTTTTTTTTAATAATTATAAACTAGTGCTTGACTGAATTCCCGCCTGATGGTAAGCAGTGATGCAATCGTTGAGTGTAAAGCGCACTAGTTTATTAAGCCTATTCACTTAAAAAACTTAGGAATAGGAAGGATGACAGCAGTTGAACGAGGTGATGCAATGTTAAACCCAAGACCAACACGACCAAACGATGCTGCGCTAGAGGGAGATTGATCTGGAGACTCTCCACGACCAAATTCCCGAGACAACAACATTTGGCGCATCGTACCCGCCACACATCGCAACACAACTGCTCAGACCCGTCCTCCGTACGGCTTCACCAGACATCATGCCGGAACACGACGAATCGCTTGGCGGCAAGACTTTGTCTGGTGGGTGGTAACTTCCGCCGGCAGCCGATGTTATGGCCTACCACCGAGAAAACCGGTTTTCCAAACTATGTTTGGTCTGGTTAGCCAGATGTTAATTTATAAAGTAAAAGGGTTAATGATAAAAGCTTCAATAGTGTCCCAGATTCCCATGTTCACAAACTCAATTAAATTTAATTTCAGTGCATCTTTTTCTTTCTACTTTATAAAGAAAAGGACAGAAGATAAAATATTAATTTAAACCTGTCAAATTAGTCCACGCCGGATGTACCTAAATCGACGTATTTTTGGTCGCCATGTTTATATTCGCGTCTAAACTGTCTATGGAGTATCTTAATTTGACAGATTTAAACTAAAATGTTATCTTCTATCCTTTTCTAAGCGAAATGGAAAGAAAAAGATGCACTTCACTTAAAAGTAGTTTAGTTTGAGTACAAGAGAATCGGCGCCACTGGCTTTGAGAACGGCGGTTTCCAATATGTTAAAAGTCACACCTACGGTTGCAGCCTCAAGTTCAACCACAGGAGTAAAACTGCATTGGCCCGTAACCACATAGAAATAAACTTTTTAAAAGTCGGTGTCTCGAGGTTTCTGTTGCTTAGCTCCCCACCAGGTCTAGAGCCATGACAAAATTAAAATTATTTTTCCTTTTAAATGTTTTTTTGAAGTCGGTTTCTATTTTTTGTAAAAAGTTTTTATTTCATGCTTTCAGTGTCTTAGTCGATATTCGAAAATTACATTTTTCACCTCATAACAACAGTGGCAAACCAAGTTAGAATAAGTTCTCATCAATACGAAAAAATCCCTATCTTAAAAACTACTGAACTGATTTTGATGAAACTTATAGTACTTAATCCCTTAGTTGAACAATACATAGTACAAGTTCCGCAAATATGCGCGCACAAACATAAAAACATACATACATACATACACTTGAAATTTAGCTTACATACATACGGGTCGAATTCAAAACCTCCTTTTTAGAAGTCGTAAAAAAGCATAACAAATCTACTTAGTTATCATGACACATCTAGCAGACCGTGTGAACTATTCCGATATCCACGTCCAGTTTGTAGTCTCCAATGACTACGTACATAGTTAGCACACAGTTACCGTAGGCCTAAACCGCTGTCCGACACACGAAGATTGCTCAATGCTCAGATACACACGAAAATGACAGATAACAAGCGTGACGAATTATCTTAATGTTGTCTTTGGTCTGTCTGCTTGCAGTCTATGACTATTGTCTGGTTTTTTTTTTTGTGATACACGTCAATATAAACAAATGACGAATCAAGAGGTTAAATTGACTGAAACTTTTTGAGACATCATTTTTATTAATGGTTTTTTAACTCTAAAGTTTCGATGCATAGATATTTTTACAGAACTATGTATTGCTCTATGTGGTTTTGGGAGTATCTACCTATTTATTACTATCTGCTGATCGCTTCTGTCGGCAGAAGTGACCATTCACCAGACAAAGTCTTGCCGCCAAGCGATTCGTCGTGTTCCGGCATGATGTCTGCTGAAGCCGTACGGAGGACGGATCTGGGGTCTTAGCAATTGTGTTGCAATGTGTGATGGGTACGATGCGACAAATGCTGTTATGTCGGGAGTTTGGTCATTATTAGTCTCCAGATCAATCTCCCTCTGGCGCAGCATCGTTGAGCGTGTTGTTGGCTTTAAAATTGCATCCACTCGTTCAAATGCCGTCTTCCTTTCTATTCACACAGTTTTCCTTTTTTTTTGAGTAGGTAGGCTCTTAATAAACTAGCGCGCTTTACCAACAACGATTTCATCACTGCTTACCATTAGGTGGGACTGCGGTCAAGCAGTAGTTTATAATGATAAAAAAAATAACCTAACCGTGAAAAATAAGGTGTCGGGAGCTCAGAATGAGCTGTCAATAGTTTCAATCTCTTTATTTTGTTCCGGGGTGGAAAATGCTCATGCATGTCCGCCGCCCTGGGGTGGGCGACGGGGTCTGTCAGACTCCTACTGACTAAGATCCACCCCGGTGTTCCATCTCACACCTACGCCGGGGGTTGCGAGAGCGAACACTGCTTCTGAAACCCCCGATTGTTGCGATCCCGCCACTGTTGGCCCCCTCTGTCACGTGCGCGCGGGGCCGCGGCAGCCCATGATTCTGCCGCGGCCCCCACACTCTTGTGCTAGCCCGGTCTGTCTGGGCCTCGCCTCCTGCACGGAGTAGTGAGGTGTTAAACTACCCCGTGCATCGCCTCAGGGGCACGCCCGACACTCGCGCGCGCTCCGCCTCGGGGTCCATCGAATAGGGGGTGGGGACTTTCCCATGTCCCTCGCCCCTGGACCCATTCATGGGGGCTGGAAAAGGGCGTCGTCCACCCTTCCCCTGCGCCCGGTGCGTCTTCTGCGGCCCGGGAAGGGAGTTGAGATCTCCCTCTCCCGTTCCGCAGCTTCCTTCTGCGACATCACGTCCTCGCAGAATAACACCACCGCGTCCCACGACTCTGCGTTACCGACCATCCTCCGCACTACTGCCGGCAGCGTCAGATCGCCTCTTATTTCATTTGTGAGGACACGGCGCTGCTCCTGCTAAGCTACACACTCGGAGAGCGTGTGCTGCGCCATGTCCTCCGCGCATTGGACGCAGTGGTGGCACCAAACGTCCGGCTCCCTGTCTATGCGATGCAGGTACTTGCCGAAGCAGCCGTGCCCCGACAGTACCTGTGTCACCCTGAACGACAGGGAGCCGTGTCTCCTCCCGAGCCAGTCATCGAGTACTAGCCGGATCGCCTCGTCGGTAGCGAGGCCGGTGGAAGGGCGCAGAAGCCTTTGCCGCCAGTCCGCCACCAGGACCTGAGAAGGTCCTCTCGGCGCAGCACGATATGCCGTTGCACCGGACTGGAGCGTCGTGCCCGCTCTTCCTCGCGCCATCGGTACAACGACGCGAGTACTTTCGCCTCTAAGTTCCAGGGCGGGAATCCGGCCAGGTCCCACTTGTAGGAAATCGAGCGATACCCGCGGACAACCATGACGGCCATCGCCCTCTGCGGTTTGCGCAGAATGACGAGAATTCCGGTCGTCAGGTCCATCGCCCACACAGGGGCCCCATAAAGGGCCATGGACTGCACGATTCAGAACAACCGCCTACAGGCGGCGCTCGGGCCCGCCATGTCGGGAAGCAACGTTGAAAGCGCCGGCTGCACCCATCAGCTTGGGCGCCAGCCGCCGGAAGTGAGTCCCGAATTCCCAACGGCTGTCGAGCACCAGTCCCAGATACTTCATGGTGGACTTGACAGCTATCCGGGCCCCGCTGACCACGATATGTGATCCCGGCGCCGGCGCACGCCGGGGACCATGAAATACCATGGCCTCCGACTTGTCATGGCCACCTCCAGGCCCAGGCGCTGGATGCGGTTCACCACAGGTGACACCGCAGCCGTGGTTACCAACGTCGTATCCCTATGCGAGTTCCCCGGGCAGTGACAAGCGTGTCGTCCGCGTCCGCTTAATACGTCAAGTCGGCGCCCGACGGGAGCTCGCCTCTCAGCACCCAGTCGTAGCCGGTGTTCTACAGGAGCGGTCCCAAAATCCGCCGGCCCGGTCAGGCCGGGCCTCGCCTCCTGTACGGGGTAGTGAGGTGTTGCCTCTGAGGCGCACGCCGACACACGTGCGCGCCTCCGCCTCGGGGTCCAATACAATCAGATATTGGTTATAGAATCGTCACTGCTGTTTTATCAGTGAAGGAAAATGATATGCTTATATTTATATTCAGCACCCTAATTGGTTAACTCACTATTACTATCAGTTGGAATCATATTGTTAATCCATTGCCCCATGCGTTCGAAAATGTGTCTGGTCAACAACGTAAATAACGCAATGAATGTTGTCGAATTGTCAAAATAAAACCCATTGTTACTGAAAGAAATACTTTCAAGTTTTTATAAATATACCAGAGTATACTTACAAGGCCTACGATTGATGACGGGGATTATTACGGGCCACTGCTCGCTGAATAAGCATCTCCACACAATAGGCATAACGGACAGCCCTCTGTGGAGAGCCTGCATAGAGGCTGACGAGACACTTGCGCATGTACTCTTCGAGTGTACAGGCGTTACCCAAATTATAAACAAAACCATAGGAGCACCAAGATCTAACACAGATGTTCTCAACAGGCTAGGAGACCTGACGGGTTTCTGGGCGGAGGTGGGCTGGCTGGAATAACCGCCAAAAGCCGCCATGGCTCACGCACAATGGTCCACTGGAGGGACTAAGTGCGGAAACCAAATCAGTAACATAGAACATAGAAGTATACTTCAAAAAAAGAATCTCAAAAAAAAAAAACAACTCAAAATCCAAACATTATTTAAAAGTCAATGCTTTGTCTAACAACACTAAAAGTAGTCTATCAAAAAAAAAAAAAAACTGTCCGTGTATACGTTGGTTTCGATAACAATGAAAAATCTGTGGTACCTAGTTATAATGTCATAAGCACTATTTAATTGTCCAACACAAAAAATGGACACTACACTAAAGTATAAAGTAGTAAAAACACAATTTTGTAAAAAGAACCGTGTCTTCCGTTGTTTGCACGTAATCATACAAATTGGACCCCATCCATCCATCCATACTAATATTATAAATGCGAAAGTAACTCTGTCTGTCTGTCTGTCTGTCTGTCTGTCTGTCTGTCTGTCTGTCTGTTGTCTGTCTGTCTGTCTGTTACGCTTTCCCGCTTAAACCTCTCAACCGATTTTGATGAAATTCGGCACAGACAATCTTTAGACCTCGAGAAAAAACATAGGCTACCTTTTATCCCGGAAAAATTTGATGTTCCCGAGGGAAACCTAAAAAGCGCGATATAACCGACCTCCACGCGGGCGAAGCCGCGGGCGGAAAGCTAGTATCATATATTTACTACAAGCCAAGTGTACTTTTAATTTATAATAGGAAACAAGACAGACATATCAATTTACTAGCTTCTGCCCAAGACTTTGTCTGCGTGAAACTTTTTGGTCCGCCAACACTCGCCGTTGTACCGCATCTCCTGATGTCCTCACTGGTACTCGGTTTTCGCTTAGCTCCTTAGGTTTTTAGCACATATCTGTTCGTGTGTGGAGTACTGCAGCCACATTTGGGCTGGTGCTGTAAAATGCCACCTGGCAACTTTGGATTCAGTGGAGTTGCGAAGAGGCTAATTGGCGACCCAGATTTAGCTGAAAACCGTCACCAAAGCCAGGAGCATAGGCGAAGAGTAGCTAGCCTGTCGGTTTTCGATAGGATGCATTTTGGAGAGTGTGCGAGGGAATTGCATGATTTAACTCCCCCATCTCCGTTCCATCATCGGACGACTCGTCGTGCGGCGAGTTTCCACCCTTACGTTGTTGACACCACAACGATCCGAACGAAGCGTTTCGCTTCGTCTTTTATACCGCGTACAGCGCCCGTGTTTTGTATAGGGTCGCAGCATAATCCTCGGCAACAGATGTTTTGCGTATCTATATGTGACGCAACCATTTCTTAATTTTTATTTTTTTGTGTTTTTGTTATATTTTGCGTCATGTTTACCGTAATTAAATGTTTTTCTTTCTTTCTTCAGCTGTATTCTCTTCTATTATATAAAATTCTTCTATCACAGTGTTTGTCATCGAACTCCTCCAAAACGGCTGAAGCGATTTAAATGAAATTTCGTATATACATTCTGTTAATGCACATAACAATTAAATACAGAAATACCCCGACTTACGCTACATCGACTTACGCGAATTCGGAGTTACGCGATTTAATTTTCTCGTCTATTTTTTTGTTGCAACGCCGCCGCGCAGTCAAGGACAAGCGGCGACGTTTGTTTCTGGCTCCCCCCGCACGCATTATTATTCGTTCAGTTTACAACAGGCACATGATACGTGTAGTGCGGAATCGGCGCGTAGGTACATAAGTTACGATTTTGTGTTTTTTTGTGCGTTGTAAAGTGTACCCCGACTTACGCGAATTCGACTTACGCAGATAGCGCTCGATCCCACCCATCGCGTAAGTCCGGGCGGGGTATTACTGTACATCAATATGCAAGCATATTCAAATATTCCCGCTTTTTTCCCTTCAACCTCATTGCTTAGCGGAGTATCCAAGCAGCATTAAAGAATGGAACACGAACAAGAAACGTAAGAAGTTTTCCCATTCACCAGTCAGTATAACTTTGTTCTCTCTTCGTAACCCTGGTTTGAACAACATCAAGTAACGGAAATCGAAACCACCACCGGCCGGTGAGCTTATCGACAAGTTTAAAGCGCTAAGTAAACACATTCATTAGGCAGGAGAATAGGCTTTTATCTATTTTTATATACAACTACACTTTATATACAACGCAACTAGTAAGTATATAGATTTGTGCAAATCTGTCGGCAGGTGGCCTCGACTAATTGGTGGAGTAGGTAATACATAGGTTTCTACTAATGTTCAGTACACAAGTGCAAGTATTTACAACAAAGTTGAGAGTAAATATTAGCACTTGTATAGTGCAACTTTGTTAATTATTTATGTCAGGGTGACCTAATGATACTTAGTGGTTATAATTTATGTTTTACCAATTAATGATACATACCTGTAATCTGTATGTATTATTTACTCGATTTTTCGACTGTAACTGTGTACTTTTAATTACGGGCGTGTTTGACATAACAAATATCTATGCTTAAAAATACAAGACTAAGTAGTTTACTTTTTAATGGTATAAGAACATTGAATTTGCTTCGCTTGGTAATTGGTAAAAGAAAATCAATCTGAAAATTTGATTTAATGTTTTTTTTTTACAATTTTATGCTAGTGCTTGACTTCGAACCCGCCTGATGGCAAGCAGTGATGCAATCGTTAATGGTAAAGCGCAAAAAAACTTAGTGAATAGGAAGGAAGACGGCAGTTGAGCGAGTGTCCTCCGTACGGCTTCACCAGACATCATGACGGAACACGACGAATCGCATGCGAACTATCCAGACGAAGCGTTTCGCCTCTTCTTTTATTTATACCGCGTACATCGATGAACTCCTAAACCCAAAAGTCACCTCATAAAGTCCAACAATTACTTAGTCTAACTGCAATGCTTCGATGTCGCCTTCGGGTTGAGGATGTGAGACAGCAGTCGCTTCACGGAAAATATCGAAGTTTAGCCAAAATCAGCAGTCTAACTGGTAAAGCGGACCCCAGAGTCCAAAGTTGGAAAAGCTTCGGATGTAACTGGGATTAACGCTAAGATGATGATGAGTACTACGAAACTCTTGATATTTAGGTAATGCTTGAATAGGTATTTATACATAATCTTATCGTACTGTATTTATAAGATCATTATATTCTAATAATTTGACAACACGGTTGGCGCAATGGCTGAACGATCGACTGCTACGTGCGTATCGCCCAGCAGTGGGACAATGAAAAAGGTTGATGATGATGATGATAAACCTAGAGTGATGCGACTTTAAAAAAAAAGATGCTGACTTATCTGTATACAATGTAGAGACAACAATACGACGATAAAAGAAGATACTGACAATATAAATAGTCAAGTTTTATCATCATCAGCCCCTACTCGTCCACTGCTGGACATAGGCCTCCTTCATGGCAAGCCAACAAGCTCGATCCTGAGCAGTTCTCCGCCAGCCACTACCAGCCACCTTTTTGATGTCGTCGCTCCATCTCGCTCAAGGGCGTCCTACGCTACGTTTGCCGAGACGCGGTCTCCACTCGAGGACTCGTTTACCCCAACGGTTGTCGGTCCTGCGGCATATGTGACCAGCACATGGCACTTCTGCTTACTAATCCTCTCAGCTATGTCGGTGACTCTGGTCCTCTATCGGATCACCTCATTTCTGATGCGGTCCTTCTGAGAGACGCCCAACATAGCCCGCCAAGACTCGACGAATAGACTTGACGCAATGGTCAAGTTTACATATCCTCTACTACAATTGTTTGTGTCTGCATCACCCAAGCGTTGACTGGTAAAAACTTTATACACTTGTTTATTGGAAGTGTTAAATAAATAAATCCTAACAAACATAATAATCCTTCAAAATTATTACATTTTTATCAAACTACCTAAATATCTAGTAATCATGGGACAACGGACAACTATGGCCTCTGCCATACTTTGACTAGCTAAAGTAATAAAACGATTTTCGTATCCAAATAGGGAACGCCACGAGATATACGTAGTTTAATATTGTCCTCTCCACCTCACCTTGCATGAAAAGGAAATCCATATTTTCGTAGGCGACGAACTACGGCGGGCTACAAAGGGTCATCACCATAGGTCGGAATGGGTAGAGTGAATTGGGGTCATTGATTAGAAACGTATATATATTAATATGGACATTCCTCCGGATTTACGTAATTGTTTGATTATTAAAAAAAATATGTAAGTATCAATTATATTAAGTCGTAAAACCGTTTGATTTGGCCATACCCTTCATTAGAGGCTAAAAATAAAATATTGAAATGTATTAATGCTTCGATCGGAATTTGATTGTTTTTATTTTTGAACAAGTGAATAATAAATTAGTTTAGTTACCTTCCTTTAAATGAATTGAGTAGTAATAATGTCACTACCAACATTAACAATATTTACTTGAATCCGGAATTACATTCCGGGAAATGGCTTATCCACGTTATTCTTTCTATAAACATTTATTATACAAGTACCAAAAATCACTCTACCTATGCCGACCTATAGTCAATACAATGATAAGCCTTTGTAGCCCGTCATAGTTCATCTCTACGGATAGATTCGCCGATATCACCTTACACCCCTGGCCAGCTATTCGATATTCCTTTTGATTTTAGCTAAAAAGCGGCTGTAGACGTCTGAGGAAGCCCTCAGACGTCTACAGCCGCTTTTACAAACCCACTATTCTCTGGAAGAGACATGTATTTACAAATACTATGTAGTGTGACTATGAAGTATGTATTGTATGACCCGCTGTTACTTTAATGTGTCTATTGTTAACCTAGGCCGCCTCGTTGTGAGAAACTTAACTAAAGCATGATGAGAATTTAATTTGCTAAACTAAAATGACAACTAACATGACATTATTTAGTTATTATGTTGATCCAATTCCCCTGTTCGCAAACTAAAGTAAACTTTTTTTTTTTTACATTTTAGAGCAAATTTTTCCAATCGTCAAATAATTTTTATTCATGGAATCAAATTGAAATGACACAAAAAAAAAAAACAATATAATTTCTTCGATAAAATTTACTACTGGCTTTGGAAAATTCAGCCTTACGTACATACCTGGGTATGTACTATTTTTAAAATATTATATGTATATGAAAAACAATATCGTCCTTAGGCAATAAGGTGGACCGATGACCTGGTGAAGGTCGCGGGAAAACGATGGATGCGGGCAGCACAAAACCAGGCATTGTGGAAAGCCTTGGGAGAGGGTTTTGTCTAGCAGTAGACCACTGAAGGCTGGGAAGAAGGTGCCAATAAGAAGGTAGAGGGATACGGAATATGTAATATTCCGAGTGATTTGGAAAAGAGAACAATTAAAATTTTCACTATACATCTAGTATGACAAAGTGGACCCCAGACTCCAAAGCTGAAAAAGCTACCGATACGACTGGGATTAACGCTGAGATGATAATGATAACCTAGTATAACAAAGTTTGAATCAATAACACAAGGCTAGCGTATTGAGCAATTAAGATTTTTAGGCAGATCGGCAACTTCCATGCCATTGTAATATAAGTACATCATATATGTATTCAGATACTATTAGGATTTTCTGAAGCTACGTTTCGTTTACATTGCGTAAATGCCTATAATGCATGCTATGCTAATTAATGGGTAGGTAGGTACTACGGACGAAGTCTCAGTCGAACTTAGCAACTGAGCAGACAACAATGTTAATTGCCAAATGCTCTATGCTTGTCAGAGCAAAAACAATTTCAACTATCTATTGTATGGTTTTTCTAATTTTAAATTAGGAATGCAGACATATTTACGGCGGATTTAGGCGAGTCAGTTTTACGGTCTATATTTATTTGCAAGAAATCAAACCAAAAACACGTTACATGATTCCAAAGTAATTTTTTTTAAAACGAAGAGCATCTTTTGGGAAAGATTTTTGTATTAATTATAAGCTTGCAACACGTCTGGCTACAAAAAGACTGAAACCTCTTAAACGTTGATTTTCGATTAGCGGCCGTATGTGGGACTAAGGCGGGTTATACACCCAAGGTCGTTTGGCAGACGGCCGCACCTCTGGGACTCGTTACGCCGTCTGCAACCTTGACACACACCTGTTCTGCCCACCTCCATTCACCAGTGTGCTCTCTTGTCCTTCGATAATGCACCTTTTTGCAGCGGCCGCCTTTTTTTCTTCTTTTTAGTTGCATGACACATTGTCTGTCTATTGTTGTAATGACGTGTGTTTATAAAATATGACTACTCGGTTTTTTTATACCTAAATACGGACTGTTATTAGTAGATGCGTATTACCAACATATAATATGTATTTCGTCACTTCGCCAATAAGAGTTTTTGTAGCTTTTCCATCTTTGAGAAACTTGTGCCTGTGGGAAGACCTACATATATTTAATTGCCTCCGAAGTTACTAAATAATATGTAATAAATAACATAGAGTAGGATTGTAAAAATATCAATCTTGCTTTGATTTTGTAATTGGAAACTATTTTTCTTTTTTTGTTCAGGCGTTAAATATTTTTAATCTATCCTTACCTCATCTACAGTTAGACAGAAATTATGTAATATAGGTACTTATGAATTGTTTGTTGCAGTAAACGATTTCAAATTTATTGTATTATTTATGTACACAAAATAAAATACACAAATATAAAACAAAATTAAGATCTGAGTACAAAGGTGCTGCTAATTTCTTCCAGCAGACCTGCGAAAGGAGATATAAAACAGAAATGTAGACAATAGTGTGTAAGAACAAGGAGAAAAGAAAATATGAATGTGATACAAGTATACTTAAATAAATACATAATACCATTGATAAAATATTAAACTAAGGTAGATATGTCATTAGCGCACTGAAAATGAAGCGTACAAAAGGAAGGAAAGTCCTGCATCTCGCCTTAGTCACTCTCGATACACTCGTAAAAACAAACGACAAACACTAACAGCGCAAACGACAAACACTAGCCATCTTTTTCTTCTCTATGCTTTAGATTGTGCCCCATCTCACTCACACTGTACCAATGTATGCCGAATAAAAATATGCTTATGTGCTGCTGCTGTGTTCGGCACATTTTTTTTGGTCAGTTTGTTAGAATATATTGTATCTGTTTAATATTTTATCAATGCATAATACCAAAATATATAAATATGTATAAATAATAAACAATTTCTCACAATATAGAGGAAAGGTAATGCTCTTTTAATCGACGTTTAAATTTAGAAATAGTGTTTAAATCACGAATGTTAGGCGCTTTTTTATTTAGTTCTTAAGAACTCATAGATATACGGCCTGTGTTTTAGTATTGGGAAGATTATAATCTAATGGCTGATTATACTGTTCTTAAAAAACTAATTGCTAGGTATACGTAGTTATATTTATCTCTGATTCATCCGCTTACGATTTACGCATCTACAAGGATGATTCATAATATTGTTTTTGTAGATCAACGTAGAATAGGCACACGTTTCGCGGAATCGAATCTGGATTTCGAGGGATATCGAATCGGGATAATGCGAGTGGAGCTATTGTGGGCAGATCTTTGAATAAATTAACAGTAACACTAAATCTGTCGGCACCATTTCAAGATGGCGATTGAGGTAAACAGCTGTTACCGACATACGATTCAAGAGATCAGGGAGATTTCTGTTCTGTTTGTCTCACTAAAATCGACAGCAGTCTGGAAACTACCAATGAAAACATTTTAAATCATTTTTGGCGATGTTGCGTTGAAACATCTTTACAAAAGTAACACAGGTACTACGTACGTACGTACTGTTTATTTTTTGGGAATTTGTTTTCTAACTTTAGAAAAAAAGAAATAAGTATTATTTTTATTTATCACACCATCGTGTACCTATATCCAAAAAACTTTTTTTTACAGAAAAACAACCGCCTTCCACAAAAAAAATCACTACAAAATGAAAAATAAATAATTTCTGAAGTCGTGTTACGTACCTTTTACTTATTTTATTCACTTACAATTATACTAACAGTTTGTAATATTTTGTGCTTCATAATGTAACAATTTCACCTGTTTCTGCTTCATACATACTACTTACTAAAATCTTACTTACTATGTATTACTTATTTCTACTCACTTATTCTCTACTTCATTATTTATCTAATAACATCACTTTGCTAACTTTTATATTATATTTTTAACCGACTTCAAAAAGGAGGAGGTTACTCAATTCGACCGTATATATACATGTTTTTTTTTAATGTTTGTTCGCGCATAACATCGTTGTTTATGAACCGATTTTGATAATTCTTTTTCTATTGGAAAGAAGACGTCCCCAAGATGGTCCCATGATAAGATAAGGATATCAGGGTTTGATGGTGGAAGACCAGAGGAAACAAGGGGAACTTTCAAAAATTGCAGGGGCGATTAGTGCATTTCTTAGCATTTTCATTAAGTATTTTAAAGCACTACAATTTAATAAAGGTCTGGAGTAGACCTGATGATGGAGCTGGGAGACCATATCATACTGGTTTAAATCAAATTAATAAACATCATACAAGAGCAAATTTTATAAAAAATAAGTCTGTTTAAAGAGAGAAGAAGTACTTTTTTTAAGTGAAGTAAGGATAAGTTGGCTAAATCGTGGAGATGAACGGCTTTAGGATTTTGTCGTCTCAATAGCTTGATAACTAGCAATTCACCCTTCCTCCATACGGTTTTACGATTTGGCGAAACATCGAAATATCGTTATTATAAGTTAGCTTAATATACACAACATCGCTTTGGGTCTAGCCTGTTTTTATGTTAAGAGATTTTTTTTTAACTTGTAAAATAGTGCTTGTCCGCGATCCCGCCTGATGATGGCAAGCAGTGATGTCGTCGTTGGTGGTAAAGCGCGCTAGTTTAAGAGCATATTCACTCAAGCCTTGAAGACACTTAAATTGTGGTCAGACGGAAAGCCGCTGCAGACAAATTGTTCTAGTCCTTCGCGGTATTAAATTCATGGAATGTACATACGTGGTATGAAAGACGAAGCTAAACGCTTCGTCCGGATCGTAGTGGTGTTAATGTTAACAACGTAAATGTTAAGTCCGTAAGGGTGGATACTCGCATGTCAGCACATCGTTACGGGGTCCACGAAGACCGATGCCTCCTGGGCCAGGGTTGCGGGTTGATTAAAAAGAAACCGTGGCCGTGGTGCACACTGCACAGGCAAGTGAAGAAACACGGGTGGTTTTTAGTCAGTACTCTAAGTCTGACACGCCCTTTTGCTCCGCCCAGAGCGGAAGAGGTCATTTAATGATTTCCCGTCCAAAACAAACAAAAGGTGGATACTCGCCGTACGACGGGTCCTCCGCTGATGGAACAGAAATGGCGGAATCAGGTCATGCAATTCCCGCGCACACTATCTAATACACACTTGTTATACATACTTAGCAGAAAATTTCCAGTAAAAATCTTTCGCTAAATGGTGTTGAAAATCATAATTAAATTTGTTGCTTAGTTTACTAGAAAAACGCGAACTTACAGCTATGACACAATAAGCGAATTAATTTGTTTTATTGTTTAAGACTTTGGCAAACAAACTACAATACCTAAATAATTCAAACCAAATAAGTATCTTTCGATTTCCGATCTTTATCGGTAAGAGAGAAAATTGGCGTGTAACTTTACATAATAATAATAATAATAAAGGAAGGAAGGAAGGTTGAAGGAACGCTTCTTTGGCCGCCTGAAAAAAGTACTTAATAGTCTTCTATCAGGCGGAAACAGGGTGCGCGCTTTCAATCAACGGTTGGGTCATGCCGGTATTGATGTACTCTTTCGGCATACTCAAATGGACTCAAACCGAACTTGACGCCCTGGATCAGAGGGTCCGTACACTGCTGACTGCAAATCGATTGCATCACCCACCGTCATCGGTTATGAGGCTGTATAACCCGCGAAAATGTGGAGGTCGTAGCTTTTTAAACGCCAAGACCCTCCACAATCGCGAGGTATGCAGTCTCAGGGAATATTTTCTAGAAACCGACGTGGGGATGCATCGAGATGTGGTTGCGGCTGACAAGGGCCTCACTCCGCTCTCCTTGGCTAAAGAGAACTGGCGTAAACCAGTAGTGCTTGACACAAATGATCGCTTGGAGGTATGGAAGAGCAAAGAGCTTCACGGACGCTTCTTCCGAGCCCTACACGGGCCCGATGTAGATTTTCAAGCGTCCGTAGCCTGGCTACGTTTCGGTGACCTCTTTGGAGAAACCGAAGGTTTTGTCTTTGCAATTATGGACGAAGTTATGATGACGAACAATTACCGGAGATTCATTGTGAAAGACGGCACAGTTGACATCTGTCGGGCATGTCACCGGCCGGGAGAATCAATTAGACACATTATTTCCGGGTGTTCTCGTCTAGCTAACGGAGAGTACTTACATAGACACAACCTTGTAGCCAGGATAATTCATCAGCAACTTGCTCTTAAATACAACCTTGTTGCAATCGGCGGTGCCGTACTACAGGTATATGCCCGACCCAGTTCTCGAAAATGGCCATATCACATTGTACTGGGATCGATCCATCATCACTGACAGGACTATTGTTGCCAATAAGCCTGATATAGTGCTGGTGGATCGATCAGAGCGGCGTGCAATGATTGTTGACATAACCATCCCACATGATGAGAACCTCGTGAAAGATGAGAAAGATAAACAAATCAAGTATCTTGACTTGGCTCACGAGGCTGTCGACATGTGGGAAGTGGATTCAGCAATCATTGTACCGATAGTCGTGACAGCCATTGGCTTAATAGCCAAGAGCCTCGACCAACACTTCAGGAGGCTCTCGTTAGGCAGCTGGATCAAGGGCTTGATTCAGAAAGCGGTACTGCTGGACACGGCTCGCATCGTCAGGAAGTTCCTCTCCCTGGAGCCCTGACCGCCGGTAGCTTGGACCCTGTCCCCGATACCGGTGGGCTACTATTTTGTATATTTTTAAATGTTTTTATGTGTTTATATAAATATTTAAAAATATCAATTATATGTATGTTAAGTGAATAAACGAAATAATAATAATAATGTATTCAATGACAACAAAGGTCCAATGGTTAGTAACTTATCTACTAAGGGTTAGTAACACTTAAAAACTAATCAAGACTGCCGCACAAGTAATGCTAACCAGTGTCTTAGCACCGCGCCGGCGCGGCGTATCAAACTTGTCCGCCATGGTTTGTAGGATTCTGTTAGCGCTGGTCCTAGTTCTACCTAGCAACGAGGCCGCCTTCTTCCTCATGGATGGCATAAAAGTCATCCACTCGCGCCAAAGTGAATATGCCCGACGCACTGCAGTACCTAGGCAACCCCAACAGCACCCGTAAACCATTATGTATTATACTGCACACGCAGGTGACGCAGGGCATCTAGAGCCTTCCGCGTACCGTTCCGTACCTAACTCTAAATAGCCGATTACCTGTACCACAATTCTGAGAAGTTTAAATTAGGGGATAGCTTTTGTATAAAAGTTCTCTAGGTCAGCTGTCAAATAGAAGGCTAATATATTTATTCATTCTAATGATAGTTAATGACGTGTGACTCTGCACCAGTGACACACAATGTATTTTCAAAGAGTTAATTAAGATCACACTGATGGAAGTATTGAATTGTAACATTTTCTCTGTGTAATAGCGCCGTGCTCCATTTATCTATGTAAATCTAATAGTTTAATTTCCACGAACCATTGAAATATAAATGAACAGATGCATAAAGGAACTTATACCAATCGTTTTTAAGAAGTGCTGCTGTTAAATTTAAAGTCCTAAAAAAATACATCAAAATCTTTATTTAACATTGCAACTGAAAGATTTTACAGAAGAAACATAATTCAAAGATGATTCAGTAAACATGAAGAAAATTTCCCTAGAATTTCATGAACAGACAGGCTGTCTGGGTCTGGAGATTATCATCAGCGCTTTATAGCGATCAGTAGTATCGACGAGTACGAGATCGGTCACGATTTATTTGAACAACATACATTTAACATTTAGAACATGCACGCATAAGCGCCAATAACTCTTTAAAAGTACCTACTTACTTAGCTTTTGTAAACAGTGTCGATTTTCTCATGTTTACATGTCTGTCGGCATGGAAAACGTATTCAAGACAAAGGTAAACATGAGGAGAGGCCGCGTCCGGACTGTTTAGTGTTTTGGTCGACTAATTTTAGACATTGTTTAGGCGAATCAAGTTATTTTTGAGGTTATAAACGTTTATGGAGCAGTGGTGGCCCCGTCTAGTCGCATGTTCGAACTCAGCCAGGCGTTTTACGTTGTGTATTTATTTTCAACACTGCTCTCGAAAGTGTGAATGAAAACATGCATAGTGAGGAAACGAAGAGATGTGACATCTACTAATGCACACTGGGATCGTGTGATGGATGGACAGCACACTCTCTCTGACGGAGACGAGCGCCTACGCTGTGTTCCAACAATGGGAATATTCAATCATCATCATCATCAACCTTTTATAGTCCCACTGCTGGGCACAGGCCTCCTCTCATACAGAGAAGGATTGAGCGTAATCACCATGCTAGCTCAATCCAGGTTGGCGATTTCAGACTTAAAGTCCTTTCCTCGAGATGTTTTCTTTTACCTTTTAATCAGTCATTGGTGTCCAAGATATACTTAGAAACTACATATAACTTAGAAAAGTTACATTGGTACTTGCCTGATCTGGAATTGAACCCGCATACTCATACTTGAGAGGCTGGTGTTTTAACCACTAGGGAACACGACTAGGTGGAAACATTAATTATGCGTTATTTTTGGGGCTAAAAACGTTTTTGTTACATTAAAAATGAAACTGTTTAAAAGAGTACGTGTCAGGGGTCAGACAACCACGGGCAGGTTCGAAATTCAAATAGAAAATTCAAGATGGCGGCTGTGTAAATGATACATAACATGAAGAAAAATTTAAACAATATTTTAGCTACCATCTTAGAGTTTCATTTTGAATCACTGTCTGACCCTCTATTAGGTAGGTAAGTACTTATATCATAATAATAAAAAGTCGCATGCGATTACATTTCATATCGTTTTTTCGTAAAGTGAAGAAACTACCCCGACCAAAAGCCCTTTTGGAGGGCCTTAATCTATACTAATATATGTATAAAGCTGAAGAGTTTGTTTGTTTGAACGGGCTAATCTCAGGAACTACTCGTCCGATTTAAAAACTCTTTTTGCGTTGGATAGCCCCTTAATCCAGGAAGGCTTTAAGCTATATAACATCACGCTGCGACCAATAGGAGCGGAGCATATCTACGCGGGTGAAACCGCTTGGCCTTAATAAATATAAGTGGGTTATAAAATTATATTGTTCCAAATGTATTTTTTGTAATTTTATTATAGAAGCTAAGGAAAAAGGAGGAGAAAAGGAGTGAGAGAAAATCAGAGAGCTATCTATTACTTAATTCCATTTTGGTTTCGATTTTGTTATAGTACATTACGATATTAGTGCGTAATGATGGTTATAACATGCGAGGCGGAATTTCAGCCCGAGCCGAAGGCGAGGGTGTAATTGAGCCGAGCATGTTATAACCAATACGCACGTATAGCGTACGACATTTTTTAACACACTTGCGAGGAAACAGAAAAAAAGATATTCAGAATATAAGTACAAAGAAAAGAAAATTTGAGAAAAATGGCGCGAGGTTTATTTTCTGCCGTAGCTGCGTGAAAATGTTGGCAAAGATGCTAGAGCATGCAGTCAAGTTTTTAAATTACCGAATAAACTGTTTTTTTTTACAAATACTCATTTAAATACAAACAAATACAAATTTGTTTATTTCAAATAGGACATCAGTTATTTTAAATAAACTCAATCTGTGAATGCACACTGTTGCTTTCCCGCCATTAGTATTATTATTTGCCATTTCAAATATGGAACAGCGCGCTGCTCACTGGCTAGAGCCACGCGGCGGCGATCAGTTCCATAATTATTTGAAATGACAAATAATGCTGTTATGGAATTTGAATGGACTATAACTTAACTATTTGCTTTGATAACACACGCGTTTGTTATGGCCCGCTTTACATATTTAAAACCGGTGGGATTACATCAGCTTTACGAGCAAGGGTGTTAAAAAAATATTTCGCTCAGTACCTAATTCATATTTCGAAAACTAAAAATGTTAATCGACTTTTGTACCTGGCTGTACCACGTCGGTTTGCAAAACGTATTCTCCGTTTACGCGATATAGTAAAATAATAATATACGTTTATTTTACTTAGTCTAGACATATTTTTTTAAGTTCTTTTTAAGCATGTATAATGTGTGTAAACAACTTCACATCGTTATTTTTGTACTCAACTCAATGTTACATTTAAGTGGTCGGCTAACATTATCTAGTTAATATTCAAACAGATTACTTAGGAATAAAATTAAAGTTTTAAATACATGGCTTAATTACATGATAATTATGTGATTTCTAGTAAGATTACATACATAGTAATATTATGTTGTAGTTATCTACACAAATTATTATCAACTTAAATTAGGTACATACTTAGCTATTTTTTTTTTTTTTTTTTTGTTAGGTTCCTTCCCGGCGCACACACAAATAATATTGTTTGAGCTATTTTCGGGTATTTCTGTGGTTTTTGGGTATTCACGGCGATAGATTTGCTTCTTCTTTTAGCCTATAGATGTCCACTGCTGGACAAAGGCCTCCCCCAAAGCTTTCCACGCTGACCGGTCTTGTGCTGCCCGCATCCATCGGCTTCCCGCGACCTTCACCAGGTCATCGGTCCACCTTGTTGGGGGCCTCCCTACGATTTGGTAAATAAGTACCTATTAATCTTTTGTCATTTGTATATAATATTTATTAGGAATCTTCCCTGACCCGCACACAAGATCTTAGCACAGTTTTATCACAATCGGTAGAGCCATTTCGAGTTTTTGTAAGACTAACAAACAATAATCATTTTTATAGGTATACAAAGAGAACCTTAAATGCAGATACAAGTATACAATTATATGGCATGATCCGCTGTGAACTGTGTTGTGCGCTCGGAAACCACACTGCAACATTTTTTAAATATATTTGAGAAAACATATAACATGGTATAAAAATTATTGGAATGGATTCAGTTTCTTATTCTGAACAAACTATATTCAGGTCTCGTAAAAATAAAAAATAACGTTGTATACTGTACCTACACAGTATATATTAAAGCCTAGATAACATTTAACAGTCGCCGAGGGAGTCGAAAAGCTGACTAAGCTCGCTTAGTTATCAGTCGGTGACTAGACCACTAGGTTGCTCTAGAAGTCAACCCCAACGTAATGGAGATAAGACAGGGACGATTATTTATTCATATACACTCAGAGCACTTAAATACAGTGTGACTACTATGAGTTTTCATTACGAGACTCTATCATACGCATCGAGTGCGTTTGGTGCTCTCATTGGTTGAGAGTTCTCATAAGCTTGAATCGATGAGTCAAACGCGGTCGATATCGGCGATCAAGTCTTCGTAATGAAAAGTCATGGTAGCCACACAGTCCGGTCATTGGAAGAATACCTTACACAACAACTCTCTAGTAACGTTTGTATGAAACATTTTCTTGAATAGCCAGGTACGGACGAAAGCAAGTCAAGCCACCTGAAACTGTCAAAATACCCAATGAACCTGAACTCTTAATGCTTTTGAGATTAAATTGAAAATCTAATAAATACATCTGACAGGTTGTAGTACCTTGACGTGATGTCGTCTGGACTCTTGTGTTGTCGTATATCGCCTTAAAACATACTTAGTTTCAAATATTGATATTGCTGATTTAGAATCAACGGACATTCTTCATAATATTTTCGAGGGAAAATTATAAACACTCGATCGAAACTCGAGAAGTCGAGAGCATCTCATCATATACAAGATGGTTTGAATTATTTCATTAGGTACCTAAAATCGTTTTTTTTTTTTCAATCATTATATCATTTTTTTAATTTGTCCTTTCGGCAATGTAGCCTGCATAATATTGCCAAAAAGGTAAATTACTTCAAATTAATGATCATCAAATCATAAAGGTGTAATGGTTTTTCCAATTAATATTTTCAATTAAACCAAGACATTTTTCCTCAATTAATATTATTGTGAATGGGTTAAACTTGGGCAAACTATGAGTCATCATCATCATCTCAGCGTTAATCCCAGTCGCATCCGAAGCCTTTTCAGCTTTGGAGTCTGGGGTCCGCTTTACCAGACCAACTGCTGATTTTGGCTAAAATTCGATATTTTCCGTGAAGCGACTGCTGTCTGACCTCCACAACCCGAAGGCGGTATCGAAGCATTATTGGCAAACTGTGAGTACTTACCTCTAAATACCCATCTAGGGGTATCTGGCGAGACATTATTTTAAAAAAAGGCAGGTACACACACAAATTTTTCAATAGTGTTTCTTGCCTTTTCTTAGGAATTTAATATTTTGGAATGGTCACTCTGCTTAATTTTTCTAAATGACAATTCAAAAATGGTTGTTTTCATTTTGATTTTCCTTAATAAATTAATTTACTTAAACAATACAACGATGAGTTTCGCCAACGGTCGCATGGAGGGCGCAGGGCCCGCGAGGGGCGGTGGGGGTGACAGGAAGCACGGCAGACGGCGCACCCGCTACGCATAACTAATGTCCGTGGCGCCACCTGGTGCGGAGGTCACCCTGACCTTACACATTCACCTGGAAAAGCTTTGGAAAGTGCTAATGAGAATGTAGTCGGGGTAAAACCAGCCTCGACTATTCTACGCAATTTTGAATGTCTACTGTTTTACGAATGCTTATGTTGTTTTAATACCTACCTAATGTTAGTTAATATGTTTTCCATATAAGTAGAACTTTAGTGAAATGGATAGATATCTCACCCTAGGAAACCTCACTACCTTTCGCAGCCACAAAGCAGCATTTCTAATTTCCGGCTTAAACTGCATGAAATATGTTATGGTGATTATGAAATAAGTTAGGACAGTACAACTTTGTCTCAGGAAGGAGTATAAAAAAAATCTATGGCAAATCCCCCCTATCCCCTGCTATCGTTCATAAAACATGTAGTTTGGACAGCTTGGAAATCTCCTGCACACGTCATCGCAAGTGTGATTCAGTTGACAATAACCAAATAAACTTTCTTTACACTCAAAATTGTACTCATCATCATCATCAGCCTTTACTCGTCCACTGCTGGACATAGGCCTCCTTCATGGCACGCCAACAAGCTCGATCCTGAGCAGTTCTCCGCCAGCCACTACCAGCCACCTTTTTGATGTCGCCGCTCCATCTCGCCCAAGGGCGTCCTACGCTACGTTTACCGAGACGCGGTCTCCACTCAAGGACTCGTTTACCCCAACGGTTGTCGGTCTTGCGGCATATGTGACCAGCCCATTGCCACTTCAGCTTGCTAATCCTCTCAGCAAATAGTACTCACTCACTCTTAATCGTCAAAGCCACTATCGATTCGGAACAGGCCTTAAAATTATGAACAATCCTTAGGATCAATATCGTCCTAACAGTTAGAGTGAATTTTGTGATGTAAGGTGAATACCATATGTTTTATTCGAATAATTTGTTAAGAGATACTAAGCCTAATTATTGATTGTCCATACTTTTAAGGCCAGCATCCTAATTGCGTAACACACTATTATCTACTACTAATTGAAAACATTTTGAATTATATTGCTAACCCATTGCCCCATATGTTCAAACATTTGTTTGTTCAACAACATAAATAGATAACGCAACGAATGTTGTTGAACTGTCAAAATGAATCCCATTGCTACCAATACTGTGTTAGTATGTGTTACGCAATTACCATTGCTGTTCCAAATTCATTCGAGTCGGTATTTAATTTAATAGTGGCTTTGACGATGATCACATCGGATAATTCACGCCAACAGTTACTGTGAATTTTCTGATGTGATCATTGTTCCTAAGTACAAAAACCTGACCGCGATCTACATCAATGACGTCATATCAAGATTTTTTTTTCATAACTTCTGCGGATTCAAACGTTTCCAGCCGTACCTATAAAATTTGCCGGTCGTTTGGAGTGACTAACACAAAAATCCTTCTGCGAAATCATTTGTCTCGTCTCGAGCACCATTTGGCACATTTGCTCCTTTCCATCAGCTTTTAAACCGACGAGCAATAATTAAATAAATGCAGTTTATGTCGAATGCGAATCGAAATGATATAAAACACGTTGTTTATGAGCATCGGTGCAGGGGGGTGTTATTCGGCTTCATCCAGACTCCATTTATAGGTAGATGACCCATTGTTTTATAATTAAAACTGAATTAATTCGCTGAAGAAATTATCATTGGAGAATTCCCGCAGTGCGTGGGAAAGCCACTGGCTACTGGCTACTGCATGTATTCGTATTTCCATAAGACGTATATATTTTAGAAAGCAAATGCTAAACAGCACTATTTCTAGATCTTTTATTAATTATGTCTGTAGGTAGTCTGTAGTTGGGCTATTTAGCATAGAGTTAAAGAATATTGTGACTAGCTTTATTTATTTACTTAACCCCTATGTAAGTCGACCTACAGTGCAATATTGTAACCATTTCACAGCAAACAGGCGAAGGAATCGTGGAGCGAGCTGTCAATTGATGCTAGGGATTGACATTATTGACTCTAATATTCATCATCATCATTATTTCAGCCAAAAGACGTCCACTCCTGGAAGGCCTCCCCCAAGGATCTCCACGATGACCGGTCCTGGGCCTCCCGTATCCAGCGGTTTTCCGCGACCTACAGTAGGTCGTCGTCGGTCCAACTTGTCGGGGGCCTACCCACGCTGCATCTCCCGGTGCATGGTTACCACTCGAGAACCCGTCGGCCCCATCTTCAAACTTACTTTACTTACTTAAATCACAGTGAGTTGGTCACAGGATGGCACAGCTGTATTCATTTATCATCATCATCAGCCTCTAATCGTCCACTGCTGGACATAGGCCTCTTCCATGGCACGCCAACAAGCTCGATCCTGAGCAGTTCTCCGCCAGCCACTACCAGAAATATATCTAAGTATAACAAAATACGAAAAAAAGCATTCTAAATCGGTGCACCTTTTTTAAAAATCGATTTTATTGCAGTTTTTATGCGGCCGGTGTGGAGTGACAGGTATTTGCGTGCATGCCACTATCGAAAGCTACCCAGCGTTTCCGTGCCATAATCACGTAGTATAAAAGTGCATGTCGCTGTGTCGCGTCGCCCACACGCAAGCCACATCCCGCACACTGATTCCCCACACCACGATAATCAAGTCTTGCCTATTAAGTACGCCATTACACCAAAGAATTGTCGGCTAATGAGAGGAAATTTAGAGAGCTGAGTGCTAAAAATATCATTAAATTGAACGAAGAGAAATTGTAGAAATACTGTCTGTAAGTAAGCTAAGTGTTTTTGTTTCAATTATGACTAACAATTATCTTAGTTATTGGTGTATCTTTATCAGTTTTATTGAAGCGGCCGCTATCAACGAAAGCTGTAAATTTTATGAAGTGGGAGGTACTTGTAAAAATTTAATTGGTCGTAAAATGTCTTAAAACGATTACTTTTACACTTATCGATTTACCATGTAATTAATATCTTAATTTACATAATAATGAAATTATAAGGTAGGTATATATTTTTAAATTGGACTCTTCGTTAAGAATTATTTTCTATCCGATTGACGCTTATGGCAGAGTATGCAGCTAAACCTGACGAGAAGGTCATCGTATTTGCTTTCAACAAAGATACTATATTTACCCTGAAAGGTTTTTTTTTTAATAATTATAACCTACTGCTTGACCGCAATCCCGCCTGATGGTAAACAATCATGCAATCGTTGATGGTAAAGCGCGCTAGTTTATTTAGCCTATTGACTAAAAAATCTTAGTGAATAGGAAGGAAGACGGCAGTTGAGCGAGGTGATGCACTGTTAAACTCAACAACACGACCAACGATGCTGCGCCACAGGGAGATTGATCTGAAGATCCATCACGACCAAACTCCCGACACAACAACATTTGGCGCATCGTACCCGGCACATATCGCAACACAACTGCTCAGACTCGTCCTCCGTAGGACTTCACTTGACATCATGACTTTGTCTGGTGGGTGGTAAGTTCTGCCGGCAGCCGATGTTATGGCCTACCACCTGCAAGGTAAGCCAAGATGAATCTTGGATATAGTTGGGTGGACTTTTTTTTACCTTGATCTACTTCTCATAAAACACGTACTTATTTAAGAAGTGATCAGCGAAGTGATATGCGTAGGTAACTAACAACTCACTAACAGTAACAATTGGTTTCATTTAGGCAGTCCAACAACATTCATTGCGTTTTTACGTAGCTGAACGAATTTTCTTTTTGCAACACATGAAGCAATGATAGTTCATTCCTTCCTTCAAAATGATTCAGATTGTGATGGTTTGTTACGCAATTAGGGTACATGAATTGAACTCTAAGAGAATGGATATTTTTGAAACAGACGTTTCCATTTTTCCCGCCATGACACATTGATTCAATTTCCTTGTCGTTCCTCGCCATATCGATGTAACGGAAATATGAAATTCTAATTTGTCCATCCATTTATGTATATGAAGTCATTTCGAAATGACGCAACCAGCTGTATTTCCTTCGTCAGCGCAATTTGCAGATCAGTGGCGATATAATTGCTTTCTAGAATGTATTACGACAAATGCGAATCATTACTGTCCATTGAAATGTGCTACAGTTTAGGGTTCGTGAGAACGAAAATATGGTATTGGCTCCTGTCATACAGTCCGCAGTCGTGGTGGCCTAGTGGTTAAAATACAAGCCTCTCAAGTATGAGTGTGTGGGTTGGGTTCCAGGTCAGGCAAGTATCAATGTAACTTTTCTAAGTTATATCTACTTTCTAAGTAGTATATCTTGGACACCAATGACTGATTACAAGGTGAAGGAAAACATCTTTGAGTGAACTCGCAAGAGTTTTATTAAATATTGTTAGTTATGTTTAAGAATTAGTGTATGTACAGTCAAGACCAAAAGTCGAGTTGCAATCTCACAAAACTATGGCCAAGCAATACTAGTTGTAGTTACGACCTTCTTCTATAATAAAGTTTGATACACACTCATACACTTGCTGCCCGCTTATGATTGTTAGGTACTACTTACTAATTTCAACGTCTACAGTAAGTGTTTCAATGGCCTAACGGTTTTCGCCTTGATAGGCGTTCAAGGTGGTTCGAGTTCAAATCTAATAACTTGCAAAAATATTTTTTAAATGTTTATTGGTGAGTTATGAATGCTGACAACAAAAATATCTAAAAATACCGATTTGCAACTTAAAGATGATACTTTCTTTTAAGATTTTTTCTATATTAGAGTCATTATAAAAAGATGACGGTAGACTTAAAAGAACCTGAATCACTACTTCACAAAAAATATTCCGCTACCTACAATAACTATTATTAGCTACAATAACTCAAATAATATTACTTAGCTGTTGTTGGTTGGTGAACATATAGTTACCAGTTTGTGTTATTAGTTTTACTTTTTAATCAATATGCAGGCATATGCAGTAATATATCTCAAATATCATATGAAACCGGCTTTTGTGTAAGTTGTTTTTATTATTATTTATGTAAGGTGCAAACCAATCGCTTGTAGCAAGTGTGTAATAAAATTGTTATTGTTTTAGAGAAATACTGTAAGCCGTTGGAGGTCAAGGTCAAGAGGTTGGAGGACGAAGGTAGCTGTCGAGACAAGTGAAACGAAACGACAATATTTACCGTTGAATAAACTTTTAAATCGTGCGAAGAAGATAAGTCAACCGGGGCAATTGCGTCTTTGGGGGTAATTGCGTCTAATCGAAGTAATTTTAAATCTGTTTGAAAACCCACTCTCCTGCCATCTATACGTTATAGTATTTTATTCAAAGTAAACAAAACAAGATGGTAGGAGAGTGGATTTTCAAATAGATTTAAGATAACTTCGATTAGACGCAATTGCCCCAAAGACGCAATTGCCCCGGTTGACTATAGGTTGCATTTGTGGTTTAAAAATAAATTGGCGAGGCTGGTGGAGTCTTATCGAGCTAAACAAAAAAAAAAACTATTTATAACAAAAACAGTGCAGAAGTGTCCTACAGAGTGTTTTAAATATATACCAATAAATATCTAAATAACGGACTCTAAACCATCTCTAAAGTAATTTAGCTAAGTGACAGTAATATGTTCGGTTGGCTTAATGGCTAACAGATGTCGCCTTTTGCAATTTCAATACAAATTACTTTTGGTAAATTATAAAAACAATAATTTCGGAATTAGATAAGAAATAAGTTCGTTTACTTTTGAACTAAGAAAGCGCTTGAAGATTATAATCTCATGCCATCAAACTCCGAAAAAAGTCACTACAGGATGGCAGCATTAGTACCATGCTATACACGCAAAAAATTTATAAATGTAATAAGCACTATTATGTGTTCTAAGTATAGATTATTTTATGATTGCAATAATATTCAGGTTAAGCTTCAATCCTCTTTTCTTTAAGAAAATGAATAATTAAGCTATAACCTCTTTAATCATAATATACGTAAAATATTATAATTGTCATATCTAACAACCAAAAATGTTTTTTGTATTTTTTACCATAACAATATCATGAGTTTGTCAAGGATTACTTTTATATAAAATATTACAATGCTGCCGTTTCAACGTTTGTTTCATTTGTTAGTATAAGTATACCGAATAATATATAACTTTATAATATATTGCATTATAATATGCTTATTGTTTTATTTTTATATATTTTTTATTATATTACCCCTATAGTAAACTAAAACATATAATAAAACCCTTTTTTGGGATAAATATTCAATAAATTTTCCTATTTGTTTAAATATTATTTGCAAACATTTTTACTTTAAAATACAAATCAATTATCATAATTTTAAATTATATGAAACAACAAAAAGAGTTGCCTATAATAAGGATCGAACCCACAATCGCTCGCTTTTGATAGCACCATTGTTAAGTGCGGCCGCTAACTCAACTTCAAATGAAGTAACGAAATTTTGCATTACTTTAAAGAAAGACGAAGACTGCGATAAAAAAATAATGCGGTAGTGTGCGTGGCCGGTTAAGCGCAGGCGACAATAGTCTTTAAGGTGGGAATGGACTTCTACAGCTGATAATATATTAAAGTATTAGTGGATAATTGCACTGTCGCATTAGGGTAAAACCTGTAACGTCAGCTGTAAACTGATAAATAAATAAATGAATAAATAAATCTTGTGGAAACCTGGACTTTTAAGTTTGAAATCGCCAACCCGCATTGAGCAAGCGTGGTGATTACGCTCAATCCTTCTCAATATGAGAGGAGATCTGTGCCCAGCAGTGGGACGATAAAAACGTTAATGATGACGATAACGATGAAGATACAAACCGCAACTCGCAAGAGCCACAGGAAAGTAACTATTAACTATTCACTACTCTATGTCAAAAATCCTTTGTAATGTCTATATGTTCCTAGTGTTTATAACCTGCTGGGTAACACATTATCAGTAGCGATGGCAAGTAATATGCTTCTAAAGTGATTCAAATTGATACTAAGGTGCTGAATAGTTTAAGACATAATTATGATCCTTTTTATCCTAATCGTACAGACGGCACATCAAGCTACTTCAATCTGTCAGATTACTTTATTATACTACGATGTTACATCCTCAAGATTCAATTTAACCATGTAGTCCGTTCTTCATTGTACTGCATCGTCACACTGTTTAGAAAAAAAGGTTCGTTTTTTCTTGTCTCTGTCTAGTGTCACTTTGATTTTCATTCGTTTTTCGTGTGCAGCATCGTCAACATCTATTCATTCCCATTTTATCAAAAGTGCATATAAATCTTATATTCTCCGTGCATCATGGGAAAAGGGGAAAGGAAAGAGTGTAACGAAGATATTCACCATGAAATTCGCTGCTTGGAACGTAAATTACGTGAAAATAGGCGTGATCGTGACCGGTAGTACAAACTACGTTATCAAGGTCAGTGACCTATTTTATTTAAGGAGGTATTTTTTTTTTTGTCTAATAGTGAATATTCATCGTTTCTTTTTGCGGACCCCGGGCTCCAACGCGAAAGTCGCGGATGCAACCAGGATAAACGCTGAGATGATGATGATGATGATTCATCGTTACTTTGAACTGCCTTGATGTGGTAATACGAGATGTTATCCTGACAGTAAATTTATGGTTCCCTGACGTGGTGATACGTGATGTCATCCCGGAACCTATACCTATTTACTTTCTTAGTGTGGTGATACGCGATATCATCCTGAGAGTAAAATATTTCGCTGTGCTCGTTTAAGATCGGTACCGAAGGTCCAAAACGCTGTATTCTTCGGAAAATCAGCATGATTCACGTTCTGACGAAGGAGATAAATCGGAAAGAGATATATCAGACAGGGAATATTATTCTGATCAGTCAGAACAATCCGATAATGAAATTATCGAGAAGCGGTACTCACCAACCAAGAAAAGAATGCGCTCCATTGTAGCTGACAATTCGGCAAAAACACCGATACCTGTTTGTACTTCACAAGACCCGAAGGCTTCTTCTACGCGCCAGAACACGTGAGTAGCAACCTGCGTCCATACCTCCCGCAGATGCGGCTGATAATGAGGTACCTGCTTCAAATATATCATCAGATGTTCCACAAGAAATACTAAATATTCTGGGCGAGGCTAAAAAAGTTGATCAAGCCTTAGGCGAGAAAGTACCATGTGACATCTCTAAATGTTGGGGAGAGATTTTAGTAGACGGGTTGGCTAAAGAGCTGAAGGAGACACTCACTGAATAATTGTTGATTCCTGAAAACTTTTTACTAGCCAGAGCTCCTAAACTTAAGCCAGAAGTAGCAGCAGTCTTAACAGACTCAGTGAAAAATCGTGACAAACGATTAGAAAAAGTCTAAGGTCAACTGGGCGCTGGCATAGCTGGTCTTGTAAACCTAACAAAAGATTTGATTAAAATCTTGAAATTATCAAAAAGATTTCTGAATGGAAAGCTTTACTTGGAAACTTCCGAGTACCTCCTCGTCAACAGAATGGTGCGTAGTCAACAGCGACAACAGCGAGTCGGTATCAACGGGGACAAGGAGGAACACGACGCAGCGCGGCGGACGTCAGGCTTCGTCCAACAAGTACCACGACAGGAGGCGCAGATAGAGGTACCGCACGCTGGCCGTGTTAAATTTTTTCAACATAATTGGTTACAAATTACCGATAACCCTGTGATTTTGTCGCATATTCAAGGGTAAGAAATTCCCTTAAATAATAATGTATTTCAAACTGCCGAACCCAGCAACCCACCTTTTCCAAGAAAAGATATGAAAGCGGCAATAGATAAACTTCTAAATTTAGAAGCTACTTCAAAATGTAATGAAGTTAAAAATCATTTCATATCTCCCATTTTTATGACACCTAAAAATACGGGAGGTTACCGTTTCATTTTAAACTTAAAAAAAACGTAACAAATGAGTTGTTACAAACCATTTCAAAATGGAAGATATTCGCACCGCCGTAAATTTAGTTTCTGAAGTTTCTTATATGGCAGCCGTTGATTTAAAAGAAGCCTATTTGTCAAAATTGCCGAAAATATTTGAGATTCAGATTTAATCATTTATTTGAATTTAATTGTATTTCTTACGGTTTGAGCTCAGCGCCTTACATATTTACCAAGCTTTTAAAATCCGTGCTCGCCTTCTTGAAAAATCAAGGTCACATTCTTATAGTATATTTGGACGAATATCGTACTTTGCTACTCTGCTATGCTTTGTATAGGACCTAGTTACGAATCATGTGATAACACTGTCCATACTTTAATTAAGACCTTGGAAAGCTTAGAGTTTTTTATTAATTTTGAAAAAAGTATGACTATCCCTAAACAAAATTGTAAATTTCCTCTGCTTTCAAATGGACTCAAAATCATTAACATTACAGCTACCCCAAGAAAGAATAAATAAGATTAGTAAAATGGCTCAAAGTGCAAAATAAATCAACTATTTCGATACGTGATTTTGCTAAGTACATTGATACTTTAACTGCGGCATGCCCTGCAGTGTCTTATGGTTGGATACACCAAACGCTTCGAACGAGAAAAGTTTTTAGCTCTTTAAGTTTCAGATCTTAACTACGATTTCAAAATGACTCTTAAAAGAGATTTAAAGGATGATTTCAATTGGTGGTCTGGACGATTACCAATTTTAAATTTTTACGGATTCTTCCTTAACCAGTTGGGGAGCTGCGTGTGACGATGAAGTGACTAGAGGTCATTGGTCAGCTGATGAACGTTAACATCATATTAATTATTTGAAACTTTTAGCTGTCTTTTTAGGCTTAAAATCCTTCTGCAAAGATTGTTACAACACTAATATTCTACTTCGTATCGACAACACCACTGCTATATATTATATAAATAAAATGGGGGGTATTCAGTTTCCCCTCCTTAATGAAATTACAAGATCAGTTTGGCAGTGGTGCCAACAGTCAAAAATATTCATCTTATATTAAATCCCGAGATGATGTTATGCTGATCGTGCTTCTAGACACACCAACGTCGACACCGAGTGGGATCTCGATCCAGATAGTTTTCAGCTCATAGTTAATAACTTTGGTCTGCCAGACGTAGACCTCTCGCATCTCGTCTCAATCACAAATGCGAACGCTTCATCTCTTGGAAATGAGATCTAGAAGCCTATAACATAGACGCACATACAAGTAAATGGAATTAATATTTTCCCATCCTTTGCCCTTATCTTAAAATGTCTAAGAAAAATAATAGACGACAAGGCTACAGGTATTCTCGTCGTGCCTTAGTGGACTGAACAACCATGGTTTCCCTTGTTTAAATCTCTCGCTATATCGGAGATTACTTATTTTGGACCTAACAAACACCTTTTGTTGTCACCTTCCAGGGAACCTCACCGATTGAGGCGCAATCATACTCTGGCGTGTGCCATATTATCCAGCAAGCTACTTCAAACGTAAAATAACAAATGACGCAGTCGACATAATGCTAAATTCTTTTTCTAAAATACCCTTTCGCAATACAATCTTACACTAAAACAATGGTTCATTTTTTGCCAATTAAATCATTTATACCTATGTAACTGCCCTACTACGTCTATATTAACATTTCTTACAGAACAATTTCAGAAAGGGGCCAGTTATGGCACACTAAAATCCTTTAGGTCTGCCCTATCACTTATAATTGGTGAAAACCAATGTAATGATGACTGTATTTCTAGGTTTTTAAAAGGTGCTTTCGGAATGAGACCATCTTTTCGATTTGGGACCCGAATTTAGTGTTAGATCACCTATCAAAATTATACCCTAATAATTTTATTACAATGGAAACTTTGACTAAGAAACTCTTAACTCTGCTCGCGTTGTTTACAGGACAACGCGTGTAAACGTTATCGCTCATTGTTATAAATAATATGTGTGTATCTGAATCCCAAATTGTAAGAACAATCAATGATATAATCAAAACTACCGCGCCTAACCGACATAATCCCAAACTTATCGTACCCTTTTTTTTTTTTTTAAGAAAAAGAATGAATCTGCCCGACAACGGTCCTGTGTTCTTATGTTGAAAGATCCAAACAATTTAGAAATCAGCCAAATATCCAAAAAAATATCCTTACTGTTAAAAACCCTGTTCATAATGCGAGTACACAAATCATTAGTCGTTGGATAAAATGCACATTGTGCGATAGTGGCGTAGACATTAACACATTTACAGCCTATAGTACCCGTCACGCATCTACCTCCGCTGCTAATAGATCAGGCATATCTATTGACATCATTAAAAGAACAGCTGGCTGAACGGGAAACTCTTTGTTTTGCAAAGTTTTATAATCAACCAGTTAATGCGTTAGATAGTTCCTTTGCCGAGGCTGTTATTAACATCAATAACGATTTATTATTTCTATATAAAACTGTTGAGCTTCTAATAAAAAATATTAGATTTATGAATAATGATCGTAAATATTATCATGGATACCTATAATCTAATTGATAATAACACTAGTATTGCCTATAACTGTTATTGTTTGAAATAAAAGTGTTATGATTCATTGAAAATCTTTCATTCTGCAATTCGTTTGACACTAAACATCTACATGGTTAAATTGAATCTTGAGGATGTAACATCGTAGTATAATTTATGGTTAAAAGAACTTACCTAAGTGAATTTCTACCATAATTATACAAGATGTTACATCCGAAGAGATTCAATTTCCCACCCTACCCGGTCCAACACGTCGTATAACTATGTGTTGAACAAATTCATTAACCCATTATAATTGCAGAATAAAAATCAAGCTGGCCTTACTCTGAAACTAATGAAAATCAAAGTGACACTAGACAGAGACAAGAAAAAACGAACCTTTTTTTCTAAACAGTGTGACGATGCAGTACAATGAAGAACGGACTACATGGTTAAATTGAATCTCTTCGGATGTAACATCTTGTATAATTATGGTAGAAATTCACTTAGGTAAGTTCTTTTAACCATAAATTAAATTTTTAACTTTATCATTAAATCATTAAGGTTCAAGATTGATTGGGAATATTTGACAAGTATCGGATAGCTTGACCTGCTGGCGACCGTACGCTCCCCAGGAATAATTTCCGACTGCACAGAAGCCGCGGCCCAAAGAACCTATGTCGCAGACAGCGACGGCAGAGCGGCAGGGTCGTCCGCATCTTGGTATGGTGGTAAGGGTCCATTTCGTAGAGGAGTTTTTAATTAAAGCACTATGTGTAAATGTACCCTCCAATCCTGACAATCACTATTTAAATAGGCAATCCGACAGTTTCGGTTCGGAGAAGTTGCTTGGTCCGCGTCTCGATGCAAAGTGACCGTTTGACGAACCCCACTTTCCAAAGCGACTTTGTCCATGTGCCACCATCACAAAATAACGTCACAAGCGTTTGCCCCACTACTACGTAAATCAAATGAGCAACTTTTCCACGTCAAGTAAGTACTTATAATTAACAAATATAAAATAGAAGTTGATTATATCAGCGTTGAAATGCCACGACTTATGTGATATATTTATTTTAATCGTCGATAAACGTTAACAATAAGACATTTATAATAAAAATGTAAAAAAAATAATTCCTGTACAACTTGTGCAGTTTACGTTAAAAATTGTAAATTAAATATTTTTACAACTTATTCTTATTTCTTATTATTAGCACTATAAGGCTGAGGCCGCACTGCGGTTAAACCGCGGCGGTTTTTAATCGCGTGAATTTGTGCCCCTAGAAAACTAATGCAAGCGGCCGCACCTGCGGTTTTTCCCCGCGAGCATTTTGTAGCGAAAAAATCAGTCGCGGGAAAAACCGCCGCGGTTTAACCGTAGTGCGGCATCAGCCTTACACCTATGTTTAACGAGATTTTTTTTAAAATAATATTTGACATTCTGAAATGAAATTCTTTTTCATTGAAATAAAGTAGATATTCGTTTAAGTTAAATAGGGTGGAGATGCGCACCATTGCGCAATTTTACAGTAATCTTCTTTAAACTTTTGTTGAAATATTAAACGATATTTTTACTTAGTCAATGTATTCGCTCTTCAATTTCTCAAGTTGGCTAACAGTCCTAATATGGAGTATTAATAACAAGTTCATGCACACAGGCTTAGTATTAAAAAAAAACAAAAAAATGAGAATGTCAGATTTTTAATTAGTTTCAGTGAAAAGAATTTTAATGAATATATTTTTAGCTTATTAAAATCGCCTTGATAACTGCAGGGCGATAAAATTTTGATGGTATGGTACTTAAGTATGTATTGTGTATCTGCAAAAATTTTAGGTCTATATTCGTAACTGGCACTGTGAAACATTTCGTAAGGAGAATTATTTTAAGGTTACAAGTTGTTGTTGATTTCAACGCGCCAATCACTGAATCCAGTCGGGTTAGTAAAATTTTTCATCTGATGGCCAAATTCTTGAGGAAAACTATACGCGGTTGGTGATGGAGGATTAATTGAGTTCACGCTATAACTCATAGGAGCAAAAAAAAAGGAGGAACAACGATTAGCGAAAACATAGGTGAGGTGTTGCTGTTGGGTGATTTGGAGAGAAGAAATTTTACGCGATCGAAATAAATAAATATATACGAACAAATCACACAGATTGAGCTAGCCCCAAAGTAAGTTCGAGACTTGTGTTATGGGATACTAGTTTAACGATACTATATTTAAAATAGATACATATATAGATAAACATTCAAGACCCAGGCCAATCAGAAAAATATCGTTTTCCATCATGACCTGGCCGGAGATCGAACCCGGGGCCTTCACGTCGCAGGCAAACGTGTTAACCGCTGCGCCACGGAGGACGCCAGAAACTCAGAACTTGTAACTGATATAATAGCTGTCGTTACTAAAGGGAGTAGACGAGGCTTTCCCATAACATTCAAAACTTACAATTCTACAATATGCAAAGAATGCCGCCCGAATGATAAGGATAATAAAGGTTAGGTTAGGTTTACATGACCAAATAAAATATGAAACTTTATATAATCATCATAATAACTAATGAATTTTGAAATAATCTTTTTTTTCCGCGACTTCCCCAATATGTGGTAAATTTTTAAAAAGTGACAACTCCATTTTCGACGGTATTATTGGTAGGTACCTTGTATGAATGAATGTGCAATACTCGCGGCATTTTGTTTGACCCTGCCCCCGTCGCCCGCGCATGTATTGCCATGTAAGTTAACCACCTTTTGCGAAATAATATTTATTTTTAGGGGGTATTTTTTAAAGTTTATCCAGGCTTTGTATGCATTAGTAGAATCAGTTATGGATACCTAATAATACCTTCACCCGGACAGGGCTTTCTTTACATATTGTGTATACTAGCTTTCTGCCCGTGGCTTCGACCGCGTGGAATTCGGTTATATCGCGCTTTTTCAAATTTTCCCTTCTACTTCTAACTTTACGTCTGCAAAATTTCAAAGCAATCGGTTCAGTAGTTACGGCGTGAAAGCGGAAGAAACAAACTCACTTTCCCATTTATAATATTAGTAAGGATTTCATGCAACTACGGAACCTCACAACCACGAAGCATTGTCACTCAACAATTTTTTATCGACAACAAAATTGCAGAGCGGTGAGTTGACAGGACGCGGCCGCGCGCCGCACCTCGGCATTCTAGGAAACGCACTGCGAACGTGTTGTCTGTCATTTAGTAAGATTCCTCGAGAACTTAGATTAATTGTTACCTTTCGCAGCTATTAGCCAGCCGGCTTTAATGCGGTGTTTCCTCAATCGACAGCGGTTATTTCTCCTGCTACATGTCTAATGTGATATACAAATGATACGCTTGCCACCACTTGGTCGACTATGCTAGCAATAAGTTAAATAGAGCCTTAGACATTGTAAGTATTTATATAATTGTCAGCTTCCTGTACAAGTTAGGTGTGACGGTTTAAATAGTACTTAGTTGTCGTAAAACAAGTGAGTGCGACTGTTGGGTTTGTAGCAATTATATTTTGTCTCTGATCGAGTTTAGATTCATCATCATCATCAACCTTTTTTATCGTCCCACTGCTGGGCACAGACCTCCTCTCATACAGAGGATTGAGCATAATCACCACGCTTGCTCAATAAGGGTTGGCGATTTCAGACTTAAAGTTCAGGTTTCCTAAGATGTTTTCCTTCACCTTATAATCCAAGATATACTAGACAAGATATCCTAGTGGTTGAAACACCGGCCTCTCAAGTATAAGTGTGCGGGTTCGATTCCAGGTCAGGCAAGTACCAATGTAAGTTTTGTAAGTTATGTGAACTTTCTATGTATATCTTGGACACCAATGGGTTTAGATTAGTTAGCTGTAATTCATTTTCGATATTTTTATTAACGGATTAAAATTCTTTGGCTGTATGTGTTGGGCCAGGACCCAATGCCTTCACATATCTTTATAGACCGTACTATTTCATGGATGCAGACCCAAGTTTGATTCTGCGAGCCAGAACTTAGAAAGGCATCTGATTCGACGCCAGCGTTTCTTGGAAATTCCTTGGCAAGCTGCTTGACTCCCGTCAGGGTCAAATTGACTGACGAGTGACGAGTGTCCGCTGCATCCTGGTCATCCTATAAATGTTAATAATTTATTCAAGCCTATTTCCAAGGTGTGCAAAAGTGATCTTTCAACAGCGTCGAGAAATTAAAACCAAATTTTGAACAGTAACTTAGGTTTATTCTTTTCTGACAATAAATAGCCAAGAATATACATAGACACAAAAATTTATCGTCTATTAAATTCGATTACAGTTAGATTTTTAACATAAATATTATTTACAACATTTTCAGTGGAAGTTCGTAGACATCAGAAATACATTGTACACTCTTGATTTAAGTGTCAATTTAATATCAATCAATCAATATTAAACCTCATATTTGCAACCATATATCAAATAGTTATGTTTCCTGGGTAAAAAAATGATTCTATTTAGTCCGTCATTCAGATTATAGAAAAATATTGGATACGTATATTTTGTTTTATCAAATCAATAAAAATTGACAAATATAAAAGGCATCAAAGATGGCGACCGATGACGTCACTCCTGGCTAAAAAGTGTAATGTGCACTGACGTCACACGAGTTTTTAACGCACTGTGTCGTCTTCATTTTTTGTTTATATGAAAAAATAAAAATACGTGTCTAGTATTTTTTGGAAATCTGACTGACGGACTAATTAGTTGTTTTAGTCAACTACCCTATTGTTTCTAACATCACCATCTTGGTGACTACTATGACTCTAATTCTTCCTCGTCATCTAAAGTATTCTGGAATGCTTTGGCAGGTGGTTTCAGCATCTTGGTTCTGGTTGCCAGTCGCATGGTCGCCGGGCCCAGCGTGTTCTTCACAAGAGGAGCAGATGGTGGTTGATAACCTGCTCCCAAACCTGCTTTACCCTCGTTGGATATTAGAGGTACCTGTAACAAGAAAATGATATTGAGCAAACAGGAGAAGTAAGACAGGCACCTTTTTATTTTGATTGTATTCATTTTGATGCACACTGCTAATTCATTTCTTTCCCTATATGTTCAAAAATTTTGCTCAACAACGTAAATAAAGCAATGAATGTTGTTGAGCTGTCTAATTGAAACCCATTGCTACTAATGGTGTGTTAAGCAATTACCCTGAAGAGTCTTTCATCAATAATCGTGATGAAGGACTGCTGTTTTGAAGCGTGGACTATTTTCAACAGCGTTCGGGTTTTTAGTCAAAAATAAGATAGCTCTTCGTTTGATACATTTTCGCCTTTGGAAATTTTTCATATTGAAAAGTTGGCCCGAAACTATATGGCGGCTCGGAATATGAAGCGAGCCGCTGCGCAGAAGTAATTCAACGGTCAGCGGGGGACAGCGGTGAGGTATTGCGCAGAGAAATGCGAACTATAGAGCCAACATACAAATTGAACCGGGCTACGAGCCTGCGTTTTTATTATGTTGAATTTTGATTCAGACGTTATTTTATCTGGAGTAAAACACGAAAAACGTTATGAGCATTGATATAATATTAAACTACTAGTTTCCCACCCGCGGCTTCGCCCATGTGGAATTCGGTTATATCGCGCTTTTTAGATTTCCCTCGGGAACTTCAATTTTTTCCGGGATAAAAAGTATCCTATTATTTAATCCGGACTTCTAACTTTAGGTCTGCAAAATTTCAAAGCATTCGGTTCAGTAGTTACGGTATGAAAGCGGAACAAACATTTAAACTCACTTTCTGATTTATAATATTAGTAATGATATATCAGTAGTTATGAGACTAAAACGAATAATGGAAATATTATGTATCAGACGTTTGTTTATTTGCCATTATAGACTAATTACAAGTTCGCAACAATAGACCTGTAGGGAAATTGCGTAAGTCACTATCAGTAACAATGGGTTCCATTTTGACAATTTATCAATATTCATTGCGGTTTTTATGTTACTGAGCAGCCATATTTTTGGAACATCAGGAGCAATGGATTAACAATATGCTTTAAAACGATGCAGATTGCTAGTAATAGTGTGTTATACAATTAGAGTGCTGCTAATATTAGTATATTAGTAAAATGACAGAACAGAATATTATATTATATTAGGCGGCCAGCGACTTCGTTCGCGTGGTTTAGTTATGCTCCGTTCCTATTGGTCGCAGCGTGATGTTATATAGCCTAAAGCCTTCCCGGATTAATGTGCTATGCAACGCAAAAAGAATTTTTCAAATCGGACCAGTAGTTCCCGAGATTAGCGTGAACAAACAAACAAATATACAAACAAACTCTTCAGCTTTATATATTAGTATAGATGATTTGAATGTCATATACATTCATATCAGAGTTAATAACGGACTATAAGGCGATGTCTTAATTGGGAGTGATCGTACGTTGGCGCGATGCATTTTTCATCTCACGATCGAAGTCGTCGTGCAATGACCTAATAGGTGTCCTAATAAATCGCGCGATGTCCATCGTGTGATGCCGTCGCTCGATGGCTGGCGTCGACGCATCCATAGGTGACCAATTAGGACACTCAAAAGAGATCTGTTGCTTTGATTACATGATCGCACGATCAAATACTTCGTACGATCGTTATGTGCTCGCACGATTAGTAGCGAGGTTCAAACAGGACACTTTGATGAAATCTGTATGTTTCAACTCATCGCACGACGAGAACGCATCGTGTCATCGTGCGATCTACGCCAATTAGGACAACGCCTTAGTCAGATCAGTTCAGTGCGAATCTGCTACTAACTACAGGATATTTGAACCTGTTCCAAGAATTATTGCACAGAAAAACAGGGGTTTATTTAGTCTATAATGTATGGGAATTATTGTTACCATGGAGTTTATAAAATGCATTAAAAATTAAGAAATGTTTAAGTATATATTCCATTTAACTTATCTCTGAGCGTCATATAAAATTAAAAGCGAGATAGCGGCGGCCACAAGGCGGCTTATATTTTTCTTTTTATAAGTAAACCCATTATGTGCTTGGTGTTTTAATGTTCCTCGGTCAGGTATTTCTTTACCAACGCTTAAATGCACTCAAATTGTGTGAAAAGTTCGTTCGTGATCTTCAAGTTAGGCATCAACTGCACACAACGACCTTATTCTGTTACACCCATGAACGTCATTCATTTAAGACGACCTGAAGAAAAAGAGCTCACTAAATCAGTAGACCATAAAAGACTGGTAGCTACGCATATATTAGGTTTAACAACAGACAGACGCACAATGTATTATTAGTGATTCATTGTCTAGCCAGGTGAATATCCTAGACGAACGGAAGTCCAGATTTCCTGTACCATACATACGAGGTCGGTGTATGGAGATCCGCGGGGCAACGGCTTGGAGCAAAACAATACCATGTATAGGGGACTCAATGCCGCTCGGTACATGGCTAGACGGTTTTTTGTGCGTAGGAAAAAATATCAATCACAATTGCGAAGTGATGGATAAATTTTCTTTATTAGGACCGTGCAACTGAGTTGCATGCATGTGGGCATTTTGAGTGTGAAACAAAGACTCCGGCACGAAACTACGTGAATATGTTGCTCATATTTCTTTTTCGGAATCAGTTGAGTTGCTTTTTGCATTCCCGTGCACGAGAATCAATTTGAGCCAATTGAATATGTTAAAAATGTTTATATTTCCGTTTTCGACACTTTATCGTCGACTTTCACGATTTTTAGCATCACTTGAATTCACTCTAAAATACTTATCTACAGTGAATGTGTGTGTGTGTGTGTGTGATATCTTATCTATTTTTTCAGACCTTATTAAAAATAGAATACATATAAGTTCCAAGCTTCCAAAGTATTCATTACTATGTGAAAAACTCGTCAACAAATCTCACTAGAATCTAGTCCTGAGACATTCACACAATCATTACTTGTAATTCCATTCCTACTATTAATCGGCTGCCCTCGAAGCCTTTCTAAGTCATTGGAGAGAGTACACATAACACATTAAGTGCATACCAACAGACAAGAAAGTGACCGCAGTAACCCGATCACCGACATCGTCTGCGGCGGGCCTAGCCGGGGCAATCCCACGCGACAATGTTGCGCTTGCGTCTGACCACCACTTATGTACCCGATGATATCGCACCCACAATCTCATTCACCGATGACAATTTATGCAGACGTAATTACGTATATATTGTGGTGTGGAGAAGTGGGCAGAATGGGCCACTAATCGTGATTGCGATGGACTTCCTTCACTTCTTTTTTGGAATTTGCTACATTTCTTGTGGATGAAGCTTTTTGGAGTCTTTTCTTGTATAAAATATAACTGATACGTTTATGTATAAGTTATACCTTAGTATTCGTGTTTCGTACAATCGATCAAAAAATCGACTGGTTAAATAAATAATCAGCGTATTGTCACTAAAAGTAAATGTATAGAAAATATGCAAGAATGAGATACGAATAAAAATATGGCGGTCTAAATATAGAACAAACTACACGAGTATGGCATTTTCCATAATGACAGTAAATCCGGAAATACATCCAAAGAAACACGCTCAAAAATTCTACGAAAGTGGAATAATGGACGGAGCACGTTTATCATTCAGATGTCAGAGACCCACCGCGTATCATAATGCGAGGCGCAATAAAATAATTTAAGATCATAATATTGTGAATGTGCATAATTTTAGAGTTGTCGGTTGTCTTAATATGGGCATTAAAGACAATTACGTTGGCTGCGTGCGGCGCATGTGCGGAGATCGCGGGCGCAGCGGTCGATGCAGTTTAGATAGCCGCCGACGACGGCTGACGCACTGACGGCTCGACGACACAGTTTTGTTGCAGTTCTCTTGGAAAACTGTTATTGTAGCATTGTTACCAACTATAGTATTTCATGTCACAGTTTGAGGGGACCAGATCCTTTATACCGCGTATATCGGAGGACTGGAACATTTTGAGTGACTGACTACAATTTAAGTCTCTGCAAGACTAGAGTCAATAGGCTCTTAATAAACTACAGCTCTTTACCATCACAGATTGTATTACTGCTTACCATCTGGCGGGATCGCGGACCAGCAATAGCATTAAAAAAAAGTAAGCAGGATTTGGACACTGCAATCGGTAGACTTGACGTGGCTTTCAATTTTGTTAAGGAAAATTAATATGACACAGCAAGCTGTTGATCATGTGTAGTCATGACTTACGGAGCCGAGACGTAGACACTAACGGTCAGACTAGTCTATAAGTTTAAAGCCGCTCAGCGAGTCATGGAGCGGGCTATGTTGGGCGTCTCTCAGAAGGACCGCATCAGAAAATGAGGTGATCCGACAGAGGACCAAAGTCACCGACATAGCTGAGAGGATTAGCAAGCTGAAATGGCAATGGGCTGGTCACATATGGCGCAGGGCCGACAACCGTTGGGGTAAACGAGTCCTCGAGTGGAGACCGCGTCTCGGCAAACGTAGCGTGGGAAGCCCTTGGGCGAGATGGAGCGACGACATCAAAAAGGTGGCTGGTAGAGAACTGCTTAGGGTCGAGCTTGTTGGCGTGCCATGGAAGAGGCCTATGTCCAGCAATGGACGAGCAGAGGCTGATGATGAAGCTGATGAAGCGATAGACGATGATGAAGCGATAGACATGCACCATGAAACATGGATCAAACTTTTCTCACAGAGACCTGCGGAAATTTGGTGAAAAGCTTAGAAAAATTATTGCTACAGAAATAAGCAGTAGCAACAACTTTTCTAAAATTAACAAAGCTCCATTTAATTTTAATTCAAGTGCACATTAACATGACGACAAATATTAAAGTACTCGTAAAATAAAATTCAAATAGGTCAAACAATAGTTTAGTTGTAATCTAGTAAGATTACAACTAAAATATTGTTTGACCTATTTGAACGCAACTAAAATATTGAATTTCGACAACACATAACTTTGTGACAAGGAAACATACTCTAACCTCATCGCATACTATATTATTATGCAGAAGCAAAAAAAAAAATGGATGGTGGATGCTAGAAATGTATATTCAAGTACGTATAGTATATTCGAGTTTTGATAAGGGTATGCAATTTTCCGTATATGCGCAGTTACATTAAACGAGGGCTATATAAGATAAAGAAAGACAGATAGTGGTTATGACAATCTTGATAGACAAATATATAACCAGCACATTTTTTTTCTAGAACTTTCGATCTCGTACAAAAGGTAGATACCGTCTCTTTACGACATGACCTATTTTAACATTAAAACCAATACACGCTTAAGATATGCACTGATGTACGCCGAGCAATTTAAATTAGATACCGTGGCTGTGGGAATACTTATTTCACTGGCCGAGGATATCTCGGGATTTATCGTGCGAAGCATCAGTGTCTGGATGTGCCTATTTTGCATACTTGGTGTGTCAAGGCTGGGTACCGTGCCAACAGTATGTCATTACATTTGCAGACATATTACAATTTCATTTGTGCTAAGAATTTTTATGCGTCGTCAATAAGATTCGCCTTGCATTCAGGGTGGAAAGACCCAGGCAGGATGACATAGCAGTAATTGACGTCTCCAATAGTCGTCAATTACGCATTTTATACATCGAACTAAGTAACTCAAAACAAAACTATCGGGAAACGACTTTATTGTGTAAAAATTAGTTGTTTGCAATATGCATTGTACGTATGGATACATACAACGGTACAGTGGTCGCGGGGGTATTAAAGTAGTGTTTATTTGCGGATGGTAAGTCATCAACTCTCCCGCCCTGAGCCGAGCAGAAGGGCGTGTCAGACTTTTACTGACTAAAACCCACCTGTGTCCCTTCACTTGCCTGTGCGCCAGGGCCTTAGTATCTCTAAATCTTGCAGCCCTGGGGGGTAATCGCGCTAAATAAAACGGTAGAAGTTCAACTCTTGTTCGTATCTAATCCAGTTTTTTATTTATTTTTTATATAATTATAAACTAGTGCTTCACTGCAATCCCGCCTGATGGTAAGCAGTGATGCAATCGTTGATGGTAAAGCGCACTAGTTTATTAAGCCTATTCACTTAAAAAACTTAGGAATAGGAAGGATGACGGCAGTTGAGCGAGGTGATGCAATGTTAAACCCAAGACCAACACGACCAAACGATGCTGCGCTAGAGGGAGATTAATCTGGAGACTCTCCACGACCAAACTCCCAACACAACAACATTTGGCGCATCGTACCCGCCACACATCGCAACACAACTGCTCAGACCCGTACAGGCTTCACCAGACATCATGCCGGAACACGACGAATCGCTTGGCGGCAAGACTTTGTATGGCGGGTGGTAACTTCTGCCGGCAGCCGATTTTATGGCCTACCACCGAAAAAACTTCCATCGTGCCATCGTCGTAACCAATTAGGACACTCAGTTAAAGTCAGACAGTTAAAGTTATGGTTTAGTTTCGATCACATTTCGTATCGCGCTAAAGTTTTAACTTCGGTTGAAGTAAAATCAATATAGGTATGAGTGATACATTTCGTCAGATATAATAATTAAAACTAAATAAATTATAAGTAAATGAAATCGTTTAGACGTAAGTTTGACATGGCATAGAAAAGTTAGCTTTGTTTCAACTTTTTCATTTGACAGTGGTTACATTCCAATTGCGATTATGGTTAAACAATTTGTCAAAAGGTTAGCGCGATACGAAACACAGCAAAAGTTATGGTTTGGTTGCGAATTGCGATCCAATTCTGTTTTGCCCCCTAATCGGCGAACACATTTTTGTTAAATGATTGCGACTAGTTGGGTTCGTTTGGACCGAACGGACCAATGAGCGGTCCGAACGATCCGAACTGATCCCAAATAGTCGCAATCATTTGACAAAAATGTGTTCGCCGATTAGGGGGCAGGTTGAATTATTTTAGCGCGATTGCCCCCTGGCTGGATTTTTTATGACTTTAAAATTCTGTTTTCGTAAAAAAACTTCTACATATATAATTTAGAATTTTGGGCTTCAATATTATTTATTATCACGGACAAAATGTTCCCAGGTCTTCTTTACACCCGTTATAAAATCATCGGGTCAAGTAAATTTTCTCTGGAGAGATTAGACGCGCGGACTGTGTTGATAAAATCAGAAAGATTTTAAACCGGATACTGAGATAACAGTTTACGGTTTTTCGATAAATATGAGGATAAGGAAGAAACTGGCATAATCAGAAAAATAAAATTTTATAGGTATAAAAATAAAAGAGATAATATTCAATTCGGATTTCGGAATGTTATGTAGGCATATTACTTTTGATTTCACAGTAAAAGAAATTCAATACATAGTAATTTCAAGAAACTATTTTTAAAAAATTCCTTAGTTTTCACTTATACTGAATTGATTAGATTGTTCATCATGAATTCCATATTTATTATATTGTGAATTTGCATAATCTAGTTGTGTATTGTAAATCACTAATCCGTTGAGGTACCCACTAATCCCAATCAGGTCCGGTATTGAAAGTTGTAAAACATACCAAGTTATTTAACTATACCTACCGTTCTGTAGTTAGCTGCGTCTGCTAAATATTCATGAGATTTTTACTGCTCTGGCATATTTTGAATAGGAGCTTATTTGCTGTTTACTGTGCATGATCGTGGCGTGGAAAATAGCAAGGGAAAGATTTTTACTTTATTTGCGAAGAATGTTAATACTTGTACTAAATCTATACTAATAACTAATAACTACTAAAGCTGAAGAGTTTATTTGTTTGTTTGTTTGCACGCGCTAACCTCAGGAACTACTGGTCCGATTTGAAAAATTAATTTTGCGTTGGATTGTTGGACCCATTAATCCAGGAAGGCTTTAGGCTAAACTAAATAAATGCAATAATATCACGCTGCGATCAATAGGAGCGAAGCATAACTAACTTCACGCAAACGAAGTCGCTGGTGACTTCGAAAGTTAGAAGTCCGGATTAAATAATAGGGTACTTTTTATCCCGGAAGAAAATTACATTTTCGAGGGAAAACAAAAATATTGTTAGCTTCATACCAGTTCGTTGATAGACGGCGCTGTGTGTCGTTTAAAACAGCGCGATGTAACCGAATTCCACGCGCGCGAAGCCGCGGGCGGAAAGCTAGTATTTAATAATTTTCAAGCCCTTTTCGTTTTGTTTTTTTTTTCCATTCAAGTCACTGCAATATTGTTTTTATACATAAATCTCTACTAGTCGTCACATCGGTAGTCATTCTCTAACCATATAGTCTTTCGTACTTTCTTTTAGAGATTAAGTCCTATTAAGTTACCCCACAATAGGTACTTTGTAGTTTTTGAAACCCATGAACATTTTGCAAATAAATTTTATTAGAGTACCCGCATTTTCTATAAAGGACTACTTTCATCACGACATCCCTAATTGTATCTGTTTTAACAAAGTCCTCTAAGATCAGACACCACAGGAATGTTTTAGAGTTATAATATAGGTTCAGGTGGTATCACAAATTGATTTATCTTTAACATCACTTAATCATGGTCATAGTCACCTACTACGTGAACTCCACGTTGAAGATAGATCGCCCACCAAGATACGCAGCCGGCGGCCACCTAACATACGTACCTAAACCATGATGACACACATGACAACACATCTACCGGCTTAGAAAAGAGTATTAGAATAAAATTACAATAACCATAAAAGTGAACGATCCTGTAACGTGATTCGACTGATTATGAGAACTAATATAATTGATTAGTATGTTTCCACTGATGTTTTTTCTAGCCATTCCTGTCAGTAAAGGCCTTTTTATGGGTCATATTATCGAATTTGTGACTATGTTTGAAGATAATATCAGGAACTTGTTTTCGATTTCCAGTTAGTATTAAATCTAGCTAAGAGAAAGAATCAAGCTAAGTGACAGCCTCCGTGGCGTAGTGGTAGCGGACGCGGCCGCTGCGCAAGGTGGCGCGGGTTCGATCCCCGCACAGTGCAAGTATTTGTATGCATGAATATGAATATTTTCACTGGTCTGGTCGTGCCTCGGAAAGCACGTTAAGCCGTTGGTCCCGGTTGCCATACGAACATCTAGTGGCAGTCGTTACGGGTTGTTGGAGCCCTCAAAAATCCAACAATTGGTCTAACTGCAATGCTTCGATGTCGCCTTCGGGTTGTGGAGGTCAGACGGCAGTCGCTTCACGGAAAATGTCGAAGTTTAGCCATATCAGCAGTTGGACTGGTAAAGCGGACCCCAGACTCCAATGCTGAAAAGGCTTCGGATGCGACTGGGATTAACGCTGGGATGATGATGATGATTAAATCTAGCTAAGAGAAAGATGATTTTCATGTTGTGGTATGGAGGAGAATGTGACCAAGGGAAAGCTGGACCAAGTGGGTGATGGATGAAGAGATGAACGATATAGCGATGCCTGAAGAATCCGGTTAAAAATTATGTTTTTTTTTTTTTGTTATTTAAATTATTAACTAGCGCTTGACCGCAATCCCGCCTGATGATAAGCGGTGACGCAATCGTTGATGGTAAAGCGCACTAGTTTATTAAGAGCCTATTCACTCTAGCCTTGAAGACACTCAAATAGTAGTCTGACGGAAACGCTGCCGCCGGCAAATTGTTCCAGTCCCTCGATTTACGCGTATAAAGGAGGAGGTGAAACCGGTGAAACGCTTCGTCCGGACCGTAGTGGTGTTAACAACGTAAGGGTGGAAACTCGCCGTACGACGGGTCGTCCGATGGTGGAACGGAGATGGGGGAATTAAATCATGCAATTCTCTCGCACACTCCCCAAAATGCATCCTATAGAACACCGAAATGCTGGCTACTCTATATAGAAATATCTTCACAGTGGTATGGCTCTACCTATGTTAGAATCTAACAATTTTCATAGATATCTAGCCAAATCATTCAGCACGTTTGAAAATTTTTGTGATTTCTGCTTAAAATGTATGTAAACAAACATCGTTTTAAAATGTTGACAAACATTCATTTTCTTGCGTCGTCATCGCCGCAGAGACAAACGTGTAGCTTTATTGCAGTTCATAAAAATGCAGTAAACCTTTCCTTAAGTATTACGTGCAACTGTCGCTAATAATCCATTGTGCACATAATGTATTCAAGAGATTACTAGTTTCAATGTCAAGTAAATAAGTCTTTCATAGCTGGCGTTCGTGTAGATTCCACATCTGCATACGAATTGCGGGACCTCTGGTTATGAGCGGGTTGCACACGAATGCGCCGGTGACGGACATGCAAATACCGTATACCCACTGATTACACCCGCAGCCCCCACATATGCATACTTTTAACCAGACGAATATCTTCACCGCGTGAAATTTGACGACGCGCAATAAACCTTCATAGTAATACGCATCGAAACGCACTCAAGTTTAATGTCACACGTTTTGTGTAAACTCCAATTGGCACGGAGTATACGATTTTTTTTAAATACAACCATCAGCACACCTCGAAATGTAAGGACACGCTCGTAAAAAAATATTCTGCTGCGAAGTCAAAAAGCTAGATAAGCTCTAAACGATCCGTGTCCGTCCATTCGAGCCGTGTATCGTTATGTTTTAACATTTAAGCATACAATCGTATCGATAAAGAGAACCGTAAAGTTTCGATTTAAGTACCTCGAGCCTACATTCAGTTCATTTCAGACGGCGGCCTTCGTCCGCTTACGAGTGGCGAACGTGCTAAAAGGCGTACTAAATAGGTCCCTACCGAACAGTCACACATTTAAAAATGTAAAATACATTCGTACTAAAACGATAATGGAGTCTGATCTGATAATGTTTCGATTTTACGCGTCGCATAAGAAATGCGAAGGCGACATAATAGACTGTACGCATATGAGTATCTACCAGGTATGGACCTTATTTTCTTGGGTTATGGACGATCTGCTGTCATTGTTAATTCTAACTTAAACGAGCCCACGGGCCACGGCATCGCGACTCCTTGCCCACTACGACTAGAATAGGATATCGGCTTATACTTGTTTACGACCGACGTATTGAGTCGCTGTACTTATTTCCTTGGACTCAAAATCGCCTAATTTAGAGATGATATTATATTGAGCTCCGGGACTTGTAAACTTGTGCTGTATGAACATGAAGGGTGCGATGACCTATGGTAATGAAATAAAATTAGCTTGTAAACGGTACGAAATAATTAAACAGTGCAGTGGTTGTGTTGTGTGCAAGCGGGCAGCGGGTGTGGTCGGCGAACACGGCCAATTTGCATTGTGTCTGGAGTGTGGCGAGCTGCCGGATCTCCCCCCTCACCACGTCAACGTAATGCTCCTTGTATTTTAAATTATTTCGATTATAAATTTTGATGAACGCGAGAGCTCAATTAATCTTCAATTAAATTGAAGTTAACCTGTAGGTATAATGACGCGTCAGTTTACGAAAATTATGTTTTTTGCACAGTCCCACAGCAATTTAAATTGATTATTAATGTAAGGACAGCCAGTTATACAGTGATTATGGTAAATAATTTTAGTGTTTTCGAGAACTGTTTAAATAAATACGACGGTTGGGATTGTAATGGTTTGAATAGTGGAGTTATTTCGAGCCTTGAAGCGTGGTCAATTTTAGTTGTGTTCGTTATTAAAGCATGTTTGACAGGTGAATTATGGTATCCTAGTAAAGTGTACAAACAATGCGCGGCACGAGGTAGATAGTAGTGCGCGTGTAAAAGATTGCGCGCGTCGAGCGGGGCCGGGGCGATTTGTAATACGCCACGGAGCGGCTTCGAGCTACATTGTTGCAAGTTTGCGCGTGGAAGCTATTAGTGTGGTGCATTATCCGAACTAAATCCCGGTCCGGCTACTAACTCTACACTTAGCACGTTTTTGTGTACTTAGCTTTATTGGCGTTTACTGCAAATATCGCGTGTCAGATTGACATTGAAGGCTGAATGTTAAAATCTATTCTTTGAAGCTATGCTGTTACACTATTCGTTAAAATAGCGTTACTCTTGAAAGTTTTTTTCAAACGAACTGGAGAACACTTAATTTTTATGCTAGTATTTAGTAGTGCAACTAGGGAATGTAACACATTGTTGCTAGGATTGAATATCCATTATGTTCCGCAATATTAGCTGTAACAATGTTAAAAGTTATACGGCGTATGTGCCGACATATGTATCACAGGCAGAGCCAGGGCAACGTTGTAGCCGATGACAGGACTATAGACCAGATAACAGAGAAACAGTTGCAATTAATACGTCAGCAATATAACGAGGTCATCACGGCTGTATCGATACATCAACTCATCTTGTGACATGGGTGTCGAAAGTTTAGAATGAGATTAGGGTATTCTAAGATAAGGTTTGTGGGAGTACCATCAGCTATAATAAGGGCATATGATGCCCAGCGAAAGTATTTTTTATACCAGACATTGAACCTCTGCCTATCCGAGACAGACACTCCATGTTTGGTATAAAACTATACTTAAGGAGTCCACTACAGTATGGTTGGGAAAGAGGTATAGAGGACGACGACAAGAACAGTGAATCATGTACACTGAAATGGACCAAGACACCAACAGACAGTTTTGGTCAGATAAAAAAAACAGCAGTAGTTACCTAAGCTGATGACATCGGGAAGAAGACGAAAACACAGTAGATCTGTTCCTCGAAACCATACTCCGTGTTGGGCACTTATCGATGGTGTATAATAGAAGGCAATATAACTATAAGAGATTATCAAATAAATGAAAAAACACATTTGTAGACATAGTAGATAATGTTGTTTTTTTATAAATTATAAACTAGCGCTTGACCGCAATCCCGCCTGATGGTAAGCAGTGACGCAATCGTTGATGGTAAAGCGCACTAGTTTATTAAGAGCCTATTCCCTCTAGCCTTGAAGACACTCAAATTGTAGTCCGACGGAAACACCGCCGCCGGCAAATTGTTCCAGTACGACGTGTCGTCCGATGGTGGAACGGTGATGGGGGAAATAAATCATGCAATTCCGTCGCACACTTCCCAAAATGCATCCTATAGAACACCGAAAGGCTGGCTAATCTACGCCTGTGCTCTAGGCTTTGGAGACCATCTCAAGTTAAATCAGGGTCACCAATCAGCCTCTTCGCACGCCTCTCCATTGAATCCAAAGTGACAAGGTGACACTTAGCAGCACCAGCCCAAATGCGGCTGCAGTACTCGACACACGAGCGGACCTGTGCTTTGTACAATATTGCTGATTTTTTATTTTCTCTTTGCTAACTTCACATTAGTTGCCGTAAAGTTATTTTTGCACTTTTTGTAACTTTTTATTGCGTCATAATTTTTATTTTTGCATGTTGTTCCTATCGCAACATATTGTGCACTATGTTTGTCTCTTGCTTGTATTGTTGTTAAGTTATTGTGTAATAATTGTAGATAGGCATAGGCATGAGCGAAGCCAGCCTTGGGCTCAGGGTGGGGCAGCAGTCAACCTATCCCCCCCCCCTCTCCCGGTTTTTATTAAAATAATAAATAATAAATAAAATAAATATATACGGACAAATCACACAGATTGAGCTAGCCCCAAAGTAAGTTCGAGACTTGTGTTATGGGATACTAACTCAACGATACTATATTTATAATAGATACATACATAGATAAACATCCAAGACCCAGGCCAATCAGGAAAAGATCGTTTTCCATCATGACCTGGCCGGGGATCGAACCCGGGGCCTCCACGTCGCAGGCAGGCGTGTTAACCGCTGCGCCACGGAGGACGACAAATATTAAATTAAATATTATTATTATTTTATTTTGTTTAATTAGGTACCTTATAGATCAGAGCCAGAGTGGGGCAAGCGCCCCAGCTTGCCCCAGTGTAGCTACGCCCATGGGCATAGGCCAATAAATAAATTAAAATAAATTACGTTTTCAGTTGTGAGTAAAATTGGAAACTGCACAATGGTCAGCTAATATTCTATTCACACTTTCAACTCTCGAATGCAAGTGACGGAAGCGCAATGAGTATTAACATTGTATGAAGATCGAGGGCAAGCTCTGATGCCGACTGAGTTGTATAGGCTGTAATGCTTTTATTCTCCGTGGCGTGACCACTGTGCTGATTATATTATTCAGTATTGTCATTTAAATGTCCACCGGATAAATGAGGTTTGAGTGCAACATTCTCGAAGTCAGCGAAATATATCGCTTGATTTATGGACACTAAAGGCGGTCATCGTGGAAAGCCTTGGGGAGGCCTTTGTCCAGCAGTGGACCTCTATAGGCTGAAGAAGAAGAAGAAAGGCGTAATAATATATAATAATTATTTTATTTGAGACTCTAATCCATAAATTGAATCCTCATACATTCAAATTACATAAAAGCTATTTAAAAATACAAAATAGATAAAAATGAGAAATAAAATGAATCAATTAATTAATTTAATGTAATTTATTTTAATGTAGTGTAATTTATTTTAATGTAATGTAATTTAGTTTAATGGGACTCAACATCGTTTATTATTGGCTAATATTTTCATTTTTTTTTTTAATAATGATAGGTACATATGTACAAATCTAAAGATTAGGAATGGATATAATTAGAAGGCATCAAAAAATTCATTCATTCTGTTTAATGTAATATAATTTAATTTTGTAATTTAGTATAGCTAACCCCTAGTTGATAAGTTATTATTGTGCTAACTATGTTCAACCATTGTTGTTAAATTTAATAAATACATTATTATTTTAAATAAACAATAAAGAACAAGCAATAACTGGAATTGGAATTTAACTGTAGTATCGATACTTGTGCTATATAAATATGAAGGTAAAGATTTTTTTAATATAATTATAAACTATTGCCTGAACGCAATCCCGCCTGATGGTAAGCAGAGATTCAATCGTTGATGGTAAAGCGCGCTAGTTTATTAAGCCTATTCACTCAAAAAAAAAAAAAAACTAAATGAATAGGAAGGAAGATGGCAGTTGAGCGATGTGATACAATGTTAAACCCAACAACACGACTAACAATGCTGCGCCAGAGGGAGGTTGATCTAGAGACACTCTAAGACCACACTCCCGACAACATTTAGCGCATCGTACCCGGCACACATCGCAACACAACTGCTCAGACCCGTCCTCCATACGTAACTAAGCAGAGTTCTGTTTTGTTTCAGTGAGTAATAAAGTGTTGATTGAATTAGGTTACAAGAGATTGGCTATAGATTGGCCCAAAAGGATACCAATACTTATTAATTTGTATCTATCTGTTTGAGCCAATCAGTCTCTCCCACAACCACTTGATCTATTGTTATTTACCTATTGAGATTTGATTGTTGTTTACGCGTCTGGAAAGACCAACATTTTAAGAACCTACACACATCAAAAGTGTCTAGGGATCAACATATATTTTTGCAATAACTTTTCTCCTGATTGATATTAATTAAAATTTTCTTTAAGGATTCATCAAATAAAGTGTTTTCGTTTGTCACAGTAACGATAAACCAAGTCACCTTTGCATTAATAAAGAAATTTGCCATTTTCCTAATAAAGGGATATTTGACATTTGAACCACTAACACAAAAGTTCGAAAAAAAGACTGAAATAACAGTTTTCTCTAAAATTTTATTGGGTAACTTAAACAATTAATAATCCGTGTTTCTACCGCGAACACTAACAACACAAGAACATCGGTTTGGCATACTCAAAATGAGTTCATCCAAATCACGCTGTGGAATGGCCGCCCATGTTCGTTGCAACAACAAAAAAAGGTCTTCTTGCGACTGGATACCCTCCATATTCGGCAGAGCTCTTCTCTGTAGCATATCCCATGCATGCTCAATCGGGTTCAAGTCTGGCGACTGAGCAGGCCAGGGCAGGACATTGATGTTAGCTGCGGCGAGAGTCTGTCTTACAACTCTTGCGGTGTGCGGTCGTGCATTATCATGCATTAACTGAAATAAGGGACCGATTTGCACTTGTAGAGGAACGATGACGTCTGATACAATCGTTTCAGCATAAATTTGAGCGTTGAGGTTGCCTCTGATCCAAATCAACTCAGTTCTTCCGCCGATCCAAATACCCGCCCATACCATGATGGTTCCACCACTATAAGGATGGACTTCCTGGCAGGATTTTAATCGCTGTTGGCGTCCAGGGGTTCTCCAGTGTCGTATACGTCTTGTATCCGGTCTCATACCAAAACGAGACTCATCAGAAAAGCACACGAAACGCCATTGTTCTTCTGCCCAATTTCTGTGTTCAAGAGCCCATTGATATCGAATCCTACGATTGTGCATTGCTATAGGTGGTACCCGTAGCGGTCTTCGGGAATGAAGGTTCACTTCATGCAAGCGGTTTCTGACTGTTTGGTCGCTAATTAAGTTCCCTGAAGAGTGATGAAGCCTCACGGCTAACATCATGGCGGTTATTGTTGGAGCTCTTCGAGTTAAGATTTGAATGTATCGGTCTTGTCTCCGTGTGGTGCAGCGATACCGTCCTCCATGGCGCTCAGCCACGGTACCAGTGCTTCGGTAACGTGTCCAAAGTCGACTGATAACACTCTGACTTGTATTCAGAGCTAAAGCCACAGTACGTTGCCGGGAACCAGCTTCTATCATTCCCACGGCTCTGAGCATTTCTTCCCTGCTTAAATGACGTCGCCGCTCCATAATAACGTTGGTTTTAATCAGTAGTAGGGAAACAGTAGCACTAATAATGTCTTCAATGCGTTGTATGTTTTTATAGGGAAAATATTGACAGCTGATTTTCATCTTTTACTCGAATTTGATTCACAGTTCCTGATTCAAATTATGAAATGCACCAAAAAGGATCCATATAAATTTATAAAATCATAAATTTATTACAAAGCCACATCTCAATCTCAAGAAATCCGCATAAAAATGCTTGATCCCTAGACACTTTTGATGTGTGTATTTATTCAACCTCAGTCTAGCTAAGGCTGTCAGAGGTAAAATGGCTTGTCGTTTGTAAGACGTAATCCTTGGAAGTACTGATCCGATTATAAAGATTCTTTCACTAAAGCAGTATCAGCTACTACTTCAAAGTACCAGGATTACAAAGATTCTTACACTCAAGCAGCACTATTTCAAAGTACTTACCATAATATGTTTTATGGTAAATTTGACTTCCACGTCAGAATTTGCGGGTGTAAGCTATTTTTATACGAAACAGAAACAATAAAAACCACATCAAAACCTTAGTAGTAGATCTACTGTAGAAGCTTTCCTTTAAAAAATTGCATCATCATAATCATTATCATCATTCATTCGTATATAATATAATTATATAATACAACAATTCAACGATAAGTCAAGAATAATTCCGCCTGAAAGTAAATACGAATGCAACAATGTTGCGAGAACAAATAAAGCAACATTCACACTGCACGAAATGGACAGACGGGGAAATTGCTCACACAATCACATGTGACAGCTGACAGATGAGGATAATTAAGTATAATATTATATTCTAGAGACACTTCCTGCAGCAAGCTTCGCGAAATTCCAAAGTTCAAAAAGGAAAAAATTATCGCAGGAGATATGCAGAAAGTATTTTTTAAGAATACTAACAAAAGAATACTACTTACACTTATCATGAAAAATACAAATTAATTAAAATACTTGATACACGAACTTACAAAGAACGGTATGGTTAGGTAGGTACTCGTATAGAAACAAAGTTGATATGTTTTAAAAACCTCATTGATTTAGAGCCAATTTTAACAATAAAACTGATCGTGTTGATTTTATTCGGAATCTGAGCAGATTTCGTGAGGAAACCGGCCTATGCCATATGTCCTAGAAGAAAAACTTCGAAGACATGTGACATCTACCAACCAGCACTGGGCCCGCGTGGTAAATTACGGCCCACTCCCTCTCAGCGAAAGGAGGCCTATAGTGTTCCCAGGAGTGGGAACACTATAGGCTGATTATGTTATGTAATGTATGAGTAGATTTCACGATTTTTTTATATGCCCAGGATCATGTCTTTTCTTTAAGAAACTATGATCTCCAGACTGCGTTTCAGCCTTTATTAGAATAGTCAGATAGGAAAAGTCGAACTTATCCAGGTTAAAAAAATTACATGTTGTCTTAATACGTCAATATCAGCATATCTTCTCTTATTTTTTGTTCAATGCATTGAAGATTTAGAACTTGTTTGCAGACAAATATATTGCAGTGATGTCTCATTCATCTAACTGAGGAAATAGGAGTGAAGACATGCAATGCGTATATGTCTCATCGATAAACTGCGAATCCGACAATGCACCTGCGCGTTGTCCATCCTGTGTGTGGTACACGCGGCATCTAACATAGACCTAACAGGAAGAAGAAATGCGCGTTATCTACAGCTTTACAATAAAACATTCTTCTCTCATACAATATGAGGGCCAAAATTACCACTTGGACTCCACATCCGCCGTGCCAGATTGATGTTCACATTTACTCAAAGTTTATCTTTTCATTTTTGTGCCTTTCCGACCGGTTAAAAGGCGGTTTCAGTAAAAGTAAAAAAGGGTAGATTTTTAAGACATCGCATTTTGCGGTGTCCCTAAATAAAGTTTATTGTCAGCTTGCGTGGGTTGGGGCCCTTTATTTTGGATAAAAAAAAACCTTCTCTTTCCGATTTGCGCGTCCACTTTTCATATTAAGCAGTGAATATTGGACAGCTCTGGGCTGCAACATTGTATAAAGTTATTCGTACAATGTATTGGAGTATATTAATGGTACGCTATTTAATTAATATGAATAATTTTTCATTCAACCGCAATTTATTGATATTAAAATATGCATTCAGGTTAATGTTTGTTGTCGCTCATATTCTCAATTTGTCATTATTAATGTATAATTCGGATACCGTTTACAAAATTTTATTACACCGGTGCGACAGGCGAAGTGGAATGTTTTCTACGGGTCGTACGGTCCTTACTTGACCTGTAGGGTAATTTCGTAACACACTATTAGAAGAAATGGGTTTCATTTTGACAGTTCAACAATGTTCATTGCGTTATTTACGTTTTGAGCAGACACATTTTCAAACATATGAAGCAATGGATTGACAATTAGCTTCGAAATGATTCCAAGTGATAGTAATAGTACGTTACGCAATTAGGGTGCAGCAGGGTAATTTCGAAACACACTATCAGTAGCAATGGGTTTCCGTTTGACAGTTCAAGAAAATTCATTGCGTTATTCAACGTAAATAGAACAGACACTTTTCTAATAAACGGACCTATATGATTAGAAATTAGTCAAATTGTTAGTTATAGTTTGTTACGCAATTAGGGTGCTGGTCTTTACTTTACATTACCTACTGCTCTTATTTAAGGCGAAAGCGTCAGGGTAGCACGCGATATTCAAATTTCAAAAAAAAAATTGCTGTTCATCCATACTAATATTATAAATGCGAAAGTAACTCTGTCTGTCTGTCTGTTACGCTTTCCCTCTTAAACCTCTCAACCGATTTTGATGAAATTTGGCACAAACAATCTTTAGACCCTGAGAAAGAACATAGGCTACCTTTTATCTCGGAAAAATTTGATATTCCTGACGGAAATCTAAAAAGCGCGATATAACCGAACTCCACGCGGGCGAAGCCGCGGGCGGAAAGCTAGTTGTCAATAAAATGTTTTTTTTTTCTTATGCTAGGTGGGCCTATAACGAAAGATATCAGCAGCATAAATAATATAAATTATATTTAGGTATAAAGTATATTATGTTGAAAGAAGTCTTTTTACTTTTAAGATATCTCAGATATTGCCTTTAGACTATACTTGCCTTATCAGATCTTTAGAAGCCATCCCCCTACAAATTATCACAACTTACGTAAAATTGCCATAGCTGCGGCTTACAACACATTTATATGTAAAAACTTCAGTTATTTTCAACTTTGTCACAACGGATGTGGCAAGTAGTAATATTTTCCATCGTTTAACTGTTTCCAACTCTACTATAACACCGTCAAAGCTACGATGTCTTATTGAATAAACTCGTAACTTCTCTACCTTATGTTTAGTTAAAGCTTTTGGATTGCCGACATTCACAATCCACGCGGCAATGACAGTAGCAACAAATTGCTATTGCTAAACGGTTTAGGACTCAAACATACTAGTTTAAGGCCTACTTGCACTATACAGCACTAAGTAAGTAGCACTAAACATGTTTAAAAAATATTTTGGTCTCTTTTATTTTCAAACAAATTAAAGAAAAAGAATAGGGATGTTTCCTGAGTAAAAAAAATTGATTCAGTCCGTCATTCAGATTATATGTAGAAAAATATTGGATACGTATATTTTGTTTTATCAAATCAATAAAAAATGACAAATATAAAAGGTATCCAAGATCAGGAGTGGTGGCTGGTGACGTCACTCCTCGCTAAAAAGTGTAGCGTGCAGTGACGTCACACGAGTTTTCAAGTCACTGTGTCGTCTTCATTTTTTGTTTATATGAAAAAAGAAAAAATACGTGTCTACTATTTTTTGGTAATCTGACTGACATACTAATTAGTTTTTTTAGTCAACTACCCTATTATGTTAAATCCGTTTAGCGTATTTAAAATTACTATATTTTATGCATTGATAAAATATTAAACAGATACAATATATTCTAACAAACTGACCAAAAAAAATATGGCGAACACAGCAGCAGCAATGCATATTTTTATTCGGCATACATTGGTACAGTGTGAGTGAGATGGGGCGCAATCTAAAGCATAGAGAAGAAAAAGATACGTAAGTAAAAGATAGTGTTTGTCGTTTGCGCTGTTAGTGTTTGTCGTTTGTTTTTACGAATGTATCGAGAGTGACTAAAGCGAGATACAGGACTTACCTCCTTTTGTACGCTTCATTTTTAGTGCGCTAGTGACATATCTACCTTAGTTTAATATTTTATCAATGCTGACATACTAATTAGTTTTTTTAGTCAACTACCCTATTATGTTAAATCCGTTTAGCGTATTTAAATTTACTATATTTTATGATTCGTGGTTCTCTCAAAACGGTGAAGGATAACATGATGAAGAAACCGGCATGTCCTAGAGCAAAAATAAAATATCTACGACATGTGACATCTACCAACCCGCATTGGGCTAGCGTGGTAGATTACGGCCCACTCCCTCTCATCGAGAGGATGCCTGTGTCCCAACAGCGGGGACATTATAGGCTGATTATGATGTGATTCGTGGTGTAAACACGCCGATGTGTGCACTCTTCATAGTAGATTTGCACAAACACTTTTACACGTCCATTAAATAACTAAACTAAAAAAAAAGTAGATGACGTCACCGTTTCTAACGCAACTCTAAGAAAAATCCCGAAAGAAAATCAGAAGTCTAAGGTGCGTATTTCAGAAGGAAACTCAAGCATTGATCTCTGCTTAAGCATTATTAAAACTAGTTTCAACCAATCAAAAGGCTTGAAACGAGACTTAAGTAGAGCTTGAGTTTGAGTGACGTTCTGTAATACGCACCTAAAACTCTAAATAAAGTCCCGACATAAACTTGGTAAGATAGTGTAAACACAATTGGGTTGTATCCTAAAAAATAATTAAACGTCCATCAGATATATTTATAAAAAATATTGAACACTTATTTTTTATTTCATTCAAATACTAAGGAAGATATGTTGATTTGAAATGTCACATGACGTCACGCCGTGGTATATTTTGTACCGCCCCCACTCCGAACTTTAATAAGCTATATCTCAGTAGATTTTGGTAATTTCGACAAAATAAAAAATACGGGTCTTAATTTTTTTTATTATCTATAAGATGGACTAAATATTTTTTTGATTTTCATACCTTGGATACATCCCTATTGTCTGAAATGATCTTTTGAGGAAAGAACACCATACATTGAGTGGATCTGTCCAGTCAGTACACGCATTTGTCTGTAAGCATGCACGGCAAAAAAGTTGCGCAATATTGTTGCAGTAACATGTTTCAGTGTTGCTTAACATGATGCGCACATTGCACAAACACTATTATTATGCAGTTCTGGCGACATTGTTCTAGCAACACATAAACAATTTGCTGTAACTTACGTAAGTACTATGAATAGAGATACCTTGGAATGCTAAGGTATTTGAAAGATAAGAACTGTTATTGGAGCTAATAGAACTATAAGAAAGTGTTCTAGCATGCAAAGTTATTCGTCGTTTATTTTGTTCAAGACCTCTTGCACAGATAAGTGGTTCAATCAATTGGCTGTACGCCAGGAATGTCCGAGGTACTCCAAGTTTCTAAAGTAGCACGTTAGGACTGAATTCCGGAGTGTAAATGTGAGTATACAAAGGATATCTCGACTTAAGTTTTTATGCCACTTTTATACATACAATAGGTATGTAAAGAAAACCTTGTCCGAACCGTGAAAGTATTGTTAGGTATCGATAACTGATTCTACTAATGGATACAAAGCCGGGCTAAACTTAAAAAAAAAAACCCTAAAAAAATAATATTATTTCTCAAAAAGAAGTAACTTATTGTACATGTGCGGTAAGCAACCATTCCGCGGGCGGCGGGGGGCAGGGCACGCGGCACGTGGTCGCGTCGCTATTCGATTTTACTTCTTGTATTGTTATCTCAGCAGGTGTATAAATCGTGTAGGTAATATTGGTAGTAATCGCAAATGCTACTGTTGAGCATAAAGGCAAAGTGTTATTGGGCTTTTCCATCAGGAATCTTTCGGTAGCTCGGAACCTGGATTCCTACCCGGTTGATTGCAGTGGGCTCGTCCTCTATTGTATTGGATTTAAACATAACTGGCCATGACGATGGCAAAACCAGCAGGGTAATTGCGTAACATACTATCAGTAGCAATGGGTTTATTTTGACAGTTCAAAAACATTCATTGCGTTATTGGCATTGTTTAGCAGTCACATTTTCCAAACATGTAGAGGAATTAATAAGCAACATGCATTGATATAATATTAAACTAAGGTAGATACGTCACTAGCGCACTGAAAATGAAGCGTACAAAAGGATGTAAGTCCAGCAAGTCGCTTTAGTTTTCGTCGGTTCTATTTAAGCGCAAACGACAAACACTAGCCATCTTTTTCTTCTCTATGCTTTAGATTGCGCCCATCTCACTCACACTGTGCCAACGTGTGAAATGTACGCAGAATAAAAAAATTGCATGTGTGTGCTGCTGCTCCGATCGGCACATTTATTTTGGTTAATTTGTTAGAGCATATCATATCTGTTTAATATTATATCAATGGCAACATGCTTCAAATTATTAGTAATAGTGTGTTACGCAATTAGGGTGCATCACCCTAATTGTACTAACTACCGAATTGGTACTATATAGGTACCTACACCTCTGCATAGCCTTTCGGGACCACAGGTGTGATGTAATGTAAATGTAAACTGAGAATGCAAAGCTAGTAATTTCGAAATCTTTCAGAAGTACGTGTTCTTCAATTCTGCCACAAGAGCATACCTACATACGAAATTCATCGTAAAAGCATCTTGGCAATATCAGTGTGTCCTACCCACCTACTCCAACTTTTTAAACACATTAGTCCGTCATTGCGAAGAGATGAAGGCACTTCTCATATTGACACAACACTTGGTGCACCGCAAGGCGACGAAGCGTCCGCGGACACATATGCAAACTCATCAAGGATATGCCAATATGCACGAGAGGCGACGCGCGCTGACGCGACCTAACGGACATCAATTCCAATATTACCTTAGCAAATGTACTGACTAAACTCGGTTTGTAAGTTCCTTTAGAATGAACCTTTGTCTGCGACGATGTGTGCAAATCCATCAAAAATATACACGAGAAATGCAACACTGCAGTTTTGATAAATCATATTAATCAAAACTGCAATCTCGCAATTCTCAAACTAATAATTCAACGAAATATGGTTAGTCTCCGGTGATTAATAATGCGCTAAACTGTAATAGTAAAAGCTACATTAAAGGAGGCTTCCGTCGACTGGGACCGCAATTAACTCGGACCGCGGTCCCAGTCGCCGGATTCATAAAAATTAAATAATTTTCTTCCGGCGACTGGGACCACTCATAAATGATAACTGAAATCAAATAATGTACAGTCAAACGACAAAGTAATAATTGAGTAAAAATCTTTTTTTAACCGACTCCAAAAAAAGGAGGAGGTTCTCAATTCTTCGTAATCTTTTTTTTTTACATATGTTCACCGATCACTCTAAGACCGATGTGCAGAATTCTCTTTTTTTTTCGAAAGTGTATACTTTCCAGGTGGTCCCATAGTCACCAGGTCAGGATCTGATGATGGAAGACCAGGGAAATCAAGGGGAGCTTTCAAAAATCGTAGAGGCGACTAGTGCATTCTGTACCATTGATTATGAAATTAAAGGATTTAAGTTATTTGTATGAAAGATTACGCGGTAATAAGCGGTTTACGATTTACGGGGTATTAAAAAAAACATACTTACTAGATCTCTTTCAAAACAATGTTCGTTGGTAGTTTTTATAGTAATGTACATCATATGCTTTTTTAGATTTTTCATTTTCTTATTTTAAAATTGGGGGGGGTGGGGGGGGGGTGGACCAACTTTTTTCCACTTTGGAAGCGCCTGTCACGCAAACTATTCGGTTTAGAAAAAAAATATTTTAAAAAAGTCGAGATCATTTTTGAAGAGCTATCTATAGATACTCCACACGTATGTGTTTGACGAAAAAAAAATATTTGGGTTTCAGTTGTTAGGAAGGGGGCCCGCCCCTCAATATTTATTGATATTTTTGCATCAAAATCTTAATGCGGTTCACAGAATACATCTACCTACTAAGTTTCAACAGTACCTATAGCTCTTATAGTTTCGGAAAAAATGGCTGTGACATACGGACGGACAGACGGATAGACAAACATGACGAATCTATAAGGGTTCCGTTTTTTGCCATTTGGCTACGGAACCCTAAAAATGGCCGTTATGGCTTCACATAAAATCAGTATTAACTGGGTTAATATTTAAAAATAATGTTATAATTTTATAACATCCATTTTTTTTTCTAAAGTATCCGGTCAAATATAGCCCTAAAGCAATAGTATTCGTCGATACTCGATACGAACTACGTAAAGAAAGAAATAGTAATATATTATCATACAATGCTATTGCCTTTGTGTGTGTTTACCTGCATGCGTGAATTACATAAAAACGGGCTAGGTCAATTTATAAGCGCATAGGATAAAATCATGAACATCATCTAGAACGAGTCAATGATATTCATATTCATATCAATAATTTAGATGGTTAATTCGTTTGACTGTACCGATTTCGGCTTGTATAGTAGACTTTTTTTAGTCACCTATGAGTGGTCCCAGTCGCCGGAAGAAAATTATTTAATTTTTATGAATCCGGCGACTGGGACCGCGGTCCGAGTTAATTGCGGTCCCAGTCGACGGAAGCCTCCATTAAAGACACTCAACTACAAGCCATAACATTTATTCTGCCTCAATTTATTAGATTTAAATGTGCAAGATGTGTTACTGTTCTAAATGATGTCACACTAATATTGTTATACATCATGCAAAACCAGTTCTAAAAGCGAAACCAGACAACATACTTATTGTGCTCAGTAATATTTGCACAAACCGTAAACCTACACTTAAGATAAGATTGAAAAAGGCTACCATTTAATTTCGCATCACCGTCCACAAGTAGCAATCATCGGCGGGGAAATCTATAATCCAGGTAATTGTGATACTCTACATAAATTGCTAGTATGTTGTATTTTACGTTAATAGCTCGGCTAATGACCGGCAACTCATTGAGTACATAATATAAGATGTGTGGTTACAGCTCATGCAACAATGTAAGGCTTGGGGAGAGGGGTGAGCAAGTTGCAGACGGAGAGACGGCCCACGGCAGACACCCGACAAATGACTAAATTGCCTCGGAACCAATAACGGTGAGATATTTTATGTGAGATAGTGTTACATGTCGGGTGACCATGGTTTGCAAGAGTATGGCTTGGCTTGATAAAGTTTAGGCCAAGCCAAACATTTTACAGATAATCTCTTCACCACCCAGCCCTTGGTGGCTTTGTAGAGAATACCAAAACCGCCTTTGTAGATACGGTTTTGGTTTGCGAAATTTTTTAATAAACAACTAAAAGATTAAAAATTCGGACAAAAAAATATATAGGAATAAACGCTCTGCTTAGGGCAAATATTACCATTATAAGGTACGCAAACAATCATCGCTGAATTTCGGTCCTCGCCATAGTTGTTTACACAGACTTTCTAGCCAATAAAGAATTCAGTTACACTCCAATGAAAACTTTCTTATGAATATATCGTCCACCTCCTATCCTAAACCTCTGTACCTCAAAACATGCAGCCATTGTGACCTCTGCGCTGTCACCACAACGCCGTAGAAATGTGAAAATGGCCAAGTATAGGGTCAACAAAATTTAAATAACTATCATGCCAGCCAAACGAATAAAATAAGAATACACATGTCTGCAGCATTTTAGCTGCATAGGTGAAACATAAAATTTTGAATCGCGAAGAGTAGCACTAAATGATTCTTTAGTTAGAAATTACGAAAAAAAAAACAAAAGTGCCCATAAAAATAGCTTCAAATATAGTAAAAAAAATACGCGTTTAAAATCAAAATTGTTTATTTCAAATTAACCAACAGTTGGTGCTTTTGACTAGTCAATGTCGCGGTCGGTCAGTCCAAGAAACGTGAAGCTAAATTGCACGTTCCAAAGCGTAGATCTCTATGGAGAAGAACGTGCAAGAAACTCCATGGATACTCTTTTAAAATGATAATATGGATGACGTTTTTAGCAATTCAAGATTGGTATATCACCAAAACCCCACGTGCTAGAGCAATTCTGTGTTTTGGACATCGATTCAGTGTCACATAATCTACGATAAATTATATGTTTCACCTATGCAACTAAACAAAATCTTCTTTTGCAGACCTGTATTTTTGACCCAAGTATTTTAAAGTCAAGATAAAAATAAAATAATAATAAGGAAGTTCTCTCAAAATTATTGATCATAGAGACAGTAGCAGTGTAGCAACGCGATTCTCAGCGATTTCATAACATAGGCGGTTTCTGTTTACAATTTACTGTGATATCCTCTTTACATAGGTCCCTTTCATAATTAAATTCAAGGTATACAATTACTATTCTATTGTTATAGGATAGTTGTAGCTATTTAATACATTAAGGACAAGATGTAGAAATTCATTTTTGCGTACTGATCAAGTGCGGCTCGAATATCTTTCAGTGATTTAATCAACATTTAATCAAATATACATTTTGCCGCCTAGAAAGTACGAATCAGCTTGCCGAATAAGCAGTTACTATGTTATTTTTTATTCCTGACTAGTTTATGCCCGCGACTTCACTTGCGTGGAGGTCGTAAAAATTCACAATATACTAAGAAAAGTATCCAGATTTTTTTCTGAAACTTCCCTTGCATACAACATTTGTAGGTAAGTTGTAAAGCTTAACGTGACTACAAACATTGCAAACATTCTAATCGTTTGGTTCGAATTTTACAATTTGCATAAATCACAGAAAACTATCGTTTACAGGCTGACCAGTTTTACAGGGATATCTATGCAAGATTTTAATAAAATCTATCCGATCAGTCTTTTGCGTGATGCTAGAACATTATGTACAGACGACAGCTCATCGAGCGACTACAATCAGTCAAATCTCTTTATAAAATTTTCAACTTTACTGCTAAATCATTAAGGTTTAAATGTTGATTGGGAGTACTTGACAGTTCAGAGTAGCTTGATCTGCTGTCGTCCGTACATACAGACAACCATACAAAAAAAAACATATTTTCGTCGTATCATAATCGTACGCAGACTTCAATTACTTACTTTTATTAAAAAGATTCGGTAATGTAGGTTTGACTATGCTATGATTTTATTATATGTATTGATCTGGGGTTGCATATTCATATGTATATTCCCTGGAATGTCTGCGTATTTATTTAGGTTGTTGTTACCTTCAATACTATGCCGAATTGATTTTGCCCAAAACCCAATATGGCTTTAGAGATTTTGTGCTTACTTTCCTGTGGCACGATAGTCGGATACTAGACTTGTGTAAGTCCCGTATAATATTACAATACAGGTCAGGTGGTACGTTAATTAATGGTACACACGCGCTGAGCATTGCACATCCAGGAAACCAAGCGAAAATTAACCTTCAGGCGAAAATTAACTTCAAAGTTTTTCATACTTCTATAGCATTACACACTTATTATTCCGTTTATAAAACTCCGTATTATTCGTATAAAATAAAAACATAATAGTAATGTCTTAAAATTATTTAAAAAATAAATAAACGGCCAAGTATAAAGGACTGCATTGTATTATATTCAAAGTTAGTGTGGACGTCGTCGAATGCAAAGGACCTTATTACGGAGGTCCTTGTATCAATGATTAATGACATACGCCTCCGTACCTACTACCTACAGGTATTGAAGGTACACAAATAATGAATCATACAGAAGACAGATTTCATTCGTGGCTAATGGCGCCAATTTTCTTGTTTATAAACTAAACTAAATTTAATTTCTGTGCATACTTTTCTTTCCATTTCATTAAGAAAATGGAAAAATATCTCCATTTTTTTTAGTTTAGTTCTGTCAAATTAAGATACTCCATAGACAGTTTAGATGTGATTAAAAACATGGCGGGAGATTTGGCGGGAAGGTGAGTGTCACGCTCATTTTTCATTGGACTTTAAAATTATTTATAGTGTCGTTTACTAAAAAAAAAACCCGGGATTTATGTAGTAAAAAATGTATTCAGTACATAAATTATAAAGAACATTGAAATATCGCAGCATAGTGGCCTCATCATGACTTTGCCTCAAACCTCCCTAATAGACGGTTCACACGGCCGTCGTTTTCGACTGTCATTGGCTATATCCGCCATCATTGTGAAGTAAATTTTCAAAGAATTTCTATAATTTTACTTGAAATTGGCACAAAGTCATAACTAGTGCCACACTACAAAAAAAGAAACATGGCGACTAAACGTACGTCAAATTACGTAAGACGCTGATTGATTTGACAGGACCGAACTAATAGTTAGGTATCAAGGGAATCAGCGTCAGAATCTAAGAATTTATGTCCAAATTTTAGATTGGGATTTGATTGATTGGGAGATTGGGGATCAAATTTTTCGGCTGCATAGGCGATTTATGTTGAGAACGAAAATAAGTTTTAATAGATGGCTTCAATATTGTCTAATCCCACGACAGCGATCCTCCCTTTCTTTATTATTTAATGTATTTTTCTCAGCCTGACCTCCCCTTTTTAGGGCTCCGTAGCCAAATGGCAAAAAACGGAACCCATATAGATTCGTCATGTCTGTCTGTCCGTCTGTCCGTCCGTATGTCACAGCCATTTTTTTCCGAAACTATAAGAGATATATTATATACTGTTGAAACTTGGTAGATAGATGTATTCTGTGAACTGCATTAAGATTATTATGCAAAAATAAAATAATAATAATAAATATTGGGGGCTCCCCATACTTAGAACTGAAACTCAATTTTTTTTTTCATCGTATACATACGTACGTGTGGGATATCTATAGATAGGTCTTCAAAAATGATATGGAGGTTTCTAAAATATTTTTTCTAAACCGAATAGTTTGCGTGACAGACCCTTCAGACCCTTCCAAAGTGGAAAAAAGTTGGTACCCATCTCTTATTATCACGTGTAAATGTTTCTAGTCGATCATCAATAAGAGTAATAATTCGCACGAAATTACAAATCATGGCTACTCGCACATCACACCGTCCGCGGTCTGAGTGATCCGTGACACGCGGTACTTACACCGGTCGTTTATTTGCGTTAAATAGCCCTGCCCTTGTGACGTCTAAATGCACCAATAATTGCATTGCGACTACACGCGGTGATGTTTGAGACGTCGTAATAAGGCACCGCATACATTAGTACTGTTTGCATCGGAATACGCGTAAATTAGCTTTAGGATAAGATATGCGTTAACTTATTTTTTGCATTTTAGATTCGCGTTTTAATTGGGTTTGGGAATTAATCCTGCAGGCGCCATGTAGCAGGTATGTCGGCTAGACAGACTAGATGTTGGTTCCCACTATAGGACATTTTATAGTCTTGTCCACTGATCTTCACATCGACTGTCTCGCACGCTAGTATAACATACAGCTACGTAAATGATGCACATTCAATTGATCCAACTACGTCGTACATACATTTAATATACAATATGTAAAGAAAACCCTGTCCGATCCGTGAAGGTATTGTTAGGTATCGATAACTGATTCTACTAATGCCCACAAAGACAGGCTAAACTTAAAAAAAAATCCCCCTAAAAAAATAAATATTATTTCGCAAAAAGAGGTAACTTAATACATGTGCAGTTAGCAACCCCTTCCGCGGGCGGCGGGGGGCAGTGCACGCGGCACATGTGACGTGGTCGCCTCGCTATTCGCTTATAATAATACCGGTGTTGTCACTTTTTTAAAAATTACCAAATTTCGGGGGAATTGGAATTGATTCCCGGGAAAAAAGGATTATTTCAAAATTCATTAGTATTGTTACTATGACGATTATGTAAAATTTCATATTTTATTTGGTCATGGGTTTACCTAACCTTTACTATCCTTACGGGTCGGACAGGGTTTTCTTAACATATTGTATGTAGTTGAAGTGCCATCGTCTCTTATAAATTTGCGCCCCATTTTCTCGCTGCAATTATGATTTTCAGTAGAAAACTATTTATCAGCAGATAAATGTATCGTTCACACACGACACACAAAAAGTTTTGCGATAATTAAAAAAAAAGTACTATAGGTACATATATTTTTATTACATCTTTTCAAAGTACTCTTCACCAGCCTCTACACAAAGTTTCATGCGTCTGAACCAGTTTTCGAAACACTTTTTCCAGTCCGCCGCAGATACCTCGTTTACAGTCTGCCCGAATACTGGCAGCGTATCATCCGGCGACGAAAATTGTATCCCTTTGAGCTGATCTTTTATTTTTGGAAATAAGAAAAAGTCAAACGATGCTATGTCAGGGCTGTTAGGACGGTGACCCAGAAGTTTGACAGGCGTACTGTCTAGGAAGTCCCTAGTTTTGATTACGGTGCGGGTAGGCGCATTGTCGTGGTGAAGCAGTAACCAGCGGAGCCGGATTTAGTCGCTTGTTTCTCACAACAGAGAAAACTTCTGTCAAGCATTTGGTAGCATACCATTTAGCATTAATGATTCTTTGGTTTCATAAAGGAATTGAAACCAAGTAGCTAGTCAAACTGAAAGCTCGCGATCAAAATCTTTACCCCCGCTTCTAGATCGCTTCACTTTGGTAGGCGTTGATTCATTTTCCATACCGTCGACTGGCGCTTCGTTTCGGGATCGTATTGATATATCCAACATTAATCACCTGTAATCTGGTGCCGTAAACACGCCGAGACAAGCTTGCTTCAGAGAAGATTGTCTATCATATTTTGGCACCATTCCATTCGTGCCTGCTTCTGAGGATCAGTGAGATTGTACGACACCCAGCGTGAAACTTTCCTCCGCAACCGAAGACGCACGTGTCAGAATCGTGTGCAGAATCTCGTGAAGGCTCCCTGATCCAATCTGCAGTTTATGCTGAATTTCTTGGTATGCAATTCGTCTATTGTCTTGGATCAAACTTTTCACTGCTAGCACGTTTTCTTATGTAACAATCGTCAAAAGGCGACCACTTCCTTCTTCATCCCTCAAAGTTAGTCGGCCGCGCTTAAATTCATTATACCACCGATACACGGTTGCCTTAGAAGGGCCTTCATCCATGAATGCCATTGGAAATCTATCGTACGATTCGTCTAGTTTCAGGCGACATTTGAAATCATAAAAAATCATAGCGCGTAAATGGTCTCGACGCAAATCTATTATTCAAAGAGACACGATAATTTTAATAAGCTCGCAAAAAATGTGGGGGGGGGGAGTTTTGAATTTGGAACGTACCTATTATTAAATATAAATAATGACATTTTTCAAATTAATTATAACTGGCCAGTCTCTCATACATAAAAACTTTTTATCGCAATACTTTCTGAGTGACCTGGTATTCGTACAACCTTATTCTACGCTTAGCTAGGGATGTCAACTATTAATAAGATTTTATAATCGATTTACGCGTCACATTATATCGATTTTGATTTTTGGTGCCGATTGTCTTCACTCGCAATTATCGCAACAGCCAAGTTTTTAGCCAGGTGTTTAGTCAGGACTGCTCAGCTACATTCGCTTACGGATTAATTACCAAAAAACATAAAGGACACCAAACTATAGTACGACAAGTAAATTCCTCTACTAGAACGTAAACATCGTCATGTATCCAAGTACATACATAGTATATATGTAGATGCATATTTATACGGCACAGAACGTAAACGTTACAATAAGCTCAAGTTAATGGCAGGCGCAAGCACAACGCATTAGAGCCGGAGATCGCTCCGGCTCTAATGCGTTGCGCTTGCGACGAAAAATAAAACAAGTGCGCAAATTGTTTTAAATGGGCAGGTAGGCTCACGCCCGCCTGACCTACAGACGGACTTATTGCCAAAAACGAGGAAAAAATGCAATTTTAGAGTACCGTATGGAATATGGAAAGTTTTATGTTATATGGAAATCGTTAGGGAAAAATTACTGTGTTTGACATTTTGAGAAGGATTAAAGAGTTTTTTAAACGAACAAGATCCATACAATAAATTAAGTTGCCTTTTGTTTGTCTTGTGCCTATAACAAAAATAAATAAAATATATGTTATGTGTATCACCTGTTCTTAAAGCCGAAATTCAATTTGGCAGACTGAAATTATTTCCAAAAAATAATAAAATTTATTTTTAACTCAAATGGTAATTTTCGGTATCAATTTTATTTCTATAAAAAGTAAATTGGTATACTTTGCAATCGTGTACTGTTATTACTACTGTGCGACGCGGAGCATCAGAAATATTATTCAAAAATGCATTTTATAAAATGAATGCCGTCACAAAAACAAGGTGCTAAATTTTTATGACCACAATGTCTGCTTAGGATGTAATAAAACAGAAATAAGATCCTACGACGTAACCTTGTTTGACACTTTAAATGTATATGAACAAAAAAAAAATGAGTCAAAAGAATATTTACTGGCTACTAAGCTACAAGGATCTTAGGCGCGTGGCCACAATCGGAAGTAAAACCGCCATCTTGTTTTGTCAACAATTTCTTTGACAATTTTACTAATATGTATTAACAATGATACCCTGTCAATGACATTCAGGCGCCAAAGGACCTTTGTAAAGTATTTTTATGTCACTACGTACAAGCGAGGCACACAAGCTCCAGCTGTAACCACAGGAGCTCCCGGTAACGTTCGTGACAGTAGCAGACAGAAGCGTGTGTGCGTGTGTGTGGATGCGTGTATATGGGCGTACGTGTGTGCGTGCGTGCGTACGTGCGTGCGTGCGTGCTTTCGTGCATGCGTGTGTGTGAGCGTGTGTGTGTATACAATATGTAAAGAAAACCCTGTCCGATCCGTGAAGGTATTGTTAGGTATCGTTAACTGATTCTAATAATGCCTACAAAGCCGGGCTAAGTTTAAAAAAAAAATCCCCCAAAAAAAATAAATATTATTTCGAAAAAGCGAGGTAACTTAATGCATGTGCGGTAGGCAACCCGATAGCCCCGCCCCCCTTCACCCGCGCATGTATGCGCGGGTGAAGGAGGTCGGGGCCATGCGGCACGTGGTCGCATCGCTATTCGCTCCGTCACAAATGGTGTTGTCAGTTTTTTAAAAATTACCAAATTTCGGGGAAATTGGAATTAATACCCAGGAAAAAAGATTATTTCAAAATTCATTATTATTGTTACTGTGATGATAATGTAAAATTTTATATTATATTTGGTCAAGTGTTTACCTAACCTTTATTATCCTTATGGGTCGGACAGGGTTTTCTTTACATATTGTATATGTGTGTGTATGACGCTACTCGTTTTCACGGCGTGTTTGTACACTTGATTACCACAAGTAAACACGTGTCGCTTCAAGAGATTAAAATACTGTAGCCCTGTGTTAGTATGGCACATCGAGTTTCACAAAAGCTTCAGCTTTACAGAGCTATGTCTCTGTCACTAACACCTTTCTGACAGTCTCTTCCTTATCTCGATGTGTCGTAAAATCCAACTCGCGCTTGACCAGTCGTCAGGTTTTACGATTCCGTAGCAAGAGCAAGGTCAAAGAAATTATTGGCCTGAACTAATTAGTCACGTCAAAACAAAATGGAGTTATAATTCATTTTGCAGTCTTAGTCGACGGGAGATAATGGATCGTTTCATTTTTTTCCTCTAAGCCTTTACGACCTTCTTTGTTAATATTAGTTTTGACCTACTCACAGTCATTGGAATCTTTACAATTTGGTTTTCCTCATTGGTTATCCTAAAAATGTGTGCTATCGGCGCTAGTGTGGTCATAACAATATCAAGATGGGGATATGTCTGGACCAGTCTGAAAATGATATACCTACAGGCAGTCACGCCACATTATGATTATAAAAAAGTAGATATTATAGTCTCGCATATTATAGCCTATTATAGTCTAGCATTAGCAGAGACTATATTCGATAAATAGTAGGCTTCATAAAGTTAAGAAATAAACATATCAAAACTAAAGCCACGTTCTAAAATTTCAGTGTAATCGCAGCTTTAGTTGCCAACAAACATGTCAAGTCGAACAAGTGCTTGACCGCAATCCCGCCTAATGGTAAGCAGTGATGCAATCGTTGATGGTAAAGCGCACTAGTTTATTACGAGTCTATTCTCAAAAAAATTGAGTGAATAGAAAGGAGGGCGGCAGTTGACCAGGGTCATCATTATCAGCCTTTTTATCGTCCTACTGCTGGGCACAGGTCTCCTCTCATACAGAGAAGGATTGAGCGTAATCACCACGCTTGCTCAATGCGGGTTGGCGATTTCAGACTTAAAGTCCAGGTTTCGTCAAGATGTTTTCCTTCACCTTCAGTCATTGGTGTCCAAGATATACCTAGAAAGTACATATAACTTTAGAAAAGTTACATTGGTACTTGCCTGACCTGGAATCGAACCCGCACACTCATACTTGAGAGGCTGGTGTTTTAACCACTAGGCCAAACGATCAGGAGCAGGGTGATGCAATGTTAAACCCACCAACCAACGATGCTGCGCCAGAGGGAGATTGAGTTGGAGACCCTCCCGACCAAACTATCTACACAACAACATTTGGAGCATCGTGCCCGGCACACATCGCAACACAACTGCTCAGACCCGTCCTCCGTACGGCTTCACCAGACATCGTGCCGTAACACGACGAATTGCTTGGCGGCTTTGTCTGGTTGGTGGTAACTTCTGCCGGCAGCCGATGTTAGTGTGGCCTACTACTGAGGAGAGAGTTTATTTATAGATATACATATGTACATATATGTTTGTCCTCTATGTGTTCCGAAACATTCATCAGGTTGTGATCAAACTCTGGTATGGAGATTCGAGCCATCGCCCAGAAGTGTACCTACAGGGCATTGCATTGCATGTCGGAGGCAGATAATAGCTAATAGCTAAAATTGAAGTTTCTTTTTGTAATGTCAAAATAACAGATTACTTAAAAAAAAAACTTTTGTCTGGATCTTCCACCTAAACTCCGAAATGGCTGAACCAATTGACAGGACTTTCACTATTAGATTGCTGATATTAGTAAGAGTAACATTATTTTAGAAATTTATCATAGACTAGTTTTATTTTAGAAAAGAAATAATTAGGGCTCCGTGCAAAAAAAAATACCGGCGGCCGGGCAAGGCTAGTTTTTTCTATATTCCGTTGTTTTGATCATTGTGAGAGAATTTTTAGTATGTGACGTTATGTTAGGCATAGTATAGTGTGAAGTAACTTACCGGCTCCGTTTCTCCCTGACTCTCCTTGCCAAGTCCCTCGCCCTTATTCCAGCCCATCTTCTCCAGCAATTTGAAACCTTTGTTCTCTGGTTCTATAGACCTGTCAATAAAAATAGAACAGAATACTCTTCACTATGTACACCATATAAATTATAGTCTACAGAACATAAATATGAAGATTCCACAAATGGTAACACAATGAGGGTCTTATCTACATTTATATAGATTTACCATCGTTCGTATACATTACAGAAAATAAATAAAATAAAGAACAAAATGTAAGACAATTAAAGGTAAATGTGATATCATTTTGCTGTTTTTTTTTTTTTTTTTTGTACATAAGTATATTAAGTATTTTTAAAATTTTCTCAAAAAAAAAAAATCAAAAAGTGCAGTCAGTCTCTTTCATTGTTTAACAAATGAGAATTTACTTCGTATAAGATACGAAATTTCTTTTTCTTTAGCCTATAGAGGTCCACTGCTGGACAAAGGCCTCCCCCAAAATGGGGGCATTGCCATAATCCCCACGCTTGTCAGGCGGGTCGGGGATCGCAACAATTTTTTGATATTCCACAGGAGAAGCGCTGCTGGCCGCTTCCCTGGTAAGAGTTCCCTTATCGCCTCTTACGACACCCACGGGAGGATGTTTATAACTTATTTAAACATAATTTTGTGTTGACGCCCTTGAAATCCATAGAAAACGACCATAGCCGATAACGAAAGCTCTAAGTTTTAAGGGTCGAGACCAGTGATTTCAGCCCAGTCCTTGGTTAAGTCATATTTTTTGGGTATATAATATAAAACTCATTATTTAAATCTCATATATTATTGTTCTACTAACGTGTGAACATCTGTAGACTGGGTCTTCTCAGAGTGATGTGACGACCCCACAGTATCTCTCCGCGCCTGCGCCCTATCGTTGTACGCCGTCTCTTCAATAGCTAGCGGTTTTTTTGGCGCGTATTTGTTCTTCAGACGGGCCAGTTCCAACTGATGCTGCGTCTGAATGTTGCAGGTCCGGGTGTACGCGACTTTCTTCTCTTTTTCTATGGCTGAAGAGTTGGAATTTGTTTAGAAATTCGGACTTGGTATTTGTTTGTTAATAAATAAGGACTGCACTAAGTTAACAAAGCGGTGATAAGTCCCCCTTTATACTTTGTATCGTAATTAGGGGAGTCCATACATGCTCTGCGAGATTCCCAGAGGGGGCAGCTGTTGTCACCAGTTGAGTACAAACAAACAAACGAAATTTATCCATACTAATATTATAAATGCGAAAGTAACTCTGTCTGTCTGTCTGTTACGCTTTCTCGGTTAAACATCTCAACCAATTTTGATGAAATTTGGGCCAGACAATCTATAGACCCTGAGAAAGAACATAGGCTACCTTTTATCCCGAAAAAAATTGATATTCCCGAGTGAAATCTAAAAAGCGCGATATAAGCGAACTCCACGCGGGCGGAAAGCTAGTTATCAATAAACGCATGACAACGCCGCGCCGATGCAGACGCGGGCGGGCGAGCGCTCTGTTGACCATATTTTTGTTGGGACGACCACGCTCAATACCAAGCTATATCAAGCTCATAGCTGAGAACTGATTATTCAAATATATCTTTTTGAAATTTTCAACATAAGTACTTAGATTATTTACTAATAATACTGGACACGTGTTTCGGGGTTCGTATATGCGAAAAATAACGTTGTATTGTATACAACAATATTTTTTGTTTATGGAAAACACGTGTCCAATATTTTTAAGTAAAGAATCTATGTACAAAATTACAAAAAGATATCATGAAAACACCACAAAGTTATGAGCTTGTAATCCTACTTGGTTGTCCCAACAAAAATTTTAGTTTTATTAACACTACTTCTTACCAGCGATAGCACAAGAAAGTGGCGAGGGGCAGGTGTTTTGGTGGACTATCTTTTGTAATTTTGATGTTCAAAAAGTTTAATAGATTCTAATCGTAATTTGAATGACTTTTGATTTTGATTAATACATATTTAACTGTTGATATAGTTTTAATACATACGCTATAATAAAGACATATTACCTTCCATCAAAAGTCCTGGTTCGCAGTGACCGCACGTGTCGTTGCCCGGATGTATGTGACACAGCAGTTTTGTTTCTCCAAGCTGTAGAGTGCTCCCGTGTACTATCTGAGACAAACGAAAAAGGCAGACTTATTTCCGAAATGTTAACATTCGTCTGACTAGCCTCTTCACGACAAAAGCAGCTACTGAACCCGAAATTTAAATTACACTAGTTTATTATTGTTGTTTTCAGTTTTTGTCCTGATTACCTAAATATATTCAAATTCTACAGTTAGTTCTAGATCGTAGTCGTGGTGGCCTAGTGGTTAAAACACCAGCCTCTCAAGTATGAGTGTGCGGGTTCGATTCCAGGTCTATGGTACGGTATATGTACTTTCGAAGTAGGTATATCTTGGACACCAATGACTGATTAAAAGGTGAAACAAAACAGCTTGAGGAAACCTGCCCCCTAATCGGCGAACACATTTTTGTCAAATGATTGCGACTAGTTGGGATCGTTTGGACCGGACGGACCAATGGTCGGTCCGGACGATCCCAACTGATCCCAATTAGACGCAATCATTTGACAAAAATGTGTTCCCCGATTAGGCTGCTGGACTTTAAGCCTGAAGTTGCCAACCCGCATTGAGCAAGTGTGGCGATTACGCTCAATCCTTCTCTGTATGAGAGGAGAACCCCAATTTAATTCCCCCATCTCCGTTCCACCAGCGGACGACCCGTCGTACGGCTGGTTTCCACCCTTACGTTGTTAACACCACTACGATCTGGACGAGCGTTTCGCCTCCTCCTTTATACCGCGTACATCGTGGGACTGGAACAATTTGCCAGCGGCGGTGTTTACGTCGGACTACAATTTGAGTGTCTTCAAGGCTAGAGTGAATAGGCTCTTTCTTAATACACTAGTGCGCTTTACCATCAACGATTGCGTCACTGCTTACCATCAGGCAGGATTGCGGTCAAGCGCTAGTTTATAATATATATATAAAAAAAAAGACCTGTGCCCAGCAGTGGGACGATAAAAGGTTGATGACGATTCAAATTATCTATAAGTAATCTCGGCTTTAGAAGCATTAGAACGTATTTATAGCTCAACATTAGAAGCTAAGACATAGAAGAAGATGCATACACACGACCTAATGCTTTTAAGGTCGAGATATACACTTACTAATAATAAAGCTGAAGACCAATCAATAATTTTTAAAATTATATTAACTCTTTTAAAAACCAATAATGACTAAAACTAGGCAAATGACTTCACACTTTCATGCAAAAGTTATTTAAATACTTTTTACTTTTAATCGATTTTTTTGTTGTTATCAATGTGTTACAAACAATTACCTCCATTGGTTTGCTGATGACCTGGCTCTCTGACATTCGAGTGCCGTTGAGTATCGTCCCGTTCTTGGAGCCGAGATCTGTCGCCATATACAAGTTGCGTGAGGGGTCGAATTGTATATCCAGGTGATTCTAGAAACAAAATGGAAAACATCATTTTAATTTGTTGAATAAAGAAGTTTGGAAGTATTTTCTTCTTATAAGCTGCGCAGACCAAAACCAACTCGTGTAAATGGAGGAGAACATAAGTGAATAAATAACCACTAATCCTTACTAATATTATAAATCGGAAAGTGAGTTTGTTTATTATATATAGCTACTGAACCGAATGCTTTGAAATTTTGCAGACGTAATGTTAGAAGTCCGGATTAAATAATAGCATAGTCTAAAAATCATACAGTCGTCCGACGAAGACGTCTAGACAGAGCAATCGTGCGGGGTGTGAGGGACGAGACGCGGGTAAGCGGCACCCGAGCTGCGAACAAAACGATGTTCGTAGCTCGGTATCTCTCATTAAGGGCGAACACGTGTTTGTTTTTTTATTTGTTTGTTTTATAATTTGATACGAGTGTCAATTTTGAGTATAATTGGGGTGTTTGTAGCGAAAAAGCCATCCTTCCCCCTTCCATTGTTCCCTCAGTAAAAATAGCAAATTAATTAAATATAATACAGCTATCGATGTTGATCTGCAATAAATAAATAATTTCATAAATATTGTTTATTTCTGACAACCCTGACCGATGCGTTACTGTCTAGACGATGTAGGCATTTTACACGAGATCAAAGTCGTCGACCTAGTGTATGATTTTTATACTGTGGTAATAGGGTACTTTTTATCCCGGAAAAATTTGATATTCCCGAGGGGAATCTAAAAAACGCGATATAACCGAATTCCACGCGGACAAAGCCGCGGGCGGAAAGCAAGTTTGAATTATAAATAAATAATAAGATTGCTCCAGACCGTGAGTCGGTCATGGCGGCCAATCTCAACTTAGACTAGCCTTCGACGCGGTAAATATTATAAATGCAAAATGTATTGCGGTATTTAAAACGCCACATGCGAACAACGCTGCATACTGACGTCACGCAAATCCTGCATCTCACAAGCAGAGTTTACGGCGCAACTAGTATAATACGTACAACGCCGTCTGGATGTGGTAGAGGACAAGTAAGTACAACTGTGGATGATGTTCTCCAATCAATATACGACCAGTTCATTAAATAAAAGTGACGATTATAGATATTGGACAACATAGGGATCACAAGACTTTTAGTAATATCACACTAATACTAACTGCGCCTCGCAAATACACGCATATATGTTTGGATCCCGTGGGAATATCGGGACCAAAGGTATCTTATATGTTAATCCTGGTTATAAGAAACCTGTGTGTCAAATTTCATCCAAATCCGTTTAGTAGTTTTTGCTTGAAAGAGTAACAAACATGCAAACATACATACAAAATTTCGCATTTTTAATTATTAGAATGAAGTAGGATAATGTGATTCCCATTAAGTAATGCCCATGCTAGTAGTACGAATTTTTAAGGACTTAATTTTCTTATCCGAACGAATCAGGAGAAGGGAATCAAAGAGGTTAGATAAACTTTTTCTATTTTAAACTGACCTTTTACTAACTACAAAATTTTTTAATAAACCTACTGAAATCCCCATGCCTTCGTCCTATCATTCTTCGCAATTTTAGTCCATCCCTCAACTACCTAAGAACTAAATTCACCACTTACCCTAGAAACATTATGATCTCTAAGCAGTATAGTATGCTGTTCCCCCTCTCTGCCGACGGTGCCGCCATCTTTAGTGACGATGAACAGGTTACCCACGCGCAGCTTCGGTAACGTGGTCTCGCGTACGATCACACGCATACACGGTGGGTGATGCTTGGCTACTGCTTCTGGATATAGGAAAAATGGGCTAATTTTTAATTTCTCTCTAGACCTAAATTCAGCCAAGACTAACAATCTCAACGGGGACTAGGCCTTGCTCAGCGCAGGATCGACCCGGTTTTGCGTTAGTTCATACAAAAAGTGATATGGGAGGTTTTTGCATTGTAGACAATCCAAATTTGTGTCAGCTTCTGGCCCAGTTCAAACTTGCAAAGTTACAAACTTTTTAGCTAATGTAAAACTTTCTTTATACAATATGTAAAGAAAACCAACCCTATCCGAACCGGGCTAAACTTAAAAAAAACCCTAGACAATAAATTATTTAGAAAAAGCGAGGTAACTTAATGCATGTGCGGTAGGCAACACGTTAGGCATAAATGCGAGGGTGAAGGGGGGCAGGGCAAGCGGCACGTGGTCGCATCGCTATTCGCTCCGTCACAAATGGTGTTGTGACTTTATTTAAAAATAACCAAATTTTGGGAAGTTGGAATTAATTCGCGGAAAAAAAAAGATTATTTCAAAATTCATTAGTATTGTCACTATGATGATTATGTAAAATTTCATATTTTATTTGGTCATATAAGTACCTAACATGTATTATGCTTTTGGGCCTGATGGGGTTTTAGTATAGTGCCTGACTTGGTTTGGACCCACAACCTATAACAAGTAAGTCAGGGCCATTACCACTGTTCCATGGGCTGGTTGCCACTGGGCCAAAATGCACTCAACATCTCTATTAAATCATCTGGCATTAAACATAATACTAATGCTTTATGGACCTAGACACCCCAAAACCGACCAGCCCCCTAATCAACGAACACATTTTTGTCAAATGATTGAGACTAGTTGGGATCAGTTGGGATCGTTCGGCCCGCCCATTGGTCCGTTCGGTCCAAACGATCCCAACTAGTCGCAATCGTTAGACAAGAATGTGTTCGCCGACTAGCGGGCAGGTCTATTTAATATTTTAATTTTATGGAAACAAATCACAGTTCTGACATAAAAGTTACCATCATCACTAGCTGTTGAAGTGCTAATGTTTGACTTTTTATCTTCGTCTTCATCATCAGTATCTTCTATGCTTGTATCGCTGCATTCACCATCCTCTAGCTCTTCTGCTACTGGCGTTCCATCAATGGATTCTTCTTTCTCCTCTTCTTTATCATGAGAAGTTACTGTTTCAACATTTTCTTCTGCTTTTTCTTTTACTTCTGTGAGTTCTTCATCTTTAGGTTTAACCTCAGAAGGATCATCTTTCTCAACTTTCTTTGATTTCTTCTTACGCTTAGTTTTCTTAGTTCCTTCGGCTTCATTGTCCTGTAATATAACATTTAGAATGTTGGTATGGGTGTAACCGATGATCATTTAATTACCTAAGGCTGTTTGGCCTCGGAGTGAAACCTGAGATAAGTTTTTCGTCAGGTTATCAATGTCGTCTTCTGTTTTTCTTTCCTGAAAATAAAAGAATTGAATTTAGTTGCTAGGAGAACAACTGTAAAGAAATGAACCACTTTCATCCTGTACTTACATAGTATTATACAACTTATGTATGACAATACTATGTGATATATCGACTAACCATTTTATGTTTTCTAGCTTTCCTTTTTTCGTGAGCCAATAATGCTGCGTTAGAGGAACTCCTATCCGGGTATGAGTGGAAAACGAATGTCTTCTTATCTTCTGAGTAGTAATAGTAACACTCTGTGTCCGTGTGGTAGTATAGACCCAGCTCCTGAAAATTACCAAATATAACATGGTATGGCAGACAAGAGATAATAAATAGAGAAGTATGGCAAAAAGGCAGGAAGTCCTCAAGGTAGGTGGAGCAAAGATCTTCACTGGATGGCTGGATACATTGCCAGCAATGGACTGATGTTGATGATGATGGTTTATTCTAAAATGTAAGGAGAGAGATTCTTTGGTCTTATTGTAGGAGCAAAGGTTGATGAATTATACTCATTTAAAGGAGTCACATAACTTTACTTAACAATCTTGGTTAGGTAAATCAGGCAATCTAGGTAAATGATTTTGAAAAGGATTGATCATGACCTCTACAATCCAATTATTGGGAAACTAGCGGCAGCCAGCGACTTAGTTCGCGCGGTGTTAGTTATGCTCCGTTCCTATTCGTCGCAGCGTGATGTTAGATAGCCTAAAGCTTTCCTGGATTAATGGGCAAAAAGAAAGAAAAAAGAATTTTTCAAATTGGTCCAGCAGTTCCTGAGATTAGCGCATTCAAACAAACAAACTCTTCAGTTTTATATATTAGTATAGATTATACAAGGTGCCAGGTACAAGGGCAAGGTACGGACGACAGCAGGTCAAGCCACCCCTAACTGTCAGATATTCCCAATCAACTTTGAGCTTTACTTCTTTAGAGATAAAGTTGAAAATCTTATAAGGAAATCTGACAGATTGTAGTAGCTTGATGTGCTGTCGTCCGGTCCAACATAATCCCATCCCTATGCCAATGGACTAGTAGTCAAAATAGGTTGATTGGACTCTAAAAAAAGTTTTTCTAAATGTTAAGGTTATTCCGAATGAAGTGTAGGGGGTTTAAAACCATGTATATGCTTAGTTACACTCTGTATAATACATTATGTGTGAAATAAATAAAATATTAATATTATTAAAACAAGAAAACTAATTAACAATTAAGTACCGAATTATAATAGTATCCAGTCTTATAATCATAGTACATTCCCGCAGACTCCACATACACCATTCCAGATTCCTTCATAGCATCTTGTGCAGCTTCAGCTACTTGCTCCGCTATGCTCTTAGTTTCCTTATTGTTGTCATTTATATTCCATCCTGAGTCCTCTGGTTTATCTAGATCCTTAACTACTTCTAGTTTAGTTTTGTTTAATATTTCTTCTGTTTGTGTTGTTTGGTCCTTAGTTTTAACTAATTTAGAGTTTTTAGATTTCATTCCTTCTGATTTTGAAATAATATTAGACTCTGTTTGTGTAGACTGATCATGGTCTTTAGTAGTATCTGTGTTTCCTTGTATAGTATCAGTTATAGTGCCACTCTCGGTAAATTCTTTTAGAGACGAAACATCTTTCAATCTATTTTCATTGACCTGTAAAAATTAATAATATGATAAGTATAAAGTCATAATCTTTATTATTATTACATTGAAGCTTTTTTAACCCTCTTTGTTTAGGAAGCTTATTAAGTTTGGTAACAAAGCCAGAGTGAGCAGATATCACCTGTTTCTGGGTACACACATACCATCATAGACCTCATCCATGACTTTCATCAGATATTATCAAGGTCAAGAGCAGACCAATTAAGCAAATAAAAAAACACAAGAAAAAAGAAATTATGGCTATTTAGTGACCTCTTTGGGGTTTATAGGTCAGCTGTAAATAAATAGTAAAAACTGTGAAATTATCAAAACTTTTGGTTGTTTACTAACCATTTTATCTATGCCATAATTTAGCTTTTGTATCATGAATTGTTTCTGTTTGATACGTAATCTCAGTCTTAGTATCAGCTCCAGGATTTTAGGCCGGTATTTCAGAGATAGTCGAAGACTCCTCAAGTTGAAGCTACGTTTGGGCCTCCGTAATTCCGTCATTTTTATTACATCAAGGTTTTAGAAAGTTGAGTAAACTAAAACAATGTAATTAGTAATAATCCTATTATTTACAACGAAATGTATAAAAATTACTTTTTTATTGCCAATTGTCAATAATTGACAATTTTTATTTTTTAAGATGCTGACAGCTGACAGATGACATCTGACGACACTACAGTGTTTGGATGTCACTGTCAGTAGTGTCAGTTCAATTTTGACAGTATATTTTTTTTTCTTTTCTTCTTTGGCTTCGCACGGTTTGTGTATTTGGCCAAGATCACGTGTTGGACAGTAAAATTAACAGTGTTGAAGTGGGGTTCCTTCAGTGGGTCGTTCAAAGAAAATAAAAACACTTGCTTAATGTTCCAAAAATAAAAAAATAAAAATGTATAGTGGGGTGTTTAGACATTGGTAGCGATGGTAGACCATGTTGATGAATTCAAGTGATTTTACTGATCGATCATGAATCTGTAACGGTTGATATTGGTTTGTATTGTGAGTGGTACATATTAGAATGTGCTTCTCTATTCAATCATCTATTTAATGTAGGTGAATCACTCTAATGATCGAAAGAAACTGAGCTATAGAATTGAAACTTTTTTCTGAACAAAAACCGCCCAAAACATTTCAAGACCCTATTAAAGTATTGTGTAATGTATTATTGAATATTTTTTGACTGCTTTGATGGTCTAATACCCAGAGGCACAGACTAGCACTCACAGCCGTCCTTTGCAATTTATTAGTAGCTGCCGTTTGATTTGGGTGGAAAAACTTCAAATGACTTATCCCTGTCAGAATCGTTGAAGAAAGAAGGGCGTTTCAGACTTACTGACTAAAACCCACCAGCGTTCCTTCATTTATTTTTAGTTAAAGTGTACAATTTGATATAAGATTTAAATTAAGGATTAGTATGTAAGGCCTCGCTATCGTATTGGATCGCAGATCTGTAAGGGTAAGAGGGTGAGGTTAGTGAGGTAAGAGTTTTTATAAATAAATAAATTTGCCCAAGTGGCAGAGGTCATAGTATCTCTTTCGAACAAGCCGCGATTTTTTCCCAACTCATAACTCTTACTGTCAATTTTGAAGCTTAAGCCTGCATTTTACACCGATATATACGAATTGGCCCGTGAAACGACATCCAGAGAATGTTTTTAGAAACTTCTTTCCAAAAACTTCCCGAAAGATTCTCCATTTTGCAAAGAATATTTATAATTTAGGAGCTAGACGGTATTGGAAATGTACCTACACTTCTTCAGTGAAGTTGTGCGTTTATTTAGATATGGGTTAAAAAAAATTAAACTCAAAATCAAAAGCCGTTTACTCAAATAAGGTTGAGAATCAGCACTTTTTGAACGTCGATATGAAGTCCCCCAAAACGGCCGCCCTTTGCCACTTCCTAAAGAAGTGGCAGAAGAAACTCCCCAGCAACACAGCTGTCTGTTAATCTATAAACACATGACTTCATACAATGTACGTAAAGTAACTAACGTAACAAAACACAGAACACTAAATTACCTATATTATTTATGTAGGGGCCTAGTGGCTTCGCGAGATTTAATATACCTTCCTTCGATCTGGACTGTAATTTGTAAAATAGTTGAAAAGAAAAATGGCGTCACTGTCGCGCTGTAAACTCTTAACCTAGGAATGGGTTATGGAGTATCATGCACCTTACCTCTCTTCACGGGCTGTTCCGTCGTCTCGTAGGAGTTCGATCAGTCCACTTTGTCTTCGACGGTTCTTCACCCTCGCAGTTCGGCACAAGCTCAACAAACACACGTGGTTATCAAGTTCTCCGCTAACAGCTTTGGTTTCTTTTCTTGAAGCCACAAAGACACGTCTCCAATTGAGCGGTTGGATATAACTTATAATCGCTTGATTATATCGTTTAGCGAAAAGGATTCACACAGCAAAAGCCATGCGACTCGCGGGAGCGGAAGCGATACTATTACGGTGACAGCGGGTAGCGGATAGGATCACACCGCAAAGCAATGCGAAACGCGGTTAGCGGATCGAGCTCCAATGGATACTAATCTGTGTTCTTTCACGCACGATTCGACGCGTCCACGATCAATAGCGAACAGCGCCATCTCACGGGCAGCGGGTGCATGACGTGATGTAGGTTACGGGGTAAAAGGAAATTAGCTAAGAGATTCTGCGCAACAGTTCCATTTATAAACGCCAATAGATGGCGCCAACATCCTCCCCCTTTTGAAGGGTCACCTTCAAAAACCCAATCATGAAATACAGCGAGAACTGCAAAAATATAATATTGAAACTGCGACTTATAAAAGAAATAACTGCGATTTTTATATAAATAACTGCGATAATACTAAACTAACTAACTGCTAACACTTAAACTACTTGTGTTTATCAAAATTAACAATCCTACTGTGTAGGTAGTGGGCACAAACGCACGACCGGACGTACGTATATACCTTTAGCGGTTCTTACAGAAGCTACACGCGTTACACCATCTTCGGAAGGAAGCGTCCTTTCCACAATCGCTAACGGCCACGATAAAGGGGGTGCATTATCAGTTATGATGATTACAACATGCCAACCTTGATTGGCATAGTCGGGGTATTCCATTTCTCTCGAGTTTGCAAACCGTGTAAATACTCCATTCTCCACCTTCTCCAAAAGGACTGAACTAACTTATCAAGTAGAGAATGTCTCTGAAGCAGATTGAGATTATCTGATTCTACTTCAGGTGCGGGTAATGAAAGCAGAGGTGCGGTGTGCAAAAAATGGCTCGGAGTCAATGCGGTAAGCTCTGCGGAATCAGCACTCAGAACTGTGAGAGGCCTAGAATTTAACAGGCACTCGATCTGAGTGAGCACTGTGAATAGCTCTTCGTAAGAGAGAAGTTGCTGACCAATGACCTTGAAGAGGCGCGTTTTGATGACCTTCACCATACTCTCCCAGCATCCACCAAAATGTGGAGCGGCCGGACAGTTAAACCTCCATGTGATACGGTTTTCAGCAAGCTCCTCCCCAAAGCGAGAGCGGAAGTCGACGCTGTTGAGAAAATTATACAAATCGCGTAGATTAGAATTAGCGCCCACGAAGTTAGTGCCTCTATCCGAGTGTATCACTTGGACAGGGCCTCTGCGAGATAAAAATCGCTTAAGTGCAGCCAAGAAACTGGCAGTGCTAAGGTCTGTAGCTACTTCAATATGTAGCGCGCGAGTTGTGAGACATGTGAACACGCAAAAGTACGCTTTCAAAGCCCTCGCACCCCGGCGGCGAATGGAAGTGTAGGCTATAGGACCTGCGTAATCACAACCCGTATGGGTAAATGGTTTAATAACCTGACATGTCCGACAATCTGGTAAGTCAGCCATGAGCGGGTAAACTGGACGTGGTCGAGCGCGGAAGCAAACATTACAATCGTGGACTACCTTACGGATAGCGCGACGAGCAGCCAGTATCCAATATTTCTGTCGCAACAGTGACATGAGCTGTTCTGGCCCCGCGTGTAAATATTTCTTATGATAATATGCAATTAATAAGTTGACAAAAAAGTCATGCCTTGGCAGAAGTACTGGGTGTTTCTGTGAGTAACCCAAATCAGAATGAGTGAGTCGTCCACCAACTCTGACTAAGTCGTTATGTAAGAACGGTCTTAGCTTAGTAAGAGCTGATGAAACTTGCGTGCTCATCTTTAGATTTAAAATTTCTTTATCAAAATGTTTGTGTTGTATGAGCTTCAGCAATTTGTGTTCTGCCAAACTCAAATCAGCTGCGGTTGTTTGTACGGAATCGCGACGTGGCAACAATCTAGCAAACTTGAGAATGTAGACCATCGCACGGAGTATTTTACTCCACGATGAAAGACGACAGAGAGCATCATAAACATGGGAGGTGTCTGCGGGAGTTAAAACAGCGTGAATGAGCTTTCTTTGCTCAGGTACTTCGTCCAGCGGGAGCGGCTCCATACATTCAGTGGTAGGCCACTGTGACGAATGTAAAGTTAGCCAGGGGGGGGCCCTGAGACCACAGAGGGTGGTTTAACAATTTAGCAGAAGAGACACCACGTGACAGGCAGTCTGCCGGGTTGTCAATCCCTGCTACGTGATAGAAGTTATCTGCGGAAATATTATTAGTGATTTTAATAACGCGATTGGCAACGAACGTTTGCCAACGGTGTGGCGAACCCTTGATCCAATAGAGTGCAACCTTTGAATCGGTAAAAGCGTAAATTTTAACCGAAAAACGACTATTATAAGTCTCTAGAACAGTCCGAAGCAAACTCGACAGTAAAAGTGCCGCACAAAGTTCCATACGAGCAATAGTAATGGGCGAAGAAGGAGCGACCTTTTGACTTAGAGCACAAAAAGCGAACAATATTGCCAGAGGGAGAGCTAACGTGCAGGTACACCACACCACCATAAGCTTCTCCACTGGCGTCGGCGAACCCAGCCAATGTCAATTCACTGTCCCTCGTCACTTCTAAGCAACGCGGTATTTTAATTTCATCTAGGGCTGGTAACTCTGATGTAAACTGCCGCCAAGCCTTGACGACTTGAGCAGGAGCAGGGACGTCCCAATCCACCCTCAACTGCCACAACTGCTTAACAAGAAGCTTGGCTATCAAAATGGAAGGAGCGACGAATCCCATGATATCCCACAGTCTCGCGACTGTCGACAGTATAGTGCGCTTAGTGCACGCGGCATTCGAATATGGCGAGTTGATTTTAAAATAGAAAATATCTTGGTCTATAGACCAGTGAAGACCCAAGATTTTATGGTCGGCGGTTTTGTCAAATTCAACCTCAGTCAGCACCTTATGAGAAGCGGGAAGTTCGTTGAGCACAGCTTTCGAATTACTGTTCCATTTCACAAGGTCCCATTGAGCGCCCTTAAACAGAGCGATTAAGTCGTTGGCGGTGCTAATCGCCTCGTCCTCTGTACCGACAGAAAATGCGACGTCGTCCATGTACAGACACGAGGAGGCGGCGACGGCAGCAGCGGGATGATCAATTCCGTCATCCGTGACGAGTTGCTGCACAGTGCGCAAAGCGTGATAAGGGCTAGACTTTAAGCCAAAACAGACTCTGTTGAATTCGTACAAGCGAAGCGGGTTGTTGGGATTAAACCGATAAAGGATTCTCTGATAGCGTCGATCAGATTCGCGAAGCATAATTTGCAAAAACATCTGCTTGCAATCAGCGGTCATCGCTACTGAATGCAGACGAAAGTTTAAAATAATTCTGAACAAGTCACCTTGTAGATTTGGCCCACTGTGCAGCAAGTCATTCAGCGAGACACCGGATGATGTCTTACAACTGCCATCTAGTACGGGACGCAGCCTAGACGAAGACTTGTCTGGACGGAGAACCCCATGATGCGGGATTATATAAGTAGGATACACGTCTACGGTCTCATGCGGGAGAACAGAGACGGGCGAGATATAACCCTTAGAAAGGTAATCATTTACGACCTCGTCGTAAGCGGCGCGCAGCCCCGGTGAAGCTTCAAGCTTCCTTTCCAAGCATAAAAATCGCTAACGAGCGGCATTGAAAGAGTCACCTAGTGTGAACACATCTTTATCAAACGGTAGACCCACGGTATAGCGACCAGTAACTGGGTCCCGTTGCGTAGTTGAACGATAAAAAAACTTTTTTACAAAAAAATAACCGACTTCCAAAAACCACTACAAAGTGAAAAATAACTAATTTCGGAAGTCGGTGTCTTTGGTTTTGTATATTCTTTTTTTGACACCGACTTCCGAAATTAGTTATTTTTCACTTTGTAGTGGTTTTTGGAAGTCGGTTATTTTTTTGTAAAAAAGTTTTTATTTTACACTTTTTAGTTGTTAAAAGTACTATGTATTCAGTTGCGTCCGGTCAGACTGGAAGCTGACGCAAATATAGTTGGAAAACGACGTAATTTTGTTTACTTTAATTTTTACCCGTAAGTAGGTATTCCCTCAACTGCCTATGATCTTCATCATCAAATTTACTGCAGACCATTATTTTAACCCAATGGGTGCAAAGGTCTCATCAATATAAATGAATGAAGTCCAACCACAAAGTAGCTACTGTAAACCGTTGAGGAGTTCCCGGAACTGGCCTTTGCCTTCATCATCAGAGCTCTTATGACAGTCACAACCCATCTAGGTGCAAAGTTCTTATCAATACAAATTAATCGAGCCCAAACACAAGGCAGCTGCTGTGAATTGTTGAGGAGTTCCTTCGACTGTCTCCCGGCTCCATCATCAGATCTATTTCAGACCTTTATTAAATTGTAGTGCTTTATAATACTTAATGAAAATGCTAAGAAATGCACTTGTCGCCCCTGCAACTTTTGAAAGTTCCCCTTGTTTTCTCTATTCTTCCACCATCAAACCCTGATATCCTTATAATGGGACCACCTTGGGAACGTCTTCTTTCCAACAGAAAAAGAATTTTCAAAATCGGTTCATAAACGAAGAAGTTATGCGCGAACAAACATAAAAAAAAAAAGCATATATACGGTCGAATTGAGTAACCTCCTCCTTTTTGAAGTCGGTTAAAAAATATTCACATTCAACATCAGCGGGATGTTGAATGGGCGGGCCGGGAACTTCTTCAAGTTCCCAGAAGCGGGAAATAGAATTATTATTATTGTTATCCATAGGCGAAGGAACTACGGTACAGCACGATGCAACATACGCTGGGCGGTCGTTAACTGTAGGCACATTCCCCATAAGTACGTAGCCTAACACCGTGTTGACAGCGGCGGGCACTGATGGGCCTCCAGGAATCCCGTCAGGCAAGAGTAAATGCGGGAACAGCGATGCTCCAATTAAAATATCAATTTTACTAGGAATAGCGAAACTATCATCAGCGAACTGAAGTTTATTCGAATAAGGCAAGGCCTTAATATCGACAAAAGCAGAAGGTAATTTATCCGTAATTTGATCGACTACTAACGAGTCGATATCAAATCGGATATTTTTATTAAAGCGTGAAAATATGGTTAAATTTACTGTTCCTAGCGACGCCTTCTCTGCACCTCCAAAACCTCTCACTGTGGTGGACCGAGTATCGTTTTGACGTAAGAGCAATCGCTCACAACATTCTCTCGTGATGAAATGGCTTTGAGACGCCGAGTCCAACAGAACTCTCAACAAATGCTCACGACCCTTACCGTCGTATGCTATGACTTGCGCGGTGGCGAGTAGGACAGTGGTGTACGCATTACATTGCGACGTCCCGCTGCAAGCGGCATCGGGGGATACATAACGCGAAGCGTCTATGGACATTGAGCACAGTGCTACATCAGACCGCGCGGCAGGTTGCTCTGTCTCTGTCGTGCGCGTGAGATCGAAAGAGACCGCAGCGTTTGCCCGCGCCGGCGCCACTATGTCGGGCGGTTCACCCGTAGACAGCTGAGTGCGATTATTTGCTCCGGTGCGCGGGTTCGATTCCCGGGTAAAATGTAACAAAGAATGATGACGTTGCTTACACATCCTACATCCAGTTGCGGATTGACAACTCGACATCTTGTGTTTAATGCTTAAGCAATTGACGCAACCGTTAATTTTCGTAACACTCTGTAGGCGTTCATACGGAGACAGATTATGAAAATCGGGACATTTAAATAAATGTTGATGTGCGACATTAGTACACAAGCATTTGTCAGTAGATTCGACTGTGCTGACATAGGCATTGTAGCGTGGGGAGGACTGCGGAGCTTTCTTATTAGAAATGCGAGAACGATCAGCTGGTGTTACGCTGACGGCGTGAGCACGATACAATATTTTACCTTGTCTATTGACGAAGTCTACTAAATCATCAAATGCAGGGACATCAGATTGATCCTGACTGTTTTCAAAGTTACGTACAGTTTCACTGTCTAGCTTCGTAATAGCTAATTGTACGAAGATTAGATTCAATAAATCTGGAATTTTTAAATGTTGTAATGCGCGGACGGCGCTGACAAACTTATCATTAAATATGTCAAAATTATTTGAAGTAGCGGAAGTTAGCGGTTTAAATTCCAAGATCTGCTTTAAATATGTGGACGCTAGCATGCGTTTATCCTCATACCTACTCACTAGCGATTTAAAAATGAGTTCATAATTTTCTGCGGTGGGCACAATACCGGTGCAGACCGCTAGCGCTTTACCAGTTAGCTTTCCTTGTAAATAATGTAATTTCTGATGATCCGAGAGAGATGGATTATCATGAACGGCGGACTTATAATTTGAGTAGAACAGTGGCCATGAGCGAATGTCACCATTAAAACTCATTAATTCAATCGGTGGTAACTTGATCATAGACGGTCCCCTCTCCACGACGGGTGGTATATCATCTGCGGTATTGGAAGCTACTAAGCGTTTCAGTCTGCCATACAGTTGCTCGAAAGAAACCAAAGCTTTATAGTCCGCGCGGGCTGTTGGATCTGCCGTCAATAAACAGCAATTGTATTGATCCATAACCTGATGAAATTCGGAGCGAATAGCGTTAATGTTCGAGCTAGCGTCTAAAAATGCCTCCCTTTTATCCACATCGTCTGTGATGTTTTTTGATAAGTCGTAGGCTGACTGTAAGCATTCAAACAATGCATTCCGCTTTGCTTCCAACGCCGACAGCGAGAATTCTGTACTACCAGACTTAATAGCTTTCTTCGTTATGAAATGAGAATTTGAAATATAGTAATAGTTGATTAATTTGTGAGTAATATGAAAATAAATACTAACGGGTAGGTATCTAACAATGTATTTCTAGCGAGCGTTGCGCTCGGCTTGCGATCACAATATTTTGTAGGTACCTACGAATCTTAGCGAAAATTATCGAATTAGAAACTTCTCGATTTTTACTGGGAGTATGAATACTTATTACTTACAGCGAATATTAAGATAAATATTAGTATAACAGCGGGTAAATATATAAAATAGTACCTATTTAGTGTAAAGCGGTATCGAATGAATTAATTACCTACACGTCAGCGCAAACAAGCGTAATGGTGTAAGTGCGACAATAAGCTAACAAACCTACAAACGGCGGGTTTTACTACTAATCTAATAGGTGCCCTAAAAAAGGGGAGGCGGAACTGGATAATCCGAGGTTCGAAGGACCACAATGGAGGGGCCAAGTGGCTTCGCGAGATTTAATATACCTTCCTTCGATCTGGAGTGTAATTTGTAAAATAGTTGAAAAGAAGAATGGCGTCACTGTCGCGCTGTAAACTCTTAACCTAGGAATGGGTTATGGAGTATCATGCACCTTACCTCTCTTCACGGGCTGTTCCGTCATCTCGTAGGAGTTCAATCAGTCCACTTTGTCTTCGACGGTTCTTCCCCCTCGCAGTTCGGCACAAGCTCAACAAACACACGTGGTTATCAAGTTCTCCGCTAACAGCTTTGGTTTCTTTTCTTGAAGCCACAAAGACACGTCTCCAATTGAGCGGTTGGATATAACTTATAATCGCTTGATTATATCGTTTAGCGAAAAGGATTCACACAGCAAAAGCCATGCGACTCGCGGGAGCGGAAGCGATACTATTACGGTGACAGCGGGTAGCGGATAGGATCACACCGCAAGGCGATGCGAAACGCGGTTAGCGGATCGAGCTCCAAATGGATACTAATCTGTGTTCTTTCACGCACGATTCGACGCGTCCACGATCAATAGCGAACAGCGCCATCTCACGGGCAGCGGGTGCATGACGTGATGTAGGTTACGGGGTAAAAGGAAATTAGCTAAGAGATTCTGCGCAACAGTTCCATTTATAAACGCCAATAGATGGCGCCAACAATTTACCATATGCCAGCCAGCAACGTCAATATATCAGCAGCTGCCTCCCCCTGCCCCCACCTGGGTACGCCCATGGGGCCTCGCGAAATTTGTCTAGCCCACACCTAATTTAGGTCTTGCCCCGCCTCTGCTAAAACCCACCTAAGTTCCTTCACTTGCCTGTGCGCCACGGCCTCGGCTCACAATTTTTCTTTTAACCAACCCGCAATCCTGACCCAGGTATCAGTCTTCGTAGACCCCGTCACGATGTGCTGACATCTCTTTAGGGCGCGCGTGAAACATAACGCGCCATCGACCCGGGCTTGGTCCTTACCGGACGGCGAGCTGCCTGCTACGCTCCTCGCGCAAGTCCGCGCCTACCTCACGCGCTCCGCCTCCTTCTTTGCCTCCTGGCAAAGGACACACGTCCTCTTCAGATGGCCTACCATGCACTCTCGTTTCGGACCATGGCCTGGAACAGAGTCAAAGGACACACGTCCGTCACCTTCGGAGGACCTCTTCAGGAGGTGACGGCCTGCCATGCACTCTCGTTTCGGACCATGGCCGGATGCGAGAGATCATCGCCGGTCGGCCTCACGAGGACACGGCGGTGGTCCTCCCAAGCCGGGCAAACCTCCACCGTATCCTCAGGGCGATCCCCACAGTGGTGACACCCTGGCGTGTCCTCCCGCCTTATCTGAAACAGCCGTGTCCGGTGAGAACGCCGTGGCGGCTCTCTAGCCACTCCTCAAAGAGGGGACTTAGTACTTACCGCCGCTATTTTGGCGTACCCAAACTGACACCCCCTTGGGAGAGCTTGGTTAATCCTGTGCTCTCTGTCTTCGTGAGTTCGGACAACCGAGTTAATGGGCCTTGACAAACCTCAAAACTCAAGTTCAGCCTGGTGATGCCTCATTGAACGTCCATTGTATGTAGCCACTGCTACTAGCCAGATGTTTCATAGTAGGGTAATAATGGGTGTGGAGCTCCAGTGGTAGGCGGAAATCGCTTTCAATCATTAGAAACACATTTCACTAAAGGCTGCCAGGGTACAGAGAATGTTGCCAGCACTCTCATTTTAGTTTATACGGATCCCGTCCGTAGGTTACGCTACCTTAAACTGACAAATATTCGCAATCAATCTTGACGTAACGTTTGATAATATCAAAATATAACTATTATAATATTTCATTTGAGTCTTTATGCTTTAGCAATAAAGTTGAAAATCTATTAATTTGACAGATTGTAGTAGCATGATGTGCTGTTGTCTGTACGTTATTTTATGTTCGGCTCTAAATGAACTCTCGACACTAAGGTCCGTATTCCAGAAGGAAACTCAAGCATTGATCTCTGTTTTGAAACTCAAGCATTACCTAAAACTAGTTTCAACCCATCAAATGGCTTAAAACGAGACTTAAGTAGAGCTTGAGATTTGAGTGACGTTCTATAATACGAACCTAAAAGAGGTGGTGTTAGGGATGCGTTTTACCTCACCTATAAACAAGATTGAATTTCTTATGCAAATGTTTTTTTTCCTGATGTGCTCTCCAGCATTTTGCAACATATTAATATTTTAGAAAATGAAAGACAATTTTCTAGACCAATTTTTATTTATTTAAAATAAAAAGCTCATTAATTACATAAATTATGTGCGTTTATAATTAGAACGGTTTAAAAGAAAATAAAGCTAGTATGGATAAGTTTGAAAGAATGAAAAATGGTACGGTCTTACATGGACATTTAAGTACTCCTATTAAACAATTTGAGAAACAAAGTAAAGATAAAGGAAACCTTGAATGTATCTGGCCTATAAAATTGTATATTAATAACACTAAAAAGATCTATAAATGCAAAACTCTAAATGAGTATACAGTAGAAAAAAATACATCCAAAGGAAAAGTTATCATTATAGCTCATTTCGTTCAAGTCCCTAAGTTTACACAATTTGTTAACCTTATAACTATGGTAATATTAGACAAGTACAAAATGATATTCCATCCTTAAAAATATCTATTCGTAGCCTATAACTAGAGTCAGTTGTATATTTATTACAATGTACGTTAATTGTAATTCATAGTTTACACACCAGCTAATCGTGATCGATTCATGCATTATAAACAGCGATTCGTTAAAATGGCGCTCAGACGATGACGTCAACGCCTCCTAATAAACAGTAACCTCATATGCACTTCACACACACGCACGCACTACCTATAAATATAACGTGTATGGAAGATCTACGCTAAAGGCTAAAATGTTACACTTTCGATATGTTTTATTTTAAATTACATTAAATAACAACTGTGAAACAATGGCACATTTTTAGCCAAACACTTTAATTACTGCTGTTTTGGTACGTTAGCAAATAAATAAGGTAATTGACAAATTATGTCAATTTGCTTCTTTTTTTTTTATAAAAGCCCTTTATTCATGGTAAACATATGTTTTAACAAAGTTTAACCAACATGCTGCTGAGTTGCTGGCAACACTGCTTATTGTGGAGTTGATCGATGGATGATTGATGATAGCTTGTTGCTTCAACACGACGTGTGTGAGAACACAGAAACACTACTCCTTAGGCCCTATGGTCTTACTCTATACTCCCAATGGCTTAGGGCGTGTGGATTAAACATTGATATAAAGTTTGTTTCCAGCAACTTTGTCATTACTCATCAACAATATTGATCAGTTGTTGCTCAACAAAAGTTTACCCATGAATACGAGTTTAGTTGCTTCGCTTTACGAATATTATGAGCATTCAGTTCACACAGCTCAATAATATTCGCGTGGTTCACAAAATCTAACTACTGTCATGTTTTTGTAAATGATTTAATACGAAATCATTCAGACATTCGATTGAACTTCGGCTTATTCTAAGAGCTAATGTAACATCATCTACTTCAACAATATTACTAGGTACTTTATATTATTGTGAAGTCTCCAGTTTTTACATAATTGAAAGTCGACATCACGATACCCTCATGGGTGTATTTCGTGACGTACTTACCTACATTAGAAATTCGTAGTCACATTAAACTGTGCACAATTCCTCGTTTCGTCGACGTCGGGTTACTTCCCTACCTAATTTATAAATGCATTTCATTATAAGTGCGTAAATGCTGCGTTTTTTTTTTATTATTTTATAAGACAGCTCAAAAGTTAGATAAATAAATAAATCATAGAAAATTACTGCCGGTGCTCGACTAGTTGAAACCGTATCGCAGTCAATAATCGAAAGTATTTCGTAAATTTTAACTTGACTATGACGTCACGAATGCTACAACTCCAAGGTAGCGTCGTCACAAGTAAGATTTCTGGCTAGGTTCTCGAACGAAAATTATCATAAAATTTAAGTGACAAATTGGTAAGCGCGCATAAATTGTTGCAGATAACATCAGAACTTAACAAACCAACCAATACCGAAAACGATTGACCACGTGACGCTATAAATCACGTGATCAGTCGTTTTAGTTATTGGTTGGTTTGCTATTCGATTTCGTTTCGTTATGAAGCGATGTTACATTGGCTAGTGCCCCAGTTTAAGCGTGCTTAGAGATTGGTCAGAATAACTTAGCTATAATTTTCGTTTGAGAAACTGGCATGTCGCGTACATACTAGGCTGGCAAGCCGCGTTTAGGGTGGTACGTAGGGGGGTGGCTTGCGGTAGGTGGGCGTGGCCTTGGGGCGAGGTGGAGTGCGCGAGGGTGCGAAGGGCGGCGGCGGGCGGTAGGGCGCGTCGTCAGGGCCGCGGTAGTCCGGCGCGGGCGGCAGCAGCGGGGGCTTCTCCTCGCGCATGATGACGGGCGACTTGTGCACTGGCTCGGCCTCGCCGCGCTCCTCCAGCTCGTCCTGGAAGATCACCGGGATGCCCTTGGAGCGGAACGCTTGCCGTTCTTCCTCGTCGCCCACACTCATTTTACCTGAAAGTACACATTATTACGTTTTGTTAAGATAATAAGGGCACTAAAAGCGATGCTTTACTGCTTGACAAAATAGATAGGCGCAGAAGGCAGATTTTAAGACTTATTTACACGGTGCTATTTAATTGCTTATAGCTTTAATTAAGTTGAAGCAACAATAAAAGTTGCATTGTTTAAACACCATTTATACAATGCAGGTCATTTAAATTGCACCATGTAAATCAGCCTTAATACAATGAGAGAAAACTGCCGTGCGCACGCACACATATGTAAATGTCACTCGTATTTAGTGCGTTTGGTGTTCACTTGTTGTATACACTATGTTAAGAAAACCCTGTCCGACCAGTGAGGATAATAACGGTTAGGTAAACACATGACCAAATAAATATGAAATTTTACATAATCATCATAGTAACAATACTAGTGAATTTTGAAATAATCTTTTTTCATTTTTATTTTATCTTTTCCCGCGAATTAATTCCAACTTCCCCAAAATTTGGTAATTTTTAAAAAGTGACAACATTATTTTTGACGGTATGTTTCTGAGCGAATAGTGATGCGGCCGCGTGCCGCCTGTCCTGCCCCTCTTCGCCCGCACCTGGATGGCCTACCGCACATGTTTTAAGTTACCTCTTTTTGCGAAATAATATTTATTTTTTTTGGGGATATTTTTTGATGTTTAGCCCGGCTTTGTAGGCATTAGTAGAATCAGTTATCGATACCTAACAATACCTTCACGGATCGGACAGGGTTTTCTTTACATATTGTAGATCCTACCTTCTGTACCTATTTATTTACTGTTCATTTGAGTCATTTATAGCCAATCCAATAAGTGTGCTATGAATGTATGAATGTTCGGAGTTATTCAGTATCGTAAGACGGTGGCGCCTCTAACGGGAAAATTACGCAACAGTAACATTATTTTCGCTGTGATACGCCATGACATCCTAATATATTTACATAAAATCTTATAGCAATCAACTTTCAAGCATTTTGTTTTTAAAATATTTGTGTTTTAGCATAGGCAAGCGCTACTGTGAGATTATTGTTCGATATAACTTAGCGCACAATTTTGAAGATTAACATAATACCAATAAGTGAAAAGCAATGATTTTATTAATCAATAATAATGTGGAACACTAAAGTATTGCTTTGTATATTTTCAAATCACCTTTATTCAAGCATTGTCACCTCCTACAGAATTTAAACTGGATGTTAGTTAACCCTTATTATTATGCTTTAACTATTTATTATTAATTTAAACCCTTTTCCGTTAGGTTAGGCGTGCACAAAATCCTGATGGTATGAAATTGTTCTTCTTCCTCAGCCTATAGATGTCCACTGCTGGACAAAGGCCTCCCCCAAGGCTTTCCACGGTGACCGGTCTTGTGCTGCCCGCATCCATCGGCTTCCCGCGACCTTCACCAGGTCATCGGTCCACCTTGTTGGGGGTCTCCCTACGCTGCGTCTTCCAGTACGTGGCCGCCACTCCAGAACCTTGCTGCCCCATCGGCCATCGGTTCTACGAACAATGTGCCCTGCCCACTGCCACTTAAGTTTAGCGACTCGCAGAGCTATGTCGGTGACTTTGGTTCTTCTGCGGATCTCCTCATTTCTGATTCGATCACGCAGAGAAACTCCTAGCATAGCTCTTTCCATTGCCCTTTGTGTGACTCTGAGCCTTCGTATGAGGCCCATTGTGAGCGACCACGTTTCAGTTCCGTAAGTCATCACTGGCAACACACACTGGTCAAAGACTTTAGTCTTGAGACACTGTGGTATCTTGGACGACGAGAAGATGTAGCGTAGCTTCCCGAACGCTGCCCAACCGAGCTGGATTCGCCGAGACACCTCTTTCTCGAAGTTGGACCTACCTAGTTGGACTGTCTGTCCCAGGTATATATACTCGTCAACAACTTCGAGTGCAGAGCAACCAACTACAATTGGAGTGGGTGCGACATGAGAGTTCGACATGATCTTCGTCTTATCCATGTTCATTTTTAGACCCACTTGTTGGGAAGCTCTGCTGAGGTCATTGAGCATTTTGCCCAAGTCTTCCAGGGTCTCAGCCATGACCACGATATCATCTGCGAAACGGAGATTAGTGATGTACTCGCCGTTGATGTTGATGCCAAGTCCTTTCCAGTCCAGGAGCTGGAGTGCAGTGGAGGAGGAGGTGAAATTGTTACTGCCAGATAATAATTCACAGTGGCCCCGATTCGCTTATTCACAAACTAAACTAAATTTAATTTTAGTTCAAGCAATATTTTGCTTTCTATGTATTTTATCAAGAAAAGGACAAAACATAAATGTCAATTTAGACCTGTCAAATTAGGGGCCTGACGTAATCAGATGTATTTTTGGTCGCCATGTTTATAATCGCGTCTAAACTGTCTATGGAATATCTTAATTTGACAGGATTAAACTAAAATGTTATCTTTTTTTTTTAATTATTATAAACTAGTGCTTGGCTGCAATCCCGCCTGATGGTAAGCAGTGATGCAATCGTTGATGGTAATAAAGCGCACTAGTTTATTAAGCTTATTCACTTAAAAAACTAAGGAATAGGAAGGATGACGGCAGTTGAGCGAGGTGATGCTATTTTAAACCCAAGACCAACACGACCAAACGAAGCTGCGCTAGAGGGAGATTGATCTGGAGACTCTCCACGACCAAACTCCCGACACAACAACATTTGGCGCATCGTACCCGCCACACATCGCAACACGGCTTCACCAGACATCATGCCGGAACACGACGAATCGCTTGGCGGCAAGACTTTGTCTGGTGGGTGGTAACTTCTGCCGGCAGCCGATGTTATGGCCTACCACCGAGAAAAGAAAAACTCTTCTATCCGTTTCTTAATGAAATAGAAAGGTAAAGATGTACTTAACTTAAAATTAGTTTATGAAGAAGATAATCGGCGCCATCGTCTTTAGTCCTATTTAATTGTCTATTATGCTCGCCTAACCTAACAAATTGTACTAAAAACTAAAATAAAACCATTTACCTGTCCTCCTTCGCCTATACAGCACGCAGGCGATGATGGCAGCCAACAATATCATACACACAATGACAATTGCCGGGATAATGAACGTCACCAAATAGTTTGGATCAGCTGCATTGCTAGCTTTATTGTTATGAATATTCGATGATGACCCAGGATGCACTTGTATCGATGTCTTAGGTATTTTGGTATTTTGTTCGGCGCACAGCCCGAGAGGGATGAGTCTTATGGACATGACTTTAAGGTCTTTGTCGAAGACGTGGTCGACGTTTTCTTTGAGCGCCCCACCCGTGGAGCCTCGCTCGTCAACTATGATCATTTTACGTAGTTCCTCGATCTCCTTTTTAGGGCATCGGTCCATTGGTAGACTTGTGTTGTACCTGGAAAATAAAAGGATTTTTTTAATACTTGCGTTTATTAAAATAAAAGTAAAGTAAGATTTAGAGTAAAAATGACAATTTAGATTTGTGATATGCAGCAGATTCCATGAACTGAATGGGGACTAAAATATAACTAGCGAAATAACTCTATGTGTGCCTTTGGGGACTTAATGTTTTTCTTTAACAGATCATATGACTCACCATATGATAGTAGTTGGATTATTCGTGATGCTCTGTATCCGGATATTTTCAATCTCTTTCTGTCCGAACAAAGCCGCCAACTTCTCGACCACCTTACGTTTGTTATTGGCATCATACGCAAGCATCCGGAACGGATACTCCATGGTCATTTGGAACTCTACAGTGGGCCTGATTGTCGGCGCCTTAACTACTTCCACTAGTAAACTGTCGTAGGCACTCTTCTTGCTCGAGTCTTCAGCAATCTGGAACAAATTAAATATTAGATTTCAATTGAGCGGTAGCAAGTGTGTGCTTATTTTCTCAAAACGTTATAAGAAATTTCGTGAGGGATAAGCCCCGCACGTTGATATTGCGATGGAACCTTGTCACAATAACAGCTGTGTGACGTCATCCAAAAAAGGACAGCTAGCAACAAACTTCTTAATACAAATTAAATAAAACAGGATTATGGGTTTATTTTTATTTTATAATTTTATTATGCATACACTTTCTATATATACTCACTCATATTCTGACAAATAAACTTTCATTCATTATAACGACTTTCAAGAGAACGAGTATTTTTTTATTACTATCTATAAGAATTTTTTTCTAACCATATTTATATTCTGTTTGTTATGCTTAAATTTCAACTGTTATAGTACATTACGATATTAGTGCGTAATGATGGTTATAACTTGCGAGGCGGAATATCAGCCCGAGCCGAAGGCGAGGGTGTAATTGAGCCGAGCATGTTATAACCAATACGCACGTATATCGTACGACATTTTTTAACACACTTGCGAGGAAACAGAAAAAAAGATATTCAGAATACAAGTACAAAGAAAAGAAAATTTGAGAAAAATGGCGCGAGGTTTATTTTCTGCCGTAGCTGCGTGAAAATGTTGGCAAAGATGCTAGAGCATGCAGTCAAGTTTTTAAATTACCGAATAAACTGTTTTTTTTTTTACAAATACTCATTTAAATACAAACAAATACAAATTTGTTTATTTCAAATAGGACATCAGTTATTTTAAATAAACTCAATCTGTGAATGCACACTGTTGCTTTCCCGCCATTAGTATTATTATTTGCCATTTCAAATATGGAACAGCGCGCTGCTCACTGGCTAGAGTCACGCGGCGGCGATCAGTTCCAAAATTATTTGAAATGACAAATAATGCTGTTATGGAATTTGTATGGACTATAACTTAACTATTTGCTTTGATAACACACGCGTTTGTTATGGTCTGCTTTACATATTTAAAACCGGTGGGATTACATCAGCTTTACGAGCAAGGGTGTTAAAAATTAATTTAGCCTACACAATTCAAGAACAACTATAAAACAGGATAACAAAAACAAAAAGCAACAAGTATTAGGATGCGCGTAAGCACGTAAGCGCGGGCTGTCTTTGCGAACGGTACTGACGGAGCGATTTCGACTACGTCACCAACATGGCCGCCAATCGCAATATCAACGTATTATTATTATACTCTTTGATCAACGTGCGGGGCTTGTAACCGGCATGTTCTAGATACGAAAATAGCACCCATCCGCACTGTATCCGTATTGTGTATGGAGCCCACTCACAGAGAGGTCTGTGTCATAGCAGTGGAAACATTAAGTACTGATTTCGCTTATTTTATAGTATTTTCCTAGTTTGTTGATGTCATTAAATTGACTAAAAGGGAATCCTATTCTGCGTGAACGACATTCGAGTTCTCCAATCAACGTTACCGAGTGTTTAAAATAGTACTTTCGACGTGGCTTTGAAAATCGAAAATAGAACGCCTAACGCCTTTAAAAAAGAACCGCTGTGACGAGAAGTTGTTGTTGTTATATAAATGTTTGATATTTCGCACTTGGCGTTGCAACAGCGCTATACTCGTACTAATTAGTCCGACATTCAGATTATAGAAAAATATTGGATACGTATATTTTGTTTTACCAAATAAATAAAAATTGACAAATATAAAAGGCATCAAAGACAGGAGTGGTGGCTGGTGACGTCACTCGTCGCTAAACAGTGTAGCAAGGAGTGACGTCACACGACTTTTCAACTCACTGTATCGTCTTCATTTTTTGTTTATATCAAAAAATACGTGTATGGTTTTTTTGGAAATCTGACTGACGGACTAATTAGTTTTTTTAGTCAACTACCCTATTGCTCAAATTGAAGTTTGAATTTGCCTAATTTATGAATTTGAAATTAATTGGGTTGTATCCTAAAAAATAATTTAATGTCCATCGGATAGATTTATAAAAAATATTTAACACGTATTTTTTATTTTTTCTTTCATTCAAATACTTAGGAAGATATATTGATTTGAAATGTCGCATGACGTCACGCCGTGTCACAAAATATACCACGACATCACGTAATTAGCCCCCACTCCGTAACTTTAATACTCTATATCTCTGTAGTTTTTGGTAATTTCGACAAAATAAAAAATACGGGTCTTAAATTTTTTTATTATCTATAAGACGGACTAATTATTTTTTTGATTTTCATACCTAGGATACATCCCTATTGCTAATCAATTGCTCCCTATTTTCGAAAATTGTGTCTATTCAACAACTGTTAAATGTTGTTGAATTGTCATGATCAAAACAATAAAACTAATGTAAAAACATAAAAGTAAATAATTCCTCACCAGTTGGTAAGACACACTGCCCTCGTCGCTCGGTGCTGGTAGACCGTAGAACTCTTGATTTTTGGCGTCAAACTGCAGCCAGTGACCGGCCGGTATTTCTGTGCGGTCGCTGTACCGGAGAGAGAGGGCCAGGTTGCGGGTGCCGCCGTCTTCTGGGTCGAAGAATGTGTCCTGGGAAGATCGAAGAATGTAATGTGAATGTGTGTAAAAATATCAATTGTAAGTACAATTGATATTTTTATGTGTATTGGAATGTATTGATATAGGTCCTAAGCCTAACTGACTAATCTTGTTAGAAAAACAAAATATGCGATAATTGTATTTTGATTGAAAAAGTCTGAATTTAAGTTATGTCTACATCACGGTTTCGTACTTGCTTAGTTCCGGGGCTTGGTTCCGTACAATACTGAAGTTTGAACATGAGAGAATGATGGCAATTAGTTGTTAAGAGGGAACTCTAGTCGCGTTTTCATCAAATGTATTCCGCTGTTTAGCTGATTTTTAAGCAAAATTTTTTTTTCTACAGTGTCACACCTTGATTATACTCGTCCCTATTATTTAATTTTTTCGAAAACTTTATTGATAACATCTTTTGGTCAACGTTTTTGTAGGTAAAATCAGCCTGAGTTGCAATTGTCCCTTACGGGGAAAGGTAGAAAGCGGCGCGACGGCAATAGTTTCTTGAAATATCTATTTCTCAAATTCCTCGGCACTAGAGTCCACTCTTAATGTCCATGTAGCGGTATCTACAACCGCTACATGCGAACAACGCGTCATACTGACGTCACACGAATTCTACATCTCGCAATCAGAGTTTACCGTGCAATTAGCATACATACAACTTCTCAACATCAACAATTCAAATCAAAAGTCATTTATTCAAACTAGGCTGAGAATCAGCACTTTTTGAACGTCAATATTACATAAGACAGTCCCCCAAAACGCCCACCCATCGACAACGGTTGCAATTTGCAATGGTTGGGCAAATGCCCCCCAGACACTACACCCGTCTGGTCGGGGGATCCTCCCTTTTCTATGGAGGATGAGTGACCTCTACTCCTTGTTACTCATGCCTCCACATCCTTTTATTTTTGTTCTCATCGTGCTTTTATCAATAGTCCAATGGCGATTTAATTTTATACATTTTTTTTTTGTGTTCAGGTTCAGTTTGTTCTTTTAATTTACTTTCATTTTCGATTTCAATATTTTATTAATTTTAATCATCTTAAATCATAATTCGATTTGAAAAAATATTTTTACGATGGATAGATAAATCCAGCAGGAAGGCTTTAGGCCATATAACATCACACTGCGACCAGTAGGAGCGGAGCATATAAAAAAAAAAACATATCAAAACCTACGCGGGCGAAACCGCGGAGCGTAGCTAGTTAAGTATGTAATGTAAACCGTTTTTTTGTGCATGTGGAGTTAACCTGTAATTAATTGATGCACTTGTAAGCGTTAGTCTAGTCATCAATTCACAATAATGTACAGTGTAAACAATAGGGTATTTGACTAAAAAAAACTAATTAGTCCGTCAGTCAGATTTCCAAAAAAATACTAGACACGTATTTTTTCTTTTTTCATATAAACAAAAAATGAAGACGTCACAGAGCGCCTTGAAAACTCGTGTGGCGTCACTACACGCTACACTTTTTAGCGGCCAGGTCACCAGCCACCACTCCTGATCTTTGATGCCTTTTATTATTTGTCAATTTTTATTGATTTGATAAAACAAAATATACGTATCCAATATTTTTCTATAATCTGAATGACGGACTAATTAGTTTTTTTTTTAGTCAAATACCCTATTGTTGGTTAACCAAAATAAAAAAAAATTATGTCCCAATGTGGAATGTATGTTGCAGTCACCTCGGGCACTTTGTAGACCAGCAGATGTCCGACGGTGGCAGTGAAGTGGTCGACCTGGTTGCGCGTGACGGGCGGGTAGGTGTCGGGGGCGCGCGTGGCGGGCGGCGCGTGCGCACACGGCCCGGCGCCGCGCCACCCCACCGCGCCCACTTTCAGTTCGGGCTGCATGGCTCTCGCTAGGCCTGCAGAAGGACTACCGGCATTTGTATCGGATTCCATTATCTGAAAGAGACGAAACCAATCCATGTACAAAAGTTAGTCATTCTTTTCTTTATTGTTACAAGTTTTTACATTCTTTTATGGTCTAACTGTTACCCCAACTAAGCAAAGGCTTGTGTTTTGGGTAACAACGGTCAGCCGCAGGAAGTAGCGCACCATAAATGCGGAAGCATATTACAGATATATAGTGTCGCTGCCGTAGGTTTAATGTTCTTAAGAATTTTTCTTAAACTAAGTCTATTTCTTACTTAAAACAATCTAGCATATGTGTGTCTGTTGTTGTGTGTGTGGTGTGAGGGTGTGTGGTGCCGATTTTCTTGTTCACAAACTAACCTAATTTTAAGTTCAACTTCAACTCTTAATCAATGGCCTCTGTGGAATAGATACCACAATTTTGCCAATACCACGTATAACAAATTATAGAAACTCCTTGAAAATTTTATTCCACAATAATTGCAGCTATCGCCAATGACAGTCGAAAACGACGGCCGCGTGAACCGTCTACGAGGGAGGTTTGAGGCAAAGTCATGATGTGCCCACTATCCTGCGATATTTCAAAGTTCTTTATGAACTATTTACTGAATGCACTTGTTCTACATAAATCACGTACTTTTATTTAGTAAACGACACTATAAATAATTTAAAAGTCCAATGGAAATTGATCGTTACACTCATCTTAGCTCTCTCGCCAAACCTTTCTAATTTTAAGCTAAGTGCATCTTTTTCTTTCCATTTCGTTAGGAAAAGGATAGAAGATAACATTTTAGTTTAAGCCTGTCAAATTAAGATAATTCAAATAAATCCATACACTATTATGAAGTCACTAGCGACCCACCCGGCTTCGCACGTGTGCAATACTGATACTAAATACATTACAAAAAAACTGTTAACGTTGTATAAAAAACATAGCGGCCAGCCGCCCAACCGGCTGGTACCGCCGCAAATGCGACGCCCCACAATTTTTTAATTTGTAATATCTTCGAAACTATTTAAATCATGTGCTGTAAAGGGCGATATAAATCTATATTTAAAAAAAATGATGGGTGGATTACCATTATCATTTAGGGGGATAAAAATAGATGTCGTCCTATTCTCAGACCTACCCAATATGCACACAAAATTTCATGAGAATCGGGAAAGCCTTTTCGGAGGAGTTTAACCACAAACACCGCGACACGAGAATTTTATACATTAATATAATAAATCAACATTATGCCTGTTTTTGTGTACCTACGATTGTTATACACGATTTTTTTCAGAAAAGAATATTTTAGACAGTTATCATCATCATTTCAACCGAAAGACCACACAACAGTCCACTGCTGGACATAGGCCTCCTCCAAGGATCTTCACGACGACCGGTACTGCGCCTCCCAAATCTAGCGGTGAGAACTGAGACGTGGTCGCTAACAATGGGCCTTATAAGAAAGCTCAAGGTCACTTAAGGGGGAACGGTCACGAAGAGGGCTACGCTAGTATTTGAATAATAATTTCAAACTAAAAATAAAATTTAAGGCATCTATTGGACATTTTATTGCAATTGGGTTATATTTATGCATGTGCCTGATCTTGTTATTTATTTATGATAAGTTTACATAGTACATATTTACAACGTCAATTACTATGTATATTTGTACGCCTCTGGGCAAAACATAGCCGAAGTATAATATTTATCTGTAACACCTCACACTTTAACCTACATATGTTTACAAATAAAGATTCTGATTCTACGCTTGGGGTTTTACTGCGTGATCAAATCAGGAATGAGGAGATCCGCAGAAGAGCCAGAGTAACCGACATAGCCCGAAGAATCGCTACACTTGAGTGGCAGACACAGTTAGTAACAATTAAAATCTAAATGATTACCTTCATCAGCCTTTTAATATCGTCCATAGGACAGGCGGGATCCTTCGGCAACGTGTCGTTAGTCCACACGAACTCGCACATGTCACCGTTCTGAGTTGTATTGAGTACTGTCAGGTGATCCATATCTGTATCTCTGCAAAAATACGATTCAATAATTTGGTAACTGTAACAAGATTTGTATTTTTTTAACTGCATCATCAAGATTTTAATTTTCATATAACAGCATTATTTGCCATTTCAAATAATTATGGAACTGAGCGCCGCCGCACGGCTCCAGCCAGTGAGCAGCGTGCTGTTCTATATTTGAAATGGCAAATAATAATAATAATGGCGGGAAAGCAAGAGTGTGCATTCATAAGTTGAGTTTATTTAAAATAACGGATGTCCTATTTGAAATAAACAATTTAGTATTTGTATTTTTTTCTGTTTCCTCGCAAGTGTGTTAAAAAACGTCGTACGATATACATACGTGCGTACGTACGATATATATACATACGTGGTTATAACATGTTGGGCTCAATTACGCCCTCGCCTTCGGCTCGGGCCGAAATTCCGCCTCGCATGTTATAACCATCATTACGCACTAATATCGTAATGTACTATTTTAACACCCTTGCTCGTAAAGCTGATGTAATCCCACCGGTTTTAAATATGTAAAACGGGCCATAACAAACGCGTGTGTTATCAAAGCAAATAGTTAAGTTATAGTCCATACAAATTCTATAACAGCATTATTTGTCATTTCAAATAATTATGGAACTGATCGCCGCCGCGTGGCTCTAGCCAGTGAGCGGCGCGCTGTTCCATATTTGAAATGGCAAATAATAATACTAATGGCGGGAAAGCAACAGTGTGCATTCACAGATTGAGTTTATTTAAAATAACTGATGTCCTATTTGATATAAACAAATTTGTATTTGTTTGTATTTAAATGAGTATTTGTAAAAAAAAAAAACAGTTTATTCGGTAATTTAAAAACTTGACTGCATGCTCTAGCATCTTTGCCAACATTTTCACGCAGCTACGGCAGAAAATAAACCTCGCGCCATTTTTCTCAAATTTTCTTTTCTTTGTACTTGTATTCTGAATATCTTTTTTTCTGTTTCCTCGCAAGTGTGTTAAAAAATGTCGTACGATATACGTGCGTATTGGTTATAACATGCTCGGCTCAATTACACCCTCGCCTTCGGCTCGGGCTGAAATTCCGCCTCGCATGTTATAACCATCATTACGCACTAATATCGTAATGTACTATAACACATTTTACTCACCCGGTAAAATTGCAAATCCCCGCTAAAAATTATTATTAGGTACTAGTAAACCAAATACTCAAAAAAAAAAAAAAAAAAGCATACCTGAACAAGTTAACAATGCCTTCCAAGGCTCTTATCTGCCAGTCAATCGCATTATTATACTCCTTCAACAATTTGAACTCCATGGTGAACTGGTGATTGATGGTGCGACCACTCTTGTGTTGTTGCACGGTGATGTCTAAGGGGCCGCGAGCTACCAGACCTTCGCTGTCCTGAGCTTCGACTATGAAGTTCCAGCGAGATACATGGGCCTCTAACGGTCTGCGGGTGGAAAAATAATTTGTTTAATTTGGTCTGAATAAGTCATTCCTATCTAGTTGAAGAAGTAGACCGACTTATTGATAGAATTCGCAAAACTACTGTTCAATATAGAATAATTTCCAGATTATAGATTTTTTGACAAAGAAAAAAATATCGTCTAGTAGAAATATTCACCATTCATAAACGATGCGAATATAGCATGGCCGTAAAAATCATTACAGAAAAAAAAATGTAATTAAAAAACCATTCCTTCGTGGTCAATGTTACACAACAGTAGTATACAGTATCATAACTAAGGCCGCTGCCTCGAATCTTGCGGGCAGCAGGGCGGCGGCGGCGGCGGCGAGTGAGCGGCAGGATCTTATGCGTAAAATTAAACGGACCGGTTCTCGAAAACAGCGGCGCGGCAGCGCACTATGGGAAAATCGCGTATGTTTCGTCTCAAAACTCCGTATCTCAGTTATTTCAAAACTGAATGATCTGTAATTTTGCATACATATACGTGAATGTATAAGGTTTAAAAGAAAAAATAATAATTTTGAAAATTATGTTTATTAATTTATTTAAAAAATAAAAAAAATACATGCATTTATAAGAAAATATACTTTTTTTTAAATTTACTTACATAAAATAGAATTAAATATCATTGTATAAACAGTGTCTAACGAGAAAAAAATAATGTACAAAATTCAACAATCTCCTACAGATTTTCGTTGACAGCAAGAAGGGACTTGGCTTCATCGAAAAGTTCTTTCGATATTGTTTCTGAGGTATTTCTCAAACTTGATATATATGGATCAGAAGTGTACAATAAGGTATGGAACACGTCTGTATTGGTAGCCGCTCTTGAACATTTTCTAGAATGATGAAGTCTAAACTTTTTGTAATCCTTGTTGCGGGATTCTTGAGCGTCTTCGGACAATTGTCCGATAGGTAATATAGCATAGTACTCAATGATTTTTTCTCCGTGAATAAGTATTTTATGTACGGAGGAAGGCATATAATACCAATTATAATTATTTACGTACAGTTGGGCGGTACTATATGCGTATTCACCGAACTTTTTTGAATCAATAGCCATTCCAGATGACATAGTTTGTAGTATAATGTACATTCGTTTTATAAGTTCTACGTCTACACCTGTAATGTCTGCAGAGCAAGAGTAATTCTGAAAAAATCTCCGAGCTGTGTTGCCGTCATTACTATTTCCAGTGCCTTGTCGAGGTTTATCGATATGCAGTCCCATTTCCTCCCTAAACCGCTTTTGTACCAGTTTTTTCTTTTCGTCTTTGTTTTTTTTATTTTCTGGTGTAGTGGCTGACCACTTTTGGAAAGACAAGTTATAGGAAATGTGTAAAATCATCTCCATACTTCTAATCCAAGCGTGTAGTGTTGACAGTCCATATTGAAATGAACTTTCATTCACATCTCGTGTCCTAACTGCCTCTAAGTTATTCATTTGCCGAGGAGTAGCACCACAAATTGTACAAGAAGCGCTCGAAGGAGTTTCAGTTAAAACTTGTGCTACTTTACCATCAATCATGGTTAAAAATAGGTTATGAGTAATTTCAATTACTTCACCATTCTTATTTATCATGGAAGGAGACAGGTTTTCAATTTGATTTTTGATATCAGCCACAACAGAAGCGGTTTTTTCAGGAGTTTCTTTGGCAAATTCTATCAATATTGGATATCTTACGGATTTGGATTGGATATCATACTGCAATATCTTACGGATGAGCAAGTTTCATTTTTCCAAATAACAATATTAGTTGTCTCATCTATGAGTTTAATGGGTACAAGTGAAGCAATAAAAAGGTTCGCATCTGATGTGAAATCGCTTTCTTCGGGCAAAACTTGCTTGTATTCACTTTGCCCTGATGACCCGTCACAACCCCATTTGCAGAATAGTTTCAACTGTCTTAAACCGTTTTTGTAAACTGAACCAATTAGTAATATACGTGCCACAGTATGATCCAATAAGTCTTGCAGATTGACTTTTGCACTTATGTTAGTAATGGTTATGCTCGAATCTGGTGGGTAACACATCTTCTTCGCTTCGGCTAAAGTTGGATAAGAAGGAAACACTGAGCAGTTTTTGTCCGCCAAACAAATACGAAGTTTCCCATACTGTTCTTTGTTAAGGTCTAAGTCAATAAATATCCGCAGTGCTTCTTCCTTTGTAAAAGGTATAACATCTTCAGGATTCTCAGTTATGAATTTAAGAAACTTTTTCTTATCATTTTTTGACGCAGTTCGTATAATATTAACAATTGTGGCCTCCTCCATCTCACCCATAGACCGCAACTCCTGAGTATATGCATTGAGCACACAGTCCAGTCCGTACTCTTGTATTAATTGCATGTTTTTTCGTTTCTTTGTTTTTTCTGAAGATGCTTCGTATGGTTTCGATGATCTGCCACCTGCACTGCTTCCAGACGTATTAGGGTCATTAACTGTGACTCGACACTCCAGTGGAACACGAAATTCACCATTTAACCAGTCGACGTTATTACTTTCAAAGCGTTCTCTTTTCCGGGATGCATTTCTCCAGCGTTCGTTACATTTAGATACCAAGTTTCTTTGAATGTAGGAGACCACAGTATTCATATCCTCTGGTGACAAATTGAAATTTTCTTGCAAGTAGTTTTCTATATTATTCCCATTTATCAACAAATTGCACAACTCTCGTTTACTACAAACAAATTCACCCATTATTTTCAAATCAGATAACTTCTGTGAATATTTGAAAATAGGTATTAACTGCTTTTTTAAGGCAACTGAATTTCTGATGAACAACTGTGGATGTTTCAGGGTTCGCCTTTCTTTTATAGGCCAATGAATTAGTGCTATGTGCAAAAAGATAAGAAACTAATATTTGCACTCTTCCCATAACCAACCTGTTTTTAATTTGACCCTAATTGATATAGTGACCATATTTTATCAAATATAGTGGTCAAAACTATATCAAAACCACAAATAACTATAAATAATAATGACCATTTTATCAATTTGACCTTAATAGATAACAGATGATTATGTGAGCAGTAAAAAGATATTGGAAAAAAATTATCTCGCGATATGTTTTGGTACCGTGTCAGAAAAGGCGCAAGTATGCGCAACCTTTTTTTTTCTCCTTGTGTAAACTAATGTATAAAGATCGTAATACAACAAATATCTCGACAGCGGCAAACAGCGGTAAACGGGTAAGTCTCGTTAAAAAAAAAGTAACCTGAAAATTATACCATCTTAAACTACATTGGTTAATTTTAATTTATTTATTTATTATATATAATATTATTTAAGAAACGTTATGAGGAGATTATAAGCATTTCAAAAATGTATAATACTTATACATTTATAAGAAAAACTTTCGAGTAATGTCTCGTTGAATTGTAGTAATGTATTGTGCCAAAATCACATCATTGAACATGAGTTAGCTTTGATGCCTTTTTATATACATTATGGTTAGCAAAAAATAATTAAAAAAATATAGAAAAGAAAGCTTATTTATAAGACTAAATTAATTAATTAGTTCTACTCCATAACAACGACTTTCACGTGAAACGGTTTTGAGACGGCCTTGTATGGGGCTTTCCCATAGTGCAGCGGGCAGCGAGCGGTGTACTTCTCCCGCTCGAATCTTGCAGACAGCGAGCGGTGATCGAGCGTTAGGAATAAATTTGAATCAAAAAGATGTTGCCGCCATTGTTCAGACATTTCTTTCGCGAATAAAAACAAATATCTCGTCGACACAGTCGTGAACACGGCTATAGTGACGCGCGATCTACCCGCTAGTTTCGAGAACGGGTCTTCGATGCCCGCTCGACACCCGCGCCGCCGCTGCCGCCGCCCCGCTGCCCGCAAGATTCGAGGCAGCGGCCTAAGAGGTACAATTTTGAGTTTCTAATAGAAAACCACGTTATTTATGATGTCATAGGCTATAATAAATTAACAGAACTACAAGACTTTTGTGGAAAAGTCGCATTTCATCACAAGTAAATATGTTTACCGAACAGTGAAATTGACATGGGTAAACTATTATTAGATAAAAGCCGAAATACAGAACATAAAACAATGTGGCGGTATGTACAGTCGCCATCATCAAGCAACAAGTTTGTAGTATTATTTGTAAGTATAATTCATGTAATAGATTTTCAACTTTATAGCTAAAGCATTAGGTTGGACGTTGTTTGGGACAATCTCTGTAGTTAGATTTGTTGGCGTCTGTACAAAAAAAGTAAATATACTCACAATCCGTAAACTTCTCTAGCGGCTGGTATGAACTGTATCCAGGAGTTGTTGCTTAGTGGCACGTTCTCCGCCTCGTACATGGTGAATGTTAGGTTACTGCCCTCCTCCGGGTCCGTGAACAGATCCGCAGGGATTATGTACCTGAATAAGTTTAAGATTATATTCTGAATTACAAGAGTGTCCACTGTTTATAAAGTTTCTTGCTTGTTCGTCTCTATTACAAACTAGGTATCTACTTTGCTTTTTTAAAGTCTCAGACAATCTAAAAGAGTCTGTAATTGGTTTAATTGCAATAAATGGTTCAAGTTTGAGCTTAACAACTATGAAATTCAAGGACGTAAAGCGTAAGCTATCTAGCCACTGTGGTCTTACAGGAGGGCAAGAGCCTGTCTTCCTTCTTTCTAGACGATTAACTGCGATATCTTGAAAAGGAGGGAGGGAGGGGGGGGGGGGGCTGTTAATCAGACAATTTATGTTATCATGTGATACTTGCAAGAGTTTTCGACTCAACATTGAAACAAGTCTGCATATCCATGTAGGTCCTTATTATGCTGAACTGATTTACAAGTGGGCTCGACAAGTTGCGTGAATGCACCTAGTGAGATGGCAAAGATCGTTAGCCACTGCTCACCTGAGGGTGACAAACCGCCGAGCTAGACCATGGCGAGGATAGTGTAACGATCGATAAGGTTTGCTGGTCCAATATGGCTAGAGAACGCAGAATACTTCCTGTCTTGTGCAGATCTTGGTTTTAAAGGAAAAAGGAGAGGCCTTTTTCCTGTAAAGGAAAAAAAAAACCTCTAGGAATAAAAAGAAAACCAAACTGCAATCTCCTTAATATCAGACTCTTAAGTTTATAAGCACAGATCAAGGAAACTGCGATCTAGTAAGAATATCAAAGGTCATCCAATCTTGTTTTGTGAGTTACCTGAAAGCTTTACCAGCAGTGATGGCCAGTTTCTTCATGTGATGTTTGAGCGTGGGCGGTTGGTTGACGGGCATGGCCCATGTCACTGTTTCCGTTGTCTGGCCGATTATTGTACTTCTACCCTCTGTTGGGTTCCCTTCCTAAACGATTGAAGAATAAATTAGTAGGTATTTACTATATCTATGCTAATATATTAAGCTGAAGAGTTTGTTTGTTTGTTTGAACGCGCTAATCTCCGGAACTACTGAGCCGATTTGAAAAAATCTTTTTGCGTTGGATAGCCCATTAATCCAGGAAGGCTTTGGGCTATATAACATCACGCTGCGACCAATAGGAGCGGGGCGTATTTAAAAAAAACGAGCGTGAAAACGCGTGGCGCAGCTAGTTAGTTATAAAAAGATAAATAATTGATTATTACTATCTTTGCAAATATATTAAAACATATACAGAAGAAGAAATATGTATAAGAGTGTTTTTACATTTTGGAGAAAGTGAAGAATTTACACTAAAATACCTTGCCTTGAAAGTAGTTAAAATAATGCTAAATAAATTTGTACAATTTAGTAGTTTTCCGTTTATGCCAATTAATAATTTAGAAAATGGTTTAATGAATTAATGAAACCCAATCACAAACTGAACCAATACGCAAACACAGTCTGAGTAGTTAGTAAAGGACGAAATACACCTGATACCGGATGTGATGATTCAGGAAGTAGCGTGGATGGATACCCACCTGCTTAATTCTACGCACTAGGCATATTCGAAATGTACCGGGCCTATATTTCCGATATGATGAAGTTAGGTGAATTTGGCAATCCCATGACTATTTCTTATCATAACAGTTCAGACGTAGGAACCAGTGCATCCGTGAGTCTGATATTATAGAAAAACCAGCATGTTTAAGTGTCAGGATGTCAGATATTGGGTGACAATGGCCCCGATTCTGCTGTTCACAAACTAAATTAAATTTCAGTGCATCCTTTTCTTTCTATTGCATTAAGAGAAGGACAGAAGATAAAATGTCAGTTTAGACCTGTCAAATTAGTGCACTCCTGACGTAAACTGGCGTATTTTTAGTCGCCATGTTTATAATCGCGTCTAAACTGTCTATGGAGTATCTTAATTTGACAGGATTATGCTTAAATGTCATCTTCTATCCTTTTATTAACGAAATGGAAAGAAAAAGATGCACATAACTAAAACCTGGTTTAGTTAGGATCGGCGCCAATATCTCTTCAAAGAATCGGAAATATGTTCCCAGACACTAGGGTAATCCATTACGGACCTGTTTAGTGACCTCCTGTAAAGTAGTCTCGGGAATCGGCGTCGTAGTGGGCGGAGGTATCGGCGTAGTGGTGGGGGCGGTTGTCGGCGGTGTCGGCGGAGTTGTCGGCGTTGTCGACGGAGTTGTCGGCGTTGTCGGCGGCAGTGTGGGAGCCGCTGTCGGTGTAGTGGTCGGAGGCAGCGTCGGGGACGGTATCTCGGGAGCCGGAGTTGGCAACGTCACATTCTCTCTCTCCGTCGAAGAAGACATCGGGGGTAGTTCGCTCGACTCACGGATTATTACAGTTTGCTGAAAGTGCCATGCGGACGCTCACACGATGTGTTGTGAAATATAGGTACAAAGACGTTAAGACAACGGTCTAGAGGTCAGATTTTTATATACAGATTTAAAATTGAAAATGTATTTACAGTAAAATTAGTCCCAGAAAGATAGAATATTAAGAATCCCAATGTATATTAATTTATTGTGTATTTACATCTGAATACGTTGCAGTTTCCATACATCGAATACTTCCTTATCGTTGTCTTCACGTCGCTGATTAGTCGAGAACATATTAAGTTACTCTAAATGTGATATGAGTCGTGTGAAACCATTACTACCCAGGGTTAAATAAACTCAACTCACACACGATTAGTTTCAACCCTTTACAAAAGTGAGTTAGGATGATATAGATATGTAAGTACGTACCAATTCCGGTTCTAAAGTCGTGGTTTCTTCGATGATGTCTGGTAAATGTTGATGACGATTGTTGATGGATGACAGATAGGGATCGAGGCGTCGAGGGCTGATAGGTAGCGTCGGGTCCAAAGATGTGTTAACGTTGGTTGTTTCTGAAGGTGACGCCGACAATGCAGTGATACCAACTTCATTATGCTGCAGAAAAGTATGAATATATTTAGTATTTGTTATAACTTTGTGAGGTTGTGAGGTGTGTACAGTGGAAACTATGTGCTGTTAGTCACTGTCTGTGTGTGACTTGGTAGTCGATACACGTCTACTATGAAAAATAAAGGTGCTACACTTTTTAGTATGACCTAAAAAACTGACTGATAACATTTACTGTTAATTTTCATGTTTGAAATACTCGCAAGACCCTCAGTCTGTATTTAAGTTGTTCAAGCGTAATTTGGACTACGCCTTCATCTCTTTACAATGCAAGGACAGCCTCTTTCGAACCTTAAGTAAATTTTCATAGTAGGCGGTCAAGAGTTGCTTGTATCTATTATTAAATTAGTCAAAATAAAGGTATTATGTACAAAGTTTTTAAACTGAATATTATCACAGTCATGCTGTGTTTACGAACACGTTCTAATTTCTACTAGAGATGCACTATAATTTAAAAAAAAAACATTATCAAAACGAACTGACAATTAATTGGATAACAATAATACTACATAATATATATAAGACATTCCATAACTATTTAAAACATCTTCAATTCACATAAAAATTTAGAACTAAATAATACTTAGGTTAGTAAGGTTGTAATTGCACAATAATATAAAATATATATGTAAGTAGGTAAGTACAGTAGGTATACAGGTCAAGAGTTTAGCAAAAATATTAATAAGTAACAAACTACACACTGAAACACACATACCTACTTAATTAGAGTTAGCGTGGTTTGTTTTTGTATAGGTATGGCTTAGCTGGCACAACTGAGAGCTCAATTTTACATAACAAAGCACCACGTTTAGTCTACGTAGGTACCGTACGTAAACTGCTGAAGCGTACATCTATAGCACCTAGCATTTAAATTACATAAACGAACCTTATTGCTAAGAAATAAAGGTGCTGTCAATGTAAAATTGTTACCATGTGCTTGAATGATAAGTTGACAAGCCGCGATTAAATGCGAGTACTTCCGATGGACATGTCAGTCGCAGGCGCAAATGCACGTGAGTTTTTCTACAGTTGTACTAGCTATGAATTTGCAGATCGACTCATCAGAACTAATGCAGTTGATACAGAGCTAGCTTAATGCAAACAAACCTAAACTACGATCTAGTTTTAAACGTAGCATGCGACCTGGCCACAACACGCACATGCATATGCATATATGACACGTAAACTCGAGAGCGGGTTACGACAAACCTCCGTGGTATACGAGTTAGTTGCGGACTCGGGAGTGGTTTCCTCGCGGGCATCCTCTGTGGTAGTGGGCGGGGCGCTCGGCGGAGGGGACGGGGGCAACGTAGGGGGTGCGGGGAGAGGGGATGGGGACGGGGTGGGGACAGGTAGGGGAGGGAGGGGAGCCGGGGTCTGCGGCGGGGCGACGCTCTCGGTCTGAAACGTGTCGGTGCTTGTGTGTGGCGCGCCGGGCGGGGCTGGCGAGGGGGAAGGCGAGGGAGAGGGGGGCGCGGGCTCGCCGTGGTGGTGGCGGTGCGGGTGCGGGGCGGGGGGGATGGGGGCGAACGGCTGCACCTAGCGGCGCCGCGACACACACGCACGTTAGTACGCACACCCTTACGTACCCAAGAGCGCTGTCTGTGGTTATTTGGTATTGGCTACATGGACTTAGATAATAAAGCGGCAACGTCTACCTATCTTTAGAATCCTTACGATATCATACAGCATCGATACTGGTCAGTTTGATTCGATTCGCAAGTCTATTCAACCATTCATGTCATTAATTCTAATTTGCAGAAGTCTTCTGTATTAGGTATACTTTCACTATTGACACAGCCAATAATATTTAAAGTGCATTTTCGGTGCTGTAGGTGTTTTATATTGCTTCAGTATTAGTGCTTGAAAAATCATTTAAGCATAATTTGTACAGTGATAGGCTTTTACAAAGATTAAAGTTCGAGGGCAGTGGGAGAAAATATGCTGGGTTAAAATATTATGCTTGCAACAACGAACAATATTTGAATAATTCGTTCTAGTGTAACATTAATTGGTTGGTTGGTTATTTTGTTCTCACATGTCCCAAGATTTTGAAATAATATTAGATTCGAGTGTCCCTAAGGACACTTTTACCATTCAAAGAACCTAGTCTTTTATCAGTTTTACAATTTGGAATGGCGAACTTTATGACTAATTGAAGGGCTATTTAAATTTAATTTTCACAATACAAAAGTGCCTGTAAATTAATTGAAATAAATGCATTGAGTTTGAGTCTAGGGGCGTTAGTGTGCCGCAAGTCTTTAACACCCAAGATATAGGAGCAATGATGCCTAATTTAGGGGTCCCATTCTATTCTAGTGTTGTACAAATTGTGAGTAATAAACAAATAATTTGAAAATGTTTATCAGAAGTGACAATGGTCGAAGCGCAATACATTTTCTTAGTCCATGCGTAACACGAATCCGCTTCAGCTTTGATTATTATGCTCCAGTTAGTCTGTTTATATACAGTGATGAACAAAGCGTTTATGTCAAGCGTTGTTATAACCACACACAAAGCTCACAATATTATGTTTATATCATAAAGGTAAACTTAATAATAATCATGTTTAAGTTGTTTATGAAAATTGGATGTCAAATGAATGTTGGAAAGTCATGTATGTAAAATAATTGTAGGTTTTTGGAAGTAGAATGTAACTTAAATTAAATGATAAAGGAACTCAATAAATTACACTTTTGGGTTGTGTCAAGTGGTAAAGGATACTTCATTCAACATTCCATGCTATGTGGTTCGCTTTATTCCGATGAACATTAAAGTGCAAGATATGCATTCCGTATTATAATTATGTGGGATGACTAAACGTGCTCATTGGGAAATACATGCCTACTTATTAAACAAAGACTGTCTGGCTTGCTTCTACGACATTAATTAATTAAATATTCATTGTTTTGACGAACAGCTAGGTATATTTCCCAATGAGTTGTTGGTACGAATGATGCATAAGTACTAAGAAACATAGAATGTATGACAGTTCCACACTAAAATAAAATATGAGTTGCATTGATAATATTAAATGATTCATTGTCGTGTGATGAAGTTTTTATTCCCCATTGCATGATGTAAGTGATCGCTTTTGAGGGGCGTGAGCGCAGCTAAATGGTATAAATGTCAGCCTTGTACTGATCTCTTTTGCGAATTGACAGATAGGTATTAGAATGGAGTGAATAATGCAGTTAGTAACCCCCACAGGACCTTACTTTATCAATCTAATTACCATAAGCACCAGTTAATATTAATCAAAGTTTACCTGTTATTAAAAATAGGTAAAACTCATTTCTACCCTCTAAAACCATATTCATATTAGGTAAGTAGACATTAAAATATTAATCACTCTAACTACCACCCAGTATTTGTTATAATTTTAACGACATTTCTTATGTTACGACTTCACTGTCGTGATGAAGCGAACTGAACTTCAAGCGGTGTCTGTTTAAAGCGAAAAATCATCACAGTATAATTCGCCTTATTGCGACAATGCGATGATGGGCGACCATTAGATTTTATACCTATATTAAATATTTTAATGCTCATGTCATAGACGAAAACACTACGACAAACATCATAACACTTATGGTCAGCTTCGTCAGAATTTTAACAATGTCACATTGGATATTTTTGTCTCCTTTCGTCTTATTTTTTGTTTGCTTTCGCCAATACCACCACTTGTTTGGCTATTTCAGTCGACCTACGCAAGTTTAGAGTTTTATTTTTCAAATAAATACACCCAAGTATGACCCGAAATGTTATACCTATAGTTTATATCCCGTTTTATCATTACTACTTATACATTTGACGATCAGTACTAAGCTGATGTGACATTGCCAATATACCCTGCCGAACATAACCCGAGAGGTTCCGATCACTTCCGAACGAAGCATACTACTCACCAGGCCGGTGATACCGACGTCGTTGTTAGTGTAGCCATCCTCGTCGTCATTGTCCTCGTAGCCGCTGTAGTCCGCGTCGGCGTCGTCAGCGTCGTCTTCGCCGTCGTATTCGGCGTCGTACATGCCGCCGCCTGAGCCTTCAAGCTAAAAGAGTGAGATATGGGGTTTAGGTTTGGAACTTTACAAAAACGTTCTACTTTGTTGATAAGCACAGCTGATTGATTGCGGACTATAATCTTAGGTTGTTAAAAGCAGTAGTAGTAGATGGTATAGTTTGACCTTGTACAAAAAGGCATTAAAATGTGAACCGCCATTTTTTTTTCAATAATAGGTACAGACGACAGCACATCAAGTTACTACAATCTGTCAAATTTCTCTATTAGATATTCAACTTTATCGCTAAAGCATTAAGGATCAAGATTGATGGGAAATATTTGACAGTTTCGGCTAGGTTGACCTTCTGTCCCCGTACTTTTAGTATTAACAATATTTTCTTTTCTTTCCAGGTGGATTATTATTATTATTCTTTCAATTCCGTTTTCTTTATCGTAATCCGTTTCTTGCAATTGAACAAGTAGCTAGTTAATTTTGAGTAATGGGTAACACTCGTAATTAAAAACATTTTTAACTCATTGTGGCTACCATGAGTTTTCATTACGAGACTCGATCATACACATCGACCGCGTATAGCGCTCTTATTGGTTGAGAGTTCTTACTACCTTGAAGCGGGCCTATCGATGAGTCAAACGCGGTCGATATCGATTTTCGAGTCTTCATAATGAAAACTCATGGTAGCCACACTGATAAGGAATATTGGACAGGGTTTCGGCATATCATATTTTGCTGCATCTTGGCCTTTAATGGTGACGTCATACATTACTAGGTAGTTATTTAATTACCTGTCTCTTGATTCTGGGGGCGGGCTTTATGGCCTGGAGTCTCCAGCCAATGACGGGCAGCCGTAGTACGTGCGCAAGAGTGCCATCCCGCGCCTGTTCCCGCAGACCGGCTACCAACACTTTGTGGTGGTTCCATAACTTGTTGCCGCAGCCCACCTGTAAAATAACGTGGAAACACTCTTTAATTATTTTTTTTAAATAACAGACTGTCTTTACGTCTTTGTTCTATTTTTTGCAGTTGAGTCTTAGCGTCAATTCACACGTACCACAACTACTTACACCACGTCGCGGCGACAAAATGTGGTCAAGCTGTGGTTACGTGTGAATAGTGTCGCCGCGGCTTTTTGCAGTTGCGTTGTGGTACCGACAAAATTTCAATGTGGTTGCGTTGTCGCTGTCGTGGCGATGTGGCCGCGGTGCCGCCGCCGGTGATCGCGTTGCCGTCGCGATGTGGTTGCGATGTAGTCGTATTACACAGGTGGTCGATAACAACGGCAAAATGTGGTGTACTTATTATTCATTTTCAATACAAGATATACGCCCGACCACGAGGCGTCGTTGTGATGTGGTTGTAGCTGTGGTGTAGTTGTGGTACGTGTGAATTGACCCTTAGACTTTCTATTCGGACAAAATGTAAGTCATTGAAATACGAAGAAATAAGAAGGTAGTTGTTTCCATTCTAGAGGTAGACAACAACAGTGTTGGGATGGGTAGGGTATTCCCAGAGTTCTTCAGATACCTATGGGAGAAACTAAGATTTTCACATGTGCGTGCATGCTCATCACCTTCGTAGCCTTTTCTCATCTATGTTGGAATCGGATTTCAGTCTAACCGGTTTCAAATGTATACCAATATTTCACATGAAGTGACTACTTATTAGACCTCCACAGCCCAGTTACTGGGTGATACGATACCCCTTGGTAAGACTCGTGGTCAGACATTTTAGCAACTGAAGACCCGTGATGACTGCCAAAGAACTAGAATGACAGTACTTAGTACCAGTACTTTCCAAGGCACAGAGGGGTCTCAGTATGTACTGATGGTCACCCATCTACAGATCAACCGCGGCAATTGTAGCTTAACCTAGTCGATCAATCTGGGCGGCTGTTATTATTGTTATTTAGACACGAGCCCTTCATGTACATCCATGCCCATCATGGTTATTACACTCATAATTAGCCATATCCCACTGCTGGGTCACAGGCCTCTACTCTGAGAAGAGTGGGCCGTAATCCACCATACTATCCCAATGCGGTTGGTACACATGACTTCGATTCTTTGGTTCTGGTACATGTCAGTTTCCTCACGATATATTCCTTCATCGTGAATAATAACTATTATTGACTTGTAACTTATTAAGATGCGACTTAGCTTACTTTAAAACTATGTATTTTGGGCAGAGGTCGGCGCGGACTTATTATTTCGCGACTATGTTTTATGCTAATATGCATCCATCCATTGTGTTGCCTCCTTATATTTTTATTACATCAACGTTGTCATATAGGTATATAATTTGATAATCCTTTAAACAGGATATGCAATAAAGTGTGTCTTTGTGTGTCCAATGTGGTCGTATAGATGACTAAAGTCGAACGTGACTAATGGGTGGACACTAAATGAATATAAATACTGGTATTAGGCTGCATCTGGTAGGACTGGAATCCGACCTCAACAAGTAGCAGATAAGCTAAGCAGATGATTATACAAAATGCATTCAACATCAACCTTTTATCGTCCCACTGCTGGGCACAGGTCTCCTATCATACAGAGAAGGATTGAGCGTAATCACCACGCTTGCTCAATGCGGGTTGGCAATAGTGACAAAATGCATTCGTATCTTCTAATTATACGTTATCACATGATATGGCACATTTTAAACAATTACTTAATAAAAAGTTAAATATGTAATGTTTATTTATCGTAAAATATTTACATAATTTATTAATCTCAATATAATAACATAATTTAAAATCTGACAGGTTTAGAATAATAATATCTACAAGTATATGGAAGTCAGAGTCAGTAAGAGAAGTCAGAGAGTCAGTGCGAGAAGCCTAGCAGTGGGATGATACGGGTTAATAGTAACAAGTATATAAAAGGAAAGAACCATATGACATCAAAAGCTTCATTGTCAAATGGTCAGTGTGGGCAATGCTAATTATTTGGTAAAAAAAAATAGGCCAGCCCTCTGATTAGTTTCACCGTCAAACGGCGTTTTTTTTTTTTCGTGACAACAAAAAGGGATAAAGACATGATAAAAATGTTAGCTAGACAGCAAGGTTTAAAAACGGTCCAGGTTGCATAAAATTAAACTACAGGCAACTGTTATACCTAATTAAATTACTTACATTAAGATAGATGGCAGTAGTGGCGTCTCCGTGCCTGCGCTGTGTGGAACCCGTCCCACTCATGATGGTGTCAGCATGTGTCTCCGCTTTGTACGGTTCCATCCAGAACTCGTTCTGAAAATAGATACAAGACTTATATAAAAAGGGTTTTTAGGGATTTTCAAAAATATGCGACTTTTACAACAGTCATATTCGCTTTCATTTTTCTGTTTTAAGTATGGGTCGGCTTTCAGACTAGCCAAATGCAGCTGAATACCAATATTTTTCTAGTCCTTTTGAACTCCACAACCCAGTTATGGTTACAATAAACTGCCTGGTTGTCAGATTTTCGGCTTCAGACGACGCGTAACGACTGTTAAAGATCAATGAATGTCAACCAGGATCAACGTCTAAACGGGCTTTGCATGTGGGGTCTTGGGATCAATCGTGACAAGTGTAGCGAAGGTGATTAACACACTGCTGTTGCTTGTAAGTATCTCCGTTTGTATAAAAAACACGCACAGTCAAACATAGAAATGCATCAACGCACGTTAATGCAGATCACGCGCAGCCACGCGGAGTAACATGGGCACACGCGCCTGTGTGACTGTCTTATGTATTATTGACGTTCAAAAAGCGCTGCATTCTCAGCCTAATTTGAATAAATGACTTAATTTTGGTGCGGGGCGAGAAGAAAGGAATGGCACACCGGTCTCGCAGAGCCGTGTGTGATTTTGGATGGGCTTGACGTGGCTTTGAATGAAATTAGTCAGAGCTGCCGCAAATCCAAGAAATGGAATTAAGCGTGTAAGTGTGTAAAAACTCGCATGATGACGCCGATCTGCACTCTCGCAAGTACGTGCATAAATGACGTTGACCAGCAACATGCAGGGTGATGCGAGTCAGTGTGATAATCGCCTTAATCTAATCGTTTGACTGTTATTATTAGCCACAAACCGCTCGCGAGAGTTAAGTTTAGTAAAAGAAATAATTCGGTAGCCTAATAGCAAGAACTCGTCACTCTGCCGGTTATGTAGCATTTAAGGCCATTCTTGGTGGATTTCTCTAACACTGAAGTAATCTAGTTTTTATTTAGGTAGCATAAAACTTACGCCGTCAAGCGCCATGAAGCTAGCGAGCTGCATGAGCGCTCGTATCCTCTGCCGCGGCGCCACGCTGTGGAAGGAGCCGTCCACCATGATGACCAGCACCAGCCGACTCTCCTCACCGACACAGGATCCATATTTAGAGTGAGGTTTGTCTTGGGCTTTCTTCACCTGTAATTAAAATAGAACTTCGTTATAGTACGTTTGTATTATTATTTTTGGAAATCTTACAGCTAATCAGACAAAATAGTTACTAAGTTTATATCATGGAGTTGGTCAAGTAGAATTTTTCACACATGGAATAACAATTACCTATGTAAGAGGTTCACATAACTAGATACTAATTACTATGTTTTATTCAATAGTTACAAGATTATGGAAACAGAAAAAACAATAGAAGCAAAAATGGGTTGACATTACGAAGTTACAGCACGTAAGTATAGCTATAAATCTGCAACAACACAAAAAAAATGGACACACGGTTTGCGTTCCGTGTTTCACGAACTTTGTCCATATAAAGGGCACTCAAAGGGCAATGGAGAGGGCTATGTTGGGGGTAGGCAGGAGGCACTCACTGCGTGATCGAATCAGAAATGAGGAGATTCGTAGAAGAACGAGAGCAACCGACATAGCCCGAAGCATTGCAACACTTAAATGACATGGCAGTGGGCCGGGCACATTGCCCTGGGCCGACAACGGGTTCTCGAGTGGCGACCACGCACCGGAAGACGCAGCGTGGGTAGATACTTGGGGGAGGCCTATGTCCAGCAGTGGACGTCTTTCGGCTGAAATGATGATTGGAAATTTTATCTAAGCCGATAATACGTAAACGTAAACTTAGAAGTACGGTTTAAATAATAGGATCATTTTTATCCCGGAAATAATCATATTCCCGAGGGAAAACAAACATATTTTTAGCTTCATACCAGTTCGGTGATAGTTGAAGCTGTGTGTCGTTTAAACAAGGTAATATATTTAGAGTAAACGAATATGTACATGTAAACTTAGAAGCTAAATGATAAGATAATGTATCCTCGAAAACGAGGAATTCCCGAGGGATGACGTATAATTCGTTTTATCGTCCCTTATCCTTACTAGTATTTTGTTGTTGAAATATTTTCGATGAAGTTATGGGATAAACTGCTGAATATTTATCTGTAGAAACAGTGATAGAACATAGTACCTCATATCCTATAGAGTTCTTAAACTCTTTGGAATTATCTGGGGTACCTTCTCATTAATTAAAATTAAAAGTACTTAGAAGTTCCGGTGATGCTCATGCGTAATCTCGATGCCCCTAGACTGTGTAATGGTACCAGGCTGCGTGTCACTCAGCTTGGGCGAAATATTATTGCAGCAACTATTTAAATGTGCGCAGCAAAGGGTGAAAGTGTACTCTTTCCTCGGATTCCGATGATTCCAACAGACCTCCCATTTCAATTTAAAAGACTTCATTTTCCTATAAGGGTTTCATTTGCAATGACCATTAATAAAGCACAAAGCCAAACTCTCAAGGGTTGCTGGAGTACACCTGGAAAAACATTGTTTTTCGCATGGTCAGCTACATGTAGCGTGTCACCGAGTATCCAGTGCCCAAAATCTGCATATTTTTGCTCCCCAAGGTAAAACATATAATATAATTTACCACTCAATTTTGGTTTAACAACTCGTGGTATACAATTATGGTAATGTGAACGTAACTACGTCTGTCTATTTTTCTTTCACGCCTAAACGCCTGGACGATTTTTTATGAAATTTGGTATGGAGTTAGTTTGAGTCCTTGATAAGAAATGTTTTATCGCGGGAGAACTTCTCATTCCCAAGGGAAAATCTAAAAAGCGCGATATAGCCCACACGGGCGTAGCCGCGAGCGGAAAGCTAGTTATTAATAAAAATAGTAGCAATTAACTTTTCACCTCATGGCAAATCCCCTGAGAAAGGTAAATAGGTGCGGTACTACACAGACGCTTACGCTTATTGTACCATTTATGTACCCACATACAAACATAAATAGACAGACCATGAAAAAAAAGTAGATGTAAAAGTGATACTTCATTTTTATTTTAATTTGTTATTTTATTTATCCTTTAAGAGTTTCAGGTATTTTCATCTCTCTCATCTATCTGACAGTTTTGAGAATTATTTTCATACCGGAAATTAATGAAGTATCAACCTATCAATTGCATAAACATTATCAAAGCCAATCACTTGATCGTAACATTAAGAAAACGAGGGCACAATTTCCGCAGTGTCATTACTCCTAACATTACCATAACAGTACCTACATAATGTAATGGTCTGACATTGAAAAGTGCTGGCGGAGTGAAATAAAAATTCATTTATTACACCGTACCCCTGACCCCTGTTAGTAAATGTAATGCCAATAATATAATTGAATGGGAGTATGAACAAGCCAACTGTGCCTATATCGTTTACTTTATTAGCCACCGCCCTTTACAGTAAAATATCCGTATTCCGTACATATTTAACAACATGTACGGACGACAGCAGGTCAAGCTACCCGAAACTGTCAGATATTCCCACTCAACCTTGAGCCTTAATGCTTTAGAGATAAAGTTGAAAAAGTATTAAAAAAATCTGACAGTTTGTAGTAGCTTGATGTGCTGTCGTCTGTACATGGATACTTTAATTTTTATGGTCTCAGTACCTGACAGCGTCGAATGAAACTAGGGTTGTAACGGAGCTTCGCCTCCGCTTCCGTTACTGCGGAAGTTCCGCAAGAAATCGTATCTTCGCTTCCGCCTCCGCCTCCGCAAAATTTTTAGCGGAGTTATAACGGAGGTTTATTTACGTATTTATGCAATAAATAAATAGTCCGGCCGCGTTTGAGCGCGAAATGGTCAAGAATCAACTAGTGCGAGGCGGGAATGCGGCAAGCACAATTTGTTTCTCCTTAATTTTCATTACAAGAAGATAATATTTTTTTTACCAAGTATACTACTATTAATGTACGTATTTAAAATAAAAATTTTGTTTTAATTAACCATAAATTTCAATTTTATCTATATGTACTTTCACCTCCGCCTCCGCCTCCGTTAACCTCCGCATCCGCCTCCGCCTCCGCTAACAAGCCTCCGTTACAACCCTAAATGAAACGATTGATTTATGTTTAGCATTCTATAATTGTACCTAAGTACCTTTCATATCGTTTATAAAACCCATTTGTTTGTAACTGCCCATGACTGTGCATATTTTAATAGTTAAATACGCTATTAAACTAAGCGTACTAATAAATTTTTGTTTTATTTCATTGAAACTATTAATTACAAACACATAATTACGATATATCGTTGTAATTGTCTGCTATTACATTTCAGTCGTATGACGAACTATCATTAGGTAATATTCGAGATTCACGAGTCTAGTTATTAAAAGCTAGCAATACGATGCTTGTATACTATAATATACTATACTTCTATATTATTATCTTGGATTGGCATATACTAGTGTCTGTTTAAATGACGCCAGATACTTTTAAACTCGTACAATACAAACACGTTGTCGACAAACAAAACACATATTTATTGCACACTAGCCAATCGAATATTAACTTGTACACAAGTAGATACAAATTCCTATTACACTATCCTAGCTTGAGCCGGTAGCTTACTCGCTATCACGCTTGCTTACTAGCCTACAAATGAAGGTAATTCTTTGTACACGAAGTCAGACTTACTGGCTTACTATCCTGGCTTGAGAAACTAGTCTCGTGTCACTGTGACGATACAGAAGGTGACATATTAATTAGATATACAATACAGAAAGCTTTTCTATACAGGTACTAGAAAGTATCAGGACGTGCATTCTTGAAACGTCGCAGTAGCTAGTAGCTACTCATTGCTATAGTAAAGGAAGCGGGAGGTGTGCCTATGACGTCACTCACACACGACAGGAACACTAAAGAGTATTTAAAGCTATCAGCATGAACTCCGCAGGACGCGCTATTCTTATGACGTAATCGGATATAGTGGGACTGATAAACTCTCTTGTCTTAAATTAATTGTCTATATTATTATACTGCTTCATTGTCTAGTATGAAGCTAGACTGCTGTGGTATACGATGAAGGATATTTTCTCATTTATTATCTCTAAATAGTGTTTGAATCACACTGATCAATGCTCTTCTAAATTAATAAACTGTATGGTACGACTAGTGCCTAAAAAGCACTTCAGCCTGGAAACTGCTAAATACTTCAGGTAGGTACAGTAAAATAATTTCGGCTACCATCAGTTTTAGGCCTTGAGGTTAGAGACGCATTGGTAGGCCAAGATGTAACTGACCTCAACAGTGAAGGAGTCTGTGGCAGTGAGACCACGCGTGCTGCCATGCGCGGTTACAGTGAAGGTATGCGTGCCTAAATCCTGCTTCTGGGGCACGCCGCTGATCAGTCCGTGCCTCGAGTCTACGGCCAGCCAGCTCGGCATCCGCCGACCGTTTTCACTTCGAACCTGGTTGACAATATTTAGGTTAGGACTATTTAACTCTACGGAGTAGAAAAGATTCAAAGGCCCATTTAATGGCCTGGCATGCTCTACAACCTGTTAGTTCTTTATGAGAAATATCTTGAACATTTTGGACTTAAACTGCCCATCAAACCACGCTGCAAAAGTAGGTTTCATAAAATTAAAGTCTAAACTAGGTCAACTGTACTGCCAAATAGCCAGTAAACCTGGGGCAAGTTTAAACGATATAAACATTTAAACGTCGATATAAACAGTAAAGTGTAAGCACGAACGAACAAAAACAAGGTGCATATGAGCGTCGAACACTGTATGGACGTGGGTAAACTGTTCGATGCTTGTTTAGGTACATCATATTTTTATTAGTGTGTACATGGCTTAACAATATTATTATGTCCCTTTCATTTAGCCAGCCACTACTGCTATACCAGAAATCTACACTACATTGGCGAAAATCCAACGCCAAGAAAATATTTTGAATGTCTTAGTATTCCAACAGATTTAGAAGACTCTAAAAGGCAAATCGAAGCAAAACGGTTTGAAAAATAAAACGCTTATTTTGCCACAAGTCTTTTCCACGGCATGTTCTAATCTCTCCATAGCATAAGCCTTAGTTTGCCTTTACAGCGTCAGCGGCGCGGGATCGTAGGCTCTTGACGCTCAGCCAAGCGAAGGAGCTGAGTGCCGTCTTGTAGAGTGCGACTTTCCAAGGCCAGGAATGTAGGGTGCGTGTTTTATATTTTGGAAGCACATCTTTCTTATGGCTTGAACTAAATAGTTGATAAAGTAGCCCTTAATTCTTTTTTTTTTGCATTTGGCATGTCGTCATTTTCAGATAAAAAAGATTGTCTCCTCAATAATACAATGAATACAGTTGTGTTGTCAAAATTAAAGACATTCCTACTATTAGTATGTTAAGCAATTAGACCACGTGTTGCAAAAAAAACTTTTTTTTTTCTTCTGGACCATGTTTTCTTCAAGAGCATGAAATCTGAAACGGTTGTGGCATTTACGGTTAAATAATGATTACTTAAGAGTACATAAAAGAGTCTTAGGTTTATTCTTGAACCTGCGGTACTTTTCTGATAAAATAGTACCAATTTCCTAAAAATATTGGCAACGCGACGTTTATACAACGGTTATACAACAACAATTAAAAAAAAAAAGGTTCGTGATTTATTTTTGGAAGTAGTGAATTATGAATAAATAATATTATGTTGATTTATTATATAAATTACAAATATTATTTATAATTAAACTAAAACGTAGGCTAGAAAAAAAAAAAAACAACGACGCAAAAAGTTTTTTTCAATAAAGTGAAAAAAAAAGAAACTGTTTTTTTTTTTTCATTTTATATCACTACGCTGGTCAGTGTTGTATGTTCATTAAAATATGATTCGCGACCATATAGTTTTGTAGCCCTATTTTATAAAATATCAATTAATAGGATTGTATGAAATTAGGGAGGGTTTAAACAATATAATTCTGTAAATACATACTAATTATTCGGTCGCGAATAATATTTTGTTCAACATACAACCTGTTCCTGACCAGCACGGCGCCCTAATTACGTAACTCACTGTATGGCTTTCATTCTGACAGTTCAACGATATTCATTAAGTTATTTACGATATTTAACAGACAAATTTTTCGAATATATAAAGAAATGAATTAGCAATATTTTACAAAATGGTTCAGATAGATTTACAAAATTAGGGTAAAAAACTAAAGATTTGAACGGTCTACCTATCCTGGCACTTCCTGCTAAAGCTAAATTCCTAAATGAAGAAGTTAATCCCTCCAACTACGCTTAACTTAAATCTAAGCGCTAACTACATAAGTGAAAATCACTTTTTCACGTACCTTATAAGCTAACACTTTTCCAGAGAACGCTTCCTTTGGGATTTCCATTCGGAACAGATGTCCCACATAGGCCGACGTGTCGGACACGCCCCATAACCTTCTTAGGCCATGTTTTGCTATTTCTGAGTGGTTTGCTGTTAATTCAACCTGAAAGGTCAACCATAAATATTTACGCTTCTATTGTTCAGTCGGTGAAACGTACGAGGAGTATGAGAGCTCCGATTTTTCGATAGCGTGACGTAATAAGGTTCATATTTTGAAATAATACATAGAAATCCTGTTGGTACAAGAGTTCTATGTATTGTTTCAGAATATTAATATCTACAGAATCGTTAATAGTAGGAAGTGAGTGAGAGAGTGCACTGACCAGGAATTCTTCGCTGTTGTCGAAAGCGAAGTCGTCATCGTGCCTCGTGAGGGCGAGTGGACACAGCATAAGCAGAGCGCACGCTATGAACCGCGCCCGCTCCATCTCGCCTCCCCACCACTACCGCTCTCATAAACACATCTTGATCATCTGTGGACAATTATACAACAGTCTATTACATTTGTTAATGTTTATAAACATGATTGTTTGTAGGATATTGTTGTGTATTTACTGATGTATCTAAACAATTTGTTGTAACCTGAGCGTACGAGGAGGTTACCAACAACGGATAATTTTATTCTCGGGTTATGTTATTATTTTGATAATAATATTTTAATCTTTGTATAATGCTGATGGAGCCTTACCACAATATCAAGTACGATAAGGAGTACGGTCTACACTTGTCAGTTGTCAACCGTATTTCCAATATTACGGTAAAAGCGCAAAAGAAGACTAGACTCGATCACTTTACTAAAAAGGCCCGAAGTGTAAGAGAATAGGGAACGTTCAAAGATAACAGAGAGCCCTTGGTCTGGCATAGCCGGCGACACTTACTAGCGTGGTTGATACTTTTAAGGTTTCCTCTTTTCTCAATTTCAATGTCACCCCTGAGAATCACGACGTAAAAAAAAAACAATAATGTAAACTCAGAATAATTTATGACTAAAATGATATATGTATATCGCATGTTAAACAAATATGGGCGTGATAATTTAGACATTGTTTAGCTCTGAATGCTGTGTTTAAATATAGACAAATTTTCGTGAAATATCGTGTACAAATGACTTGGTAATTAAGAAGAAAGAGAAGGGAGGGCAAACGGAAACGACTTGGGTCCTGTTACACAGTTAAAGGCGCGTGTTGGTGCATAATGATTGGACACAAATAGAATGAGCTTTTGAACACTCCCCGCCTTGCTTAGCATGCTGTCGCGAAACCACTTCAGGGAATACTTTTATATCCCTTTTAAAATAATGTGGCCTTTACCGTTGGCTACCACTCGAGATTAGAGCCAATATTGCAAGAGCAAGGTTTAATTCCAAATATACTTTTAATGAGTTCGGGTTAATTGTGCTTGTATTTAAGAAAGTAGATAATTCGGCTTCGAGAAAAAGTCCCGAGACAATAAAGCTTAGGCGTAGTCATTAGTTAGGGAGACGCAGTAATCTGGAAGGCAAATACTAATGTACCCAGGATCCCTTGAGGATAACAAGCCCAAATAATATATTAGAAGGTACCTACTATGTTAATTTGGGTGACCTACCGAAATACGGAAGGTAGCGAAGCGCATTAATGATAATTTAAGGAAATATTTCAAGTCTACATATTTTACGTGAATAATAAACAGACTCGTTAAAAATGATTTATGACGATTTCTGAGATTCTGGATTTACTCGACCACTCCAATTATTTTCAAGAAGAGCGGGAGGCGGGAAACGTTTCGAATGAAACGTGCACAACGATAAACGGTCAAGTACGAATTTTACTGCATGCAAATGTAAAAAATGCTTTAACAACAATAATGACCTCTTTTCAACATAAGAAGTTTCTGAATGATAAACATTTTTGCGGTAGTCCGACCGAGGGGAAAAATCCTGAGGCGAATGTGCGGATGCAGGGGTCGGCCAATCAGTTTCGATCGGAAAGTTTTTATCAAGTCTGCATTATAAAGATGAGAGGAAACGGTAGTAGTTTCGATCAAAGTGTTTCCAACCAGCCGTGTAAAGTAGTGTAACAGCTAAAGCGAAAACGCAAACTCAACTTTTTGAAGCACACACAAAAATAACTGCTGTATAAAACTGGCAGTTGCCGACAACATTGTATTGTATGATGCCATTGACGAAATTCGAAGAATGTGGGGGACATATTAACTTTATTAAATTGCCTGCAATTGTTTACTGTAACTGAAATATCTGGAACATACGTCTATTGTACGAAGGAACTCTCTCTATATGTAAGAATCGGAATAATTTATGGATGGTTAACTTTGAACAATTTGACCTGTTTGGACGGATAATGGATGAGTAAATGAAATTGTTTTTATTGGAATAGGTACTTATCGATTATTCAAATATAAGTTTCCAATCCGTCGTTTCAAGTAAAACAAATACAATCAATTTTATTACAGTGGTGTTTAAGTTTATTTTAAATTGACAGGTATATAAAAATATTTGAAGTTGTATGGTAAACTGAACTTTAACTTGTAGGAATGAAATTATTTTTTTCCCATAACTCATATTTGTTTACGCGTTTGTAGTTTTAATTGCGAATTTAGATTAGAAACAAATAGCAAAAATTCTTTTACTGGTTTGATATTTTCTAAAACATTACAAACATAAAATTTTATGACAAATTTTTAACTAATTAAGGTTCGTCTTTATAAATTAAAAGCGAATTTGTGTAATTATTGTAGCTACGCACCTAATATAGCCCGTTCACTTGAGAACGTTCGGGACGTCGTTAATTAGATGATGTAATTAATGTCGGATGGTAAATCTGAGGCAAAATGATATTGATATTTGTAAAATGTTTCTCGGATGCAGCCACTTTCTATTTCAAGTTTGTAAGCATTTTAGCGGCAGGCAACCACTCTGGCAGCTTACCCTTGGGTTGTGAGGGGACCGACTAAGAGGGTTACCACAATGGATCCCTTCCCCCGACAAAATCTCGTCTGAGTTTATACAGAGTACATGTATAGAGCTTGTGTGCAAAACCTTGCTGTAGACTTAAATTATATGACAATGTACTTAGAGTACTACATGGTAACAATCAAAATTGCCCCGCGGTTTCACCTGCATAAGTTTCGTTCCCGTGGGAATATCCGAATAAAAGTGTACTATATGTTAATCCTGGTTATAAGGTGTGTGCCAAATTTAATCTAAATTCGTGCAGTAGTTTTTGTGTGAAAGGGTAACAAACATTTATCTTAATATTAGGTACACAGAATGTACTAGTAAAGGGAAACTTATTTTTTACTAACTTTCCGCCCGGGGCTTCGCCCGCGTGGAGTTCGGTTATATCGCGTATTTTAGATTTCCCGCGGGAATATCAAATTTTTCCGGGACAAAAAGTACCCTATTATTTAATCCGGACTTCTAACTTTACGTCTGCAAAATTTCAAAGCAATCGGTTCAGTAGTTACGTCGTGAAAGCGGAACAAACTAACTCACTTTCCCATTTATAATATTAGTAAGAATTCTTTACTTCTAAATAGTCTGGCAAAAGAATTTGGACAGCATTTCCAAACGGCAAATGATTATTTTCTCAATATCATATCTATCTGCGCATATACCTGCATCCTGATTAAACTGGCAGACAACCCCAACATGAGGAAAGGCTAAACAGAAGATGAAAATTTTCTCAGTAATCACTGCTGGTTCTGGGTACAGTGATATTTGTCATTTACTCATTATTTTCGTTTAAATAATGAAAATTGAAAAGAGCCAGACCCTTCTTGAGGGGTGGGTACATGAGATCGAAATTCGTTCAAAGTTGGGGATCCCTCTAAGTTCGGTGTTTGGGGTGCAAATAATATCAAACATTCTATCAAAGTTCTTGTTTCGACAATTAAATGTCTTCAGGGCTGAAGGAGAAAAGGGAGTGTAAATAAGAATTTTAGATGATGAGTTAATGCACCCACTGTCTCAAAGGTTCCAAGTGCTTCCGGAATTCCATGTCCTGAGCTTGACTATCAAGAGTAATGAATTGACATTTTTCACTAGGGGATTACACTAGTTTCAGATTGATACGGTTATTTAGTCAGAGAAATAATTTGTGTATAAAGTTGAATTATTATGGCCACTTAATCAGCAAAACAATGACAAATGTGAATTTAAATTAAGTAAGGGTATTGAAGAAACACGGGCGGGTTTTAGTCGGTAAAAGTCTGACACGCCCTTCCGCTCCGCCTAGACTGGGAGAGGTCATCTGATGATTTCCTATTCCAAAAAAAAAAGGTCAAAGGTGGTAATCTACTTTTGACCATTACTGTAATTTACAATAAGTGTCAAAAGTGGTATGTACTTCACTTTTGAGTCTTACAGTTAATACAACAAAATTAAGTAAGATTTTTTTTTACACTGTCTTTAACTAATTAAGTACATACTTACTAATACAAATTACTCATACTCGTGTTATTCCAAGGATGATGTGTAGTAACTTTTCTGCGTGGTTATAAGTTTCAGTATTTCCACCCAACGTACGTCGTCAGGGGTATGAGAACGGCACTACATTCCGCATCGCGTATTTAGGTCAGCTTGTAATAAGGCTCGTCATAACGTGAATAATTCACCGTATCAGATTGAATTTCCTTCTGAAATGTTCCTTGCGTGCACGATGCTATCTGTTCACGACTCAAGTCAGTTTTTTAATAATTATTACTATAATAAATACTGAGGGAAAGTGTTATTGACCATGAATTTTTGTTTTCCATGCCGATTGTATTTTTTCCTCCAGTTTCAACATATTAATCCTTACTTGATTGTGTAATAGATATCTACATTCGGTTAAGTTACGATAACACCCATAGAAAGAGCATACGGAAAATTCGATAGTATACTTTTCGTAGGAAGCGATGAGCTTCGGGATATCGGCATCAAAGCTCTTTCGGCCCATTATTATAGATAGATTTTGGAAAATTAAAACTAGAAAAATAAATAACTGCTATCATTATAAAATGCGTTGTACTTGGTAAGAATCCGCAATAAAAATCTTCATCAAACTTTTAACGTGTTGGCTTCCAGGCTATTCAGAGAATGCAGTTAGTCTTATAGCATACTTTCTCTTTTTTTTTCTTTTTTCTTTTGATTCTGGAAAATTAAAACTAGAAAAATAAATAACTGCTATAATTATAAAATGCGTTGTACTTGGTAATAATCTGCAATAAAAATCTTCATCAACCTTTTAACGTGTTGACTTCGAAGCTATTCAGAGAGCTGCAGTTATTACCAGAGAATGCAGTTAGTCTTAGTTAATTACAGCTGTGAGGATTTGAGGTATTTGGCAGCCGACGTTTGTCAAAAGCTTATGTAGATCTGCCTGCAATTTTCAATCCTATCGTACCCACGATAGGATAGAAAATTGCAAGATATTCCCTTCAAAATTGCTCGTAAGCCGACATAGGTAACAGGTTCTCAGAACCAAATCATCTGTACGCTGAGAAGGCGGACGCAGCGTCAGTCTATTTCGACAGCGGAAGTCACGTGGTGCACTTGCGCGTGTGTGCATCATAATGTCATGATTCTCAGTATCCAGACGCTATAAATATGCATGTCTCTCTGCATTTGTGTGTTTATAGTCCCACGTCCACGTCGAACGAAAGTTATCGATAGGAGCCCACCCAAGCGAGCATTGTGTGTGTGTGTAATCGCATAGGACAAAAAGGAGTATTGTTTCGATTCGTGTGGGCAAAAACTGTCCAGGTGACGGTCTGATAAATTACCTAGATTAAAAAAAAAACACCCCTGAAATTTTTGGGATACCGTACCGTATCCAAAGGGTGCCAAGGAAACCCTAATACTAAGGCTCCGTCTGCCAGTTCTATTGCCGCCATAATCAAAAACAAGAGTTAAATTCGTGTTAATATTGTACGATAGTACGGAACCTTTCATGTGCAACTTCGAATAGGTAGCACTTGGCCGGTTTTTTAGGATTCGGTAGCCAAATGGCAAAAAACGGAACCCTTATAGATTCGTCATGTCTGTCTGTCCGACCGTATGTCACAGCCATTTTATTTCGAAACTATAATAGGTATACTGTTGAAACTTGGTAGGTTCCGTAGCCAAATGGCAAAATACGGAACCCTTATAGATTCCTCATGTCTGTCTGTCCGTCCGTATGTCACAGCCATTGTATTCAGAAACTATAAGAGCTATACTGTTGAAACTTGGTAGGTATTCTTGGTAGGTATAGGTAGGTAGGTGGATATTATGTGAACCGCAATAAGATTTTGATGCAAAAATAAAAAAAAAAAATAATAAATATTGGGGGCTCCCCATACTTAAAAAAATTTTTTTTTTTCATCAAACACATAAGTGTGGGGTATTTATTGATAGGTCTTCAAAAATGATATCGAGGTTTCTAAAATATTGTTACGGGCTAGGGGTACTTAAACGCCGGTTAAGGGTTACGAAGTTTATTAGCAACGAAGGTACAGTCGATTGTAGGCAATGACAAGTAGAATGTCGCTGACGTTGCACCGAAGTCTTCCCTTATGTCCACGAAGTCCGTGTTGTAAACACACAATAACAGTACAGATGTTACTCCACGTAGTACTCACAGTTCTCGTTACAGTTGTCGCAGTAGGTATTCTCAAAGATCGCTTCTTAACTGTCGCTGTTTTCGTATCGCTAGTCGAGTGTAGACTGACTGTGTGCCGGCGTCGCGGCGCCTTATATAGCCCAGCTGATCGAACATTCCAGATTCCTCTAGACGTAATAATAATAGCACATAACTTCGAGGTCACTCGGAAGTACCTACGGTAATTCCCGGAAACGGGTTTCTAGAAATTTCGATGTCGACACTTTGTTGACAAAACTGTTGAGACCTGTACCATTCGATAGGCCGTCCTAAGTCTAGCAATGCGTTTTATTATTGTACCTAGAAAATGTCTAGATCTGGCGAAATAGGGCTCAAAAGTGACACACTGCATGTCACGCGATATTGAACCTTATGCCATCGACATAAGGTCCATTCGTAACATTGCCCCCTTCTTAGTCATGCTCGTCCCGAGCATGATTTGATCCATAATAGCGAGCTAGGCGGTCTACGTGTACGACTTTCAGCTTCCCTCTAGGTCCTTTCTTAATCCGGTAGGTGACATCGTTTATTCTGGTTACTATCGTGTACGGACCCTCCCATTTGGCTTGGAACTTTGGACTCTTCCCTTTTCTTCTAATGGGATTATGTAACCATACCAAAGTTCCCTCTTCAAATCCGGGCACGTTAGCTTTGCGGTCGTATCGGATCTTCATCTTCTCACTGGTTTTCAGACCATTCTCTCTCACTAGCTCATGTATTCCATCTAATTTACGCCGCAGGTCGGCCACATAGTCGACGGCTAGGATAGGAGTATCGGGAGGTGTTCCGGTTAGTGCATCTATGGGTAGTCTAATTTCTCGGCCGAAGTTGACTTTCGCCGGTGTGCAGTTTGTGCTATCATGTGTTGCAGAGCGGTATGACATTAAGAAGAGTGGGATGTATTGGTCCCAATCCCTTTGATGTTCTTCCACTACTTTGGCCAAATGATTCTCCAACGTCTGATTGAATCTTTCGACCATTCCATCTGACTGTGGGTGATATGGTGTTGTACGAGTCTTATGTATCCCGAGTAGTTGGCAAACCTCTTGAAATAGTGAAGACTCGAAGTTTCTACCCTGGTCAGAGTGTAACTCCAAAGGAATGCCAAATCGACAGAACACCTCGTGAACTAGCTTTTTGGCGACTGTATGAGCTTCTTGGTTAGGTACTGCAAAAGCTTCTGGCCATTTGCTGAAATAGTCTTGCATGACGATGATATACCTATTCCCTTCTTCAGTAACAGGGAATGGCCCAGCTATATCGACAGCAACTCTTTCCCATGGTGCACCAACATTGTACACTTTCAGCCGACCTCTGGCTCTCGTTTGCGGTCCCTTTACTGAGCAGCAAGCTACACATTTTCTACACCAGTCCTCAACGTCTTCACGGCAATGCACCCAATAGAATCTTTTTCTCACCTTCTCCAGGGTTTTCTTTACTCCTAGATGTCCTCCGGATACTCCGTCGTGCACCTGTCGTAGCACTGACGCGACCTTATCACAGGGGACAACTATCTGTAAGGTGACCTCCTGTCCACTGGGTGATTCCCATTTCCTCTTGAGAACTCCATTATCAATTATCAGGCTGTCCCATTGAGCCCAGTAACTTTTCGCTGTTGGGCTGAGCGCTGATATCTCACTCCAAGTGGGCCTTTGGCCACGTTTCCTCCATTCGATTACTGTCTTCAGGTCACTGTCTTCCTTTTGTGCGTCTTCCAATGATTGATTGTCCCAGTCTCCGTCCAAAGCGTTCACCTGAATAATCCTTACGTTCTCTTTCTTTTCCTGTTTGGCACAATGTCGGCAAGATTCTTCGCAAGGTCGTCTAGACAAAGCATCAGCATTATTGTGTGACTTGCCTTTTCGATGTTCAGTGACAAAGTCAAATTCTTGCAGGTGCTCTATCCACCTTGCTACTTGTCCTTCTGGGTCTTTGAATTGGAGGAGCCACTGTAAGGCGGCGTGATCGGTACGAAGTGTAAACTGTCTCCCAATCAAATATTTCTTGAAGTGTTGTAAGGTCTTAACAACGGCTAGAAGTTCTCGGCGGGTAACACAGTAATTTCTTTCTGGCTTGGAAAGGCATTTGCTGAAATATGCAATCACGACCTGCCTATCTCCTTGTGTTTGAGAGAGAACTCCTCCAATACCAACATTGCTGGCATCCGTGTCTACCAAAAATCGACCTTCCCGACTAGGGTAACCTAATACAGGAGTCTCGCACAAGTGAGTTTTCAGTAGCGCAAATGCCTGTTCGCAGTCAGAGTTCCATTCAAATTGACACTTTTCCTCTGTTAAACGATGCAACGGCTTCGCTAACTCGGAGAAGTTCTTCACAAACCGACGGTAATATGCACACAGACCCAAGAAAGAGCGTACCTCAGTTTTATTACGAGGCGTAGGCCACTTCGACACGGCTTTTATTTTTTCAGGGTCTGTTCGAATTCCTTTCGCCGAAATAATGTGTCCCAAGTATCCAACCTCTTTCTGGAATAGTGTACACTTACTAGGACTGAGTTTTAAATTCGCTTCACGCAGTTTCTGAAAGACTTTCTCCAAATTGCGTAGGTGCTCTGCGAAGTTTCGTCCCATAATGATGATGTCATCCAAATAGACCAGGCATGCATCACCAAGCAACCCCACCAAGATGCGCTCCATTAGGCGCTCAAATGTAGCTGGAGCATTGCACAGTCCAAAAGGCATGACATTGAATTGCCAGAGACCGTTCCCAGGACCAGTGGTGAAAGCGGTCTTTTCTTTATCCTGCTGACAGATTTCCACCTGCCAGTATCCACTTTTAAGGTCAACTGTGGAGAACCATTTCATGCCACTTAGCAAGTCCAAAGTGTCATCTATACGTGGCAGGGGATAACTGTCCTTTTTCGTGGCATCATTCAACATCCTGTAGTCAACGCAAAACCTTGTACTGCCATCCTTTTTCTTGACTAGGACAACTGGAGATGACCAAGGGCTGGTAGACGCTTCGATAATCCGATTTTTCTCCATATCTCTTAACATTTTCGACACTTCCTGTTCTCTTGCAAAGGGGATACGACGTGGTCTCTGTCTTATCGGCTGTGTATCGCCCGTATCTATATGGTGTTTGACGAGCCCGGTCCTTCCCACGTCACTGTCGGTCTTAGAGAAGATGTCATGAAATTTATACAACAGTTGCTTAACTTTGTGACTTTCGAACTTGTTTAAATTGCCCTTACAATTTTCGAGTAGTGTCGATACATGTTCCTGCCACTGCTTATCACGTTCCTTTTCGTGCGCCTCTGTTTTTCTCAATGATGCTACATGGTCGCACACACCCACGATGCAATTCTTTTCAAGAATTATTTCTTTGTTACTAACGTTGATAATGCGCACTTTTGGTTTATCGGAAATCATCATCAGTGTCCTTGCTGTTATCCAGTCTGGGTGATCTCCAGAATCTTCAATTATAATGCAACGTTTACGGCATCCTATTGGTGATAGTCTAATATCTACTAAGGTTTCTGATCTTGGTGGTAATACCGTTCTCCTTAAACAGTACACTGACCCTTGTTTTCCACCTTGAAGAAATACTTCTTGTTCTGGGAAACTCAATACTCCTTTTGCTACATTAAGGATGCACTGTTGTTTCTTCAAAAAGTCCAGTCCTATTATGCAATCATCTGTAATATTCGCTACTAAAACAGGGTGCGTAAATGTCTTATCACCCATTTTCAAGGTCACATTCGTTTCACCAAGGACGCGTACTGGTTGGCCAGTGGCGGTTTGTAATCGGCATTGTGAAAACCCTCTTTTCCATGCTATGGTCCGAGGAAATAGCTCCGGTCGTGCAATAGTTCTTGATGCACCAGTATCCAACGTGAAACTGCATGACTTACCATTCAGTTCTCCTTCTATAATAAGACTGTTTCCATCGCCCACTTGTGATACTGTTATAATGGGGGCTTCAGGTCGACCAGCCAGTACTCGCCCCATAGCCCTGGCTGTTCTTAGTTTAAATCCTCGGCTTCCACCTGTGTCCCAGAAGTACTTCTTCCCTTAGACTTCCTGGGACAATTGATCCGAATATGACCCTTTTCGCCGCACTCATAGCAGGTTGGTCCTTGCCGAGTTTTTATTATTGGGGTTACCTCGCGAATGCGGTGCTGTTGTCGGCCGTCTTGGCGTACTGCTTCCACCTCCAGAGCGTGTGTCAAGGCTGCCTTCAGAGTCTGATGGTGACCCAGACGAACTGCAGCCCTGACTTCTGCATCTCGGATTCCATCAGTAAAAGCTTGCACCGTAGTAGCATCAATTGCTCCCGGCGTTGAAGCATACGCCCTCCGAACAATACGTTCTATTTCCGATGCCCATTGTTGCAAACCCTCACTGCTTTTCTGTGTGCGGTCGCGGAGTTGAGCCCTGTAAACATGTTCGAGGTGTTTCTCCCCGTATCTAGACTCCAACGCTTCTAGCAGACAGGCTAGGGTATTGCAATCGCCGGAAATATTTTCGAGAATTTGTACCGCATCAGCACGCAGAGCAAGCGTAAGAGCGGTTACCGCTTGATCGTCATCCCAATTGTTGCCTTTTGCGACTTTTTCAAACTGTAGACGGAAGGCCACCCATGACGTTGTTCCATCAAAATGAGGTACTTGGAACGTCGGCAAAGCACTAGGTATCACCCCTTTTATAACTCCTTTTTGTACCTTCTCATGCAAAAATTCTACTTCCTTTCCAAACTCCATGATGGTATTGTCTAGTTTATCGAAACGCGCATCATGTTTGTCTATACGAGCGTCTTGCTGGCCTATGCGCGTATCTTGCTGGTCCAGACGGGTATCTTGTTGTGCTGTTTTTATTTTAAGTTCGTTGACCTCTTCTTTGGTTTTTTTCCATTTTTCATTTAATTCTAATACCAGTTGCTGGGATTTTTCTATTTTTGCTTGAGTTGCTGCTTGGGATTGTTTTATTTGTGCCTGGGTTTCTGCCTGGGATTGTTTTATTTGTGCCTGGGTTTCTGCCTGGGATTCTGCTATACTCAGCTTTATTTGCGCCGTCAAGTGAGCCAGTAACGCCGAAAAGTCGGGTCCGCTGGCTCCGGGAGTGGTGGTGGTAGTAGGCGCACTCACATTCGTCGGTGTTACGACGACCGCATCTTCTACGGGTGCAGGGACACCAAGTGATTCTTCCTCTTGACGCGCCAAATCCATCGCTGCTTGTCGTCGCGTGCGAACTCTTTCGTCTTCCCTTGGCGTGACCGGCATGCCGCTTCTGACACCAATTGTTACGGGCTAGGGGTACTAAAACGCCGGTTAAGGGTTACGAAGTTTATTAGCAACGAAGGTACAGTCGATTGTAGGCAATGACAAGTAGAATGTCGCTGACGTTGCACCGAAGTCTTCCCTTATGTCCACGAAGTCCGTGTTGTAAACACACAATAACAGTACAGATGTTACTCCACGTAGTACTCACAGTTCTCGTTACAGTTGTCGCAGTAGGTATTCTCAAAGATCGCTTCTTAACTGTCGCTGTTTTCGTATCGCTAGTCGAGTGTAGACTGACTGTGTGCCGGCGTCGCGACGCCTTATATAGCCCAGCTGATCGAACATTCCAGATTCCTCTAGACGTAATAATAATAGCACATAACTTCGAGGTCACTCGGAAGTACCTACGGTAATTCCCGGAAACGGGTTTCTAGAAATTTCGATGTCGACACTTTGTTGACAAAACTGTTGAGACCTGTACCATTCGATAGGCCGTCCTAAGTCTAGCAATGCGTTTTATTATTGTACCTAGAAAATGTCTAGATCTGGCGAAATAGGGCTCAAAAGTGACACACTGCATGTCACGCGATATTGAACCTTATGCTATCGACATAAGGTCCATTCGTAACAATATATTTTTTTAAACTGAATAGTTTGCGGGACAGACGCTTCCAAAGTGGAAAAAAGTTGCCCCCCTCTCTAACTTCTAAAATAAGAGATCTAGTAAGTGTTTTTTTTTAATACCTCGTAAATCGTAAACCGCTTATTTCCGCGTAATCTTTCATGCAAATAACTTAAATCCTTTAATTTCATAAATCAATGGTACGAAACCCTTTGTGCGTGAGTCCGACACGCACTTGGCCAGTTTTTTAATTCAGACGAAAGATAAAAATCTTAGAAGCAATTTAAGTACGAAATCAACTGTGTCAGTCTGCTAGAACGTAGTTCAGCGGTTCGTCTAATAAATTGGCGGTTTGTAACGGCAGGAAGATGTCGGGGGTCGGGCGTTTTACGAGTTAACTTAATTGAGTTTTCGAAAGAGACTGTCAGTCGCGTAGCTGGTTATTTGCTGAACACGATAGGTTTTCAGAGAGTTATATTCCGTCCTCGACACATTAACGGCAAATTTCACCATTGAAACTGAACTCGTTTAACACATACCTAAATCGCTTTCAAGAGCTGTAAGCGTCAAAACTGTTGAGTTGTTATAGAATGTTGACGCTAACAGCTCTTGATCGCAATTTAGAAGTAATGGTCTCGTTCAATTCCAATGGTCACCACCATAACTCTCACCACTAAGCCAGGTTAGATAGTACACCTTATGCTTAGTAGTAGTATATTAATACCTTTGGCTTTATGACAATATTAAAATGGCACATCTATTTTCAGTGCCATGCTTTATAGTCTGATCGTAAATTATCGTCACCGCGCCTTTGCCTTCAGTTTATGACAGTGCGTTTAGATATATTGTTGGCACATGTATACACACATTTATACTGGCTGTATTCAATAAAGTTTCTTTATAATTAAGCCGTCGTGGTTAGACTAGATGCATTTTTAGCACTAGTTTAAGTAAGCTGCTGGAACAACGAGAAATTAATTAAGGTAGATTTCAATCAGTTTGTGAATACATCATACTAATATTATAAATAGGAAAGTGAGTTTGTTTGTTTGTTTGTTTGTTTCGCTTTCACGCCGTAACTACTGAACCGATTGCTTTGAAATTTTGCAGACGTAAAGTTAGAAGTCCGGCTTATTAACAGGGTACTTTTTATAGCGGAAAAAATTGATATTCCCGAGGGAAATCTAAAAAGCGCGATATAAGCGAATTACACACGGGCGAAGCCGCGGGCGCAAGCTAGTTTTAAATAAACTGGACCAAAAAGCGGTTTGTAAGTATCTTTGTTAGAGATACTAACACAATAGAAGATGTAATTATATTTGTACGCAATGAAGGCGAAATTGTAGGTCACCATTGACATCAACGATTCGGACGAGTTAATTAAGAACAGGACACACCCATCTAAAAGAAGTAAATAATCTACAATCTACGTCAACGTATTGGTATTCCAAATAGCTAGAAAATGTGAAGATTTTCAACATAAATCTAAACTTTCCCGATCCACTTCGCCCTGTCTCCGAGTAACAGGAGTTTGATAGCCTCATCATCATCATTTCAGTCGAAAGACGTCCACTGCTAGACATATGCCTCCCCAAAGGTTCTCCACGACGACCGGTCCTGCGCTTCCCGCATCCAGCGGTTTCGTGCGACCTTCACCAGGTCGTCGGTCCACCTTGTCGGGGGCCTTCCCACGCTGCATCTTCCGGTGCGTGGTCGCCACTCGAGAACCCGTCAGCTCCATCGACCATCGGTCCTACGGGCAATGTGCCCAGCCCACTGCCACTTTTGTGTTGCAATTCTTCGGGCTATGTCGGTTACTCTCCTTCTTCTGCGGATCTCCTCATTCCTGATTCGATCGCGCAGTGAAACCCCAAGCATATCCCTCTCCATTGTTCTTTGAGTGACTTTGAGCCTTCTTATAAGGCCTATTGTTAGCGACCACGTCTCAATTCCCGAAGTCATCACTGGCAACACACACTATTCGAAGACTTGTCTTGAGACACTGCTCACTGCCTATTTAGACCTATTTACTCCCCGTTTAATAGTTTTAGAAGAGGAAAGACCGAAGAAAGAATACCTAATCCCAGGCTAAATTATGAAAAGTCTTTTTATTACCGTTTTCTGTGAAATATCTGCACAGGGTAACGCAGAGCCATAAAAAAAGCAAGCCATTTCGGCCCCCACAATAACACCGACCGTCTGTAACAACCGGTATATTATTTCAAGAAACGCGATATTGCCGCGGCATGTCACTGGGCAAGTGACGAGAGAAGAGCACAAAGTAAATTACGGAAAAAGATATTAAACTTCCTAAATAAAGGCAAAATGTAAGAAGGGAGCGCGCGAAGAATATGGATGTATACTCGTACAGTGCCATTATGTCGAAACCGAAATGGAAGAGGCGGGCCCTGAATTATAGGATGATTGATTTGGATTCGGTGAATAATTTTACAACGTATTCTCTCAATATCTAGGCTTCCACATTATTATTTCCTGTAAAAGATTTTGGTAAGGAGTCAATATTTGAGCGAGATAAGTACTGCGTTCACTTCGCTGAACAGTGAATAAACGCATGAAGATCAAATTGACGTCTACAAAATTTAGGTCAAAATATTTGTGCTTGGAATCAAATGCATTACCAGTACAATGTAGCTAAAACTCCATTTGGCACTATAACAATCAAGAAACTATTCGAATCCTCTGGTCGATTATCTACTCCATTTCTCGATTCACTTTGTATTGGTTCTACATAGTTTTTTTCAATAGTTTCTTGAGAAGGCTTTAATTTATGTGCACGACCGAGTCTTTACAAGAGGTTTAAAGTGATATGGAGATCATTGTTCTGCGAGAAAGATACACTGTTTTCTACGATACTATGCTACCACAGTAGAAAGATATAGCGACATTAAATGAAACTGGAGCATCGTATATTCGCGTTGTCATATAATAGGCGACATTGTCCTTCGGGTGTGCGCTTGGCGTTTAAGCCAGGCAAATCTGCGATATTGTTGGCATGTGTACGCAGTTCGCAGGGACGGACCGCACGGCTGCACCAGACTGTGATTTACACGACACCGGCCTCAAAACACCTCTCCCTTTATGGCCAGACATTTCGGGGAACGGCGATTTATTTGTCTGGCTGTAGATAGATTGTTATCAACCAGCATTCAAGCTTTTTCACATCCAAATTGATATGTGTAAATTTGATGCTACGCGTGTGATATCAGTTGGATTAAATTGAAATAGCCTGCGTATTTTCGTATTTTTTTTTGAAATATCGTATTTTCTGCGGGCTATTTCCGTTTACAATTTCTATTTGCGTCCGTTAGTGTTTTTAAAAGAACCAACACAAAAAATCGTGACTCTATTTTATCAAGTTATTGATCTCACTAAATGGTAGGTACCTACATATGGCAAAATTAGCAGCCGGCAGCGACTTCTTTCGCTTAGAGTTAGTTATGCTCCGCTCCTATTGGTCCCAGCGTGATGTTATGTAGCCTAAAGCCTTCCCGGATTAATGGGCTATCTAACGCAAAAATATTTTTTCAAGTCGGACTAGTAGTTCCCGAGATTAGCGCGTTCAAACAAACAAACTCTTCAGCTTTATATATTAAGTATAGATAATTTCGGAAATAAAATTGAAAATAAAGAAACTTCTTGCTCGCAGTTTTACGAACAAACATTTCAATGTCAATGTTAATAATACCGCTTAATATGTAATGCATTAGTGTGCAAATTGGGGAGGCATGTATACTAGCACAATGCCTGTCTAGACGGCGCACTGAACCGAACGTAACCTACCACCGACACTGATTTACATATAGATGTCGGGATCAGTTGAGACTCCGGAACACAATGTCGCAACTCATATCAGACTATGCCTGTAAATATCTATACTAATATATAAAGCTGAACAGTTTGTTTGTTTGTTTGAACGCGCTAATCACAGGAACTACTGGCCGGATTTGAAAAATTCTTTTTGCGTTGGATAGTCCATTAATCCAGGAAGGCTTTAGGCTATATAACATCACGCTGTGAACGAAGTCGCTGGCGGCCAGCTAGTATGAAATACAGGGAATATCAAAAACATTGTCAACAAAACAGATGACAAAGCGACTAATTCCTACTTAAATAAATGTGATGACTGAATTTATTCTAGTGTCTTTTCTTGGTACATTTTAAAGTCGCATGTTGATAGCAATTTAAACGGAGGAATAGCAAGATGTATATCTGAAAACTAAAATTTAATAAATACTGAAATTCACTCTCAAAATATTTCTCGGCAATCATTTTGTAACTCGGCAACACAAGTTATTCGTGGAACTCCGCATGAGAATCCGAGCTGCATTTTGCAGGGATATTGCAGCGATACTGGACATTATAGTAGGACGCCGTTAAACTGATTTACGATAGTCTTTATTAAACGAAATCCTACATTTATATTCTGGAATCATAAGCACTGGGTTTAATGCAATTTTTTACTAGGAGACAGTAAATTAATATGTTTTTTTGCATTTTCATGGAATGAAATGTTTTTCTTTATTCAGTATACACAAAAGTGTGAGAAAATTGCAGGCATGAAATTTACTTTTCAGGTTTAATTGTCTTTGTTTGATAAACCAATAAAAACTTCTATATTCATTCGGTTGGTAACTGCGGAAATTCATTTCAGCAATTAGAATCAGACAGAACATGTCACTTAAAAAGTCACAAGAATGAGTAGAATAAGACCTCCATCCAGAACAATATAGTAGAATTACATATATGAACTTAGAGAGTTAATAAAATTAATTTATTTGCACACATAGGTGTTACCTGATGGTATTAAATAATAAAAATATGTTATGTCACTATGAGTTGCCTTGGAAGGCGTCCAAATACAGTAAAACCTGTTTAATTTGGAATCCCAAGGGACCAATACACATGTACCAATTATTGAGGGTTACCGATAATCCAGTTTTCCAATTAAGCAGGTTTAAAATTATAGTTGTCACATTTAGAGAGGAGGGGAGATTCTTCACAGGATTGACTTTGGTATATATTATTCTCCCTACACAGTTCATCATGTGGCTTTCCACAAGCATAATCTGATAGAAGATTTTAATTTTTCAATCGCAAGATGCTCTTGGTATTTTTTGTGATTTGTCCAAGGCCTTTGATTGCGTACATCATGATACTCTTATCAGGAAATTGTACCATTATGGTTTGAGGGACAGAGCTCTCGACCTTCTGACTTCTTATCTGAATAATCGAATTCAGAGGGTTGATGTTAATGGCAAGAGATCTGCAGGATCTGTGGTCACCATGGGCGTTCCGCAGGGCTCAATTCTAGGTCCATTCTTGTTTTTAATTTATATTAATGACTTACCTCATCATGTGAGGGATAATCACAACATAGTATTGTTCGCGGATGACACTTCTCTTATTTTTAAAGTCAAGCGTCAGCTAACAAACTTTGACGAAGTTAACAATGCACTCTCTAAAGTTGTCCATTGGTTTAATGTAAATAACCTCCTTTTAAATGAAAAAAACTAAAGTCATTAAATTTTCTACGCCAAATGTCAGGCAGCTAAGTACCAATGTTCAACTGAATGGAGTAGAGTTGATCCCTGTCGAGTCGACAGTTTTTCTTGGATTAACTATTGACGCCAAGTTACAATGGGGTCCTCACATTGAGAAGCTGTCGGGTAGACTCAGTTCTGCCGCCTTTGCTGTTAAGAAAATTAGACAGATAACTGATGTGGATACAGCCAGAATTGTTTATTTTAGTTATTTTCATAGTCTTATGACTTATGGGATTCTTCTCTGGGGAACTTGTGCGGACATCAATACCATCTTTGTTTTACAGAAGAGGGCTGTTCGAGCCATTTATAACCTTGGTCCTAGAGAATCTCTTAGAGAAAAGTTCAAAGAGGTGAACATTCTGACTGTAGCTTCACAATATATATTTGAAAATCTTATGTACGTTCATAAAAATATCTCGAATTTTAAGAAGATAAGCGATATTCATAATGTAAATACCAGGAACAAACACAATCTTGCTTTACATCACACTCGTCTCCACAGAGTAGGCAACTCGTTCATGGGTCAATGTATACACTTTTACAACAAGCTTCCCATGGACGTTCGAAACTTACCCATTAAACGATTTAAGAACCATATAAAGGCCAAACTTTGCAAAAAGGGGTATTATAAAATCACAGATTATTTAGAAGACAAAAAAGCTTGGGATTGAGCTGCTCGCTCTGTTAAGCATTGTTAATTTTTATTAAGCAATATGCGTAATTATAAGGTAAATTATTGTAAACATTTTCATTTTTAATGTCTGGACTTGAAAAAAGACGATGATCCCTGAGTTTGTTTCGGCCATTTCTTCTCAGAGGTAGTCAGTTAGGAAATGCCGGCTTCATCTAGTTAAAAAAATAAAATAAAAAATAAACATGACGTGTAAAAGTGATCAGTGATCCTACTTGCTTAATAAACGATTTCATTTCATTTCATTTCATTTCATTTCAAATACATACTATGTATTAACGTTTTATATTTACGTTTGGATATTTTGTACACTGTATTCCCTTGTTTTTAGGTCAAAACCTGAGATAGTACTGACAAAAAAATATAAAGCATGCGTGAAAATCAACGTGAAATGTACCTATGTAAATAAACATGTCAAACCGTGTTAAAACCTGATTAATTTGTCTCACTTATACAGGTAATTGAGCAACAGAGTCTTAATTATAGAAGTAAACATCGAAAAAATATTAGAATTCAAATCTCATTTAATCAGGTTCAAAAAGTTCCATTAACAGAGGTAATTTAGTGAAAAACAACCGGCACCTTATTGCAACTCTCAATAATAGAGGTCGCTCACTTATCTTAGTTGCCACTTAACCAGGTTGTATTTTTGACTACCGGCCATGGTTAAAATCAAAAAACTATTCATTTATACATTTTCACCGACGAATATCAATAGGAGATATAGATATTAATTAACTAATATGACCAAACTACAAATAAAGTAAAAACAGCACAAAATTTAAGCAGCAAGTCTTAATCGATGAACGATTATAATTCTGTAAATAATATAAATAGTTGATACGGTCTTGAATCAGATAGTGGCGCCTATTCTGATGTTCAGAAACTAAACTAATTTTAAGATATGTGGATCTTTTTCTGTCCATTTCGTTAAGAAAAGGATAGAAGATAACATTTTAGATTAGTTCTGTCAAATTAAGATACTCTATAGACATTTTAGACGCCATTATAAATATGGCGACTAAAAATACGCCAGATAACCTCAGGTCAGGAGCGCTCTAATTTGACAGGTCTAAACTGACATTTTATCTTTTGTCCTTTTCTTAATGCAATAGAAAGAAAAAGTTGCACTGAACTTAAATTTAATTTAGTTTGTGAATAACAGAATCGGCGCCATTGTTCAACATAATATTTGTCACTGACCTGCAAAAAAACCACAGAAAATTTTAAATTCCCGGGCTACCCTTTCCCGTAATACGTTTGTATCGTGCTAATGCAGTCACAAGCCCAGCAGAAAACGTAGATATTAAGTACGAAAACAATAGGCTTGCCAATCTGCTGTTATTTATGTTTCATTGTGGCCCATATTAAAATGGAGCACACAGATGTGCGTAGTTAGTTTCAATTGGTACCCACGAGGCTAACGTTTCAACTACAATATACGAATGATTTTATGAGGTTACAATTGTGAATTCATTATTGCTTAAATTGAATTTTAACTGCGAATTACTGTCACACGGCGTTAAAATTAAATGGCGTAGGTATAGAGGACTACAGACTTGATTTATTGATTCAGTAGAAATACTTCGGTGTCTGTACGGGCCATTTGCTTCGGGTCTACCAAACTCCGCTGTATAGCGCCCTATCATTAGCGTTCAAGCCTGGAAGTGGCTTCAGAACCGAAAACCACAACCACTCTCAATGTTACCTACGGCTCCTTTTCGAAGTAAATAGAAAATGAAGAGAAAATTTTAACCATTAGCAACCCAAACCCTGCTATATGATAATAATGATTATATTCGGCTTTGAAGTAAGGTAAAGCGTAAAAGAGTAGGTACCGTTCAATAACACTTACTTGTTTAAATTAAAGCCGCAATGGACGGCGTTACAGGAACTTTTTGACCTGAAAAGATAAAGAAAACGGCATTATGTAAATGAGATCTTTTTAGAAATTAACACGAGAATTTATAGCTGCCTAAGAGTGGAATTAATCTCGAGATGCCCTTAATTTATAACGAAAAATGTTCAATATCACGTTCATGAATACTTGAAAGTTTTATAGCTCAAGTCTCAAGATTTCACGACTTAGGTGCTTATTTTTATGAAAGAGATTTTAGGATTTGCGGATACAAAAAAGCGAAGTGGTTTTAGACTTTCCAAATACTCAAACGTGCTCTTTATAAAACACTTAATAAATAATATGCTGGTTATTTTTACTTTAAGGTATCCTACAATGCTTTTAGTAGTACTGCAAATTATTTAACAGATGTTATGTCATCTCGTTGTGTTCGTGTCTAACAGAACAAACCTTTGTTCAAAACTGCAAATAGCATTTAGTACTGGACCGTCCGTGGCTTTATTACAAGTTTGTTGGACAGTCGACTTCTCGGCTGTACATCCGTTGCCTGCCAACTTTACCCTTAGCCTGACTCAATCCTGACCCAGTTCGAGATACAACAGCTATGCTATGAATAAAATCATTGGAATATTGTTTCAGTAACGTATTTGTGAGAGGTGTAGCTCCTCTTAGTAACACATTGGTTCGAAAGGCTCGAGTCGCATGATTGGCGTTCCGTATTGGGTGAATGATGGTGTTAAACTTATTATGTCACGAAGCCTGTTTTAAAGGTACCTCATAAATACAAGATATTTCCCCCAATAAAACCTTTACAAGTTGCGCGGGACGTTAAGCAACTGGTTTATTCTACTTTTTTTTGTCAACTTGAATGTTCATTTTGAACGCAGAAGTATCTGGAGCTTATGAATATCATATTTACAATCGTGTGGGCCGACTGGTAGGTAGTAGTGGACACGGACTCATAACGATACATTGTGGTGACTAATTCGCTAACCAAGCGAGATGACTTTTATAACAACAGCATATAGGTAAGTAACAACGTTTCATTATGATCGTAACACCGATAATCTATACAAATATAATATAGCTGAACAGTTTGTTTGAACTGCTTTTCTCTGGTCGGATTTGATAAATATTTTTTGCGTTTGATAGCAAAATAAAACAAATGAAGAGCGTAAGCGGCCGATGCGATGTGACTCGATGGATCAGGAGTCGGGGAGTTACTTATATAAAAAGTGCCTGTAATCTAATATATAAAATTCTCGTGTCGCGGTGTTTGTGGTTAAACTCCTCCGAAATGGCTTTCTCGATTGTCGTGAATTATTGTGTGCATATTGGGTAGGTCTGAGAATCGGACATCTATTTTTTATCCCCCTAAATGTTAAGGGTAATCCGCTCTTAATTTTTTTTAAATATTGTCCTGTATCGCCCTTTACAGCACATGATTTAAAGAAATAGTTTTGAAGATATTACAAATTTAAAAATTGTGGGGCGTCGCATTTGCGGCGGTACCAGCCGGTTGGGCGGCGGGCCGCTATGTTTTTTATACAACGTTAACAGTTTTTTTGTAATGTATTTAGTATCAGCATTGCACCCGTGCAAAGCCGGGCGGGTCGCCAGTTTTACTATAAGTACAATAGTACTAATGACTGATTTCCGACTTCTACGAGAAGGAAGTTTCAGCTAGAAGTAGTATAGGACAGATTCATCAGGTAAGGAAGCTATTGAAGCTCATAACGAATTCAGATCAGGTTCCGCCAGAAGTTCTGCTTTCGGCTTTCCTCGTAAGGGACAAAGAGAAGTAAAGATTTAGATTGTATTTCATTACAATGGTCATTGGTAGGCACAGTCAAGGGACTGAAGATGAGCTCATTTGTATTCAGTTCGATAAAGGATGAATAATACAAGCGATCCATATAACTTTTATAGTTTAACTTCAATTTAAGCTCGTGGTATAATGACGTCATCTGGAGAAATAGGAATTAGATGGTGGCATTAACTGTTGTCATTGTTGTATCCACTATAATTTATTATAGGTATCTAATTTTATTACTGAGCAGTTGTGTAAATTATTTTTTTATTATTATTAGATTATATTTTTTAATTTATAACACTGTGTATTTAAAAAAGAAGAAAAAGCTACCTAGTGTCATTACTGGAACCAGAAAGCCAAGAAATATCGTAATTTAAAACGTACCAAATTTAGTCTCACAATCTCATCTCGGCGAGAAACGAATGTCAAAATATAGAATGAATTAAAGGTATTTTTGACAGATTGAGATTGATTAGACTGAAGGTACTAAAATTACGAGAATTGCCCTGCAGTTATGTAGTATCTCTTTAAAAATATCCATGCTAGACAGCTTTAGTCTAATTGACAGTGGCCCCGATTCTGTTGTTCACAAACTAAATTAAATTTAAGTTTAGTGCATTCTTTTCTGTCTATTTCAATAAGAAAAGGACAAAAGATAAAATGTCAGTTTAGGCCTGTCAAATTAGTACGCTCCTGAGGTAAACAGGCGTATTATTAGTTGCCATGTTTATAATCGCGTCTAAACTGTCTATGGAGTATCTTAATTTGACAGGATTGAACTTAAATGTTTTCTTCTATCCTTTTCTTAACGAAATTGAAAGAAAGAGATGCAGCTTAAAATTAGTTTAGTTTGTGAACAACAGAATCGGCGCCAGTATTTAGTTTCTTTTTCTTTTTCGCGACGTTGCCACTACAGTTATTTAAATTTTGTTGGCCCATTACTTCGCTAGGTCCACAGCGTTTATCGGTGGCCTATCCTGTTGATATTCCGTTGAAGAAGACGCGAAGACGGTTCAGGGAGTTCCAACTGGGCCACGGAAGGTTAGTTTTCAAAATAAAGAAAATTTTAAAGCTATGTTGCATAAATTGCAGTTCGCGATGCTGCTGTATTTATCCATCGAAGATTTACAGAGTGATGATTTCTTTATGAGCTGCAGCCAGTGCACATACCACTGAAAGTTAATATTTAAGGTAGGATAGCGCAATGCGATCATCGTTTTAATCATCTGCCTAGCAAATAGCTCAATTTGAAACAAATCTCATGGAAAAAGGAACCCAGCAATAATACAAACTGTATATTATATCTATCTATATATTTTTGCAATTTGCAGGTCAGTGCCAGGTTGTATGTTGATTAAATAATATTTTTGCTTCTGTACCAAATATGACTTTACATCTTCTGTTCTTGTTCTTCAGCCTACTCATCGATTGGCCCGCTTCAAGGTTGTAAGAACTCTCAACGACGAACGAGTCACGTAATGAAAACTCATGGTAGTCACACAGCGGCATTGGCCTGCAGATTGCATTATGCATAATACTTCAAATTTGAATATCGCGAGATGTCCCGAATTTTTCGCCTTAATATTGGGTGTCATAAGCAGGAGTACCAAATGAATAAAGTGCAGCCATGTGCATGTGCAAAACGATTCGCGTGTAACGGTCCGTTTATCGGCGCCGCCGCTTAAAACCTTCACGCATATTCATTCCGAAAACTTTAGCAATTCCCTTTGGTTTGCAGCGCCTCTAAAGTTATGTAAAGCGCTTTTTGCTTCTATATTTACTGTAAACAGCCGTTATATACTCTTTTCAACGAGTTAATTGCAAAATATTTAATTTCTGTGCTTTAGCTTTTGAGGGCCGGGGGCTAGGTGCGAGAACGTTAACGTTATATTTGTAAAACCTCGAGATAAGTATAATTCAAGGTTTATGATTCAGTATGAACTCATGTCAGTTGGCATGCGTGAATCATTATTTGTATAACTACTCAATGGTGGTCTTCAGCAGATGCTTTCGACAGAAGTTATGGTTACTGTGGAATAATAAGCTTTTGTGTGTCCTTCATTACCTTGCTTATATAAACACTTGATATAGGTACATCTAAAACATTTCGTAATTCTATTTCCCTACCGGTTGCCGCCAGGCTCGTTTTATTTAAAGGAAACGACAGTGACAGATAACAGTAATTAATGGTGCCCAAACCTCGATTTTTTCTTCAATCTCCAATATCAGTTGTGTCGAAAGTTAAATTATGTATTTTAATTTCGAATGATTTACGTTTGCCGACAAAATTTAAAGATACAGCGGACCGGTTCTGTTTCAATGTTCTACACATTACTTAGTTAGATTTTTTGTAGAACATTTAGTAAAATGGTCAACAAAGGCATAGAATAAAGAGAGGGAAGTACGTTATCTTCATACAAACGGACCGCGCGCGGCTTGTATGTGTGCGCCATAGTATCTATGCGTCGCCGCACGCACACCTAAACACAATATTAGAGTGCCTATGACTGCGCTAGTCGCGGCTAGCACAGAACGAGGTTCGCGCGTCACGGCTTTTCGGCACATTAGCTTTTAAAAAATGATCACATAAACTGCAAAGTTGGTATGTCTATTTATGAACAAATAAAAGACTTATATTTTTCAAATTATATTTCTAAAAGTTATTTACAAGGATACGGATATATTACACATTAAAGTTTAATAACAACGCGTTTCGTAATAGTCGAAACCGAAGAAAGTAGGTATTTTTCTGTAGCTAATTTGTAATTTTGTATTAAATGTGTGATTCAATAGATGTTATGTTTGTATTAATTAAAAATAAAAATAAATATGGTTCATTATGTGTACAAAACTAAAAATAAAAATTACAAAAAAAAAAAAACTGACTAGTATATGTAAACTAAATAAATTATTAAAAAAAACTAAATTATTTGCTTAGCAAATAATTTAAACATAAGCTCTTAGTCTATAAATATTTGTTAGCGGTTTGGGCGACAACCGTAACCGACGAAGCGCGGTCAGTCGTCAACCCTAAGACAGTAGGCAATTAAATCGCGGATAAATACTAAGCAAATAATTTAAACATAAGCTCTTAGTCTATAAATATTTGTTAGCGGTTTGGGCGACAACCGTAACCGACGAAGCGCGGTCAGTCGTCAACCCTAAGACAGTAGGCAATTAAATCGCGGATTGGGTCGCAGATAACCTACTTCCCCTCTTTATTCTATGACAAAGGTTGACCGTGTTGCATTGGAATAACGAAGTGTCACCAAATATTTGATACAATTTACTAGAGAACCGATAAATCGTTACAACATTTTAATTGGATCGTAAATCGATTGCAGCTGGTACTGAAATAAATATAAGGGCCAATTTAAAAGAAATTGATAATACGGGTAGTATAGTAGGTATGTATAAATATAAACGGTCGTTTAGATTCAGTTTATTGGTACTTCACACTAATTACGGTATAACTCAATTATTTTCTAGCGATACTCCCCGTTGAAGAATACCGGTAGAGTAACTAAGTTTAGGGCTATAATATCCAATTTTCATTTCGTTTATTGGAGACACGTTTCTAAAGTCGATGGTTACCAGTTTTACCAGTCACTGTACTTTGATTTTATTATAAACAGCTTAATGGCGCCATACATAAAAGGGAAAACTGTCATTTATAACAATGGAAAGAAACGGTAATGCAACACTGTTATATATATAAAACAAGTTCACCAGACCGTAGATAATTGCAAATGGGCGGCCCAAATTAATATATTGCCGATGGATGTTGCGACACCGTCGAATGTCGATACTCTGTGACATTGCGCAGAGATGGTGTGCAGCCGTGGTGGCAGGGCAGTGATGTCATCTGGGCCGCCGGTCAATTGTCGCCGTGCCATCGCTTGCGCAACGTTTGTGGGCTGGTTTTATGGAAATGTAAATTATCCAGTGCCGGTGATATTACTGCAGTACAAACACTGCATTACTACATATAAAAGGGCATACATATTTGTGTTCGTAGGTTTGTGTTAAATTGTAAAGATACGGATAAGCGATAGTGATAAATGAATATCGGTAGCGGTGAATGGATGCGGTAAACATTGCCACATTACTATTACGGTATCGTGTGCGTAAGCGCCCACGTTATTTTATCATCCGATTCAGGAGTATCGTGAGTTAGAGCAAGCAACAAAAAACATAATCGCTTCGTCAGCTAGGATTCCAGGAGGTCCAACCCCGCTTATCGGTTAAGTAAAAGGGAAATTGAGACCGAATATATCCCGCTGTCAGATAACGCACAATTTCTGAACAATTATGTTGTGAATCAATAAGTTCAAGCGCGTATTTCGCTCAGCACAACTTCGCACAAGTTTGATATATGAGATTTTAGTCAATGCCGACGTGAGCTAGAACACTAGCTCAAGTAACAAGATCTCAGCGTAAAATTACGTGCGTGGTGATTGTAGACTTGATTGACAGAATGAGAATGAGTGCAAGGGAAATAGCGCTGTGTTGTAGTGAAATTGAGACAAAGACTTATTTCATGTATATTTTACCACGTCCGCAAAAACTGACATTGACTGGCTGTTATTTGAGCCTTTAGGCGATATTGAGTTTCACCCTTAAATAAGTAGAATAATGAACGACTGTTAACAAAAGCCGTGCTCTATTTGAATTGAAACGAGGTGCTATTCGAAAAGTTTTAATGAACTGAGGCAAACACGCGGGAGCATTAGTGTGTACGAACAATTTCAATTACAATAAATGTATTCCAATCAAAGAAATTCAATTACGTTTGAACACCACAAGCCCGCTGTCATCTCCGTATATTCTCGCCAAACTCCATAAAGAATAGAGGTAAACAATCCAATTTAGGGTTATCACAACTCACTTTTTACAAATCTCCTGTTATTTACATGATTATCGACTTTTACATGCTATATATTTATTAACAACTAGCTTTCCGCCCGCGGCTTCGCCCGCGTGGAGGTCGGTTACCTATATCGCGCTTTTTAGATTTCCCTCGGGAACATCAATTTTTCCGGGATAAAAGGTAGCCTATGTTCTTTCTCAAGGTCTAAAGATTGTCTGTGGCAAATTTCATCAAAATCGGTTGAGAGGTTTAAGCAGGAAAGCGTAACAGACAGACAGAGTTACTTTCGCATTTATAATATTAGTATGGATTCCTATAGCAGCATATTTCCATAGAATCACTAAAATAACATGCATAATAACTTGGTATTTCGAAAAACCATTAAAAGTCGACATTAATTTTACGTGATAGCCCTACAAAAAAAGATGGATGAAATCCAGATAATAAACACATTTTGTAGAATTCAACCAATGAATAAAGTTGAGTCAATACAATTTTGCGTATTTTAATTACTTTCAAATCAACCGCATAGGTAACACATGCATTGTAATACTTTCAAGTATGGACTAAGTACAATATGTATATGTATCAAAAAAATTAACCTATTAGGAAATTAGCATACGAGGTGTGTTCAAAAAGTAAGGTGACTTTTCAAATTTCGTGGGAAACGTATTTTCGATTATCGATTTTTTTGTTTTGTTATGTTGGTACACTCTTCTTGAACATCTGTACCAAGTTTCAAATGCATACCATTTTTTGTTTGGTTGTGAGAAGCGTAAAGGTTATTAGTGTTTTGCGTGCTCGGCGATTTTTAGCTATCGAAAAATATGGATCAAAGGATTTGTATCAAATTTTGTGTAAAAAATAAAATTAAGTGCTCCGAAACGCTTGAAATGTTGAGAGTGGCATACGGTGAAAGTGTTCTCAGTAAAAAAAATATTTACAAGTGGTACAAACTCTTCCAAGATGGCCGGGAAGATGCCAATGACGAGCCTCGCTCTGGACGCCCAAGCACGTCAACAACTGATGAAAACGTTGAAGCAGTGAAGAAAATGGTTTTGAAAAATCGTCGAATCACTATCAGAGAAGTAGCTGAAGATGTCGGTATATCGCTTGGCTCGTGCCATGAAATTTTTTCTAATGTTTTGGGCATGAGACGTGTGTCAGCGAAGTTTGTTCCGAAATTGCTAAATTTTGACCAAAAGCACCTGCTCAGTCATCGTTGCTTGTGAGAGAGTTTTTAGCTAAAAACAACACCACAATCATGCCTCAGGCACCATATTCACCGGATTTGGCCCCATGTGACTTTTTCTTGTTCCCAAAACTAAAGAGACCTATGAAAGGACGGAGATTTGCAACGATTGAAGAGATAAAGACTGCATCGCAGGAAGAGCTCAAGGCTATACCGAAAAGTGCTTATGAGAAGTGCTTTGAGGATTGGAAAAAGCGTTGGCATAAGTGTATTGTATCTGAGGGGGATTACTTTGAAGGGGACAACTTAAATATTGATGAATAAATAAATATTTTTTCTTAAAAATACAAAGTCACCTTACTTTTTGAACACACCTCGTACATGTGTGTCGTATGTCATTTAAATTGGTTAAGCGTTCTATGCAAATCATAAATATCTAAACATAAAAAACTGCTTACATTAGTAGGAAGTAGAATTATTACTATTATATATATTATATTCTATACTAGCTTTCCGCCCGCGGCTTCGCCCGCGTGGAGTTCGGTTATATCGCGCTTTTTAGATTTCCCTCGGGAACATCAAATTTTTCCGGGATAAAAAGTAGCCTATGTTCTTTCTCAGGGTCTAAAGATTGTCTGTGCCAAATTTCATCAAAATCGGTTAAGAGGTTTAAGCGGGAAAGCGTAACAGACAGACAGACAGACAGACAGACAGAGTTACTTTCGCATTTATAATATTAGTATGGATAGTATATATTAGAAAAGGTTGTTAACATTTGTCTTTTAGGCGTAAACTACTCGTTGCCTAGCAACGGTTAGTTTACTTCTATTCTTTATCGAATTTGGCCTAAGTATAGTGTGGAGCTAATCCTGTCTTACCAGGCGGTCTTTGGGCGCGGCTCCACGCGCCGGTGGTTACCAGCAAATTAATCGGTGTGACTGAACTGTCATGCACTCGACTCGCAATTCGTCATAAGCCCCGCACTAACCCGACCGGCTGCGCTTTACTGCTACTTCGACCTCTCTTGGTTACATGCTTTGTTAATACACACAACTCGATTCGATGAGGTTATTCTGGTAATTCCATTGCTCTTTGATCTCTAGCCTGGAGCATTAGAAAATTTTGGTTCATTCATGTCCTTTGTACTTAAAGCTTAGGTACAGGTTGTAAGGTAATTTATGGGTAAAATTGTTAATAATGGCGAGTACAAAATTAGCCCTTTTATTATATACGTTGATCTGTTTACCGGATAGCCTGTATATGCGAATTATGTATGTCTAGCACAACATTCAATTCAGAGAACTTAATGATTACGACGCGAGAAACTGTCTCTGTAATGTTGGAACGGTAAGACACAAGAAACTTCGCAGTAACGAGGGTGAGACAACTAATGTTGTTTTCTCTTGTTCAAGAGGATTAAGTTTTATTAAATATTTATTGCTCCCGTTGTTCGTGATAATTCGTATTGAAGAATTGTTTTTGAGACTAGGCTTTGTTTTCTCAAGGTACATTAACCTATTTTTACAGATAAAAGTGATGTAGTGGCTCTATTGCGCCAATTAGTCCACTCTGAAAGAAGCTTCAGGCCCAAACCAATCCCGCTGGTTAAATTTACCAATGTAAATAGAAGTCCAGCCGATCTATTTTGTAAAATTGGCCCTTTGATAACTTCGACAATGTGAGCTTAAGTAAGATGTCAATACTGTCAATCTTGAATGACAGGTAACTTAACGCTTTCCATCACCGAAGTTTTCACTGTTATAAGTCCTACGCAATAGACCGGTTGCATTTACCTATATGGTGGATATGCGAAGGCTCCTTACACCACGTTGATACCTCGATGCATCCCTACGTTTTATGAAATATTCGTTTAAAAAGCCTCGATCTCAACACTTTAGTGAAATAGCCCCATTGTCGACGACCGTGGGAGAGTTGCGGTCAGTAAGTTTCGGCCTCTCCTATCCAAAAAGTATACCGAAAGAGTAGATATAAACCGGCATGAAACAACACTTAAAGGCGGACATCTTGTTTCCGCCTGGTAAAAGACAGTTCAATATTTTTTTCAGGCGTTCGTAAGTGTTCCATCAGTGATTGCTTCATATACAGTAAAATTGTTGCGTAACGCTTTCGGAATACCCAAATATATACAGATTTCCAACACGAAAAAGACTTGGGAAGAGAGAGAAAAACATCCTTTAAAGTGACAAAATAGCTACGTAGATCGAAGTATAAGGAAACAAAACAAAAGCTCATTTATAACATGACACCAATTCACATAACATAGATCATGTGAACAGTTCACTAGACACGGCAACGGCCGATTAACACTCATTACTAAGACTATTACTAAAGCGCATAGCGAATGCTATACTACATACAGCCCTATATTAGATAATGGCGCTTCCAGTTCAGTCGGGTTAATAGGATTAGTGCGTGCTATTTTCCATTGGATGTTTCAATGAATTAGTTGACTTAATGAATTGTTGTTTTGTGTATATTGTAATGTGGGTATTTAAAGTTGAAGATGTTTGTTTATATTTCAACTATCATTTAATAATAATAATAATTCATTTATTTCAGATTACTCCATATTTGTTAGTACAATTTTGAGCTTATAGACTAGTGTTAGTAACAATATGACAAAGATACATTTTTATCCATAAATCAATAAATGGCGGATCGAGTGGAGTCCCCGGTGATGGTGGAAAATCGCTATAAGACTGCGTGCAGTCTTATCCAGCGAGCCAGCATCGGAGAGTCCCAGCGGTCCACCAACACGCGCAGGATGGTATGGGAACTGTCGCGCGTGCGTCGTAAAATGGAAGCGCACCGTTTGCGCATGATGGCCGCAAAGCCGTCCGTACCAGCCTCTGCAAACATTGCCGAGGCGCTGCAGTAGCGCGGCAGTCCCATTAGCACCCGGAAAGCATTATTATATTGAATGCGCAGATCGCTGTATGTGCGCAGCGTACAGTTGACCCACAGACAGCAGGTGTAAAAGGACTGACAGTACGCTTTAAATAGCGCAACTTTGACAGTCCCCGTGCACCGTGCAAACCTGCGGGCCAACATGTTGCATCGGACGGACAGCGACCTGCGTTCCCTTTCTATATCAATACCGTCCTTAAGGTTGTCGGTGACAACCGGGTCGGGTTGTCGGTTTATCTACAATTCTACAGCTAAGTACAACTCCTTTTCATGTTTACAAATATTCGTACCATACCTATCAACTGGATTTGGACCCGTATAGGTATAGCAAGCAAAGTAAGGAAACTTTAGATATAAAATCATGAGCTTAATCATAATTAGTGTGTCGTTATAATAAATCCCAAGTAAAACAATTTGTTTAATTAGACCCCTATTCCCTTAACTCCAGTGTAAGTTAATTAAATTCCGTAAAACTTGAGACTGCCGACCGAGAGATACTTAGAAAAGGGTTAACATTGAATAAGAAAATATATTCCCGTAGGTCAGGTCAGTCTTCCTTCAAAGCCAATAAATGTTCAGGAAAATTAATCACTCAAATTGTTACCAATCAATCTAATTCATTACTGACTAGCTGTGCCCAGCGGTTTTACCTGCGTAAGTTTAGATCCTGCGAGAATTTCGGGATACAATTATCATAGATATGATTAATCCTGGTTTATAAATTATCTGTGTGCCAAATTTCATCTAAATCCGTGCAGTAGTTTTTGCGTCAAAGAGTAACAAAGATCCATCCATCGTTACAAACTTTCGTATTTATAATATTGTTAGCTGCGCCCCGCAGTTTCATCCGCGTAACTTTTGATCCCCTGGGAATATCGGGATAAAAAGTATAAAATAATAAAAAAAACCTTCACATTTATAATATTAGTAGGGTTGATTTGTTTTAACAGGTAATTTGTGGAATACAATGAAATTGTCTTTCTCGTACCTACAATTCATTCACGGTAAGTGAAAAGTTAACATCAGACATGCGTGATCTAACGATGAAGACAACTACCACACAAATGGACATGCATTATTAAGAAGGCATTAATGTCCCTGGACAACGGATGACGGCTTCTTCTTTCAAGTTTTAATCATTAAGTGAGGTGACTGACAGACGCCCCTGCATTTAATGTGGGGGGACAACTCTAGTTCTCGTATACTAAAGCTGCGTAATAATGCGAGTACGGACAAAAGCAGGTCAAGCTACCTGAAAATGTTAAATATTCTGAAACTGGAGCCACAATTTTTTAGGGATAAAGTTAAAAATCTAAGAAAGGAATTTGACATTTAGCTTGATTGCTTATAGTCAGTAGGTACAATCTTTTAGTTGGTCTCGCTGTGAAATTTTGCATGTTCATTGTCGGATTCATCCATACCAATATTATAAATGCGAAAGTAACTCTGTCTGTCTATCTGTCTGTCTGTTACGCTTTCCCGCTTAAACCTCTCAACCGATTTTGATGAAATTTGGCACAGACAATCTTTAGACCCTGAGAAAGAACATAGGCTACCTTTTATCCTGGAAAAATTTGATGTTCCCGAGGGAAATCTAAAAAGCGCGATATAACCGAACTCCACGCGGGCGAAGCCGCGGGCGGAAAGCTAGTAATGCATAAATAATTAATTTGTCTATAATATTGGTCCCCTGCTGGGACCCTAGGCTATGAGAGGGAGTGGGCCGTATTCTACAACCCGGGTTCAGTGCAAATTGGTAAGTAGATATAACGTATGTTTGATTTTTTAGTTCTAGTTTCCCCACGATATCTTTTTCGTAATTTTGAGAGCAGTGATGATAAAAAAATTATTAACCTACATACTAATCGCCTGGCTGGGTTCGACTCAAGGATCTACAACTCACTAGGCTAACTTCTTCGAAGTTATCATCCTAATGTGAGAGGTGACTGAAATACGCCCCAGCAAACAAACTGGGGGAACAAGAACTGTAGTTATCGGACGTTAGAGCCGCGCCAATTACGAGCACAATCTTTTCTTTGGTCTCGTTGTGAATTTTTGCGTGCCCATTGTCGGATTACTGCGTCTAGAATTGTCAAGGGATATAAAAGGGACGTAAAAGGTCTACTGAAAGTTTGCTTAATAAAGAACTGAATTTTCTAGCGGATTTTAAATGTAAACTCACTGGTCCTTGAAGGGGTATATAAAGCTGGGTCTAAACCATGACAGTTCAAACCCTCTGTAAATAAGTTGTTAGGCATTAAACCGAGAATTCCTCGGCTGGTTAATTAGTATGTTCGCCCCCCACACAGCGCTGTAATGCGCTTTATGTACTAACTAAAGTGCCCTGAGGATAACACGGAAACAGAGTAGACAAGACAGCCGTATTCATTAAAACTCTTCACAATACCTCGCTAAAACCTGTTTTGAACTCACAAAATGTTTTAAAAGTTTTCATTTCTGTTCTTTTAAAATTTTGCAGACTTTCCTTTGTTAAAAGTCAGCAATGGAATGGCTGACGAAACAGGCAATTAAAATAATAAACACGGCTCAATTAAATCGTTGTTACGGACGCTGGTTGCTGACGCAGATGGAAATGCTTTTAATAGCTACCTAAATGCTAGAAGAAACTAACAAACGGTTTATATCGGGTTTTTAAAATATATCTGGTTGAACGGCGCGTTTTCGTATCATGCGTGTAAAAATAGAGCAATTTGATCATTAATTATCATTAATTAAGAACAATTAAACATGATTAATAACGTGGAATATACTTACACAGATTTACTTATGTATTTGTTTAAAATAGTGTTCCACATTACTAAGAAGTCGTTAAATATCTCCAGATAAGAGAAAATATGAGTAACAAACTAACAACAATATGTGATTTTTTCTGTGTATAGGCGTAAATTACTATTAGCTTATGACGTTTGTCAGATCTGCTGGCGATAACCGTTTAAATCATTGTCGAAAAGCACATTCCGAAGAAAACGTGGAACCTTTTATACCGTCTTTAGATCATGAATAAACAAACAAGGCCACCTGCTCCGAAATAAAGTAGGATATGCCCGGTCACAATCGATACAGATATAGGTACGAGCCGCGTAGTGCGTACGATGTTACCCACATTTTACCTTCTACGTCCGCAGTTCGCTCTCGTGATCTCTATCGATTTCATGCCCAAACTGATTGACTTGACGTGACGTTGGCAGAAAAAACATACTCGTACATACGTCAACACTGTCAGATTTCATACGACAGCTGAATGATCGTCCCGAATTGGGTGACAAAGATTTTTCGGGAAAAATATTATTTCATTTCTGATAACGAATTAAGTTAGGCACATAAAATATAAGTATGATGCTGTTAAGTATGTCCTTAACTGACATTTTCACGTAAAGAATAGATTTAAAAGTCAGTTTGTCATTGTTCTACTAGATTCTTTGTGACTTTATTTCTTTTTATTCGAGTCCTTAGTCGCAGTGTGACTTTAAATATATCGTAGCTTTTTAAAGAATTATATGCTATCATATGAAAGAATATTTCTTTTAATAATTATACTTGCTGTTCCAGAAATTAGTGCATTCAAACAAACATCAAATTCTTAAGCTTTCTTGTAAATCTATACTAATATATAAAGCTGAAGAGTTTGTATGTTTGTTTGTTCGCGCTAATCTCGGGAACTACTGGTCCGATTAATTCTTTTTGCGTTGGATAGCCCATTAATCCAGGAAGGCTTTAGGCTACATAACATCACGCTGCGACCAATAGGAGCTGAGCATAACTAATTCCACGCGAACGAAGTCGCTGGCGGCCGCTAGTAATAAGATATGATTCCCGCCATGTGTACGGAGTATAAAAACGCAGAGTGTAAAGAGATAATATAATTTGGTTCATCATCGTTATTTCATCAAAGTTTCCTTTTATCAATGTTTAACTCAGCAGCTCGCAAGCAGCCCCTGGCTAAAGCTACGAGGGAGGATTGTTGAAATTGGATAACACGGTTTGGTGCTTTTTGACAAAACAAATTCATTCCATTTTAAAAATTTCAAAGCCCGTTTTCAATTTGTTTTGGCCTGTTTTGAGAGAGACCGCAAAAATACTAAGTTGGGAGATAAAATTTATCTCATGGTATCTCTAGTGAGTGGAATGCACGTTAGCGATAAGTGAAAACAAAGAAAATATTTTATCGATCTTTTAACTGTCAGCTGTCACGGCTGATCTTAAATGCTAAGACAAAGTGGGACGACGCTAAAAATCAACTGTCCGGAACGTTCATTTGTGGCGGCAAAAGAAGGAACTCTACTATAAATGAAATAAAGTTATTGCTGCAGTCATCATCATCTCAGCGTTAGTCCCAGTCGCATCCGTAGCTTTTCAACTTTGGAGTCTGGGGTCAGCTTAACCAGTCTAACTGCTGATTTTAACTAAACTTCGATATTTTCCGTGAACCGACTGCCGTCTGACCTCCACGACCCGAAGGGATATCTAAGCATTGCAGTTAGACCAATTGTTAGACTTTTGAGGGCTCCAACAACCTGTAACGACTGCCACTAGATGTTCGTATGGCAACCGGGACCAATCCGAGGCACGACCAGACAACGGCCGCGTTCGCACCGCTACGCCACGGAGGCTGTCTAAAGTTATTGCTGCAGTGTCATACAAAAAATGACAGTAAATTAAAGAAAACTGGTTTTTTGATCATGACTACTGCTTAATTCCTTATAAATGGAGTCATAGCATTACATCAAGTATTACATACAACTACATATCAGACGTATCTACTAATCACTTTCTCTATGATAAATCTAATCATAATAAAGATTACTGCTAATTATTTATGGTCATCAAATTAGCATAAGGATTACAAGTTCAGCAATCAGCCTATTATGTTCTCAATGCAGGGACATAGGCATATTTTCTATCATGGGGAGTGGGATGTAATTCACCACGCGGACAGAATGTGGAATGGTGTTAGAATTTTCGGCTTTAGGACATGCCGATTCGATAGTGGAGAAAGAATTAAATACACAAAGGGAAGCGCCTGCTTGGCTTGTAACTTATAAGTCGGTTCCGGTGCCGCTAGGCTCAGCATCACCAGATGGTAAAGCCGATAAATCCTAAATATCCCACAGTTTACTCAACACTATAAACAAAACACGGTGGAATATTAAGCAAGTAACTAATGTGGCAGTGGCAAGGGTGGAAATGTTCATCACGTAATTGTTATGTGACTGTAAAATTGAAAAGGGGATTGAACTTCCGAAACATCCCCTAATGTAATTGGAATGGATTTAATATAGTGCATTTCAGTGAACCTGAGACAGATTGGGACCAAATAGTTGATGAGAATGATAATGTGGTTAAGGAAGTGTTTGGGCTTAAGTAAAACGCTAATGCAAAGATCTCTGCAGGGGCAAATAAGTTTAAAACTGAGATATTCCTGCGTAGGTAGTGGATGGTAAACGAAGCGATTACAGCATAATCCTCCTCCTACACTATAATTGAATATAAACCAAAGTTATCATAACAATTACACAAAAGGTAGAGGATTGCAGAGGCTGATAGCACGTGCTTAACTTCTCTGTTCATTAATCCGCCGCAGGAAGTTTGTGCTAAGCAGATTTTCCTGAAAATTTGGTAGTGTTAACCCGGATTAACATAGAGATTATTTAGAAATTCACTTATATAAACCTCGGCTATAAGGTGGTGTAGCATGAAAGCAAGCTAGCGCTGTATAAGCATGAGCCAGAGTTTCAGACGAAACATAATATAGATTTGACGGTGTGTAACCGGAATTGTGGCTGAACGTTCAAGTCGGCTGTGCGTGACGGAGTAGCGTGCCTTCTGCCGGTCGTCATAGCAACCAACAGTTTCTAACTACCAAGAAATCTACTAGCCAACGCCGGATGGACTTCTAGAGGGCAGTAAACTACATGCAGCATACGTTAACCTACGGTATAAATATTGTGGATGAGTCACGCTCTGCATAATGATTGTAGTTTCATATGCGAGGAGTATTAGTTATGTGTTTCCTAATGTGACATAACCGTGCTTATAGAGAGGGTAATATATGTAATGCCAGACGCGTATCATAGTACAGTAAGTCCACGGCAATAAGAAAAGGTATTATTATGACTATCTTATTTTCCTGCGGGGTTGTTGAGTAACTCACTAATAGCAGCAATTTTGTCACTTCAAATAACAAAATGAATGTTCCATTGCGTTATTTACGTCTTTGTGCAGCAAAAAGTGAAGATAATGAAGTAATGCTTTAGCTTTATCCTTCAAAATAGTTCAGATTGTGATTGAAAGTAAAATATCCCTTTTCTTATTCTGTTTTGTATTTACTTACGCTTATATTCTGTTTGTAAGTATACTAGAATTCTTATTATCCTGCTCCAATCTTTACAGAACTGATAGAACTCCTGAAAAATTTAAAGAATGACAACGGACGTGGGATATAAATTTTTGCAAAGGAAATTTTGGAAATAACTGCCCATTTTATAAATGACACGCTTTGTATTGACTGATCTTAATCCAAAGTGAACCCGAGGAGAATGCGCGTTCCCTCTCAATATATGAAATAGGGCCGCTCTCAATACGCGAATTTTATTAGGGTTACGAATCAATAGCCCTCCACATACATTTGAACCCCTTTTTAAATGTTTATGACGGTAATAAATATTTTAACGCTAATAATGTGGCGTGTGATTGAAAAAAATCAATTATGGCAAAATGAAAAACTTTCCCATTACCTTTTACATTAAAATGATCTTTATAGACAATATGAATTTTATTCTGAAAAGCACACGTTTGCACAATTTATCAATGAAAGATAAGATAAAACTGCAGCCGTAGCTACTTATCATAGTGTGAGTTGGTAACCTGAAAGTTTTACCTTGAACCGGTGGGCAACTTAAGTTCCAAACGAAGAATAAACAAAACACGGTAAACTATTAAAATTTTAGTTCACTTATCACAGCAACGTTCGCACAAAATTTACTATTTGAGAAAACAACACTGTTTTCTAACACTTCAATTCAACCATACCGAGTTATATCCAAAGATGGAAATAAGAGAGTCGGGGCGTCGACCGGCATCAACGACGCGAGACAACTGACTGGGTAACTGAGTGAGTACTGAACTACTGTACGAACGGAGAACTGCGGTGTCAGTGTGAACCCGCCCCTCGCACCGTACGCACAGCTGAGCGCGCCTTATCATCGTAGATAATACCACCACGACAGTTTTATCTAAAATATCCTTAGACAAGAAATCAGTTTTAGTCATTCTGACCAGTTCAAAATCAAAAGTCATTTATTCAAATTAGGCTGAGAATCAGCACTTTTTGAACGTCAATTTTACATAAGACAGTCCCCCAAAACGCCCACGCATTGACACTTCCTAGTGCTTTCGCTGGGAAGAAGTGGCGGAAGAAACTCCCCAGCAGCACAGCTGTCTGTTCATTTAAAAAAAACACATGACTTTATACAATACTATGTATAGAGATGATGAGTTGCTTTGTATAACCATCGTTACAATCCTCATTAACAAGCCTGTGTATTTCTTAATGAGCTAGTTTACTTGAAAAGTAATTACGGAATCAGCTCATTACTCTATAGAAATTCCAGGGAGCTTAATTAGGTACGAAAATATATGAATGTAAAAGTACGGGTTGGTTTTGAGATTTTCCGAAGTAAAATATGAATTAGTCACAAAAGTCGAAGAGAGTGATAAAAGGAAATTATTTAGTAAGTACACGTGCTTCGCTTTTATGAATGAGATTTATACAAAAGACTGAGTAACAATGAGACTTCTTATGTAAATCAAATGTAATGTAAAAAAATCTTTGTTCGTTCACTTGTACAACGTTTTCAAAGGTTTGGTCAGGAGTTTTTTGCCACAAGGTTATTCGGTCCACACTATTTTATTTAAGGCCGTGGTCGTTTTGAAATGTCATCAATCACTGACAAAGGAAAAAAACTCGGACCTTTGCATAAAAAACGTATTTGATGTCGTTATGGATTTACTTTTATTTCGAAACCGAGCGGTAAAATCCACGTTAAAACAGCTCTCCTTTGATGTAGCGATGTTACTCTGAAGGTAAATACATTTAACGTAAAATTATATTTTATAATATTATGAAGGACGTTTTGTACAGAATTCTCCAATTAGAAAATACCTATTCAACATTTTATAATTATATACGCTTCGAGTGCCATTCAAAGTTTAAATATTATAAACTTAATGGAAAAATTGTATTGCATAAAAAAAGTTTAATGCAGAAATTCACAAATAGAGGAAAATTACAAAGGGACCTCATCTATACTAATATATAAAGTTGAAGTGTTTGTTTGAACACGCTAATCTCGGGAGCTACTCGTCCGATTTGAAAAAATCTTTTTCCGTTGGATAGCCCATTAATCCAGGAAGGCTCTAGGCTATATAACATCACGCTGCGACCAACAGGAGCGGAGTATAACTAACTCCACGCGAACGAAGTCGCTGCCGGCCGCTAGTTTTAAATAAAATACATATTATATGTATACCGTAGAGTAAGGTTTTGTAGCCATATTACCGTGAAAACTTGGGTGAATTGAGCGTTGAGAGCTGTCATTCAACTAATGCTAAGGAGTATTAGGAACAGTGTAAAGTTGACTCATCCTCCATAGAAAAGGGTGGATCCTTTTGAGTGAATAGGCTTAATAAGCTAGTGCGCTTTACTATCAACGATTGCATCACTGCTTACCATCAGGCAGGATTGCAGTCAAGCACTAGTTTATAACCAATAAAAAAAAATATATATCCTCCGATCAGACGTGTGTTATGTCTGGCGGGCCCTCGCCCAACGGTTGATGCTGAGAAGTTGTATGATTGCGAGATGTAGAATTCGTGTGACGTCAGTATGACGCGTTGTTTATTTGTGGCCTTTGCATTGTAGGTACGGACGACAGCAGGTCAAGCTACCACAACCTGTCAGATATTCCCGATCAACCGTGAGCATTAATGCTTTAGAGATAAAGTTGAAAATCTAATAAAGAAATCTGACAGATTGTAGTAGCTTGATGTGCCGTCGTCTGTACCTCTACACTAGGAATTATAAAAAAGTTAAGTTTTCACTTTGAGATTTTTTATATAATCTATCCGCTGTGCCTGAAGACCTCGCTCTTCAATGACAAATTATAAATTGGTTAAAGCTGTGTACCAAAATAAGATTTATAAATTAGATAAAAAAATAAAACATAGTTCATGATGATAAGTTATTATAAACCATGTCATAAATCTTTGCATATGATACGACTATTTAAGTACCTAGTACTTCATCATCATCATAATCAGCCTATAATGTCCCCACTGTTGGGACACTGGAGAGGAGTTGGGAGTGGGCCGTAATCTACCACGCTGGCCCAGTGCGGGTTGGTAGATGTCACATGTGTTCGAAGTAGGTACTTCACAAATTTGTTACAAAGAGCAATGTAATTACAATGTTGAAAAAGAGGGAGAAATTAAACCCAAAACGAAAAACAAAGTAATTTACGCAAAGAGGACAATCTAAAATTAATTACGGAACAAATTTATTTTTTGGCGGGACTGTTGGCGCAATGGTTGAATTATCGACTGCTGCGTTGCGTATCACGGGTTCGATACCCGCATGGAATATTTTTGTATAATTTTATGATTTATATATGTATAGTTCTTCATCTTGCATTGGGGAACTCAATCCATTGATGGCGAAATACCCCAAGAAGCCCGGGGAATCATCTGGATCTGGTAGCAAGCCTGGCAGTGGAGCGCGTAATATCTAAGTGTTTGTTGATGTGTTTGTACAAGTTATCTATACATAGCAACATAATTATATCTTAGTTTTTGTGCTCGGGTTGTCACTTTAACTTATTACGATGTGGAGGTAATTATGTTATGTTTTTATTTGTGTATCGTCATTTCGTCAATGTCATTTGTTACTGTCATGATCACATCTGTCATTAATGTCAAATGTCTACATTTTGACGTTTCTATTTCCATGTTCCACGTTTAGTTCGTGACGTACTTTTCCGTAAATTGCGTTTTATTTCTAATTGCTCATGTTTCGTTTAGTTTTTATGCTTGTTCCTATTTTTACATTTTTTTTTCCTTCTTTTGTGTTATGTTTGTAATATTTGTAAGCTGTTACTGGTGCTACTGGTGGGTGGTGCAAGGATAGTGGTGGTGTACCTTTACAGGAATAATCCTAGTTATAGTTTTGGTAGTTCTAATTATATTTTATTTGGGTATATATATATATATATTAGTATATAAATTATGTTATCTGACGATGATTCTTTTCACTCTGCTATTAATTTGTCTGGTTCATCCGCTAATGCTAGTTTCAGCTCCTTGACTGACACACTTGGCGACTTTGTGCGTCGTAGCTTCAGCCAAAAAAAGAATAATTTATTCAATGTTTGCCACATTAACGCGCAGAGTGTCCCAAGTCATTATAGTGATTTGTTGGACACGTTTTCTGACACGAATGTCCATGCCATTCTGATATCTGAGAGTTGGCTAAAGCCTCCTCTTCTCTCTGCCTCCTACTCTCTCCCAGGTTTTACTCTTATTCGCAATGATAGAATTGGAAGGGGTGGGGGTGGTGTGGCTATTTATCTTCGTAGTGATTTTCCTTTTAAAATCATTACCTCATCACCACCACATTACAATGCTTCCGCCGAGTACCTCTTTTTGGAGGTCTACGTCAGAGGCGTAAAGACTTTACTTGGTGTTGTCTATTGTCCGCCCGTCGTTGACTATTTTTCTGATCTTGAATTGGCGCTTGAGTTAGTGGGTTCTGAGTATGCACACTGCGTCATCATGGGCGATTTCAACACTGACCTTACCCATCACTCTCCCCGATCCCGTAAACTCCTTCATATCATTGAGTCCGTTAGTCTTCATATCCTTTCACTACAACCTACTCACTTCAATATCTCAGGTGATGACACTTGGCTCGATTTAATTATCACGTCTGAACCCTCCCTTGTTCCCTTTCATGGTCAGTGTCCTGCACCTGGTTTTTCCCATCATGACCTCATTTACCTATCTTATGTCCTAAGGCCACCTAAACCAATCCCAAAAGTTCTGCACATGCGGTGTTTTGCGCGCATGGACATTGAGAGGTTTCGTGAGGATGCGTCAGACCTTAATTGGGAACACCTGGCTGTGACGCCAATGGTTGATGATAAGCTGCACATCTTTGAACGGGCGGTCCTTTCACTCTACGACAAGCATGCTCCTGTCAAGCGGATTAAGGTTCGACGTCCTCCTGCTCCCTGGATTACGACAGGGGTTCGAATGGCGATGAGGCGTAGGGATCGGGCCTTTCGGAAATTTAGAAAGGATCGCAGTGATGTGAATCGGAACTCTTACAAAGTCGCTAGAAATAGGTGTAACCAGATGATACGCAACGCTAAACGCCGCCATATTTTCGAGAACATATCTTCCTCTTCACCTGCTGATATCTGGAAGTTCCTTGGCACTCTTGGTATCGGCAGGCCACGGCATGTGGATTTTCCTAATTCAATTGGCCTTGATGATATCAACCGTCAATTCACAACTACAAGTCAATTGGATCCCCAAATATTGGCTCAGACGGTTGATTTCATTGCTGGCCTATCGAGTCCCCCCATAGAACCATTTCACTTCTCTCCGGTGACTGTGGACGAAATTAAAAAATCATCTTGTCAATAACATCCAGGGCCGTGGGCTGTGATGGCATCAGCCGTAATATGGTTGTCTGGATCCTTGATTTCCTTCTCCCTCCGATCACCCACATCATTAACTATTCTCTCGATTCCAGTCAATTTCCATCCCTGTGGCGCATGGCTTATGTCCGCCCACTCCCTAAAATTTCAAATCCTTCCCAACCCAGTCACTTTCGTCCCATTTCTATTCTTCCATTCCTATCTAAAGTGCTTGAGGCCTGCGTACATAAGCAGTTCTCTGGGTTTATTTATCGGAACAGCCTCATCAGTCCCTTACAGTCTGGTTTCAGACCTGGACACAGCACAGCCTCCGATCTCCTTAAAGTGACTGGTGACATTAGAGAGGCTATGGAGGATACCAAAGTTACCGTTTTGGTATTAATTGATTTCTCCAATGCCTTTAACGCCGTCAGCCACGATATTCTGCTTGCTATTCTCTCTCACCTTATGGTTTCGTCCAAGGCACTGGAATGGTTCTCTTCTTATCTTCGGGGACGTCGGCAGTCGGTTCGCGTCGATGAGAGCTCATCGAGTTGGCGTGAGCTGGATGCCGGTGTTCCACAGGGCGGTATTCTTTCTCCATTATTATTCTCCATTTTCATTAATTTCTTAACTCACTGTCTTCGGTGTTCGTATCATCTATACGCTGATGATCTCCAAGTATATGCGGCTGAGCGGGTGGAATGTGTGTCGAAAGCTATAGCGGAGGTAAACCAAGACTTGGAGGCTATCAAAGACTGGTCTGATAGGTTTGGGGTGTCAGTAAACCCCTTGAAGTGTCAGGCCATAATTATTGGAAGCTCACGTATGATGAGTAGGTTATCTCTTAGCTCTCTCCCTCCTCTTATCTTCAATGGTACCGTCATACCCATTACCCCCAATGTCAAAGATCTCGGTTTGCATATTGACTCGACGCTTAGCTGGCAACGTCAGGTTTCCTATGTTAGTCAAAGGGTCCACGGTACCCTGCGTTCTCTGTATCGTCTGAGGAACTTTTTACCCGTTAAAACAAAAACCATGCTTGTGCAGACTTTGATCTTCCCTATAATCGACTATGGTGACGTGTGCTACTTTGATCTGAATGCGGCTTTGCTGGATAAGCTTGATAGATTGCTCAACAATGGGATCAGGTTCATATTCAATCTCAGGAAATATGACCATGTGTCGAGCTACAGGTCTGAATTGAAATGGATGCCCATTCGTCAGAGAAGAAATTTGCGCGCCTTGACCACGCTTTTCTCCCTTCTTAAATCACCCACTCCTCCTTCTTATCTTGTGACTCACTTCCAATATTTATGTTCTTCACACTCTAAGAATCTGCGTTCTTCTAACAATCCCCTCTTACTCTGTCCTTCACATACGTCTGACTTTGTTCATTCTTCATTTCACGTTCAATCCATTCTTCTATGGAATGCGCTTCCTCTTGATATCAGGATGGCCGCCAGTCGGTTTGCATTTAAGCGGAAATTGCAGAGTTATTTTCGCAACAACTAGCGTAGAGTTATTGCTACACCCCTCTCCCAAATTTTAGTTTTTTTTTTTTTTATATTATAAGTATATATTTTGGTAATAGTATGTATGTATATTTAGCTTATTTAAGTATTTTTTTAATAATTATAGGGTTTTTTTTTCCTTTTGAAAGAACATCAAGCTAAAGCACCTACCATCTTATCTCTTCACCACCTGGGGTTGACTGGTAGAGAATGCCTAAGGCATTAAGTCCGCCTCTGTACATTTTTTTTTCTGTGCAAAAAGAATAAATAAATAAATAAATAAATAAATAGTTGTTCCGGGTTTGGCTGTTTGTGTAGGTATGTGAGTTTAAATGTTTGTGAACGCACCTACGATAGGAAGAAAGAAATATAAGAAATTATATAAGAAATTAATAATTAAGAAATTAATCAATTTAGTTAATTAATTAAATTAATTACTAAATTAATTAATTTTATATAAGAAATTTCTACTGTATGGCAAAATTTATTATAAAAAAAAACATTTTGTCCTTCATAACATATGTGGTGGTCTGAAACATTCTAATGAAAGCCTGAATGACGAAATTGAAATCGGAATCTCCATTTTCTTTGAATGCAGGAAGCCAAACAACACGCGATCATAAGCGTCGTTCCAAATAATTGTTACTTTAATAACTTTTAAGAGAATGATTGCCAATGAAACATTACGTAGAATCAATTGAAGATAAAGGTTCCTTTAGTAAAAATTTGGGAAAGTTTTAACCTTCTTTGTTTAAAAATAACAACCGGAAATAGCAACTTGACATCTAAAAAACTGGCAACAAGGTAGGGTAATTAGCACGACAACAGATCTTTAAACATGGAAATTTAATAAGGCAGTAACGCAGCATAACGAACCAAGGGAAGGGATAAGTAACATAAGTATAATATATTCTGTGCTTTTGATTACAGAAAATAACAAACGGGCCTCGGAGCCAGCTTTGAAGTGAAATTACACGGCGCGGGCGAGCCGGGGCGACGGAGCTTTTTCATTAACAACTTGGAAAATTTAGGCCAAAGGAGCCAACGCAAACAAGACGTAGATACGGATGGTAATGCCTAACAGACATCATTGTGAACTGGATGACATATTTTAAGCCTGACAATAACATCTTTGAACAATGGCTACAGTCTCCACAAATATATTTTTGTGAATACATAATTATAAAAAAATATGTTATAATTATAACTAGTAATTAAAGGAATTTCCCATTCAAGTGGTGTAAGCGACGGGGAAATGTATAACTCGTGTATAAGTGTAAGTCTAAATGTATAAGTCTACACAGAGTAAGTAAAGTGTTAGGTAACCGGTGCCCCTGATACTACTGTCATTATTGTCAATCAGTCCATCATTGTCATGTGCCTAGGGCTTTAGCACATTCAATCTGGTAAATTGGATGCTTCCTGTTATTCGTAGTTTATCAGAGTTTTGGCACTTTGCGGCAGCTTTATTCTGTTGTTCCTACATCATTTACAAACTTGTAAAACAGTCATTCTATTAACCATCCATTTATGTTTAAGAATCTTTTCTAACAAAGTAGGTAAAATACAGGCGACATCCATTTCCTACGCTACATCTTCTCGTCGTCCAAGATACCACAGTGTCTCAAGACTAAAGTCTTTCACCAGTGTGTGTTGCCAGTGATGACTTACGGAACTGAAAGTTGGTCGCTCACAATGGGCCTCATACGAAGGCTCAGAGTCACACAGCAAGGAGCAAGGTTCTGGAGTGGCGGCCACGTACTGGAAGACGCAGCGTAGGGAGACCCCCAACAAGGTGGACCGATGACCTGGTGAAGGTCGCGGGAAGCCGATGGATGCGGGCAGCACAAGACCGGTCATCGTGGAAAGCCTTGGGGGAGGCCTTTGTCCAGCAGTGGACATCTATAGGCTAAGGAAGGATCCATTTTCTGAACAGAATTAGTGTTAGTAAGGTTGACATTAGGGCAGCCTGTTCGCTACGCGATTCCACATAATGAAGATTACACAATGAGTAGTACAATTGTAATGGATTTCCGCAAAGCTTTCGACGACAAAGACAGGTAAGCACTAATTTTGTGTTTTATTAGGGGAGCGCAACAGGTCGTAAATGTTGCGGTCACAACTGAAATTACATCGCTTTGTTTTCTTAATACGTAATCTAATACTGTTCGGTCAGGGCACGGAGTCGCGTAGGTATCTAATGCACTTTATTTAAATAACAAACTTGTATTAGAGAAGGAAGATGAATTGGTCTAACCAAAGTTAAGGCAAACGACTGCAAACCAGATCCGCAGCGTAGTTTAGTTAGTATTATTTTAATGTGTAATTGGGTTTATAGATTATAATATTGTCTGAAATAAATAAATATAAGTTGAAGCCGTATAAAGAAGAAAAAGAGAAAGAATAACACTGTATAGAAGACTAATATTGAATTAGTAATTCAACTAAAACTACTTGACAACAAAGTAAACAAGAACGAGACAAGGAATCAGAACTTTCGAGTCCTTGAATCTTTGAAATATGATAAGTCTTATGCGTCGGTTTCGAGTTTCTGAAGTATAAGTATTGATTGAGATGCATGAATAATAATCGTTAACTGCATGTCTCTTTCAACGTATTTACAATATATGAACAGATTTTGATACTGCGGTAGGTGCATATTGTTCGTTTGCTGACCGCAGTAAACGAATCCAGTACCTGTTTACGGGGCTTAGTACTAACGCGTTTCGTAATGTCAAGTTAATCTTATAACAGCTACAACCTATCTTTATGTTTGTACAATTATGGTTATTAATTGAGTGACCTTTTCCCACAGATGTTTCCGTTAATTTCGTTTTCCCTCTTTATTTGTGATAAACAATAAATGAGGCAAGTCATAATCACATAGTAACTATCTAAGTTATGAATTATCTATCTATGTTATGAATTATCTTTAACCAACAAGTGTAGTTCAAGAATGACTCTAACGAAGTCAAAATCTTTGAATATGTAAAGTGTCAACATAGCACCAACTGTATGTAGGTTTTCAACATTTAAAATAAGCTTTTCAAAATTTAAATCAACCGTCCAGGTGGTTGAATAAATAGATAATTTCAGCAGGTCACGGGGATTCAGGTCTGAAGAGGTTACCGTGGAAATTCAATTATTCACGCTTGTATGATAGACGGAGCCGATCTGCTGAAATTCAGAGGATCCTACGGTAGGACACTCCAACGATGAGATTCAATTATGTGAATAATATTCGAGTTGACACGTCCGACAGAGGTTCGCAATCAACGAACATGGTAATAGAGAACGAAGGATTCAAAGTTCGGTGCAAAGGAAAAATGTTCATGACAACTAAAACACATCAAAGGAAACCTTTTATTCATTCGTTGTTTAGGAGTTTAAAGCTTCAATCGTAAATGGTACGGCGGCTATTTTCAGGCAAAAAGAAAACCAAAACAAAATCCTGACCAAAGCAGTAATAAGAAAATTATTTCCTACAAAAATATGTACGAAAGTAAATGCACGAGGACAAATTTAGGAAGTTTTTCAATTACAAGTTTTCAAGACGGCTGAAAACTTTATCAATTATCTAAACATAATCGCCGACTAAGCAGTTGCCATTGATTTTCTACTCATCTGTATTCCTTTCATTTCCACTTACTGTCTGTGTTACTGTTATTAAAATTATGATAGCTTTGTATTAATAACAGAAAGCTGTTTGCCGCAGGGTAAATCAATACTCGTGCGGCAACCAAAAGCGGACGGTTTTTACGTTACAAAGAATCCACAGCCTTCCAAAATATTGTTAGCTTATTCCCAATTCAAATCAACGACTACATTACCAGGAAACGGAAGTTTGAAATCATTAACGTTGGATATGAAAACAAACAGTTGTTCTACGTTATAACAGTTTTCAAATATTTCCCAATTCTACTCCTACATATAAGAGCGAAACAGATAGATTTGAATAAAAAATCATGGTCCAAAAGTATATGCCATAAATTGTTCCAAACAATTGCAGATGGGGCGCATTGTACTCAAACAATAGACAAACATGGACTCAGGCGGCGACCCTTAGCGGGATGAAACTGATTTATTATACTGCTGCTGTAACGTTTGAAGGTAATGACGTTGGCGTTGCTAATATGAATGACCACATTAATAAAACTGACAGTCCACTCATGCAATAAACGTATAAACATTTCATAAATGCGGACGTTGTATGTAAAACGTTTGAAAAACGATGAATGCATCTCCAAATGCAGATAGGAGCAGGTCAACGTCTTGAAACAGAAATAGCCCGGTACGGTCGGGCAGCCCTGGCCCATGTCTTTCATCGCGCTTACTTAGCAATTCGTTCCGACATCTCGTTAATATGTCAACAAGGTTATCAATATCTATGGTATGGTCTCCCACTACTGTTTACTTCAAAAGTATATTTAAATATAATTATAATGAAGTTGCGTTTACGATCGGGTCAAGCATAATAGGAGGCGTGGGTCGTCAACCGAACAATGGTAACCTATTTTTTTTTACAAATGGCCACTAACAATCGAGTCGTCAACTCATTTGCCTCCAACAATATCTCGTTCACTTCACATTCCTTTCATAACTCTACTGAAAGTCCATTTGTGAAATGAGACGTGGCCTACTGATGAAATTAATTTCAATCAAGCGAATCTGAATAGCTGAGTATCGTCGTTTTCTTTTTATAGCTTTGTCAGATTTATTGTGATTTGTGGGCTTTGCAGACCGTTATGAATTTAGTATTTACGATGTTTAATAAACGCTTTGTTGAATAGGTATCATAGAAAAAGGCTGATTAAATCGTGTTTCATCATTAGGTATTTTTCATCAACTCTTTAACCGGAATTCGTGCTATATTTGTTTCTATTTCTATTATTATGGTAATGTCCGTGTGCGAGTCCATTAACATTGTTTTGTCGTTTCACGTCAACATGTATTAATCTTTAAGCGGCTCATGGATGAACGAGTAACTTTCACTTAAATAATTCACGCAAGTTATAGTATCTGATACCTGATAACGTAAGGAGAAATTAAGTTGGATAAGTAGAATCCTCAACAATGTCTAAACAGACGTATTAGCAGATTGAACCGCTCTTGTACCGTTCAATTTCCCTGGAGAGTATAGATGAAACACGATACACGACACATCGTGATCCAATGTCGCGGGTTTAAATCGAGACAATGCTGTAAGCTCGATTCCTTTAGGGGATCGACCAAGCTCGTAAGAGTTGAAGTTTAACGCTAGCTTTTACGATCCTTCGTAAAAAAAAGTATACGAATTTTAAGTGTGGTCGTCTCTAGAAGGGAGTACAGATTACAAAGAACTTCGGTCTAAAAACTGTTAAATTCTTTGTTCAGTAAAGAAGAATTTGAAGAATTAGGAACAAAGTTTCGAGGAGTAGATTCCTTGTATTTACAGCGTTATGTTATTAACAGAAAGGAATTTAATTATCAAGACGAGATTGCTCTACTCTAAACTAGATAAGGGGTTTGCTTAAAAAACATGCGTTTAGCATTGAGCTATTATAACTCAATAGCGCATAGAAATGCTTGTGCGAAAAATTTGGTTCTGCCATGAATACCTACATTTTTCAATATGAGGTTAATCGGTGAACTGTCCTTCAAGTAAAGTAGTATTGAGAGCAATTTAATCAGTATATTGTTTACATAAGGCGTAATAAATTAAGCTTATCTAGACAGTGTGTCTATATAGCTGCAATTCATCACTGTCTCACCACACGGGAATTCGCCTAGCATTAGGGAAAGTGAATTGATTGTCTATGAGACAATCATTATTAAGTTAACTACATACGTTATCGTCTACACTTAGGCACGTAGGCACTTAGGTATATATCACAGAAACCTGATTGCTTTTCTTGTTTCAATTGTTCGAAAAAGTTATTTCATTTTAAATGACAACGATCTACCAGACGAGAAGGGATGTTAGAATCGATAAAAATCAACCGGTATTGGATTCGAAAAAGAAAATTTTATGTAGGAATAATTCCTAGTGTGGGGTAAAGGTATAAAAATGTAAACAGCTATATGTTGCAGCTCATCTTTCTGTTGAATCAAAAGCAGTATCCACCGGAGTATTAAAATCGATGACACATGTTATTTCCAGGTTTGCAGAAACGAGACGGAAGTGAATGTTCATGAATGACAAGTAGCTAGGTACTGTATAAGTTATCTTGAATCTGCTTACTAATGAGCAGAAAGCAGAACTATCAAGTAGGTCTGGCAGTGAGCCGGGAAGAAGCTAGGACGAAGAACGATGCCTTGTAAATTACAGAAGCTAAAATAACTCTCAGTGAACAAATAAACAAAATCACTCTCACTCACGTCAAAATACACTCATGAGTGTTGCGTAGCATATCTACTGTAACTATGTTGAAATGACATTTTCGTGCGATGAAGAGACAACACAACCAAAGGATATATAATTTTCGCAGACCCCGAGATTAGACTCCCAAGTAACAATGAGAACAATAGTCTAAGAAACATATCTAACTAAACTTAAGTAATACAGGGCTCATATAAAACATACATCCTCTTCAGTGGCTTAGGGACTTCTGAACGATTGTACTGAAATATTTAGAGAAGATAATATAGGCACACGCGGGAGCATTGTTTGTTGTTCTACTTTGTTTATTGTTTCTAGAGAAAAACCGCCTGTAAGATATTATTTCTGGCTTAAGTTATACAGTATTTTATGGCCTATAAAAAAAAAAACTTCTGTAGACATTGGCGGTGGCCATATTTCCGTCGAGTGGCGGTTTTTATTCGCTCAACAAAATTCTGGTTTCAACGCCCGAACGACTTTTTTAGTTTTTCTCAATAAACTGCCTATAGCACTTTCATACTCATCTTTTATATTTTTTGTCTTCGAAAGCCCCAAGTCAACTTAGAAACAGAAACCAAGAAAACACGAAAAGATTATATCATAAAGAAAACAGTTATTTGGCTCAATTTGAGGCGGGAAGACTGCTGAATACAAGCTTAATAACAGCACGAATATTGCATACGTTTATTTCTTTTATTACATCACACACAATAATATGAAAAGCGGGAAACATCCAGCCGTACTCTCCGACTGGATGTTTTTGTGATATACCTATATTTATTTTTACGTCAGTAATAGTAAACTATTAAAGGTTCCCTTCGGTAACTTATATTAACAAGATTTATAATCATGTTTTACTTTTTGCCTGGTAGCAAATTAACCTTACTACATTATTTTATGAATTTTCATTAAAATGATCCGAAAAATAAAAATGTCTTTACAACATATGAGAAAATTCTTTGAGAGATTCCGTGTTGCGCGTGTTTTAAAAAGGTTTAATGCTCCCAAAAAAGTAACAAAGAGGAAATCAATTTCCCTGTCTGTCTCAGCAAATTAAATTCTTTCTTTCCGGCGGCAAAGGTTTCATTCGGGAACACAATGTGTGGGAAATTGTCACGTGACTTTAAGTAAAATGCGTAATTCCGACGAATACGGAGGGAGCGTGACAAGTCCTGTGCCGTTCACCACCGCCTATTGTATGCAAATTAAAGTCGGGCGGGTTATTTTTCAAAACGTTGACTCCAGGATTAGTATTCGCAGTTTCGCGTCCGCATAACGTTAGTTGATTCTATTTGGATTAAGCAGTAAACGGTATTTCGCGAGTCAGTGGCCGTTGTTCTTGTATTTTTTTTTTTTTTATGATATCTTATGTCATAATAATAACTTCGTGTCTTAATTTGTCGCATGAAATACAAGCTTGATTGATCGAATCAATAAACAAACACGAACGTCAGTTTTTTGTTCCAAATATGTCAATGTAAAATTCTACGAAATATTATAAAGTAACTAAGTATATCAAAGTTAATCCACTCGTGAAAATAGATTGGGATGGGACGTGTACAAAGACAAAAGGCGGCTGATGAGTAGGACAGAGCATTGTTGCTGGGAATCTGGGCGTTGGAGCAATCACCGCGACCCAAATACCGGGCTCGGACCATTTTGTTTCAACCCGTCATAGATTATCTTGACACCAATCAAAAGGATAACTAACGCAGAGTACTGTTCAACTAATTAATACAACTGTAGAGTACAAAGTTAGTAAATCAGCGTAAAAAGAAACGCTAGTTGAATGTCAATGACCCTCGGCTCAGTTGCTCGCGATGAAATTGATTAAGCGATATTATGATACGAGTCTTCACGCGAGTCGATGGTCTTTAATTGACTTTAATTGTTAACCATCGCACAGAACAGAAGCTTCTATTCAATGCGTGCGTTTGTCAAACCCCATTATAATTCCCCATACGGTTGCGTGCGCTTTGTGTTACAAATTATTGGACTGCTTATTAATCCATCACTTATCAATCAAACGATTTTAATAATGCTGATATTGAGATTGATACCACGTATTATGTATTACTGATGTTTACGCACAAAAGCAAATTGAAATAGCTAATGAGTCACACATTACCCGCAGGTTCATTAAAGGATCAGCAATGAAAATAACTTTTGTTTCGTTCTGTTTTTGGATCAAAGTGGCATTGTGAACTAGAAATAGACGCTTAGTCACTTGATCACTAACTAGTAAGAAAACCATTAAGTCATTCTTGCAGTAACTCTTAATAATGGATTTATAGACGAGCTGTGAGCATAAATATCAGAAAAGCAATCGCTTCCTTATTAGGACGACAATCTACAGGCGCCGACGACACCTAAAATGGTTAAAACAAGGGCTACCATGAGAGCAACTAGCTCTAAGGAGCCTTTACAAATAAATACACATACTAATTTGATGCTGTTCCTTTCTATTTCCTTGATGTGAAAATGAGAAAACGACTTATGAGATGGGCAGCAACACAACTAGTTTATTAGTATCGAATGTAACACAAAGTTTGCTCAAGATTACTCAATTGCTGCCGTGCGATTTAGCTATAATTTGATTAAATAATTTACCTCGCACACGTAGTTATGTCTGAGTAGATAGAGAGTAAGTGTAATAGAATTAACGGAGTGTGACTAACCTAGCAGTTTTTGCTGTGAGATTCTCTAGCACCTCTGATAAAGCTTCAAGGCCATTTTTAGATGCTAATTAGTTGCAGTAACCAGTATTTTATCTGGCTTATTTATAGCGAAGTGGCACGCACTGTTGTCCTTATCGGGATGGACGAGTGCGGGTCGCAGGCGACTTGACTCGAGTTGACTCAACACATCAATGTCAAGTTGCGCTATTTCTTATCCTGAGATGTGTGGACACTGATCTTCAGACTCTCTATTTCACTGTTATTTGTTTTTTTTTTATTCCGTCACATGTTCTCTCAAACTCTTTTGCAGAATGTGATGTCATATTGCACAAATATTATATTTTATTATTTTTCAAGTTTCGTGAGCTCATAGTGCGGGACCTGTCCAGGACATTGACATCGATAAAATTTATTAGAACAACTTCCTAAAATTCGGCTCCATTGTTACATTATAGAGGGGCAAGCATAATGTATGCACAAAGGCAGGCAGACACATACAGTATAAACAATGCATGAGTATCTATCCATTTCTAATAGTAATGCAATTATGGCTGTTCATAATCTACACGACGCATTTGCCTAACAAATTAAGGATTTGTATTGAAAATAAATTTTAATTTACAACGAATTCAGTATCTCTTTCCGGCGCGAAGGAAGACGGACATTGATGGATTGACGTTTGTGGATCGAACTTTAGAATGGGCTGCGCGTGCGCCGATACTCTCGCATCCGGCGTCAAAGCGGCGCTCCTCTTGTTTGGCGAGGCCGGATGCCGCGGAATATACTTAAACATACTTGTTATACCTATATTTATTTTTAGTGTTAGAGAAGTACAATTTTTTTCTTTTGAACTAATGAGATTATTAGTTGATTTAGTTGCGTTTATACATAATTGGTTCCAGAAAACTTTAAATTTGAAGAAACCCTAATTATCCCCGAGACATGACTGTTAGCCGATTTGATATTATCACAATTCTGACGCAGTCTAACTATAGCATCCACTTTAATTTGAACACCTTGTATACAAGTATGTGTGTTTAATGATGGACGACGCAGTTTAATATAATGACAACTAAGTTTCTAAGAAAAGTTATTTATAACATGCCCTACCCATTAAGACGCACTTATCTATTATTAAAATGAAATGATATGGGGCATAGCAGAATTCTATGTAACACAGCGATTTCCCCAGTTATTTACCCCAATCTTAATGCGTGTATGGAAATAATAGAGCACATAGTAAGGTCAAAAGTATAGGTAAAAAAGAATAAACAAAGGCAATTATAACTTACTAGGAAAGCAGGTTTATTACAAACAACAAAAAGCTTTTTTTGGTGTTATAATGAGAATACAAAAATTATTGAGGTTTGAACTTATTTTCAGTCAGTATGGACGGGCACGATTTTTGTTCTTCCACCTGTGTTCATGATAAAAGAGGTATGAGGAAGAGGGTGTAAAATTCACTCATTCTTCTAAAGAAGAAAGGATCCTCCCAAAAGACGGGTGCTGTGTCTGGCAAGCGACTGAACATAACCCAAGTGGAGCAGTGCGAGACGGACTCGCGGATGTAGGGTTCCGTTCCTATAACTCCTGAACTAAACAGGATAACTAAGCCATTATAGTATTCCTTCAAAGTTCATTACTTTAATTTTCTGATATTATTCCAGTTCTCCGTGTAGCATTTAGAGGGACGCATTTAGCGATTTGTTGACGTGGTTTTACATTACACGTATTCTTGCATAATTTCATCTTTCTAACTAACCGTTTGGAAGGTAGGCCTAGAACGAACGGACGGACGGACGGACATGATCGAACTATAAGGGTTCCGAGACGTGGGTTGCGGGGTGTTTAAAAAAGAAACCGTGGCCCAGGCGCACAGGCAAGTGAAGAAACACGAGTTGGTTTTAGTCAGTAAAAGTCTTAGACGCCCTTGCGCTCCGCCCAGAGCGAGAGAGTACATTTGATGATTTCCCATCCCAAAAAAAAGAGGTTTCGAGACGTAAACTACGGAACCCTAAAAACAAAGTGGTAGTCAATAAAACTGTGGATATTTCCACACTATGGTGCACATAAAAAGCTCTCAACGATTTTTCGTTGACTATTTACCCCAAAATGAAATCTCAAAGTGATCTCCTATAGTGAATAAAGTCGTATGTAAAAGTATATAAGTAGTTTCCAAAACTCTCTTTAAACTACGAAGTACCGGCTCAAGAGTTGTAGTGTTCCCGATTTGTTTTCGGCGAAAAATTGCCGTGTAAAATTTTACGATCCAACTTTGAAACTTCAGTGCACGTATCGGCCGGGTCTTAGTTGTGCGGTCTTTCGTTGCTAAATCGGTGAATTAAATATGAACAGGGGATTTAATCCGACAAGTTTTTAAGAGTAACAGACTAAAGAATTCATAAACCAGTTCTGTGTTCAGCAGTTTTCCTTAGGTCCCTAGGCAAATATTGAGTCACCAAAATATATAAATTTCGCAAAAAAAATTATGTACGACTATAGCATGTTTCAGTTTGTCTACAATGTATATGAAAGTGAAATCTATATAACAACCAAACGCAACCTTATTACGATATGAATAATGTATGAGTTTTAGTAAACAAAGAGTGTATAATTACTTTTAATTGAGATTACTTTTGAATCAGAATAGCTCAAAGTCCTAAAAGTTAATTAAGCAATACACTGAAGAATATCGTTACTAATAAATGAAGATTTTTATCTGGCAATTAACTTGAAATTAGTAATAAAACGCCATCGGAAACTACCAAATATGTGGGCTTATAAAACACTAAACATGAATAAGTATTATTTAATGGTTTCCATTGGGGTAGGTACACTAAGTTCTAGGCAAATTTGCTTTAGTGAGAATCAACTTTGATTACAACGGTACGTACTAATAGGTATACATAGTTCTATATATGTATATACTAGAATATCGACCTTCGTGTGCGGAACTATACAACTTCCCTAATAGAAAATAGGGCGGCTAAGTAGAGTTGAATAGCAGCTATAAAAAAGCTACAATTACTTAATATTACCGTTACTGTTTTATTAATATTCTTCTTGTAAAGCCTCGAGATTTAGTTTAAAGCATGAACGGTTCAGTTTTCTTTATTTCATTAGCGGTTAATCTACTTTGTAGTCTTTTTAATCAACAATTTTATCCATCTACGTAGCCTACAAAAAAGGATAAAATTGAGGATTCAAATATGGGAGCTGAAATTTAGACAAAATAGATATTGTAAACCTTCGGGGTGATAGTGTAAAACACTAACAATAGGATTGAATTTCATTTTGACAGGTCAAGAACAATAATTCCGTTAATTAGCAGTTTGTGTTGTTAACTAGACAATTATTCCAATATAAGCGATCAATATATGAAGTGCAAGTTACGGTCGATACTCGATACCTACAGTAGAGCATAATTTACCGAAACCCAATTTTCGATACCCAAACTTTGCACTAGTGATGTGCAAATATTCGTTTGGCCAGAATAGCGAAGCGAAATTACTAAATTAGGCAAACATTACTCACCGTATGAGTACAGTAACTAGGGGTAAGTATACTCGTGGGATTTCGAAGGCCAACCTTGCGGTTTCGTTAAAACTTTAGACCATGGTTTACCTAAAGCCTACAGGAGGCACGTGACCGCTAAGGTCGTAAGTAGGGTCGAAATTCAGTTCTCTTGGTACCTTCGCACCAAGTACAGTCAAGTAGTGTACAGTTTTATGTACAGACACGAGTATTTCAAGCTACTAGAATCTATCAAATGTCTTTAATAGATTTTCTAGTTTATCGCTCAAGGATGATTGGGAGAATTTGTCAGTTTCAGGTAGCTTGACCTGCTGGTGTTTGTACGTCCCGGATCCGTTTTGCCTCCGGTGAAGTATTGGGAACAATAGCGAAAACATGGGAGATATCAGAACAATGTAACTTAGCAACGTCGGCGGCTCATTCACGTAGTTGTTATACAATATTCTCTTTGACCGTTTCCGGGTACTACAACATTTCTGATATGAGGATTTCAAATCGATTGCGGGAAAATGGTTACTGATATTTTTATGTAAGGAAATAATATTTTGTTACTTGGTAGATGAAACGATTATCGCTAGGTGTTTACGATTATTTCCCCAAACGATTTTATATACTTTTTTTATACGCAGATTTCGATTAAAAGGTGGTGGTTTTAAAGCTAGTGTTGAGACACTGTCTCGCGTAAGGTTGCAGCATTATGCTGAGCGATGACATTTTTGCGGCATTTTTACATAAATCATGTATAGTTTCCATACAAATAAACTTTCTTAGTACGTTTCGCATATGATCAATGCAAATAATTTAATATTATGGAATGTATGCTCGAGAATAGGTGTAAAATTATCGTGTTAGGTAGATATTAAATAGGTTACACAACAATCAGCATTACTTATTCCAAGTTTCGTGTACCTACATTTGTTACGTGCGTACGTAAAACTTAGCGATTATGCATCACTAAGTTTTACGTCTGGCGTCTAATGATGATTGATGAAATATTTGTAAAAGACGCTTTTGTATACGTTGCCACACTTTGAGTTGAGCCCTTAATTTAACATTAATTGCTAAACACAACAAATTGCAAGGTTTTCGTGTGAAATATTTTGTAAATTACATGGTGTTGAACAAGTTTCTTGATTCATGAAAATGGTAGGTAATCAATTGTATCAAGCTGTCTTCGCGACTTCGCTATTATGTTTTCGCTTAGCGTTCTTTTGTTTTTTATCTTTTTCAACGGTTCTTAAGCGTCTTATCGCGATGTTAAATAGTAAAATGCTTTCCTCAAGAATTGGGCTATGAAATGCAAAAATCTTCAGATTTGGTTTTAGTATAGTTATTATACTACAGTATTATACTATAGTAATATAATATATATACTATAGTATTTATACAATAAAGATTTCAAAAAACGACAGTCTTTAGGTTGTTTTAGTATATACTTACTCCCACCTGGGTAATACTCAGACCTTATTACATGGGACATGAACATAATTGGCGAAAAGTAGGTTGTAGTTACTATAGGTGCACCTGTTTGTCTCTTGAGGAGCTAAAGGTGTGATGTTTTACATAATCTTTTTTTTTATGGGAAATTATCAAATGGTACCTCTCCCGCTCTGGACGCAGCGGAACGGTGTGTCAGACTCTTATTGACTAAAAGCATTACTGTATTCTCGTGCGTCAGATTCCACGGTATGTCTTTCAAACAACCCTCGGGATTTTATATTTTATTTATGCAATTACTGAGCGAGGTTTGTAATAAGTTACGTTACAGTGTGGCGGTAACTCAAAAACTTACACAAATTAAATTCCTTTTACTCGAATGAAACTCACGAAGTCGTAAACTTCCAAATAATATAACAGTTAAGAATAGCCGAACATCGCATAAACAGTATTAAACGCCCTCAAAATTCGTCATTGACACCGCGTGCCAGTAATAACACGACAATAAAACATGTAACAGGCTTCGCACAGGCGATACAGATTTTCATAGCTGGCTCTACCCGGTGATTAAAACGCTGTCGATCCGAGGAGAGATTAAAGTATATTTTGGCACTGAAGCTCAAGAGGCAAGAGTTTATTTATTCCTTAAAACCGATTTTCTGAAATTTTTAGAGACTGTATGTTTTTCATGCGAACCTATGTACCTAATCTTTGCATGTGAGACTTGCTTTTTTAGTTAGGTTCTGTATGTTTGGTAGAGTTATCATGTCAGGTATCAATATTGACATGAGGACATATTCCAAAATTTAAAATAAAAGCAGACTACCAGAAAAAAAAGTTTTTAAGCCGTTTTTTTTTTAATATATTATAAACTAGCGCTTGACCGCAATCCTGCCTGATGGTAAGCAGTGACGCAATCGTTAATGGTAAAGCGCACTAGTTTATTAAGAGCCTATTCACTCTAGCCTTGAAGACACTCAAATTGTAGTACGCAATATGCAACCAAATCTGAGCTTGAAATAAATTTACTGTAGTAAAGCTGTCAATGATTCACAACTGTGCAAATGAAGCGACTTTTATGCTGATATGCTCATTAAATCATTTCCATATTGAATCATATTCATCACACAAATAAAGGCAGCATTGATAAGTGTAATAAAATCAAAAGAGCTTACCTTATATCAATGGAATGGAAGCCTTGTTCATCAGACTAGGTTCATGTGTAATTGACCTGAAAAGATAACGTATAATTGTCTTTATCATGTTCACGGAAGCTGGGGAGAACGAATGGCAATTCAGCCTAGCCTTTCTGAACTATGTTGAAGTCAGCTACCAGTCTAACCGAATGAAACATATCATTACTTTAAATAGACCGACTGCCTATGTGACCGCCACAAACCAGTGGGTAATACGAATCTCCTTGGTAAAACTTGCCCGATTTTTTGGCTTCTTGAACCCGTATAAAGACTGTTTAAGATCGATGAATGACAGCCGAGATCAATGGCCTAACATGTTCTTCGAGGCACGGAGAAGTCTTGGCATGTAAAGATAGTCACCCATCCACAGACTAACCGCGGTAAGGTACCGCCCGCCTCCAGCTTTTGGGAGTTGAGATTTCCTCGAACCTAAACTTTAGCCGGATCATTGAGTCCAAGGCCAAGGTGGCTGCCAGGAAACTTCGCGTTATCGCAAAGGTCCGGCAGTACTTCATACCAGGGCAGCTTCTAATGTTGTACAAAGCACAGGTCCGTTCGTGTGTGGAGTACTGCAGCCACATTTGGGCTGGTGCTGCTAAGTGTCACCTGGCCACTTTGGATTCAGCGGAAAGGCGTTCGAAGAGGCTGATTGGTGACCCTGATTTAACTCGAGACGGTCTCCAAAGCTTAGAGCACAGGCGTAGAGTAGCCAGCCTTTCGGTGTCCAATAGGATGCATTTTGGGGAGCGTGCGAGGGAATTGCATGATTTAATTCCTCATCTGACGAGCCGTCGCACGGCAAGTTTCCACCCTTACGTTGTTGACACCACAACGATCTTAACGAAGTATTTCGCCTCTCCTTTATACCGCGTACATCGAAGGACTGGAACAATTTGCCAGCGGCGGTGTTTCCGTCGGACTTACGATCGATTGCGTCACTGCTTACCATCAGGCGGGATTACGGTCAAGCGCTAGTTTATAATTTATAAAAAAAAGGCTAGCTTAACCGGATCGTTTGGTTGTTATTACGTAGGTACAAGGCTCTCTGACAGTGGCAGTTCTTTCATATGAAAGCATAATTAAACGACATGAATCGTATATGTGGTGCTGTCCTTCATCACTCTTGCAGACAAGAGACGCCCCTCATTCATATTCCCTGCTTGTCTGAAGATTGTATACAAAATATTTTCATATTTAGATTAACCTAACGTATCCTGTGTTGTTTCAGTATAGAGTTTTTGCAGAGAACTCGAACAATGGTCTCGTATAATGAAGTCTGGTAGACGTATATAGTTATCGAGTATCTTCACTAGGTATACTTTAGGTAAATATGTTCTAGTATTCAGGAAAATATTTATATGAAGGCGTAAACTGATGTTACAGTTTTATGTAATCCGAAATAGAGCACACAAAAAGTGCCTATTTCTAAGCAAGGCTTTGAGCACACTTTATGATATCATGTTTCTTATGGATATGTACTTATTTACTTTGAGAAACTCCGTTTAGTGTCATTTTAATGCAAGAGGTTCTTCAGATTCCAGACAAAAATATTGACTAACTGAAAATAAGAAATATAGAAAATATGAAATATAGTACATATAGCATTAGACAGAAGTTGAAAGGTTGTTTTTAGGGTACTTTTTGTAATCAATATATAAAGCTGAAGAATTTGTTTGTTGGAACGAGCTAATCTCAGAAACTACTGATCCGATATGAAAAATTTGCGTTGGATAGCCCATTAATCCAGAAAGGAAAGGAAAACCGCGAGGCGCAACTAGTTTTGTAATAAAAGTACAATTTATGTATAACTAGCTTTCCGCCCGCGGCTTCGCCCGCGTGGAGTTCGGTTATATCGCGCTTTTTAGATTTCCCTCGGGAACATCAAATTTTTCCGGGATAAAAGGTAGCCTATGTTCTTTCTCAGGGTCTAAAGATTGTCTGTGCCAAATTTCATTAAAATCGGTTAAGAGGTTTAAGCGGGAAAGCGTAACAGACAGACAGACAGACAGACAGACAGACAGACAGACAGACAGACAGACAGACAGACAGACAGACAGACAGACAGACAGACAGACAGACCGACAGACAGACAGACAGAGTTACTTTCGCATTTATAATATTAGTATGGATTGAGTTTTGTTAAAGTTATAGAAACTGTTTTACTTAAACTAACTCACTTGAACTATCTTCTGAATTTAATTAAACGAATTATTTAGTTCTTATATAAACTACTAGCGCCCATGTTAAAAACTTAAAACACCCAGGGGCGATTAGTACAAGGAACGCTTTACTATAAGCCTACCAAATATGATGCATGATTTAATTCCCCCATCTCCGTTCCACCATCAGACGACCCGTCGTACGGCGAATTTCCACCCTTACGTTGTTAATACTACTACGATCCGGACGAAGCGTTTCGCCTCCTCCTTTATACCGCGTACATCAAGGGACTGGAACAACTTGCCGGCGGCGGTGTTTCCGTCGGACTACAATTTGAGTGTCTTCAAGGCTAGAGTGAATAGGCTCTTAATAAACTAGCCCGCTTTACCATCAACGATCGCATCACTGCTTACCATCAGGCGGGATTGCGGTCAAGGACTGGTTTATAATATACAATATGTAAAGAAGACCCTGTCCGACCCATAAGTATAATAAAGGTTAGGTAAACACTTGACCAAATATAATATAAAATTTTACATAATCATCATAGTAACAATACTAATGAATTTTGAAATAATTTTTTCCGGGGAATTCATTCCAATTTCCCCGAACTTTGGTAATTTTTAAAAAAGTGACAACACCGGTATTATTATAAGCGAATAGCGACGCGACCACGTCACAGGTGCCGCGTGCCCTGCCCCCCGCCGCCCGCGGAATGGGGTTGCTTACCGCACATGTGTTAAGTTACCTCTTTTTGCGAAATAATATTTATTTTTTAGGGGGATTTTTTTTTAAGTTTTGCCTGTCTTTGTGGGCATTATTAGAATCGGTTATCGATACCTAACAACATCTTCACGGATCGGACAGAGTTTTCTTTACATATTGTATATAAAAAAAAAAAGTATGAAATGCTTCCTATTCCGTTAATACGCTATGGAAGCAGGGTTTTTGATAATTATTTCATAATTAATGGCTTCCCCACTCAAATACGTAGCTGGGATTTTACGTCTCCGAAGAAAAGTGGTTAGTACTTACATTACAATAAAAAGAATTTATCTAAGCATGTTAATATTTTATATTGAAATCATTATTTATTAAAATTGTTTGAATTCATCTTGAAAATTAAATGTTGTGGATGGCTGCTTCTATGAACATATTTGTCTACAAGCTAACGCGAATGAAGTATAGAGGTTGAGAAAATTTCATAATTTTCATGTTTTGACCGACAACAATTCTGAAAAAGTAGATTTTCGACATAGCCAAGATATTAACCGCACCAAATTAAATTTTTAATCATATCAATAAAGTTAACTAACGCTTATCGCATGCTATTTCTAGCACCCATAATGAGGCAGTAGAATTTCTTACTAAATCGTTAATCAAAAATATTTTGGTACATAAAATATAGCACCTATATTTTGGCCTCGACTAATGGTAGTTAATTTGAAGGTTATAAACTCCTAACGAGCTTTGTTTACAATAAACATTAACAATAATATTGTACGACCGCATACACCACATTGCTTTTAGGAATATTTGAAAAAACATTCCCTTGGTAATATTTGATCAATATATGTAGGTGTACGTGACTGTGTGGTACCTGTGTACGTTGACGTTAAAAGCGCTCATATATTTACGTGAGCGAAGTATCCGAGATATGCGACGTGGCAATGCCCCGAGTCAAGCCCGGACGCGCTCGCCGTCAGGTGTACTGGTGGTCGCCGGAGCTTACGTCTTTGCGCAAGGCGTGCGTGGCTGCGCGACATCGGTACACCAGACATCGCAGGCTCCGTATTCGTCCACCGAATACGGAGGCCATACAGGCGGAGCTTTACGAGGGATACAGAGTGGCGAAGACCGCCCTCCGAGCGGAGATCCAGCGGGCCAAAAGGCTCGCCCGTGAGGAGTTGCTGGGGACTCTGAACAGAGACCCGTGGGGATGCCCCTACAAAATGGTGCGGAATAAACTCCGCCCATGGGCTCCCCCGCTGACGCAGTCTCCGGCCTCAGCTTGTGGAGGACGTGGTGAGCGCTCTGTTGCCCTCGCGAGGGGAACATCCTACCATGGCTCCGCCTCCTGCGGTGCCTGATGCGGACCACACCAACGACGACGACGATGCTCCAGAAGTGACCGAGGTAGAGTTAAGAGCGGCGGTACGTAGGTTGAATGCCAAAAATACCGCCTCAGGACCCGACGGCTTACCTGGAAAAGCCTGGGTCCTAGCCTTAGGGGCTCTCGAGCCTCGACTAAGGGGGCTACTAAGCGCATGCTTGGAGAGGGGCCAGTTCCAAATTTGCTGGAAGACGGGGAAACTGGTCCTCATAAAGAAGCCAGGGCGCCCTGCGGACTCTCCGTCCGCTTACCGGCCCATTGTGCTGCTCGACGAGGTGGGCAAGCTCTTCGAAAGAGTCATTGCAGACCGCCTCGTCGGGCAACTTAGGCGAGCGGGCCCGGATTTGGCGGAGAGCCAGTTTGGCTTCCGCAGGGGGCGCTCAACGGTGGACGCCATCATGCGCGTGCGAGCCCTCACGACAGGGGATGCTGTGGCCCGGGGTGGAGTTGTCTTGGCGGTGTCTCTAGACATCGCCAACGCCTTCAACACCCTTCCCTGGAGTTGCATCAGGGAGGCATTGCGGTATCACCGGATGCCGACCTATCTCTGTCGAGTGGCCGAGGCCTATCTGACGGACAGGGCCATAATCTACCCCGGTCACCAAGGAGTGTGGAATCGGCGAGAGATGTCGTGCGGTGTTCCACAGGGATCGGCCCTGGGACCGCATCTGTGGAACATCGGGTACGACTGGGTGCTGCGCGCTGACCTCCCTATCGGCGTCAGCGTAGTCTGTTACGCTGACGACACGCTAGTCCTGGCACAAGGGAGGTCGCACCAGGCGGCGGCTGACGCAGCGACCCTCGGGGTTGCGACAATCGTCAACAGGATCTGGCAATTGGGACTCGAGGTGGCCCTGCAGAAGTCCGAAGCCATTTGCTTTCGGAGGGGTTCACATCGGCGTCGGGTCGACGATGAAGTACCTGGGACTTGTCCTCGACAGCCGGTGGAACTTCGAGGAGCACTTCCGACGTTTGGCTCCCAGACTGGAACGGGCCGGGGCTGCCCTAAGGCGGCTCCTCCCCAATCTAGGGGGACCAAACGCCTCCTGCCGGAGGCTCTACGCGGGGACCGTGCGGTCCATGGCCCTATACGGGGCACCGGTGTGGGCGCAGTCGTTAAGGAAGCGACCAGCCCGATGCCTGACCGCGTCCCAGAGGGTCATGGCCGTTCGGCTGATCCGGGGATACCGCACGGTCTCCGCTGTGGCGACGAGCCTCCTTGCCGGATTACCGCCATGGGATCTGGAGGCCAAAGTCCTGGCCCACATGTAGGAGTGGCGAGAGGAGGCAAAATGCCGGGGTATAACTCCGTTGCCGCGAGAAATCGGGGTACGGCGGACAGAGCTCCGGCGGGATCTCATGGCGACATGGAGAGTGCGATTGTCGCAACCCAGTGCTGGGCACGCCACAATAGCGGCGGTAAGTCCCCTCTTTGAGGAGTGGCTAGAGAGGCGCCACGGCGCCCTCACCTTCCGCCTGACGCAGGTCAGGTCCTCACCGGACACGGTTGTTTCGGGAGGTTCCTGTTCCGTATAAGGCGGGAGGAAACGCCAGGGTGTCACCATTGTGTGGATCGCCCTGAGGACGCGGTGGAGCATACGGTGGAGGTCTGCCCGGCATGGGTAGAGCACCGCCGTGTCCCCGTAGCGGCGATCGGCGGCGATCTCTCGCGTCCGACCCTGGTTCAGGCCATGGTCCGGAGCGACAGTGCATGGCAGACCGTCACCTCCTTCTGCGAAGCAGTGATGCTGGCAAAGGAGGAGGCGGAGCGCGTGAGGCAACGGGAATCCCAGCGACCTCACGCCACTAGCCGCCGCAGGAGACGCCCTGGTCGGGAGATGACACTAAACTCCCAGCCACCGTAGGCGCGGGCCTGCGGGCGGTGAGCAGTGGGCAGCTCGCCGCGCGGTAAGGACCAGGCCCGAGTCGACGGCGCGTCGTGTTTCACGCGCGCCTCAAAGAGATGTCAGCACGTCGTGACGGGGTCCACCAAGACCGATGCCTCCTGGGTCAGGGTTGCGGGTTGGTTAAACAAGAAACCGTGGCCCTGGCCGTCGCACAGGCAAGTGAAGAAACACGGGTGGGTTTTAGTCAGTAAAAGTCTGACACGACCTTCCGCTCTGCCCAGAGCGGGAGAAGTCATTTGATGATTACCCATCCCAAAAAAAAAAAAAAAAAAGTATATCATGTATACTTGTCATATTCTAAGTTCGGATTCTTCAAAGTGGGATAACTCGAACTATATTTGTGCCAAGCTCGATAAAGAATAGAAACAAACCAATTTAGGGTTATCACAATTCACGTTTTACAAATCTCCTGTTATTTACATGATTATCGACTTTTACATGTTAACTACTCATTAACAATTCCTATTGCAACATATTTCAATAGAATCACTAAAATAACATGCATATTGAGTTGCTGTTTCAAAAAACCATAAAAAGTCGACATTAATTTTGCGTGATAACCCTACAAAAAAAGAAACATGGCTGAAATCCAGGTATTAAACACATTTTGTGGAGTACAGACTCTAAATAAATTTAACGTATAATATTATGTAGCTTATATGTATGTATCAAAAATTTAACCTATTAGGAAATTAGCTTACATGTGTGTCATACTTCTATCGAAATCGGTTAAGCGTTAAATACCTAACCATAAATATACTGTTTACATTTAGAATGTAGGATTATTCTTCATCTATCTAGAAAATGTTGTTAACATCTCCCTTTTAGGTGTAAACAAAACGTTGCCTAGCAACTGTTTGTTTAAATCTATTCTTTATGGAATTTTGCCGATAACAGCTCTCACCCTATTACCAGGCTCCAAGCGTGCACCTAGGTACAATCCGTGCACACAATCTTGAAATGTTTTCCAACCGAAAGATTTTCTCGATTTTTTAAATTGGAACAAATTGCGTTCCAATAACGCAATTGCTTGAACTTACTGTAGGAACGGGACCGAAACCCCGGACTTATTTTAATCAAACGAAGCCCGAGAATTTCATTACAAGTCCTGTAAATTATTGCCCGCGTTTGTTTTAACTTAGATGAGCACTGTGAACAGAGTGCTGGATTCGATATTAATCACGTAAAAATAAATGAATATCATTGCGTAAATACTGCGTTCTTCTTGCTTCTGGTAACTGGTTATCATTTGCAAAGGTTTTCACTAACTTCAATATTCTTCGATACGATGTTACCTTAGGAACACCCATTATGATTCAGGCGTGGAAAAGTGAAGCATATGCACGCCCAAGATTCGCCAATAAAAGTTATATATTGGTCCCACACCGAAACTAGAATAAATATTATATAATTTTTATAACAAGATACCCTCTGCTTTGCTAGACTTGCCTTACAATGCATTTAAAGCACAAATAAAATCCAAGCTTTGTTCAAAGGCATATTATTCTGTGAACGACTATTTGAATGATAAGAATAGCTGGTCGCTCTGATTAACTCAAGACAATGTTTGTGTTCCTTCTCCAGAATTAGCTTACTGACATATTATATGAGTTCATATAATTTGCTTTTTACAATGCACAAATGTGTGAGCTGTCACGCCCTTTATGCCAGGGGCTTTTATTTATGTTTGTAATAAGTTTTTACCTTTTACATTTCAGTGATATTTTATTTTTTGTTTTGCTTTTCTGGTATTTTGGCGTGGCTAGCTGCCATATTTGTATATTTTTATTATTTTTTCTCTTGTATTACTATACCTACATAGTATTACCTATAGTGTATTAACTATAGTGTTTTTTTTTCTAAATGAACAGACAGCTGTGCTGCTGGGGAGTTTCTTCCGCCACTTCTTCCCAGCGAAAGCACTTAGGAAGTGTCGATGGGTGGGCGTTTTGGGGGACTGTCTTATGTAATATTGACGTTCAAAAAGTGCTGATTCTCAGCCTAGTTTGAATAAACGACTTTTGATTTTGATTTTTATAGTGAAGTGCCAAGATAAAACCCATCCGAAAACGAGCTACACAACTTTAATGCACAAAATATCAAAAATTGCCTCCTACTTAACAGAGGTCCGTCGTGCAAGTATGCATCTGATTCGTGAAAGTTAGAATTGAAAGACGGAGTAGCACAAATGCCTCTGACGAAAATGTTTTCCTCCACTTTTTTGGCGTCAAGGCGAGTGCTTGGTGAGGTGCGAAGTTAAAGTGTTCGTTGGAGGAATTATGACTATAAATGATGCAGAGGGTCGAAGCAAAGAAACCCGGTAGTCGTTTACTACATCCCTGTGGATGAAAATGGAAGAGCGCGTCGCAGCCCAGAAACATCAACTCGAGTAATCTTACATTAGGCTGTGATCCACTGAATATTTGATCGAGTAGACGCGCTTGGAAATTAAAGTCACCTTGAAATAACATACACACGTAACAATTTCGACAGCCCAAATTCAGTAGCCCCGTGCTAAATATACAACAGCCCAATCAGTATTCAATAAATTATTAAGTAATATCAGATCGTTATAATTATGAGATAGCTCTGATCCCTACTAAGTATAAGAGACTGAGGTTCATAATTGCGTCCCTCATTAGGAGGGAGTCGCATTCTGCAAAATTAGAATTTATTTATGAAATTCCAGAGTATGACCTGAATCAACTTCAGGACACGAGACGCGATTATGTTTAACTTTTCATACTGAAGTTTTCGTTGAATATAAATGGACCAAGTTTTTTCATTTTAGAATTCATTGAGCCGAGGCTTGTTGGTAAGTGATGGATGTGATGTAATTAAGAAGGAAAGTCTTTTTATTTGTTTATGTGTAGCTGGTGCCGTGATGGCGAGATAGAATCATCTATCTTTACGCCTATCTACCTCTATGTGGGCCACACGGCATTGTTTGCTCACGCGATGGAATTAACTTGACGAGTAATCTTTTTAATGCTGCTGAATATGTGATAAGCATCTTGGAACTTGATTCTCCGTGAAACTATAAACATAGTATCCATTGCCTTTAGCAATGTTACAATTCACAAGACTTCATAGGATGGTGATGTTAATTAATTTTGAGTAAAGTTTTCCTTGACTACAAGTAGTTAGGACAAAGCTGTGGAGAGCACAATAATATTTCGAGCGGTGTTGTAATTTTTATCAGGAATGCGTGTACTGAAATCAATTACACTTACATAAACTGATTTTGACAAATCACCAACATTCGTTGCGTCATTCACATTGTTGATCCCACATAACGGATCATTATGAAAAAATGACCAGATTGTGATTCAAGTTCTGAATTCTGTACGCTGATATGCAGTCAGAGTGCAGGATCATGCAGTTAGTAGTTTCCGACTGACAACGAAATGACCTAAACATACTAAATCGGCAAAGACAGGAAAACAAAAGAAGTATATAAAAAGTAAGAGCCTTTGATGGTGGTACGTGATTGTGGGTATAATTATGATGACCCTTCACATACCTACAGTGAGTGCTGCGTAAGCACTGAACATTTCTCAGAGGAATAATACTCGTAATTTTAAAAATATTCACAGTCGGATCTCTGTCTCAATCTGTCTAATATATCTCTGAAATCCCTACATTTTGGACAAGTTCATGACATTAATTGTCGCTGAGATGAGATGGCATTTGCGACCAGATTTTGGACGTTTTTAATTATGGGAAGCCTTTGATTGCGCTGTGGACGTTTATGTTAAAGCATTTAAATTTATAATTTATTATGCCCAGAATTCGTGGTCAGTCGTGGTGGCCTAGTGGTTAAAACACCAGCCTCTCAAGTATGAGTGTGCGGGTTCGATTCCAGGTCTGGCAAGTACCAATGTAACTTTTCTAAAGTTATATGTACTTTCTAAGTACCTATATCTTGGATATTAATGACTGAAGGTGAAGGAAAACATCTTGAAGAAACCTGGACTTTATAAGTCTGAAATCGCCAACCCGCATTGAGCAAGCGTGGTGATTACGCTTAATCCTTCTCTATATGAGAGGAGACCTGTGGCCAGCAGTGGGACGATAAAAAGGTTGATGATGATGATTCCCAGAATTCCGAATATAACCATAACGTTGGAAATATGGAAAAGAAGACTTACGTCTTCGTTTGCATGTTTATAAAAAACTTTCTATCAGGGCAATGTAACACAGAGGCTTTGATCGCGTCATAAAAAATGTAGAGGTGGCCAACACGCCATGTTTCTTTGTAATACGTACATTATTTTAGGTTTTGAATGTGACTTGTAATAACTTGACACGGGTAATGTTACGTTTTGCATACGTATTCTCGTATTTTCATGTTTCAGATATGGTCATGATACGCACGTTACACGTAAGCAGTTTTATGTATTCTAATCTAACATGTTTTGACAAATGTTTTTACAAAAAAACAAAGGAGTTATTAATTAGGATTTATGTAACAGTTAATAAGAAGGGCATTTTAAAAGGCACTGGTGGAAAACACTACTACAAACATCAATAAGTGGAATCTAGTAAAACTAGACACTAAAATCAAGCTAACGTCATTAAGGTAGTGAATATAACGGGACTCAAGATTAATTTTCTTGATAAAAACTACTTAGTGCCGGAGCAAAGCAATAGCAGAAATTTGTAAGACGCTAAATGACTCCGTGGTTTTACAGCTGTTCTATAACAGCCATTGAAGCCACACTTTTACAGATTTAGGTCAATATCTTTGAATATGACATGGCAAAAACTGAACTACTGAACTATACAAAGCTTGTAGTAGATTACCTACACGACCTTTAAAGAGTCAAGTAAGAATAGTGAGCACACAAATTCTATTGAAACGATCTATAATAAATGCATCGACATACACTCCCAAATGTTAAAAAAGACAAGATTGTTTCCTTAACAACAGAAGATTATAATTTTATCCTCAAGAGCATCCTTGATGGACATTATCCACGTATATACAAAGATGATGGACAGTGAGTCATGTGCTGCGTGTGGTCCTATGTTTGTATAAGAACCGAACTCCTTACTAAAATATCATAAAAAAAATATACAAAGTTTACAAAACTTGGCGATGGTTTGTGTAAAAAATGTTTACAATAACTTGGCTTGTTTGTATTGTTTTAATATAGATTAAGAGATATAGTGGTTGATACTTTAAGTATCGAAGTATATTGGCATGAGAGCAGATGGTAACCGCATATCCCGAGTCTTAAAATGCAATAAAAATTTATCTTCGGATAAAGTTTCATAAGAGCACGTGTAATTTAGTTGAATCCTATTCACAAAGAAAAAACATGTCCCTTATAGAACACGTATTACTTTTTTTTTAATATTCATAACTAAAATGGTTTTGAGAAGAATTCTTTAGAAATTGACAGTAACAAATGAGCGTGATTACAAAAAATAATTAAGGAGTCACACACATGTGCTAACCAAAATGAATAAGACAAGTGTGAGATTTGTAGCGCCTTTTTCATTCAAATCTCTTCGTGATATAAATACACCAAGACTGCATATATCTAATTGCGTAAGTAGTTCAAACGATTACTATAAATCCAAATAAAGAATGCTACGTATGTATGATGAGCTAAATTGATCATTGTGCAATGTAAATACTTAAACAATCAAAATAGCTGAGTGTTATAACATTGATGCTACATACTCTCATCGGACAAATGTGCGTTTTCTGTAATCACCTAGTTTTATCATAACTGACGTTTGAATCGTTTGTATTCTCTATAGACTACCAAACACGTGCTTAAACAAGATGGACGGTAACCTATAACAAGTAAATTAACAAATAACAGATTAGAGAAATTTTAGATTCCAGACGACAAAACAACTTCTATTCAACCTTTTATCGTCTTACTGCTGGGCACAGGTCTCCTCTCATACAGAGAAGGATTGAGCGTAATCACCACGCTTGCTCAATGCGGGTTGACGATTTCAGACTTATAAAGTCCAGGTTTCCTCAAGATGTTTTCCTTCACCTTCAGTCATTGGTGTCCAAGATATACTTAGAAAGTACATATAACTTTAGAAAAGTTACATTGGTACTTGCCTGACCTGGAATCGAACCCGCACACTCATACTTGAGAGGCTGGTGTTTTAACCACTAGGCCACCACGACTTCACTACGACATTCACCACCACCACGGCACTAAAAATAGATATGCCACTACGGCATTAAGAATAGAATTCGATTAAAATGCAGACAACACCGATCGACTGTTAATTTATATCAGCAAACTATTGGTCAATTCATCATCTGATATTGATTCACGAGTAATATGCCTGTTTACTACCCCAACAAACCATAAATCTCGATCGAACAAGTGTTACACAGCCTAAACAAATGCAAATTGAAAATCGTTGAACACATTTAGAATTCTGGAGAACCAAAGCGATAAATGTATCAAGGCTCAGCAGCCTTGAAATCAAATTTAATTAAGAGAAGCAAATCATTACTAGTGAGTGCAAACTGATTGGTCTGTTGAGCGTGTTCTTCATTTACTTGAGGTTATTAAATAAAATGTGACTTCACTATAATAAATGCTTATAATTTTGGTTCCACAATGTTTTACTATAACTAGCTATATACTGTGTACATGTAGAGGCAGGGCGGTGTATTGTAAGCGACTGGCGAGCCGTACGCACGCGTCCCCTTATTTCGCTAAAGATGCGACTCAGCACATTGCGGTTACCAAGCCGCTACATCACACCCCCCCTTTCTCAAATTTTTTACAAAAAAATTTCTCTCTATTCTATTCTAATATATAGTTACATGGTATGTCTTAATCACAATGTTGCTTATCATAACATTCTGTACTAGTCGGCATTCCAACAGTCGAATGCTGCCTATTGTTTTGCTTCTAAATATAACTCGTACACACCTTAAAACTTAACAACGTTCTACATACTTAAATTAATTTGTCAACCGCTGTTGAGCGTGTTCTTCCTTTACTTGAGGTTATTAAATAAAATGTGACTTCACTATAATAAATGCTTATAATTTTGGTTCCACAATGTTTTACTATAACTAGCTATATACTGTGTACATGTAGAGGCAGGGCGGTGTATTGTAAGCGACTGGCGAGCCGTACGCTCGCGTCCCCTTATTTCGCTAAAGATGCGACTCAGCACATTGCAGTTACCAAGCCGCTACATCACACCCCCCCTTTCTCAAATTTTTTACAAAAAAATTTTCTCTATTCTATTCTAATATATAGTTACATCACTAATACATAGTTACATGGTATGTCTTAATCACAATGTTGCTTATCATAACATTCTGTACTAGTCAGCATTCCAACAGTCGAATGCTGTCTATTGTTTTGCTTCTAAATATAGCTCGTACACACCTTATTTTCTAACACCTTAAAACAACGTTCTACATACTTAAATTAATTTGTCAAGTGAGCAAAAATCGCACCGGTTGCCTAATCACTCGACCACAGCGTGTGGTTTTAGGCATAGGCGGAAGCGTTTCTTGCCCACTTGGTTCTATATCTGATTCACACTGATTATTATTAGTACTACTATTTTCTGATGGCTTTTCTTCCCTTATAATGTAAGCTGGCTTTAATCTGTCTATGGAAACAGTTGATTGGCGATCACCCATTTGTATGTAAAATGTTTTCTTATCTCTACTGATTACTTCATAAGGGCCGCTATATGATGGGGTTAATGGGCTTTTTACCATATCGTTTCTTACGAAAACATGAGAACACGTATTCAAGTCTTTGTGAATGAATATTTTTCGCGAATCGCTGTTTTCCCTTGACTGAGGCCGCATACTTTTTATGACGTTTCGAAGTCTGCTTACAAACGTAGGTAAGTGATCTACTTTGGCCTTCTCGGTTTCGCAATAAAAATCGCCGGGTAATCGTAATGTTTGTCCTAATACTAATTCTGCCGAACTCACGGTTTCATCACTTTTGCAAGCCGCACGAAGTCCCAACAATACTGTTGGTAATTCATCGACCCATGACCTATTATCTTGTAGCCTAGCCTTAATTGCAACCTTGAGTGAACGATGCATCCTCTCGACCATCCCATTTGCTTGTGGGTGGTATGCTGTCGTACGGGTCTTTTTTATACCTAAACTATTTAGCAAACTTTTGAAAACTTCGCTCTCAAACTGCCTTCCCTGATCACTTGTTATTGTTAGGGGGCACCCGAACCTGCATACCCACCCTTCGTATACGGCTTTAGCTACTGTGTCCGCGGTAATATCTGTAACTGGAATTGCTTCGGGCCATCGCGTGAACCTGTCTATCATAGTAACGCAATACCGATAGCCTTCTTGTGACGTTGCCAAAGGGCCGACTATGTCGACGTTTATGTGGTGGAATCTCTCTGTCAACGGAAAAGTACCTAATTTGGAAACTGTATGCCGCTGTACTTTTACTCTTTGACAATGAATGCAAGACCTAGCCCATCTGGTCACGTCTTTGTTCATTTCTGGCCAAAAGAAACGCTTTGTTACCATCTTACGTGAGGCTCTTATCCCGGGGTGACTTATGTTATGTATGGAATCAAAAGCTAATTTACGAAATTGCTGTGGGAGATATGGTCTTACCTGATTATCTGAAACGTCACAATAAATCATATTGTTACACAGCGGTGAATGCATTTGTTTTAATACAATGTTACCTCGTGGTTCTGCTAACATACGCGACATTTGAGCGTCGGTTTCCTGCGCCCGCGCGATTTCGTCGAAGTCTATAGGCGTCGGGCATACGACGGTTTCTACCCGTGATAGCGCGTCAGCAACCGGATTCTCGTTACCGTTGACGTATTGTATGTCGCTCGTAAATTCGCTGATATACAATAACTGCCTTGTGCGCTGTGGGGTCTCTCGATCGGTACCTATTTTGGAAAAAGCATAAGTTAGTGGTTTGTGGTCTGTAAAAATAGTAATTTCTCGACCTTCAATCATGTTTCTAAAATGTACGATAGCTAAGTAAACTGCTAATAGCTCTTTGTCGTAGGTGCTGTATTTTTGCTGGGCTTGTGATAGTCTCTTTGAAAAATAACCTAATGGCTTTGTCCTTCCGGCGACTCCCTGTTGCAGCACTGCCCCCACGCACGTATTAGATGCGTCACACATTAGGGACAACCTACCTTTGTCTTCCGGGTATGCCAGTGTAATGGCGCTTTGTAGGCTTGCCTTACACTGCTCAAACGCCGCCGTGGCCTTTTCGTCCCATGTTATTTTAGACTTGTCCTTTTTCTTGGCCCCATGCAAAAACTTATTTAACTCGGACTGATGTTCCGCAGCTTGTTTTATGTGTAGCCTATAAAAATTTACCATTCCGAGGAATCGTCGCAACTGTTCGACGGTTTCCGGTCGCGGATAGCTTTTTATGGCGTCAACCTTATCTTTCAAGGGCTTAATTCCTTCTGAGCTGACGCTGTAACCTAAAAATTCTATCTGACGCTTACCAAAACAACATTTTGACAGGTTAATAGTTAATCCGAACTGTTCGAATCTGCTAAAAACGAGTCTTAGGTGTTTACGAAGCAACTCTGCGTTAGTACTTGCGATGATGACATCATCTATGTAACAGAATAGGTACGAACAGTCTCCTTTTTGTTCTCCATTTAAGTACTCTAAACCCTGTAAGACTGTATTGTTCATAAACCTCTGAAATGTTTGCGCTGCATTGCGCATACCGAACGTCATCCTAGGAAATTCGAACAGTCCAAAAGGGGTAATGATTGCTGTTTTTTCTACGTCCTGTGGCGCAACACAGATATTATGATAGGCTCTATTTATATCTAAACGGGCAAATATTTTCTTACCTGCTAGTCCGTAAGTGAAGTCCTGTAGTCTTGGGATCGGGTACCTGTCCGGCTTCGTGATCGCATTGAGTGCACGATAGTCGCCACAGGGTCTGATCTGGCCATCCTTCTTGGGCACGACGTGCAGCGCGCTCGCCCATGGGCTCTTCGATGGCCTACATATACCTAAATTTTGCATTAACCTAAATTCCTCCTGAACTATTTTGTATCTATGTGGTGGCAACGGCCTAGCGCGGGTAAATACGGGTGGGCCTGTAGTCTCTATATGGTGATAAGTATTATGATTAGGTGGTTCTACGTACGAAACTGGCTTAGTTATTTCTGTAAATTCTTTGAGCAAATCCTTGTAAGGGTTATCTTGCTGTATGCTAGATATAGATAATTCGGAACATTTTACTACGGTTGCTTCTTTACTTAATTTGGTGAGACCGTCAATCAACCTCTTATTATGTAAGTCTACAACTAATTGGTGTGCCTTCAAAAAATCTGCTCCTATAATTGGCTGCTTTACATCGCATACTATAAATGACCACTTATAACTTCTACGTAAACCTAAGTTTAAGTCTAAAGTCACTACACCATAGGTTTTAATTTCTGAGTTATTTGCAGCGTAAAGTTTGTAGTTACACTCTTGCCTTTGCTTTGTTTTCACTTTACTTACAGGTATCACTGACACATTAGCACCCGTGTCCACAAGATACACAATTCCCGTTTTGAAGTCTTTCACACAAAGTCGGTGGTTTCCCGCGGCACAATCGTCCACCGTTGCTAACTGCACCGCGTCTAGTTTCCCGGCTTCTGCTCCTTCTTGGCCCAAGTACACGGTGACTCGCACGTCCGCGCGTTGTTCCTGTAGCGGTAATGATGTCTGCATAGCCAGTCGGGAGACTGTGGTGTGCGCCGCGTCCGGCTTTTAGGTCTCGAACGCTGTTGCCATTGTCCACCTCCCGTGCTTCTATTTCGCCTCCTGATCTCATTTATTTCCCCACGTAGTTCCTTCATTTCCTTTGCCAACTCCTCTAAGGGGTCGGCCACCCTGTCACTTGATGACGTACTTGGTGTTATGGATGCGACCTCGCCGTTGCCCAACGTCTCTACTATCCTATCTGCTTTCCTCGCCATATCTTCTATTTTTACATCTTCACCTATCGCCAACAGTGCGCGTACATTTGGAGTTAGTTTATCCAACCACAACCTTTTAAGTGGCTCCTCTGTCAGACCGCAGTTTTTTGCTAATGTTGACATTTTCCTGAGTAATTGTGACGGTTTCTGTGTTCCCAGATCCGTTTCGTGCATTAATCTCTGGAATTGTTTGTCTGCACTCTCCTCATAAACGGACAATAAAAGCTTTTTAACGTTTCATACTTGCCCGTTTCCGGCGGAGCTTCGATGATGTCGGTTACCTGCTGTAAAACGTCTGTAGGTAACTTTGCGAGCACCATATCGTACTTTTGCGTGTCGCCCTGCTTCTGCGGTGCCATAATTGCCTCGAACTGACAAAACCACGACCGCGGTAGCTCTCTCCAAAATTCTGGAACTCTCATCTGCACCGTAACCATCGCTATATCCGCTGCTGTTACTGGAGCTGACCCTGGAGGTCCCGTTATCCCCTGTGGGTTCATTTTGGAGAAACGATGCACACGCGTTGCCTTATACCCGATTGACACGTTGCGTCCACTTTGCACCACGCGGTCCGTATGCCACTGCCTCGTACGTTCTATGCGAGCCGCCTACTCTATTTTTAATTAATTAATTTGAAAAACGTCGAAAGGTCACCAGTGTTGAGCGTGTTCTTCCTTTACTTGAGGTTATTAAATAAAATGTGACTTCACTATAATAAATGCTTATAATTTTGGTTCCACAATGTTTTACTATAACTAGCTATATACTGTGTACATGTAGAGGCAGGGCGGTGTATTGTAAGCGACTGGCGAGCCGTACGCTCGCGTCCCCTTATTTCGCTAAAGATGCGACTCAGCACATTGCAGTTACCAAGCCGCTACATCAGAAGGTTGCGTGTTCAAATCACGTCGGGGTCACCAGTGTTGAGCGTGTTCTTCATTTACTTGAGGTTATTAAATAAAATGTGACTTCACTATAATAAATGCTTATAATTTTGGTTCCACAATGTTTTACTATAACTAGCTATATACTGTGTACATGTAGAGGCAGGGCGGTGTATTGTAAGCGACTGGCGAGCCGTACGCTCGCGTCCCCTTATTTCGCTAAAGATGCGACTCAGCACATTGCGGTTACCAAGCCGCTACAGGTCATTAAATTCAACGATGAAATCTTTGCAAATCTAGAAAATTAAGCATAATTCGATGCAGTTTTAAAAAGAGACTATTAGTTTGTAAGTCAGAGCAGCTCAAATTGATTAATGATGTTTCTTTGTATCCTTCCTTTACTGCAATGTCCATATTAACAGAACATCCATACTTCCATGTAATATTATAAATACGAAAGTATCTCTGTCTGTCTGTCTATCCGGCTTTCACGCCAAAACTACTGAACCGATTGTAATGAAATTTGGTAGGTATTCAGATAGCCCGCTATGCCCAATAGAAGCAGAGCAGTAACAAAAAATATTGCGAAAACGGGAGTGAACGCGGACGTACATATTGCTCCCATTTATTTAACAGGCGCTTACAATATATCAAGTAAGCTCTTTCGGTTCGAAACTTAGGCGGGTGAAACCGCGGGCACAGCTAGTAATGACATAAAAATAAGAACAAAAATAGTCAATTAAATTGAACAGTACCAAATGTCGTTGATTGAAATGTAATCACTATACAAGCTAGAAATACAACTAGCAATAGCTGTTATGCTGGCATAATTGCTACGCATACCTACAATAAGCTCCGATTAAATACTGGTAGTTAATTTGTATTCAAAGGCGTATTGCTTATTGGCAAATAACACAACTGACAAATTCTCCACATTTTGGGTCTTTCATTGCTAAATTCGCAAGGCAACAATCCATAGCACTTTGTAGATGAGTAAGTGTTAATTGACAGTATAGTGCTAAGGTCGACGGTGTGAATGGTCTTATTGTTTCTTTAAAAATAATATCACAGAGATGTGAGAAAATGTTGACATAAAATACGAGGCCTCATAAAGATGCTGTTCATATCAGCAAAATGATTGTTGAAGATGACTCTTAAGCTGTAAATCTAGCATAAACAGTTGACTACTACCGTATTAGTTTATATTAATCAAGTACAGATTAACACAAATAATGAATCCAAATACAGTCGGCTTCGTCAGAAAACGACACCGCAACTGCAGGCATAAGCAGTGACATCACGAAAGGTGGAATATTAGCAATTCCTTCCGCCACGTTCTGACGTTCCGCCCGAACGCCTGTTTTATGATCAGACACCTCGCTCGCGTTGCTATCATAGCTCCGGGGAAATTTTGTACACCTCCACGCTTCGCAACTGACAAGCATCCGGTGAGCACATACATTTAGAGGTGCAAAATCGATGGAGCATTCATCTCATTACATATTATTCGGTGTATAATTAGTTACAGATAGGTAGATTGTCGTTTTATGGACCCAATCCACGTCTTAGATTGTTTTGATAAATCGACTTTTTGCATGTTGTTATATGTACAAACGGATACAAAGTACTTATTAATTAGTATTGTAAACTTATCAAGTATACAAGATATATTCAAAAAAGCAACTTGACATTGTGTGACTCTTCGCTTACAAGGCTATCTTACAAACATCAAGTTTATTTTAAGAACACAATATTGAAGTTGTTTACTGTCTAGTAAGTAAGATACATCCATGCATTTTAATGTCAACTAAGATTATTTTTTCACAAGTAAAACAGATAAAGGGGTCACATCAAATATTAAATATTTGTGAAATGCGCACTAAATTCAATCCTTGTTTGAATTTTATTTTTGACAGTTTCTTACTACTGCATTTTTTCTGTGGGATCTGCTATGGTTACCATACAATTTTGCAGTGACGCCTAACGAAACGAAAGAGGAGTTTTGACGGGAAAGCTGAGATGTGTGTCACGCACATTTTGCATTGGACTTGTAAAATTATTTAGTGTCGTTTACTAAATAAAAGCGCGTGATTTATGTAGTAAAAAGTGCATTCAGTAAATAATATATAAATAACATTGAAATATCGCAGCATAGGTCGCAGGTCAGGCAAGTGCCAATGTAACTTTTCTAAAGTTATACTTAGAAAAAGAAAAGAACACCTAGAAAGAATACTTAGAAAGTACACTTTCCTAAGTATATCTTGGACACCAATGACTGAAGGTGAAGGAAAACATCTTGAGGAAACCTGGACTTTAAGTCTGAAATCGCCAACCCGCATTGAGCAAGCGTGGTGATTCGACGCTCAATCCTTCTCTGTATGAGAGGAGACCTGTGCCCAGCAGTTGGACGATAAAAAGGTTGATAATGATGATGATCGCAGCATATTGGCCACATCATGATTTTGCCTCTAACCTCCCTGATAGACGGTTCACGCGGCCGTCTTTTTCCCTGGCATAGGCGATATCCGCCATTATTGTGAAATAAAATTTTCGAAGATTTTCTATAATTTGTTACACGTGTTATTGGCAAAATTGTGGTATCTACTCCACAGAGGCCATTGATCAAGAGATGACGTTGAATCTCACATTGAAAAAAAAAAAGAAAGAAAAACACGAGAAAGCAATGTTTTGTAATTAAATTACCCTCTGTGGCTTATGACAATCTTCGTGTTTTTTAATCTATGTTAATGTAAGAAGTTCTGTTTTTGGCAAATGCCTCGACCTTCGTAACGCAGGCTAAACAGGGTATAATTTACATTAACAACAACAGACTACTCTATTTTTAGCTTGAGTAAGAGGCGATTTTTGAAGCAGGTTCACTGCACTCATGACATCATACGACAAGACCCGGGAGAGTATACCTACAAATAACTCATCGTTTCACTTTAGCCTTGCTGCAATCTGGATTGATTCGGTCAGTATTCCAAACAACAAACTCACTACAATGAGTAAAAGACGGAGAAAATATGAACACGAAAAGACGCAACAATATTTGGAGCATTGAATTGACTTCTCCAAGTGGAGAACTAGCGAAATCGCTAACATAAAACTCATAGTCGTTAAATATGATGTCTTTCCTCATAAAATTGATGATTTCACTCTATTTTCTCGTTCAAAACTCAGACAGAGAGTAATTCAATCAAAGTTTATGTTTGGTACTGTATATCACGTATGTATTCGTACCATAGAAAGATTTTCTTTTATTCTCCAGCGCATAATGTTTCGCCGTGAGAGAAAGCTGAAAATTAATGTGTAGCAGTAACGCAACAATTCAAGGTTTTTACAAACTTTATATAGTATCAACACCAATATGCTCGTAACTGGAATAGTTTTCCTTCATTGAGTTACAATTCGCGTAGACCAAGGGAGTTGCTGCAATCGACATTATTCTTACATGACCGATAGATGGGGCTTACTTTAAGGAAACTAGTAAATGAAGAATACTTTTCTGCTAACATTGAACGCATAGATTGGATTTACCCGCATGACCAAACATAAAACGGTTCTATATTACTCTATCTCTCTAATACTCGTGGCAACTCTGGTGCCATGTGTCGACGCCTTGACAAATTGGGTTCACCTTAAAATATACGACTTCGTTCGCTCTCGACAGCTTTATTACGTTTCAGTGTTAAGACTACTCTAAATGGAGTGGTGGTAAATTAAAACAAAATAATGATTGATACCTTTTACAGCGACAGGGTCCAAATGAGAAAAGTAAGCCTAAAGATATATTAAGCTTGGTGTGTGTTTACATCAGCTGTGACGCAATTGCATATCTTCACGTTGATTTTAAGAAGGGAGAGAAGTAACGTGTCAACTTTATTCCCTTATCTTTTTCATTTGAGTGTACAGAGCTTGCTTCCTTGTTTATTTAGGAATAACAGAAAATCTTTGTATTGTAACACCTGCATTCTTTGCTCGAGTGTTGTGCAACTGGAGTAATAGAAAAGTTGATATCGTTTGGTGACCAGTGTTGTGCAATTTCATCCATTTGAACAACTAAACTTGCTTAAACTAAACTTAACTTTAGTTTTACTTTCGGTATATTTATTGAAACCACTGGTTTCCTCTTCTTAGATGTTTGTCTGATACCAGTATTGCAGATATTGTCCTTTGCAGTGATATCAAAATTTTTGAATTTAACTCGAACTTGTTAATTGGACGTGTTGCTTTCGTTATTTTAAGTATGCATTTAAAAATAACAAAATTAAAATGTTTAGATTAAATATAACAATATTTGGAGTCTATCACCCGTCCATATCCCTAGTTATTTCTCCTTGTTTACTTCAAAAACATGATGTGACAAGTGGCTGACATTTTGGATTTTTTTTTTATTTTTTTTTTTCTCTCGCCAACGGTAACACCCGAATGGCTTTGACGGACAGGCGAAGATCCCGATGAGTGCCAGTATTTTTGTAACCAGGGTGGTAAACTGATTGGCTATTCATTTTAACACCACTTTTTTCCTTCTGTGCGTGGGAGTGCTAGAAAATTGTAATCGACTGTATCTCATTATTACAGTTAGAACCTGGTAATGTTGTAACGGGAATGTATCCAATTAATCAACATTAAAATAATTTAATCATATTCATTACGTTTCCCTGTGCTAGAAAGGCGTAGGGATATGAAATGAAACAACTATATCTTATAACCAGTTGCGTAGAAATCTTGTCGGCATAGGCGTAGGCGGAGTTGCTTCACCGGTGGATAATGTTGTGAATGGGATCACATACGGGATAAATAGGTATAAGACAAAACTAAATTGGGTATTACCGGACTTTTCCTTATAGCCAGCCACTTCGGGAGTAGTTACGATTGAAAGATACAAGTTATTGTGTTAGATGGTGAGAAAAGAACTTCTATTGTTATTTGTCTATTTATTAGCCTTTCAGCTGGGAATTCGGTGCTTCTATGTTGGGAACTTGGCTGTCAATATGTTTGTTTTCCACTGTAATCTTTTCAATCAAAAGTGAACAAAGGCTTTATTACTCTGTTGAATAACGCCTTTGTATTCCAAAGGGCAATGGTACTGACAATGCGTATTAAAAGCTATATCTCAACAGATTAAACCAGTAATAAATTCGCCATTAAACACATCATTGGTTCTTGAATCTTATTAGCTATCCCATATGGTGTAATCATATTTTTTGTGCTCTCGTTGCATGCAAGGCTTCGAATCTCGGTGTCTACTTGGACTGCGCCAGATATTCTAGTACGTTTTGACCAAAATGGAATTGAAAGGTCCTGATTGGTACGGAATTATGAGCAGAATGGAGTAGTAGAGCATGCTACAGCAGTAGGACAGGAATCCTGCATCCTGAGATTTTGAACAAGCAAGATCAACAATACAATTGTGCCAGCAACATAAAACAAACAGTTAATGGAGTTCGAAATCCACGAACTTAACTTTTAAATTCGATTTTGAACGTTTCATAAGAAAGTTTTACAGTTAATACTTAACAAAATACTCAGCAAATGACAACCATATTGAAATTGGATAGTAAGCACAATGTCCATTACTAATGCAATACAATATTACTTGAATCCGTCAAGTGCGTTTCTCTTTACGACCGTCGCACGCGTCAACTACTCAGTATATCCGAAGCCCTTAGAAAGTTCATTGCACCCATTCGACGGTACCAGATAACTAGTGTGAGAAAACACATTCCCCGAATGGAACATATGACAGTTATGATAATATTTAGCCGCTCCACTAATTACGAATTACATACATTGAGGGTCACTTGAGACCTGTTATGAAATTTTCATTGGATGGAGAAAGTTTTATTTTAAACTTTAAAGCCATGTTGTCTATGAAGGGAAATAAATCGAGGAGGGAGTTTTCAATGAAACTTCGTTAGCACCGAGTTCAGTAACCACGATAATAAATTAACAAAAGGTAGGTTTATCACTTTACAATTTATATCTGATCGAGGAAGTTTGGGAATCCTTACTATCGCAACATAAGTGTGACTGGATTTTGTTAAAGAAGAATGCTGATAGTGAGGAAATTAGTGCGGTATATTGTTCCTAGTTTATCTAGTGTTTGCTTGGTAACTCAAACAGATGATTCTAATAATCTCTTATTTGTTTTCTCACATTTACCACGCAGGCGTCCTCAAGACGGCATCACATATCAATATTACTTGCAGAATCTCTACAATTTATTTCATTGCAAGCCGTTGAAACATAACAAAACCCAGGTCAATAAGATAACCTTTTCATGCATGGCCGATTAAAAGTGAAGAGCAGTTTACTGTAGGTTCTTTTCAATAAATAAAAACCTCTCAATATACGTTTCAAAAGCGTATGAATTAGAATCTGCAATATCTATTGCGCGCATCTCAACCAATCATCGCGTTCAATATTGTAGCTAACGCATCTATAAAGTAGTCAATTCAGCCGCCAATTGAACGACGTGGCAAGATGGTGCAATCGTCCAGGGTGGCAACACTGACCTTAATTCGAAATAGATCGGCGGAATACATTTATGGGCTGAATTAATCACTTTATTGGCCACAATGACCGGCATTGATGACAATGCGAGTGGGTTGGCCCCAGGTTCGGCGTGGCTCGTTCGCCTCGAAACTAGAGCGTATATTGACCCATACATTGTATTCATCTAAATTACATGCCGCTGATTCAAAATAGTCGTTATTGGATTGATAATGGGCCATATAAGACATTAGCGGGTCATTATTTTGCGATATAATGCGGTAACTTAACAAATTCGATCCTAAGTTTGACAAGCTGTGCTCCAGCTCATTAAAATCAAGAAATCACAATTTAATTTGTGATTTTCACTATCGAACTGATCCTGTGGTGTGTAACCTAGATGTGAAATGGAATCAAAGCTTGGTAATGGTCGGTGGTGACGTCACTTTTGCTCGTAACCGATCCGGAATGTCACCCATTCAAATAATGAGCCATCCATTTCGATGGGTTTGCCGGACCATTGCTTGCTTTGTTTGTGGTTTAAATCTGGGGAAACAGCGGCTGAGAGATGGATAAAATGTTTTTGAGATGTTCGTCGACGTAATTGAGATATAACGCTACCATTGCAATGACGCTGTTACACACAACGGCCAGTTGATTTTAATGTTGACGCCAGTTTGACCTCGGCTAATGCATTAGTCTGCTAATCTCCGCCAACAGAATGAGTCACAAACGCACAAGACGGTGCAGACTGTGGTGATGATTCAATAGCGCTATTCTTGCGACGCACGACGGTTAACCAGTGACAGCTTTATGCTGTGTATGTTGTAACGAACTGTATTGTATCATAGCCAAGCGGCCAGAACTAGGCCAACATTACCTTCAGTCACAGGTGCGTAGAAAAGTTACATGGATATGCGTGCTCCAAGCTAGTCAGTGGCAAGTCTACCTATAAAACTGACTTCTAACTTTGTAGTTCTAATTCTTGGGAAAAAAAAATCGACAAACAAGCCTAACAAAAAGGCAGTAATATAAATATAACTGTACATAAAGTTGCTGCTACAGGTTTCTTGGGACTTTTTATAGTCAACTTGTAGGTGCTACCACAAAAAGATCCCATAATTTTTGTCCGACAAACGGTCACGACGATCGCTTGTCTAGATCGCGACGAAACAAAACAAAACACTAACAAAAAAGAACGCCGCTATGTTGGAGCAAAAAGTCTGTCGATATAAACGACCTCATGCAGATAGTACAATAAATTAGTCACTGTTCGATATGGCATGGCGCCTGTGGCTATTGTTACAATACGATTAACAGTATCTACATTCTACATATGTGTTTCAATAATGAAACGATATCTTCAGCATGCGTGTTAAAGTGGTCTATTCCATATTATTAATACATAATTACAACTAAGTGGATATAAAATGTTAAAATCTAAACGATGCATATCTCTGTTACAAATGAAACTGAAAATTGTTAACCGTATTCAGAAAACATTCGTTTTATGAACGTCGTTGTTGGAAAATAATAGCTCCGAGACAGGCAGTTTTTATTACAAAGGAATCTGAATAATGGGAATGTGATTTTTTCCATTATTTTTATAGCAATTGTTGAAGGTCTTTGTTGTCTGCCTTCTTTTAAAACGGATTAAGCAAACAAGACAATAAAACGTTGATAGCGACTAGCGTTAGGTTTTTGAGGTTAGTCTAAGTACGAGTAGAAAAATCTAATACTGTTTTTCTTAGCATTTGCTTAAATTGAATATTCTTTTTTGGATTAAAACTTCGTCTATACGTTGTTTCCATTGTTTACGGATAGCGTCATCCACGTCTATTGTGCCTGAAACACAAATAACACTAATTTTGATCATTTTTGGATATTAACAATAACTCCAACCAAAGCATTTGTTGTCCAAACATGGGATATGAATTCCTAGCCCAAACACTGCGTCCACTTGAAAGCTGGGCCAACTAAAAATACGTTTCGATAGATAGCGTGATTCAATCGTTTCTTTCATGTTAGAAAAGGTAGCAAAACCACAAATGAGTACAACTGGGTCAAGCAGGTTCGAGACGAGATTCAGACGGACGATAACCAATCTTTAGTAGGTACAGTTAAAATGTAAATCAGCAGTTAGGTTAATGGAAACTGTTTTAACGATCCGGGAAAGTTTACGAAATTGTATTATTGTAAGTGGAGCCAATTTGGTTATGTAGCCTGCTGAAGGTTATTATGTAAAATGACTAGCGTTTATCCAACAAAGAATATTCGACCTTTCTTCGAGTGAGGTAGCGTGGAAAATGTGGTTATAGATATGATGGAGTTTGCCCGATTGTCATTTCCAATCCATATTGCAAACAAATGACTACAACAATACACCCGCTAGAAGTTTTGTTTGTATTATCAGTCTTATTTATCCGAGGTTTCTACAGACGTATTGAATATATAACTAAGCGTGTCGATATTAGAGATAGACAGATAATACGGCCTGTCTGAAGGAGGTAGCATTAGTATTGTGACGAAATTGCACTTTTGCGTCAGCCTTATCGTTGTTCGACGATTAAAGAAATTAACAAGGGACTGAGATTATTAGTGTATTTCAAGTTATACAGATGAAGATAATAATTTTAAATGAAAGCCAGTAATTCGCCGTACCTTCGTCTAAAGCCGAGAAATACCTCTAAAATCCTAGTTCATCCCTGTCAGACTATCTGTCGGAGTATCCTAACGTTTCACTTAGGAGAATTTCAGACTGCTATGTTTGCTTGAAGTCAGGTGACGGTATGTATTATAAAAATTTTCCAACATAAACTTGCCAGTTTATACAGTTTTTACTCAACAGTCATCATCATCTCAACGTTAATTCCAGTCGCATCCGAAGCTTCTTTTTTCAGCTTTGGAGCCAGTCTAACTGCTGATTTTGGCCAAACTGAAACTGAGATATTTTCCGTGAAGCGACTGCCGTCTGACCTCTACAACCCGAAGGAGATATCGAAGCATTGCAGTTAGACCAATTGTTGGACTTTTGAGGGCTCCAACAACCCGTAACGACTACCATTAGAGGTTTGTAAGGCAATCGGGACCAACGGCTTAACGTGATTTCCGAGGCACGACCAGACCAGTGCAAATATTCATATTCATGCATACAAATATTTGCACTGTGCGGGGATCGAACCCTCGCCTCCTTGCACAGCGGCCGCGTTTGCTACCGCTACGCCAGGAACGCTGTCCAGTCAAGTTTCTACTCAACAGAGACATTCGCAAAAAAACTGATTTATCGCAATACCATCCCTAGCTGTTGGATTTTTCTTTGTCACGACAGTTTTGTAACATTGTCGCGGTACGATATACGAATAGAGCAACCTCTATTCGCCAAGAAAAACTTGGGGACAAACCCGTTCTTAATCTATACTAATATATAAAGCTGAAGAGTTTGTTTGTTTGAACGCGCTAATCTCAGGAACTACGGGTCCGATTTGAAAAATTCTTTTTGGGTTGGATAAACCATTAATCCAGGAAGGCTTTAGGCTATATAACATCACGCTGTGGCCAATAGGAGCGGAGCATAACTAACTCCACGCAAACGAAGTCGCTGACGGCCGCTAGTTCTAAAATAAACATACACTCTACTCGTAGTTAGGAAAACCGAAAATTTTATTAGCCTAGGGTAATTTAGGAATAGTGTAGTGTAGTCTGTTGTCCGTGACTTCTTTTGCGATTCAAGTAGAAAAGTAGCCTATAGGTATCATACTCCGGATTCCAGGCTTACCTATTTGATTGATCATCAATGAATTCGATGAGTGAGTCCCCAGTGAGTTCTGCCATCGATGATAGAAAATGCTAGGTTTCGATCGGTATTTTTGGAGCTTTATTTGTATCAAAATAGACGAATAGTTTATAGCGAACGGAGTCGGTTCTGAGTAAAAATACCCTTTGTTTGGATAGGGCAGTAAATTTCTGCGTTGCCAGGGTTCACAGAAATATGAATCAGGCCTGTTAAATTTTGCGTTGTGAATTGTCTTGCTAGTGGAGCAGATTATCAGTGTTTATCATTAATATTGTAAAGGTTATCTGCAAAAGAGTACCTTGACACCATTCAGACTAGCGGCAAAATAAAAAATATTATTAATAGAATTGCATGTACATATATTAATTTGCACATAGGTACACCTTAATGTACCATACATTAAGGTCTTATTAATAGAATTGTGATCTTAAATGTGTCGGCATTAACAGCCATGCAAGCATTTAAGCAAGTTAAATGTAACAATTTAAAACGACTATAATACTAGTTATTTTGCTTCAGAAGTAGCAAGATAATTTAGCAAATTGCTAGAAATTGTGGCAGAACTTCATAACATGTTACTCACGAACTTCTAGGAAAATGTTGCCTGATTTTCAGTCGCTATTTTCAATGTTTGAAGGCAACTCGAATATTTTTATGCATGCGACCTATTTCCGAGCACTGACATTTAAACAACACATGGCGCGCAATATGTATTCAGATATTTCAGGTGAGGTCGTCGACCGCAGGATATGGCTGTGACGAAGTAACTTCGTCATCTAAACTAGTGTGCTTCGCTGAGGTTTAATTCACGTACAAGCGAAATGGATTTTGGAATATAATAATTGATGGAAGTGGGTTTTGGTGGTGGCTTTTCTTTTATGTGTTCTTATATTTTTATGGATGTCTTAAAACAGTTTGGGCAACATTCAAAGAACGCTGTTTGGCTATATTTTTCTGAGTAAGTGCTAAACCTATCTTGGTTGTACATATATTGTTTACATTTTGTAGGTGTATCTAACAAATTCAAAATCAACATTCAATGTGTGCACACTCAAATTCATTGGAGCAGCTCAATATAGCAAGTCTTTCTGTCATTAATATAGTCTTTTACAGTATATGTGATAATAGGTTTTCTGGTGCAATAGTCGCTTTATATAAGATAGCGGTCGCCAGCGACTTCGTTCGCGTGGAGTTAGTTATGCCCCGCTCCTATTGGTCCCAGTGTGATGTTATATAGCCTAAAGCCTTCCTGGATTAATGGGCTATCCAACGCAAAAAGAATTTTTCAAATCGGACCAGTACTTCCCGAGATTAGCGCGCACAAACAAACAAACAAACTCTTCAGCTTTATAAATTAGTATAGAAGATATAGATTTTAATTTATTAAGACTTAGTTCTTGAACGTGGCTAGGTCTTTTTTTATAAAAACTTATACATTGGCATCACCACAATTTTCTTGAGCCTGGTTGAAGGCACAACAAATTTGTGCTTGTCTCTAGAATTAATATTATGAATATCATTGTATTCATTAAACAGATTAATGTTATTATGCCCATACAAAAGATAACTATGAATGTAATGAGAAGGCAAAGTTATTATTTTGAACGGAAAAGGCAAAGGCATAGTACGCCATACAGCCTAGTCTTCAGTACATATATTCTTGAGTAAACTTCTATCCTAATTAATCCTAACTTATCCTAACTAATCGAACTCCTTTCGTTTCCCGCGTTTGGACGATAAGCAGCGGTTTAGCGTAAAGACATGATGCGGCCACTATGCTACAATATTTCACTGTTCTTTTTGAATTATTCACTGAATGCACTTTTTACTACATAAATCACGCGTTTTTATTTAGTAAACGTAAATAAATAATTTTAAAAGTCCAATGAAAAATGAGCGTGACACTCATCTTGACATTCCCGCCAAAACCTCGAAGGCATAGATATTATATTAATCTCTCTAAATTAGTTTCTGAGGGAGTGCTTGAGGCTCAATTTATAAATAGAATGAATTGCTTTTTTTTTGTAAAATGAAAATTGTTTGAATATCGGCGGCATTTCTCAAGAGGAAGCGTTTGTCAAAAAAAAAAAAAAACAAGAATACCGTACGAAATCAGACTATGAAAATAACTAAAGTATACTAAACGGGCTGTCTCTAAATCAGTTACATTTCGAGTTTTCCTAAGGAGAGTTGGTTCTTTGACAGTTTAAGTTTATCTATGTATATGGGAGCTTCATTGAAGCTTGGCATTCAAAAGAAATAAGAACACTAATTTTATGCAATTACGTATACAGTTATTATATTTTTATATTCAAATACGACGCTTATTTAGCAAAGTAAGCTTAAAATGAAGGCCTGCGAATCTTACCCTTAGGATTGCTATTACGCAATTTGTTAATCATATCCGAACGTAGGTATAAACTTCTTTAATTTGTTCAAAAACTGGATGCGACCTATCTTATTTCTACCAGCCAGCCCACTAGCTGGGTATAACGATAAGAAAGCCTTGGTAAGACTGGTTGTCAGACATTCGGGCGTAGGCAACACATAGACTCAAAAGACCAGGAATAAAAGTGGGGACCAATTAATGTGCTCTTCTAGACACGGCAGGGTATGTAAAGAGTCTTTACATACCCTTCTCTGGGTCTTTACTAAAGACCCACAGACGAGCTGCGGCAAGAGTAGCTACCTGATCGACATGGCGGCGGTAATAATTTAGCCACAAATCTCTTTTGGTTCTTGAAAAATATATAGGTACACACAATCATTTAAACATGTCATGCATGTTTTGTTTTATTAAATAAACATAAGAAAATATGTCAAGAAAAATAAATGTTTAAGATTATCATTAAAGCTATGAATGAGAATGATTGATATTGTCACCGAATTATTGAGTGTTGCTACACATAGTTAACATGTACGTTTATAGTAGGGTTGCCATTTTTTTTTTACAAGGAATAAAGTATATTCACATCTCTGAAGAATATTAAACAGTATTTTGGAAAAATGAACAGTATTTTATTTATTCAATTTTTTACATACATATTTTTTGGAACTCCTCGCACAACTTACTAAATTTAAATCGTTTTAGAATATTTCGTATAAGTATATCACATAATGTGTTTGCATGCTGAAAACAGTATTTTTTATACTTTATTTTTGTTCAACAGTAAAAAGTATAATTTAGTGAAAAACAGTATAATACTGTTCAAAACAGTATAGTTGGCAACCCTAGTTTATAGGCAACATCAAACATTACTTGAATGACGTATACAATACATAAGACATAGACGATAATAGAGTTTATTTTAGTGAAATCAAGTAGAAGACACTACCAGTAGGAATATGGCTTTTTACAGATCAACTATGGACGGATGAAACCGAAAACCCGAAACTGTCAAATATTTTCTAAAGCATTAAGGATAACCTTGATCCTTAACACTTTAGAGATAAAGTTGAAAATCTAATGAAGAAAGTTGACAGACTGTAGCTTGATGTGTTGTTGTCTGTACATACATTCATTGCGTTATTTACGGTTTTGTGCATTTGAGCAGACATAATTATGAAACAATGGATTACTTAACAACATTTTTAAAAATAATACAGATTTAGATTGGTAGTGAGTTATAAACACAATTAGGGCACTGGTGTGATACACTGAAATGAACACTGAAAATGGAATGGTTATTATTTACATTTTACAAAGTAGTAACATGGCTTTTTGGTTATGAAATGTGTAAAAATGTTGAGCCAAAGGCTGTAGAAAAAATATTGCTATCTTTAAGATAATAGAACTAAAAAAACAATAACTTATCCTTATAAAACAAAACCAGAATAGGAACCGAAATTTTCTTAGTAGAATTTATTTATGTACTAGCTTTCCGCCCGCGGCTTCGCCCGCGTGGAATTCGATTATATCGCGCTTTTTAGATTTCCCTCGCGAATATATTTTTTTTTTAAAAAAAGGTCATTTACTTTCTCAGGGTCTAAAGATTGTCCGTGCCAAATTTCATCAAAATCGGTTGAGAGGTTTAAGCGGGAAAGCGTAACAGACAGACTAGAGTTACTTTCGCATTTATAATATTAGTATGGATTTTTATAATATTTTGTTTTTACATTAAGTTTAACGTTAATTGTGTAATTTAACCATTGGACTTATTGGGATTGTTACTGTTTTGTTTGTAGGTAATTATCTCCAATGAAGCTGGCAACAGAGAGATAAATTACGTTATCATTCAAGACAAATGAAAGACACAATAGTAAGAATTTTTATGGGGGCCTATCATTAGATACTAATGTTTGCACGGGCTGAGATCAAGTTAAACTATGCTTGTCATGGTTGATCGGAAGATGGGTAACCATCGTAACCATCTTTACACATGACTACACCCATGCCCCATACCCCATTTACCATTCTAACTGCTGATTTGGCTAAACTTCAATATTAAGTTAAGTTAGTTGCTTCATATAAAACTGGTATTCTGCTGCATATGGTTAAATTGAAAGTCAAACTCAGTATAGTTCAGAAAAGGCTAGGCAGATGAAGAATACAAATAATCTTAGTATAATAATAAACAGGCCCCCAACGGTGGCCTGTTTATTATTACCCAAAAAGGTGGCCCTATGACCTAGATGCGGGCAGCACAAGACTGGTCATTGTGGAAAGCCTAGGAGGAGGCCCTTGTCCAGCAGTGGACCTCTATTATATAGGTTGAAGAAGAATAATAATAAACATATCCAAAATTTGTTAACTAAGTACATAATAATGATTTTTATGTCCAGAAGTCACAGCGTCCACACCTTTATTTACCTAATTACCAATGTGATAATATTGTTATCAGCTAAGTTCATAAATAGCAACTGTTTACCCATTTAGAAGTGCCCACATCATTTTTATTATTATTAAGGACAATTAATTAAGTAATTAATTTCTGTAATAAATAAAAAATATTTCCTGTTGCAGGTAATTGATTACTTCAGCTTGCGGTTTGAATAAAATAAACTTTATAATTTTTATTATAAGGAAAAATACTTTTCAATGTAAGTAACAGGAAATTGTAATGAGAGATAATAAAGACCAATATTAGACAGGTAGTAATAAGTCCTAGATTTTTTTTAAGATTACAGATATGTGTACGTATTTGAAGAATTTTAGTGAATCATTTTCTTCCATGTTATTAGTCAGAGATAAATTAGTATTTAAGTGAGTATATAAGGTACCTATTATTTTTAAATAAAACTTGATCTTTAATAATAATTTATTATTTTAACAAGTAACAGTACAATCTTGTGATTGGAGCCTCCTTTTAAGCAGAAAAGCCTGATTCATATGTATTATAATTTTATGTACTTACGTACCTAGTGTAGTTTTAAAACTAAGTTAGCTTGAAACCATTCTCATTCTGATAGTTATTTCGTCATTCTGATCTATGAAATTAGAACGCGTAGAACTAAAGCACAGGGTATTAATTTATCTTTTAATTTATTCAAGATTTAGGCCGCCAGTGTGTAGGTGCAAGGGACAAGCACGAAGTTGTAAGACAGGTTATAGATAGGTTTACTTAACTGTAAATACGCGTATTCTTTTCACACAAACTCGACGAGGCCCTTTCTCAATAATAACTCGCCCACAATGTAGCAATGATCCATATTTATTTTTGAAGCATTCACTTGTAAAATACATAAATACTGTGAAAGGTATACGGTATCGATATTTTACTTGAAGATAGGAGGCCAAAGAAAGGTTTGAAGAAATATTTATCAAGCAGGTTTAGCATCCAATAACACATTTTTATACCCAAACAATAGATTATCCATTGCCAAAGTTAAGATTTTCTTCCAACGAAAATATGTAAGTCTGTGAGAGTTTCATGACTTCAAAACTGTTAATTGAACACACTTACCTTGTACTTCGTTTGTTTCGACGCCGAAAAAATAAAATAAACAATATTTTAATTCATAAACAAAACACTACATAAATCGACAATCACACACCTAACCACAGTCCAGTCAACTCCACGGGTACTCAAACTTGACCCATCCCGTCCCGAGTCCCGGCTGGACAGGTCCTTGCCAAAAAGAAAAATTTCACCAATAGTTGATGTTACCAGCCGCTAAAAGAGATCTTATTATAATCAAAATAAAAGAAATGTGATTCACATGAAATTGGTTATTTTAAGAATGGTTTTATGACGTGATTGTAATTTCTAAAAAAAAAAAAATCAGGTAATAATATTTTTTAAGTTTTCTTTAAATACTGGCAATACTGTTTGCTATAACAGTGACATCTGTGGTTCACTTTCATATCTTCAGTATATTTAATTTCACGCCATCTCTTATATTTTATCATACATCATTCCAAGCGTCTTTATGTTTAGCATAATTATTCTGGTGCTTTTGTATCAACGCCATCTGTTGTTACAAATGCTTTGAAATTTGGTCAGCATCATCTAGTGGCGAGTAGAATACCAGTTGCGTTTGCGACATCTATTGACTAGTAGCAAGAATTTATTCATATTTGTAATTTAAGGAAACCGATAAATTTTTTCACTAGATGGCGGGAGTAAAAAAACCGTGTCTACCTTATTAGATAAATGACTGTCGATAATTTAAAACATCTAGGTATTTTTATTTATATTTATGGCAAGCTGATGTCGACTATTCTGGGCACGCCACAATAGCGGCGGTAAGTCCCCTCTTTGAGGAGTGACTAGAGAGGCGCTACGGCGCCCTCACCTTCCGCCTGACGTAGACCCTCACCGGACACGGTTGCTTCGAGAGGTTCCTGTTTCGTATAACGCGGGAGGAAACGCCACGGTGTCACCATTGTGTGGATCGCCCTGAAGACACGGTGGAGCCTACGGTGGAGGTCTGCCCGGATTGGGTAGAGCACCGCCGTGTCCTCGTAGCGGCGATCGGCGGCGATCTCTCTCGTCCGACCCTGGTCCAGGCCATGGTACGGAGCAAGAGTGCATGGCAGGCCGTCACCTCCTTCTGCGAAGCAGTGATGCTGGCAAAGGAGGAGGCGCAGCGAGTGAGACAGCGGGAATCCCAGCGCCCTGAGCCGCCGCAGGAGAAGCCCTGCCCCTGTAGCCAATGTAACATCGCTTCGTAGCGAAGCGAAATCGAATACCAAACCAACCAATGGCGGGAACGATTGACCCGTGATTTATCGCGTCGCGTGATCAATCGTTTTCGTTATTGGTTGGTTTGATATTCGATTTCGCTTCGCTACGAAGCGATGTTATTGTATTATTATATGTATTGTTGGCTACAGGCCCAGGTCAGGAGACGACATCAAACTCCCAGCCACCGTAGGCGCGGGCCTGCGTGCGGTGAGCAGTGGGCAGCTCTCCGTCCGGTAAGGACCAGGCCCGAGTCGACGGCGCGTTGTGATTCACGCGCGCCTCACCGAGATGCCAGCACATCGTGACGGGGTCCACGAAGACTGATGCCTCCTGCCTGATGAGAAGTCAGTTGAAGATTAAATGAGAAAAAAAAAATGTCTACTATTCTGCCAATGTCAAAAGTAGATTGGAGAAGCAAGAATTTAAAACATCATAGGTCGCACTAAAAAAATTGCACTATACTAGTTCTGTTATTTGTGATGTTTTAGGACTATTTTGCCTAACTCGATGATTTGTATTTGCTCTTTCATGTGTCAGTTTATTATCAGTCAGCAGAGTTATTCAGGTCTGCTCTCTGGTAGGAGAATAGTTAGTCATTGGCTGCACTGGTTCCTTGGTTGAGGTAACTCGTGTCAGCTCTTACTGAGTTCTTCTCCAGACCCAGCTGGTAAACTCTACTCCTACCCCCAACCACTTCTGCATATTTTGATAGTAGGTTGTGTTGGACTAAAGGACATGCCGTACGGGTATAATCTGCAGTAATTTTTTGGTATGAAAAGAGTGAGAGAGATGGCCTATGGTTTCGGTCTAGCACTCTATATCTCTTTCCTCATAATATGATTTTGAGAAAGATAAAGATAGACGAAATTTCGTTTCTTCTGTTTCTTGCGGAGTTCCACACTTCTCATTTCTAAGGTCATTAGTAAAGTTTGGAAAGTTCAGCTGCGGCCTCCTCGGTCGGGAGTAGACAAACGTGAATGTTGGCGTTGGTGACAGATCAGTCCAATTAATATACCGTAACACAGTGAGAATATTGTAAACAGTAAGAATCTGTGGCATATTGTGTCACAACACTCGTTCCAATATTACAACTGGCAACACTTAATGTTTCCGGCAAAAAGTACGTAGGTACCTCCAGTGACGGATTAAGACTACTTGATGCCCTAAGCAATCCACGCCTGTGGGCCCCCCTATCCGTATGTCAAGGTCAACTAGAATCTGTCTTTAAACCTTTACCGCCTAAAAACATTCGTTTTTTGTAAAATAAGATGATGAGATGTTTTTCTTTCTTTTTTTTTTTTTGTTGGGATGGGAAATCATCAAATGACTTCTCCCGCTCTGGGCGGAGCGGAAAGGCGTGTCAGATTTTTACTGACTAAAACCCACCCGTGTTTCTTCTTTTGCCTGTGCGATGGCCACGGCCACGGTTTCTTGTTTAACCAACCCGCAACCCTGACCCAGGAGGCATTGGTCTTCGTAGACCCCGTCACGATGTGCTGACATCTCTTTGAGGCGCACGTGAAATACGACGCGCCGTCGACTCGGGCCTGGTCCTTACTGGGCGGCGAGCTGCCCACTGCTCACCGCCCGCAGGCCCGCGCCTACGGTGGCTGGGAGTTCGGTGTGGTCTCCCGACCAGGGCGTCTCCTGCGGCGGCTAGTGGCGTGAGGGCGCTGGGATTCCCGCTGTCTCACGCGCTCCGCCTCCTCCTTTGCCAGCATCACTGCTTCGCAGAAGGAGGTGACGGCCTGCCATGTACTCTCGCTCCGGACCATGGCTTGGACCAGGGTCGGATGCGAGAGATCGCCACCGATCGCCGCTACGAGAACACGGCGGTGCTCCACCCAAGCCGGGCAGACCTCCACCGTATGCTCCACCGTGTCCTCATGGCGATCCACACAATGGTGACACCCTGGCGTTTCCTCCCGCCTAATACGGAACAGGAACCTCCTGAAACAACCGTGTCCGGTGAGGACCTGCGTCAGGCGGAAGGTTAGGGCACCGTGGCGTCTCTCTAGCCACTCCTCAAAGAGGGGACTTAGGGCCGCTATTGTGGCGTGCCCAGATGTAACGTACCTTAGAAGTAGAGTAGGCGCGACAACAATAAAAACCAATTGAAGCATAATTTATTTATTTATTGAAATGCGCCTTGCGGCTTTTTCGGGCATTGGATTCACGCAAGATAGTATTAACGTGTAATGTTTTTATCATATCGGACTCTATGTATAATATCGATAAACAATCGAGCCTTTCTTGTATCATCTTTGTCCTTTTTTAATAATTTTAATTTTGTAAAAGAACGCTCCGCCGAGCAATTTGAAATCATAAGCGATACAAATATACGCAGGGATCTGTTTCAATTTTATCATCATGTATTATTTTATACACCTGATCGAGACCTGGGCTGTACTGCAGTCTCTCCAGCGGTGCCAAATAGACTATCGGTATATTAAGCGCTGAAGGGTTTGTACGAAAACGCCACCATGTCAGTCCGAATACAGGACCAGACCTCGAAACCAATACCTCTGCAGCGTGGTGTCAGACAGGGAGATGTTATCTCCCCGAAACTGTTCACCGCTGCATTGGAGGATGTCTTCAAGGTTCTGGACTGGAAAGGACTGGGCATCAACGTCAATAGCGAGTATATGACACACCTTCGGTTTGCTGATGATATCGTAGCCATGGCTGAGACCACGGAGGACCTGAGTACAATGCTCGAAGACCTCAGTAGAGCCTTCGAGCGAGTCGGTCTTAAAATGAACATGGACAAGACCAGTCATGTCTAACGCCCATGTTGTACCGACTCCTATAAAGATTGGAGACTCTGTTCTCGAAGTTGTTGACAGTTACGTGTACCTTTATTTTATTTTTTTCCGGTGTGGAAATCCTCAATGGATGTCCGCCGCCCTGGGGTAGGCGACGGGGTCTGTCAGACTCTTACTGACTAAAACCACCCCGGTGTCTCTTCTATCACGAGCGCGCGTGGGGCCGCGGGAGTCTAAATTCTTCCACGGCCCAAAGAATCAAAGTCGCACCGCATATTCCGGTACATTCGAATTGCCCAATGCACTAGCGGGCAGCGAGTGGGCAAGCGGGTGCGGGGTTATGACTCTAGGTCGGACTCTATGTCAACTTAAAACGCGCGAATTTTCAAATTAGTCCTAGGAGCTTTTTTGGTGTGGTTTTTGTTGACGTGAGAGTGAGGACGTGATTCGTGATGCCCTCAGGATGGACTTTTTTGTGCTTGTTCTGGTGCCCCCCCAGACGTGATGCCCTAGGCAATTGCTTAATTTGATTACGGGTTAATCCGTCACTGGGTACCTCCTGTTCTCACAACAGTCATCTCAGTGTTTTTGTTCTAACATTATTACCTGGCATCATGCTACATCTATAATTGTAGTGGTACTGGTGATTAAACTGTTGTTCCCGTATCGACGACTTTTATTTAGGAGTGTACCTCCAAAAAATCGTTGTAATTTATATGTACAAAGTACAGTACTTTGGACATCTCGGGTTTTATTGGTCCGACAGAGCTACCTACGGCTGCGTTCAAATTCTAGAAAATTGTTTTTTTAAAAAATGTAATGTATTTTATTCCCAAAGAAACAAAGACTAATATCAAAATAATAAGTGAAATTCCCATTTGATCACGAGCGGTCACCAAAGGGGCACTGTGTGGAGCATATGCTGATATTCCCAACGCTGGTCCCACTCTAACGAGCTGTCACACGTTTGTGACAACTGGCGACGTTGACGGCCTATCTCAGGGCTATATCTGTTCCATCGAGATACGGCCCGTCGCGCGTCGCGCGTCGCCCGTTACTCCTAGCTAGTAACCCACCGTTATTTTTGTTTCAAGATTTTAATCTGAAATGTCTCTTCGATGACAATGTAATGTCAGGGGGATAATGTATTGTGTAGTTTGTGTGTTCGTATTTTAAATTACTTTGTATGGGCGTTTTTAAAATGATCTATGCAATAATCATATTTTTATACAATAAGACTTACCTACTTACAGAAATTAGGTTTCATAAGTGCTTTCTCAATTAAAACTTTGCCGAACCCTTTTTTCGCCCGTAATACCTATTATTTCCAATTTTCGTTTCTAGCCGACAAAAGTGTTTATGTATTGTATACCTATACATATTTACATTCTTTTTTAATAAATTATAAACTAGCACTTGACCGCAATCCCGCCTGATGGTAAGCAGTGACGCAGTCCTTGATGGTAAAGCGCACTAGTTTATTAAGAGCCTATTCACTCTAGCCTTGAAGACACTCAAATTGTAGTCCGAAGCAAACACCGCCGCTGGCAAACTGTTCCAGGTTCCAGTCCCTCGTTGTACGCGGTATAAAGGAGGAGGCGAAACGCTTCGTCCGGATCGTAGTGGTGTTAACAACATAAGGGTGGAAACTTGCCGTACGACGGGTCGTCCGGTGGTGGGACGGAGATAGGGGAATTAAATCATGCAATTCCCGCACACACTCCCCAAAATGCATCCTATAGAAGACCGAAAGGCTGGCTACTCTACGCGGTGAAGTACTACATGGCCGATAAAATAAAAAATAATAGGTAGGTACCGACTGCAAATATCAAACGACGACAAACACTAAAACATTCTTAAAAAAAAAAAAAAACAACTGACTGAAAAATAACACACAAAGTGAAAAATATCTAATTTCAGAAGTAGGTGGCAAAAACGAATATATAAAACTCAAAGACATTATATTCCCGAACTTATATATTCGTTTTTGCCACCGACTTCCGAAATTAGTTATTTTTCACTTTATAGTATTTTATTTATTTTAGTATATTATTTTTTTTTATTTATTGGAAGACGGTTGTTTCTTTTTATTGTAAAAGAGTTTTAATTAAAAAAAAAATTGTTGCAGAAAGTACCTACTGTTCAGCTGCATCTGATCAGACTGGACGCTGCCGCCAACATAGTTGGGAATAGGCTGTTTTTTTTTTTTTTTTTGATATATCATCTCGTAGGTGGCTACTAGGAGACCGTAACTACTTAATCGGACTTTCCTGTGGATGCCTTAATTAAAATTAAAGCCTCCAGCTAGGGGCACTTAAAACTAAATTAAAATTAGGCGACTACGCACTAAGGGCACCCCCTGTGGGGTACGGACCTCGGCTTAGGGCGTCGTTAGAGAGGACAGCAAGGGACGGCTGGATCGAATGTGAAAATAGGCTAACAAGCAAAAGACGCATTTTGTTTACTTGAATTTTTACCCGTAATTTTGCCCCCCTGGAAATTTCGCAGAACATGTATGAATTTCTCGAATTATTAAACAAAGGAGGACTTATCTACCTTTGAAATAAACCACGCAGTATACATTGACAAAATGTAGTAAGTACATGTAATTGCCAAAAAACCGTGTCCGACTATAGCGTACAAAGATTACTCACTCAAGATTACAACTTCAAACCTTAGTTATCTGACTATCTCCTACATATATATTACATAACTAAACACTTCGTGGTCTAAATGCCTACTCATTATTCTAGAATGAGCATTATTAATTATTATCACATAGTGTGTCCACGCTATCGGCTGATGATTTGATCTCTTATATACGAGAATCTACATCGAATCGATTTGTCCCTTCACCTACCTAAACATAGCCATATAAACATAGCCATAGCACAGATTACAGAATATTCTTAATAAACTGCTGCGCTTTAACATCATCAATTGCATCACTGCTTACCATCATGCGGCTTCGCGGTGAAGCACGGATTAATAACGCTAAAAAAAAAAACTTTATAGTGCTAGCAAATTTTTCGAAATATCTTGTTCACTCTATTAACTTTCGAAACCACCCTGGAAACCTAATAACTGAAAAAGAGGGGCTGTTGATTTCCTCATCTTTAGTAACAACGCCAGAGCGAGGTGCATGTTGGTGTGGAAACCTCCACGTGAGGAGCGCACGTGACCAAGCCACACGAACCCACCACCCCCCCTCCCAGCCTTTATAAATCCAGCTTTTGTCATAATTTTCTCTTTAAAAACTTCCCGCTATTGTCTACGCAAAACTCCTGAAGTCCACGCTGAAGTTGAGGTAAAACAATCTACTTTATACGGACTCCCTTTTATTTATAACGAGAATGAAATTGCGCGAGCAAATAAACTGCCATGAATTTCACTATCCGCCTTAAACGTTTTGACAAGCGTATACATTTGCATTAAGTTGCCATCTGCTCATCGAGGCAGAAAACTTACAATTAATATTAAAACATGCGCAATAAAATAAAGGCAAGCAGTCGGAAAGTATACGCGTCAGTCGAGCAATGCTTTTGACATGGCTATTATTTTATTGGAAGATTAAAATGCTCTAAGTGTTCTGTCCTTGCGTTAGAATTGTATACCTTATGCAAATCAGATTACAGGTTTTAATCCTTTGATTGTGGTGAAATGTAAGCCTGTAAAACGTTTGGGTGTTTATCACTATCCTGGGCTATGAGCACAAGGATGCAAATGATACAGTTCAGAATATTGTTCTTCGGCGTACTATAGACACAGTTTCTTGCTACGGGTTGAGTAACAGATATTATGTATGCACGAAATAACAAACATCGATTATAATAACACAACATTAGTATTTTTTTACCTGTATTATACGATGCCTTCGGGGTATGACCAAACTTTAGTGAATGTACTCATAGATATGTATGTAGTTGCTACGTTGTTTAAATTACACGACATTTTGCGTTGGTTCCGTAGCTACTAATACTATTAGATACGGAAAGTCACGTGTAGGAATTTTCTTTAATCAGCGATAAATTAGTTTTCTTCAGTTATTTTCTGAAACGAGAATCGTTAAATGTTTCATACTTAAACATTCCACACATTGGCTTAAAAATTGGAAAATTACCATTCATCGAATACAGAGTTGGATAATAATTTTATATGCGACAAAATCGACGCTGTTTGACCTCTAAGTACTTATGTAGCAAGGCTTTTGCTGTTCAGCCTAAGGCTTTTCTGGAATCTTTAGGTCTAAATGTAAAATTGAAGTTCCTACGCAATGTTATTAAGAAATCTGTTGTAAGTGGACTAATAATGATTGGTTTTCATGATCAGCAGGGTAAATTAGTAACACACTATCAGTACCAATTCATTTTGACAGTTCAATAAGATTATTGAGTGATTTTCTTTATAGGTCAAATACATTTTTTGAACATATGGAGCAATTGAATAGCAATATGCTTCAAAGTTATTCAAATTGATATCAATAGTGTGTTACGCAATTAGGGTGCTGAAATACTATCATTTTAATTTAACACTTAGAATATCAACAAACTCAAACACTAAACAACTTTCTAAATGCATTAGTCACTATAAATGTTAATCTGAGCAATTTTGAAGGATATTGCTAATACATTGCTTTCTATGTTAAAAAAATACGTCCTCTAAATAACGTATAACGCAAAGAATGTTCTTGAACTGTCAAAATAAAAGACATGTCAATTCTAGTGTTCACAAACTAAAATAATTTTAAGTTAAGTGCATCTTTTTCATTATATTTTAACAATAAAAGGATAGAAGACATTAATTTCAGTTTAATCCGGTCAAATTAAGATATTCCACAGACAGTTTAGGCGCGATTATACAAGCTCTTACCACAGGATGCTAAAGATCGTGCGAAATGGAGGAGAATGTGCAGGAAAGCGGACCCCGGGCTCACGAACGCCGCGGATGCGACCGGGACAAACGCTGAGATGATGATGATGATGAGTTTAGACGCGATTATAAACATTGCGACCAAAAATATACCACCTGCGTCAGAGTAATTACGTAACACAGTATCAGTAGCGATGGGTTTCATTTTGGCAGTTGAACAATATTTATTGCGTTATTTACATTACCGACTAGACCGTAAGCAGAGACATTTTTCGAACATATGGAGCTATGGACTAATAGACTAGCAATAAGCTACAAAATGATTCCAACTGATAGTAATAGTGTGTTAAGCAATTAGGGTACAGCCTAAATGATTGCGACTAGTTGGGATCAGTTGGGATCGTTTAGACCTCCCATTAGTCCGTTCGGCCCAAATGATCCCAACTAGTCGCAATCATTTGACAAAAATGTGTTCGCCGATTAATGGGCAAGTGAGGACTAATTTGACAGGTCTAAACTAACATTTTAACTTCAGTTCTTTTCTAAATGAAATATAAAGAATCTTTTTCTTTATATTTCATTTAGAAACCCTGCCCTGAACTTAAATTTAAGTAGTTTATTTTCTCGGTGGTAGGCCATAACATCGGCTGCCGGCGAAGTTACCACCCACCAGACAAAATATTGCCGCCAAACGATTCGTCGTATTCCGGCATGATGTCTGGTGAAGCCGTACGGAGGACTGGTCTGAGCACTTGTGTTGCGATGTGTGCCGGGTACGATGCGCCAAATGTTGTTGTGTCGGAAGTTTGGTCGTGGAGAGTCTCCAGATCAATCTCCCTCTGGCGCAGCATCCTTGGTCGTGTTGTTGGGTTTAACATTGCATCACCTCGCTTAACTGCCGTCTTCCTTCCTATTCCTAAGTTTTTTAAGTGAATAGGCTTAATAAACTAGTGCGCTTTACCATCAACGATTGCATCACTGCTTCCCATCAGGCGGGATTGCGGTCAAGCACTACTTTATAATAATTCAAAAAAAGTTTAATTTCTGAACAAGGGAATTAGAGCCATTGTTACTGTTAGTGTCTTATACAATTACCCCGCAGTTTTCATTTACTTACACATTTTAGAAGAACTTTCCGTTGGTATTGTGTATCAACCTTACTTACATCGTTCAACATAAATGGTTTGGAGCATGCATAGTGCTCGTCGGGTCTAGGGATGATCAGAGCATTTGACCCGCAATCAACCGAAGTGCACCCAGCAGTAGGTACCTAGATACCTACGTATGTAAATACACACCCGAAGGAGTAAGATTTCTAATGTAATTGACAGCAAAAAGATTGCTTCAGACTTAGGATATTCCGACTCATTGAAGGGGCGATTGGATTTAAATAATGATTTTGTATTATGCTATGGTTACTCCCGCTTTGATTGGAATTTCAATGTTTGCTCCAAACAACTTTGCAGTTTATTTTCTGTTTTAACGTCGACTTCCTTCAAATTCAACTATATACATATGATAAACTAGCGACCTTCCCCGGCTTCGCACGTGGACAAATGATATAGGTAGCTAAGCCTTCCTTACAAAACGGTGGCCCTTCAATAAAAATAATGTCTACTGTGCCACCCATCAGCCAATATCTGACTCTGCAAGATACATCGGCCTTATTGTTCATGGATAGCCAGTTCCACCACCTTCAAACAGAATGAAAGCCTTTCGGGGTAGCAAGTTTGTCCGAAATAATGGTCCCCCGCTCCGGCCCACTCCCTCCGTGGTTTAGGCAGAGAAACATTCAAGTAGCAGGCGGCTGGCATGGGCGCGAGCGACACGCGGATTTTTCTGGTGTTTAGTTTTGAATAAACTAGAATAGTTTTTGTAGGCATTTTTAAGGTCTACAATACTGTAGTACATTATTTTGATCTATCTCATAGGGCTGAACCCTATGAGATAGCTCAGCGACAGATCAGCGTTTGCAATGTAAGCTCAAAAAAAGTAAAAAAACTAAAACCCAACTAGGTACGACAAAAAACGACGCTGAAAAAGTATAAAACAAGATTTTCGGAATACTGAACGGAACAAAGTTGCTAATGTAGTTGCAAGTAAATGGACACAGTAGACTCTACCAATATGCCTTCGTTGTAAATTGACAATAATGTCATATAATACTATTCTGAAGTATGCAATATTCACCAAGTAGAGATAAATTTTCATGTTTGGAAAGGCGTAGTCACACGTTCTCAAGGTGCTACGGTAGGTAGGTAGGTATATGTAACGTGTGACTACGTCTTTCCAAACATGAAAATTTATCTCTACTTGGTGAATATTGCATAAAGGCGTCGACCTACTGTATGTATTTTATACTGTGATATTAACAAAAGTTAAAATGACGAACTAAAAACTAGGTAGTTAACATACGACATCTCTTTCGACTTATGTATCGGCGCATAGTAATATGTAGAGATATCCTATTTTACTATTTCGTAGCACATGGATCGTAGCGCGTATAGCAATGGTTTCCCCGTATGAAGCTCCCAGTATTTCGTAGTAGCGACGCACATTTGCGTCGATGGCAGCGAATGGGTCATGAATTAGTGGATGAGGTCGTTAGTAAGTATAAATAAATTGTATGTTTCATATATTGAGAGGATAAAGAGTTTCATAATTGGATGTTTCATATATTTCTTAATCTATGTAATTCTGGTAAAGATCGATCCAAGGCAGTTTTAAACAATCACTCTATGGTTTTGACTCTACTGAGAGCGATATAGGCCTGCCCTTTAGCAAACAATGACTTTCCTAGATCGATAACTGCTTTATCTAGAGTACAACCTTGTAATTTATGTACAGTACAACCCCAAGAAAGAATCAGCGGGGGCATTTTACGCTGAATTTTTCCAGACCCCCTCAAGCCGTCAAATTCAGTGAGGCAAGGCTCGATTCTGATAAGTCCGTTAATATCTGCTTTTATGGATGCGTCGTCAAATTGTATGAGAACAGCGCTAGGCTGTTCTCCCTGTTCCAACTGATCGCGCAGAAGAGCAGGCCATTCGAAGGTCTTCACCACTCCCATCGCTCCGTTTACCAAATCCTGGTTTACATTCAAATTTCTACGAAGCATTACTCGGGATTATGTACAAGCATAAAGTACTCGTGAAGCTCTTTCAAGTGATACCAAATACGGTATCACTTGAAAGAGCATGAGAAAGAGCAAGCAAGAGAGCTTGAGAGATATATACATACATACATACATACATACATACATACGTACATACGTACATACATACATACGTACATACGTACATACGTACATGCGTACATACGTACATGCGTACATACGTACATACGTACATACGTACTATCAGCTGTAGAAGTCCATTTCCACCTTAAAGACTACTGTCGCCTGCGCTAAACCGGCCACGCACACTACCGCATTATTTTTTTATCGCAGTCTTCGTCTTTCTTTAAAGTAATGCAAAATTTCGTTACTTCATTTGAAGTTGAGTTAGCGGCCGCACTTAACAATGGTGCTATCAAAAGCGAGCGATTGTGGGTTCGATCCTTATTATAGGCAACTCTTTTTGTTGTTTCATATAATTTAAAATTATGATAATTGATTTGTATTTTAAAGTAAAAATGTTTGCAAATAATATTTAAACAAATAGGAAAATTTATTGAATATTTATCCCAAAAAAGGGTTTTATTATATGTTTTAGTTTACTATAGGGGTAATATAATAAAAAATATATAAAAATAAAACAATAAGCATATTATAATGCAATATATTATAAAGTTATATATTATTCGGTATAGATATACTTATACTAACAAATGAAACAAACGTTGAAACGGCAGCATTGTAATATTTTATATAAAAGTAATCCTTGACAAACTTATGATATTGTTATGGTAAAAAATACAAAAAACATTTTTGGTTGTTAGATATGAAAATTATAATATTATACGTATATTATGATTAAAGAGGTTATAGCTTAATTATTCATTTTCTTAAAGAAAAGAGGATTGAAGCTTAACCTGAATATTATTGCAATCATAAAATAATCTATACTTAGAACACATAATAGTGCTTATTACATTTATATTTTTTTGCGTGTATAGCATAGAACTAGTGCTGCCATCCTGCAATGCCTTTTTTCGGAGTTTGAAGGCATGAGATTATAATCTTCAAGCGCTTTCTTAGTTCAAAAGTAAACGAACTTATTTCTTATCGAATTCCGAAATTATTGTTTTTATAATTTACCAAAAGTAATTTGTATTGAAATTGCAAAAGGCGACATCTGTTAGCCCTTAAGCCAACCGAACATATTACTGTCACTTAGCTAAATTACTTTAGAGATGGTTTAGAGTCCGTTATTAAGATATTTATTGGTATATATTTAAAACACTCTGTAGGACACTTCTGCACTGTTTTTGTTATAAATAGTTTTTTTTTTTGTTTAGCTCGATAACACTCCACCAGCCTCGCCAATTTATTTTTAAACCACAAATGCAACCTATCTTCTTCGCACGATTTAAAAGTTTATTCAACGGTAAATATTGTCGTTTCGTTTCACTTGTCTCGACAGCTACCTTCGTCCTCCAACCTCTTGACCTTGACCTCCAACGGCTTACAGTATTTATCTAAAACAATAACAATTTTATTACGCACTTGCTACAAGCGATTGGTTTGCACCTTACATAAATAATAATAAAAACAACTTACACAAAAGCCGGTTTCATATGATATTTGAGATATATTGCTGCATATGCCTGCATATTGATTAAAAAGTAAAACTAATAACACAAACTGGTAACTATATGTTCACCAACCAACAACAGCTAAGTAATATTATTTGAGTTATTGTAGCTAATAATAGTTATTGTAGGTAGCGGAATATTTTTTGTGAAGTAGTGATTCAGATTCTTTTAAGTCTACCGTCATCTTTTTATAATGACTCTAATATAGAAAAAATCTTAAAAGAAAGTATCATCTTTAAGTTGCAGATCGATATTTTTAGATATTTTTGTTGTAAGCATTCATAACTCACCAATAAACATTTAAAAAATATTTTTGTAAGTTATTAGATTCGAACTCGAACCACCTTGAACGCCTATCAAGGCGAAAACCGTTACGCCATTGAAACACTTACTGTAGACGTTGAAATTAATAAGTAGTACCTAACAATCATAAGCGGGCAGCAAGTGTATGAGCGTGTATCAAACTTTATTATAGAAGAAGGTCGTAACTACAACTAGTATTGCTTGGCCACAGTTTTGTGAGATTGCAACTCGACTTTTGGTCTTGACTGTACATACGTACATACGTACATACGTACATACGTACATACGTACATACGTACATACGTACATACGTACATACATACATACATACATACATACATACATACATACGTACATACGTACATACATACATACGTACATACATACATACATACATACATACATACATACATACATACATACATACATACATACATACATACATACATACATACATACATACGTACATACGTACATACATACATACGTACATACATACATACGTACATACATACATACGTACATACATACATACATACATACATACATACATACATACATAGCCTGTCAAAATCATAACCTTCCTTTTTCTTTGGCGTAGTCGGGTAAAAATGGGTTTATTTTTCGACATGTGTTAGAAACCTCAAAAATGATCAGAGTTCCTCTTATATATTATGCATGTTATATGCATGTAACATGCATAATATATGTATAAGATATATATCATTTGTCCAGGTGCGGAGCCGGGGCAGGTCGCTAGTAACATATTATTTATATAACAATCTCTATTTATACATAGAAAAATGTAAACGCATATTCTAAGACTATCTCTTCACCGTACAAAATTGACAATTATTTTCTGGTATAGCTAGAGCTATTTAATTTCAAACTTTTTTCATCATTTGTTATTATAGTGAATAAATAAACAAATTCCCACAGGTAAGTAATTCCAATCAAAACATTTAACCTTGAGTCAGATCTAGGAAGTACACAGCTCGTAACATAGGAACTATATCAAGTTCGCAACCGCCATTTCATTTGAGAAGTCTTCTGCGAGTGTGCGAAGGACATGGGCGGTCGTCCTCCCGAGATTTAGTTCCATTTCATCGTATTAGCAGATTGGATCGCCGTCAGCCACTATAAAACCCGCCCCTGAAGCATTCCCGCCACTTCATTGAACAACGCTTTTTGTTTTATTTAAATTTTGTTTACTTGCTCAACGTCAGAATTAACTGATATTGGCAGCTTCACCTTAGTGAAAATTAAGCGCTGAAATGAATATTCATTTTGAAATAGTAAGACTGTTAGTCTGCTATATGTAGCTTCAAGATTATTATAGAAATTTACACTAAACGGTAAATGAAGTGACAAGATTCGACGTTTAAAGGCTCGAATATATCTGATATAATTTACATTTTTTGACAGTTTTTTGGTACTAGAAGTCAGAAGTCAATTTTATTTCATGCTTAAAAGTTTATTTCTATACACATACATACCTATATTTCTGGTAAAATCAGCCCTTATAGAGAAAGAAAGCAACAGCGGTGTTAATGTCAAATTATTCGCACGATGAAACATTTATAATGTTAATTGTGTAACTACGCATTATTTAAAACGTTGGACGGCTCGTGGGGTGTCGCGAGTGTCAGCGGTGTACGACACTCTGGCGCAAGAAGGGTGAAGCTAGCCCTCACTCATTTTATTACTACAATGACTTGACATTTATTATCAGTTAAGAAAATAAATTCCTACTCGTGAAATAAAGGGAAAAATGAATAAACTCAGTCGGTTGCAAAGGAAACGCGTTTAAGACTTAATTGTGTAATATATTTGGAGTAAGGGCCGCCATTTTGTTGCAGTTTTATTATAATATTTTAATAATTTGTGTCATCGCTCCATTTGTACGTTTTTTATGGGAAGGCGGCCTTTAGACGGGAAATCGTTGGGCTTAACGGTTTGTTTTATTGTCGACAAAATTTGATGTTAATGTACTGCTCACTTCATAGACAGCCATTAGGAACCGCCATTTTGATTACTGGGGTGAGAAGTCACGGAAATGAAATAAGTATGAAGTTTTTGATGACATTTTGTAAATATTAATCTGTGGATTCTGTGTACGTGACAATTCAAAGTTAGAAAACTTTTATAATGGTTGGAATCGGTGTTATTTTTTTACAATGAGCTCGTGAACTGTATTCCGTGACTGTACCCAGTTTGTAGGGTTTAACACCTTGTAAATCTCCACATAAAATATACAATGTTGTTCACGTTTCGTCACTTACTATTATTCCGGCGCGTGCCCTTACATTCTTGCGTTTTAGTTTCGATTTAAATGAACCCCAAACAAATAAGATTTGGGGCATATTTCCTGTGTTTCCAAAAATTGTTTTAGTATATACAATACCTTCTACTTGTGACCACCAGTACAGGTAACTGTGTGACTTGAATTAATTTTTGGGTGATTTCAGAAATTCAGTGTTTTTCGTTGTATTGATGATTGAATTTGATCCCTACAGAGATCCATCAAAAAATATATGCCAACCATCCTAATCATAACTAATATTATAAATGCAATGGTAAGTTAGTTTGTCTATCAATCTTTCACAATAAAACGACTGGATGGATTCGGATGGAATTAGCGCATTAGCGCATACGCGTCTTTTCATCTTCCTCAAACCCTCCTTAAATCGAATCATTGAAAAAAAATGTTTCCACGTCTTTAAAATGAAGGACCCAATTTTAGAAGTTTTCTTTAGTCCACTGCAAGAGCGTTAACAGACTGTTTCAGCGACCCCCCGGCAACCGTTTAAGGTCAGCCGTCCGATTTACGGCAGCGGCGTCGGAGCAAGATTGAGTCGGCACTGCTAACAGTTTTTTTGTGTAGGTGTAAATCTTAAGGCGCGTTTACGACGCTCTATAATACGGCGTAAATGATGAGCTCCCGCGACGTAACGCACTCTCAATAATCTCTAAAGATTTCTAGTAGCACAGATCTTTCCAAGGCAGTCATCATCATCAACCTTTTATCGTCCCACTGATGGGCACAGGTCTCCTCTCATACAGAGAAGGATTGAGCGTAATCACCACGCTCAATGCGGGTTGGCGATTTCAGACTTAAAGTCCAGGTTTCCTCAAGATGTTTTCCTTCACCTTTTAATCAGTCATTGGTGTCCAAGATATACTTAAAAAGTACATATAACTTACAAGCCAGTCAGGCATTACTTTATAGAAAAATGGACATCGCTGTTGCTGCCCATCCTTTTGTCATCGGTTAAAGTAGGTCTTCCAATTAGTGCAGTACTTTTTCGTCTGCAGTCCATCATGTGCTAGAAGCCTACTCTGGGCGTCTCCGATTTTTACTAACTAAAACCCACTCGTGTTGCTTGCGTTGCCTGTGCTACGGTATCCCTTTCGAAAAACCCTAGGTCCTGGCGGACCCAGACACTTTGCGATTTTTGAGGTGCGCATATAACACAACGCGCCGTTAACCTGGACGTGGTCCTTATCGGGAGGCGAGAGTCCCTTGCTCGCCGTGCCCTAAGCCGCGCCTAAAGTGGGCGGGAATCGGCTGCTGATTCCCGATATCCAGGGTTTCTACTGCGGTGACTAGGGGTGTAAGGGCGCAGAGGTTGCCTTTCCTTAACGTGTTCCGTCTTCTCGCTTCCAAGTTTTACTGTTTTGCAGAAAGAGGGTGGCGGTTTTCCATGCATTCTCGCTTCGTACCATGTGCTGGACCAGGGACGTAAGAGATCTTCGCCGCCAATCGGTGCTACGATGACATGGTGGTGATCTGTCAATGCCGGACAAACCTCCACTGTGTCTTCCGGGAGCCGAAAAACTCCTTTATAGGTATCATTTGCAGCAACTTTATGTAGGTGACTTCCATTTCAGAACTGTATTGTGCTAGGTATTGTCAGGGGAATGTAATGTTTAGTAGAAATGACTGGCAACCTAAATTGTACTCGTATATTCAGCCATTCATCGTATCATTAACTGTTGTTGCGTTGTACGAGTATACAGCAGTATTTTACATGGAGCGAATATCTAACCTCCACAGTCCAGCTACTGGATATTATGGATTTATGTTGTTGATTTGAGATCTTTATTAGTTTGTGACTTTTGTAGGACTTGTGGACTGTAGATTTGTAGATCATTTTCTATTTTGTAGAGTAACTGGTACAGTCTTGTTGACAGGCCAAACTGTCCCTCCATAGCTATTAACATGAAGTTACTAGCTGGCTTTTCTCCATAGGAGACGACCAATTGGAACAGTGAACATAGCTTTTGACGTTTCACCAATGCCCATCTAGGTTTATGTGAAATAGTATAAGTAGAATGCAGATTATGTAGGTATAATAGAAAATTTCTATTATACCTGCCTCGTGGATGATATAATGGCTTGCGTATCGCACTTGGGCCATGGTGTTACGGCCAGACCTTTGCCATAACAACCAGGCACAGTAAACCAACACTTTTAGAGGGTCGTGAAATTTTTAATGTTCTAGTGGTCAAGATTTAAGACCACGTATAGTGTAGCGATCATTTTTCTTAAAATACTTCCGATGTTAAATAATTTAAAATGGTTTTTATGGCTAGTTGTGAGATGCAAGATAAATGTTATTATTATTATAAACGCTGAGGTTTTGTGAATTAATGGATGTTTGTTACTCCTTTACGCAGAACATATTGGTCGGATTTGGATGAAATTTGACACTTATCATCATCATCTCAGCGTTAATCCCAGTCATAACCGAAGCTATTTCGGCTTTGGAGTCTGGGGTTCGCTTTACCAGTCTAACTGCTAATTTTGGCTAAACTTCAATAATTTCCATATGTGGCACACTAATGGTTAATAAACAGATTGACTCACCGAATAATTTCAACCTGATACTTCCCCGGGGTCAAAACTTATGCGAAGGAAACCATGGGGCGCAGGTAGTAATATCTATATCTATATGTACTAATATATAAATCTGAAGACTTGGACCTTGGGCTTGGACCTTAGACTTGGCGAAGGACATGGGGAAGTCCCCGCCCCTTATCTGATGGACCCCGAGACGGAGGCGCGCGCGAGTGTAGGCGCGTGCCTCGGAGGCGATGCACGGGGTAGTTTAATATCCCACTACCCCGTGAAGGAGACGAGGCCCGGACAGACCGGGGGATCACGAGAGTGTGGGCCCGTGGAGGAATTTAGACTTGTAATAGAAAAATACTGGGGTGATTTTTAGTCAGTAAAAGTCTGACAGACCCTATCACCCACGGCTGCGGATATCCATTGAGGATTTCCCACCCCGGAACAAAAAAAAGGCCCTTGGATTTTGACCTTGGACTTAGACTTTGGACTTGGACCTTGAAATTGGACTTGGACATGGACTTGGGCTTGGATTTTGACTTGGACTTGGACTTGGATTATGTATATGTTACTACTATCAGCTGTAGAAGTCCATTCCCACCTTAAATACTACTGTCGCCTGCGCTAAACCGGCCACGCACACTACAGCATTATTTTTTTTATCGCAGTCTCCGTCTTTCTTTAAAGTAATGCAAAATTTCGTTACTTCATTTGAAGTTAAGTTAGCGGTCGCACTTAACAATGGTGCTATCATAAGCGAGCGATTGTGGGTTCGATCCTTAATAAAGGCAAATCTTTTTGTTGTTTCATATAATTTAAAGTTATGATAATTGATTTGTATTTTAAAGTAAAAATGTTTGCAAATAATATTTAAACGAATAGGAAAATTTATTGAATATTTATCCCAAAAAGGTTTTTATTATATGTTTTAGTTTACTATAGAGGTAGTATAATAAAGAAATATATAAAAATAAAACAATAAGCATATTATAATGCAATATACTATAAAGTTATATATTATTCGGTATAGATATACTTATACTAACAAATGAAACAAACGTTGAAACGGCAGCATTGTAATATTTTATATAAAAGTAATCCTTGACAAACTTATGATATTGTTATGGTAAAAAATACAAAAAACATTTTTGGTTGTTAGATATGAAAATTATAATATTATACATATATTATGATTAAAGAGGTTATAGCTTAATTATTCATTTTCTTAAAGAAAAGAGGATTGAAGCTTAACCTGAATATTATTGCAATCATAAAATAATCTATACTAAAACACAAAATAGTGCTTATTACATTTACAATTTTTTTTGCGTGTATAGTATGGTACTAGTGCTGTCATCCTGCAGTGACTTTTTTCGGAGTTTGATGGCATGAGATTATAATCTTCAAGCGCTTTCTTAGTTCAAAAGTAAACGAACTTATTTCTTATTGAATTCCGAAATTATTGTTTTTATAATTTACCAAAAGTAATTTGTATTGAAATTGCATAAGGCGACATCTGTTAGCCATTAAACCAACCGAACATATTACTGTCACTTAGCTAAATTACTTTAGAGATGGTTTAGAGTCCGTTATCAAGATATATAATGGTATATATTTAAAACACTCTGTAGGACACTTCTGCACTGTGATTGTTGTAGTTTTTTTTTTGTTTAGCTTGATAAGACTCCACCAGTCGCGCCAGTTTATTTTTAAACCACAAATACAACCTCCCTTCTTCGCAAGATTTAAAAGTTTATTCAATGGTAAATATTGTCGTTTCGTTTCACTTGTCTCGACAGCTACCTTCTCGACCTTGACTTCCTCCAACTTCTTGACCTTGACCTCCAACGGGTTACAGTATTTCTCTAAAACAATAACAATTTTATTACAGACTTGCAACAAGCGATTAGTTTGCACCTTAACACAAATAATAATAAAAACAACTTACACAAAAGCCGGTTTCGTATGATATTTGAGATATATTGCTGCATATGTCTGCATATTGATTAAAAAAGTAAAACTAATAACACAAACTGGTAACTATATGTTCACCAACTAACAACAGCTAAGTAATATTATTTGAGTTATTGTAGCTAATAATAGTTATTGTAGGTAGCGGAATATTTTTTGTGAAGGAGTGATTCAGATTCTTTCAAGTCTACCGTCATCTTTTTATAATGACTCTAATATAGAAAAAATCTTAAAAGAAAGTATCATCTTTAAGTTGCGGATCGGTATTTTTAGATATTTTTGTTGTCAGCATTCATAACTCACCAATAAACATTTAAAAAATATTTTGTAAGTTATCAGATTTGAACTCGAACCACCTTGAACGCCTATCAAGGCGAAAACCGTTAGGCCATTGAAACACTTACTGTGGACGTTGAAATTAGTAAGTAGTACCTAACAATCATAAGCGGGCAGCAAAGTGTATGAGTGTGTATCAAACTTTAATATAGAAGAAGGTCGTAACTACAACTAGTATTGCTTGGCCATAGTTTTGTGAGATTGCAACTCGACTTTTGGTCTTGACTGTACCTATTACATTCACAGTCCCTTAAAACTGTATTTAATGAATGAACAATACAATTTTAAACATTGACCAGAATCCAGTTATGGCAGTACATATTTTAATGTCATTTTTATATCGTAAATTGTAAAAGTGTAATGTAATAAATATTGAATTTGCTACGCAGTTATAAGTGGCTATGTGCGGATAACATATCGACATCGTGCAAGTAAAATTTTATATAAATTTACTGTGGTACTACTACCTACTTAAATTGTTTAGAAATGGTTAAAATTATAGGATATAATATATTTGTTATTGTAATTGTGTACTATGGGGAAATTCATGCAGGTATAGTAAATAAGTAAAAATAATACTTTTGCCTGTAACGACTATGTAGCTATGCAAATATATACCTAACAGTGATGGACGTACACTTGTTATTAAATGAAAATCGCGAATCCACCGAAACTTAAGATGCTAGTACATAATTATTTAAGTTTAAAAAAATATGACGTTTAAAAGTGATCAGTGATCCTAATTGCATAACAAAATTTCATTTCATTTCATTATGTAACACACTTATAATTGTAATACCTATTAATGCTATAAGACAACATCATTCATTGGGTGATATGCATATTTTGCTGAACAGACGAATTTTTCTGTCGTCATAATTCAAGTTGAGTTGCTGATAACATTGTGCAATTTAATTGCTTATGGCCATACATTAAAATAATAATTAAAGATGCACCGTCTGTTTGGTAGGATATAAATTAAAATTTTTGCTTAAGACCAATGCCTTTGGTCACAAATAAATATGATCGATTGATATGTATGGACGACAGCAGGTCAAGCTACTCGCTACTCGAAACTGTCAATTATTCCCAATCAACCTTGAGCCTTAATATTGTGGAGATAAAGTTGAAAATCTAATAAAGAAATCTGATAGATTGTACTAGCTTAATATGCGTCTGAATATCATATCATCATAATGCTAGAATAGATGACATATATCTTCGAAATTTTAGCTCTAGGACATATCGGTTTCCTAACGATGGTTTCCAAAACGATGATATGTACGGCTAGGTACACAGAAAATCGGCGCAACTCAATCAACGCATTCTTAAAATCTAGGTTAGTGTATTACAATAAAGCAGCTATGTATTTTAAAAAAATATTTTTTAAAATTTTATAAACAAGTGCTACACCGCGATCGACGAAGTAAAGCGGAATATTATTTATAACCTTATTCACTCTAGCCTTGAAGATACTTAAGTTGTAATCACGCTTTAATAGCTACGCTGGTAAGGCGGTCAAATACAATGGTTTTACACAACCATGAAGCTTCTACTTATGTATCTATACTAGTATGTGTTGTTCATTTTATGTATGTGTATTGTTTCTGCATGTGATAATTTTATCTAACAAGCGGCCTGCGCCAGTATTGTATTTTATTTAGTATATTATAGCCCCCTATATAGAAATTCATAAATGTAAACTAGGCGAGGCAGTCTCTGATAAGTTCTGTGCATTTTCATTACCTGCAGGGTAATTGCGTAACACACTATCGGTTTCATCTTGATAGTTCAACAACGTTCATTGCATTATTTACTTTGTTGAGCTGACACGTTTTCGAATACATGGAGCAATGGATTAGTAGGTAATATGCTTCGAAATGATACCAACTGATAGAAATAGCACAGTATAAAAATCATACAGTAGTTCGACGCCTTTGATCTCGTGTAAAATGCCGGCAACGTCTAGACAGTAACGTATCGGCCCGGGTTGTCACAAATAAACAATATTTATGAAATTATTTATTTATTGCAGATCAATATCGATAGCTGTATTATATTTAATTAATTTGCTATTTTTACTGAGGGAACAACTCGAGACAGATTTAAGTTATTTAGATGGCATTTTCGTAACCAGCACCCTAATCCACCTCGGAATTAACACCCATATCATATTAATACACATTTAAATTGGCGTCCGCCATCTTGGATTTTTAAAAAAGTGTGGCTTTTTCGGAACAAGCACCATAATTATACTCAAAATTGGCAGTCATATCAAATTGTAAAAAAAATGACGTCTGCCATTTTGGATGTCAAAAAGGATGGCTATTTCGTAGCAAGCACCCCAATTATACTCAAAATTGACACTCATGTCAAATTATAAAACAAAAAAATAAAAAACAAACACGCGTTAGCCCATAATGATAGATACCGAGCTACGAACATAGTTTTGTTCGCAGCTCGGGTGCCGCTTACCCGCGTCTCGTCCCTCACACCCCGCACGATTGCTCTGTGTAGACGTCTTCGTTTACGACTGTATGTTTTTTGTCTTTTTTTTTTTTCTTTTTTTGGCTTTGGTAATAGTGTGTTACGCAATTAGGGTGGTGGTCTGATAAGACTGGTTACGTATAAGGGGAGAAAAAGATATATCGGGTGTATCTGACATCGACGCACAAAAGAGTACCATGGATCCAAGAGTACCATGAATCCAGTACATGATTCTGAACCCCCCAGTGGGGAAATTCGTCGGCTTTTTCCTAATTAAAAAAATATAGTTTCAGTTAGTTTTTTCACTTTAGACCGTTCATAATTGCTATACTTTTATAACCCAATAAATTTTAAAGTAAATATTAATTAATTCGCTAATTACACAAAAAAGCGCAATGAAAACAAAACTCGAAAAACTATCTTATCAGCTGATTTAATAGAGTTCACATCAGGGATCAACGTCATACCTACAAAAACGCGCGGCGGCACGCTTGCAACGTTCAAAGGCCGAGCCGACACTTTTTTAAATACTATGATTTCTGTAACCGCTCATTAACGACACAAATGACTATCACAATTTTATTAGTGGTATGCGGTCTAGCGTTTTCGCAAAGTTTGCGTTACGATGTCAGATACATCCTGTATATGACAACGGAACTCAACGGAGCTCGTGTCGAACAGCCGCACAGGTCGATCGGTCAGGTTAAGCTACGCTGCCGCGGCTGGTCTGTGAATGGGTGACTATTTTTACTTACAGAGACCCTTTCGTGCCTCGGAAAGCACGTTAAGCCGTTGGTCCCGGCTGTCATTTGTATATTTGGTATCAGAGTAATCTGAACAACCCATTTGATGGGTAACCAGTGGAGGCTGACCTCCACAATCAACAATTGCCTATCTGAATAGGCAATTGATCCATGTAAAATATTGATAATCAGCTTAATCCGGTTACACTGGAAGCTGAACCGAATATAGTTGAGAAAAGTATAGACAGATAGATCATATGTAATGTTCAACACAACTTGAATTGTTAATGAGTAAGTTAAATGAAGGATCTATCTAACACAGGCCCTGGATTAACACATAAGTAGGTATTTATGATCTGGGTTCGTGAAAAATATGCCCTAGTTCCTAGGATGAGAGGGAAGCCAACAGCTAGATCAACGAAATAATTATATTAATAAAAAATATTTTCCAGAGGCAGACAACTTACAGTCCTGGTAAGTATTTTTCCATTGGTGCGTAAAAATGAATATATACATTCTAAATAACAAAAAAAAAAAAATTGTATAGGAAAACACCTGAAGCAGATGTGCGAAGAATGATGTCTATGAAGAAAAAGTTGCCAGGCAATAAAACCGGTGGCATTTGGCACCGAAGCAATGCAGTTGATCCGCATGCTAAGTAAAAAAAAAAAACATACTTAATTATTGTACATAACAGTTCTGAAATAGTTTCATAGTAAATGTAAAAACTAAGTACAGTTGGCATTCAGTATTAACCTCTATTAATAACAATAGGATTAAAGCTTTCTTTGATACAACGTGTCAAAATAGACATCTGTCAGTACAATATAAACTTAGAATGTTATTTAGAAGTGCAAGTCAAGAAATGTTTAAATGCTTTTCTGGGGTAGGTCTATACTCAGGTAGCGGAGGGTTCCAGGCTGGTAATCAGATGATGATGATGACTTTTTTGGACCAGGTTCACAACGGGGTTTCGAGAGGATATAAGAGGTCCACATAAAGAGTACATTCTAAGGCACGGTGAACCTCGTTATAATGATTTGACACAACACGTGGATAAGAAGCGTAGGTTTATAAGAAGTTATAGGGATGAGGAAAATAAACAAATTTATGAGCATGATAATGAAACTAAAAATCCTACAAAGAGAAAGAGACATCACCATCATTCGCGAAAGAAAAAAAATAAGAACCACAATTCAAAAAGAATTAAGAAAACTAAACTATACAAGAATAACATGAAAGAGAAAGATAATGAGGGTAAGAATATGAGACATCACTATCATCTAGAAAGAAAAATGAATAAATATGTGAAAATTAAACGATACAACAATATTACAGAGGAGAAACCAAGGATAAAATCCAATGAGGATGAAGCACTAAATAAAGAAAAGGAGGTTAACTCCAAAAGAAGTAGTGATAAAAATCATAATAAAGATTCGGAACATTCAAAGAAATACAAAGACAAGATAAATAAGAAAATACAGGCTAAAGATAAAAGTAAAGATAAACAGAAAGATAAAAACATAGATCGTCATAAGCAAGACATAACAGTTTCGAAAAGTTATGACTTTGCTGATGTAAACGATCACAAGCATAATCAAAAACCGTTAATAAGTAAAAGTGATGAAAAAAAGAAAGAAAAAAGTAAACACAATATAGACAAAAATAAGACTGCCATAGGAATGGCAGCGTTAGGCGCTGCAGGCGCTGCAGCCTTGATAGAAAAATCTTTGGCATCTACAAAAGGTCCAAAGCCGGAACCAGAACATGTTTTAACGTCCACGACAACTTCGAAGCCAAAAACAAAGCCCGTAGAAGAACAAGAGGTGATCAAGGAAAAGAAATTAAGCAAGCGTGAACGCTTGAATTTAAGGACAAATGAGAAAATAAGGTCTTAACTAATAGTATTTTAATGGAAAATTTAATGTTCTTCTTCACAGTTTAGTTACTTTTCGTGACCGATAGGATTTTACAGTATAACATTTCTTTTTTACTTTGATTTTTGTGGTATGTTGCTCATGTAAATATTACTGTAATTGCCCAGTGCAGTCTTTTTCTCATACACAAAAGGAATTACCTACTCCATACATTACCAATTATTTGGAGAACAGCATGACCATTGTTGAGTTCAGATAGTATGACCCATGCCACCACAAATGTGGATAACAAGTATCCGAAAATTTCGAAGTGCTCAATTTTTATTGCATGTTTTGTGTTTGTGTTACGAAAATCTGTTTCTTGCTTTATTTGAAAATGATTTCAGGGTAACGAGAATCATACCATATTCTCTACAGAAGGAAGAAGATGAGTAAGTAACTTGAGAATTATAGACACATTGTAGATTCTCTTTAGAACTTTTGTGTTCATAGAACCGTACCGACTGTCTACGGTTCTATAGTTCTTCAGCAAAGTTTTGTCACATTGTTTGAAGAACGGAATCACCACTCGAACAATCGTGACTAAAACCCACCCGTGGTTTTCACTTGCCTGTGACACGACCAAGGCCACGCCACGGTTTCTTTTTTAAGCAACCCGCGTGGACTACAACGCGCCGTCGACTCGTTCGTGGTCCTTACCGAGCGGCGAGCTGCCCACTGCTTACCGCCCGCAGGAGCGCGCTTATGGTGGTTGGGAGTCTGATATCATTTCCCGACCAGGGCGGGAGGGCGCTGGGATTCCCGCTGCCTCACGCACTCCGCCTCCCCCTTTGCCAGCATTACTGCTTCGCAGAAGGAGGTAACGGCCTGCCATGCACTCTCGCTCCAGACCATGGCCTGGACCAGGGTCGGACGCGAGAGATCACCGCCGATCGCCGCTACGAGGACACGGCGGTGCTCTACCCAAGCCAGGCAGACCTTCACCGTGGAGGAGGAGAGAGGAGGCTTGTGTTCCAACAGTGGGAACATTATAGGCTGATTATGTAGGTCCCTCAGGACTGGAGAACCAACTGATTAGAGGAGCTCTGTCATTATTTTGTCATCACATAGTGCCTGGTTATTCTTAAGCTGCTCGGGAGCCGCCCTAATTTCGAAATGGTCAACATCACAGAGCTCCTCAGTGTAGTAGCGCGTTAATTCAGCTCGATGGTAATCTACACTATTTCCCGATGGTTTCGCCGTCTACGTTATGTATCTCGGATTTCAAAATCATGATTCTGACATCCGCAGTTCTTAGTTTTGTCAGATGGAACCTTCCTAAATCTAAGCGCACATTTTCGGCTCTCTAGCAGACATACAATAATGTGTTTTCTACATTTTTCATTCAAACATCATTTATTTATATCACTTTAATTTGCCAGCGTTTTTTGCCTATTTGTTGCGCCTCATGTTTTATCTCTGCATCTTCTGAAAATAGATAAGGGTATATGGTCCAGTTTTGTAAAGTATTTTTTTTTATGTATTATAAACTAGCGCTTTTTTATTGAGACAAAACCCGCCACATTGTTCCCAACCCACTGCAACTCCTGAAAGCCAGAATCAACAGTGGAGACCGTCAGAAAAACGCCGAGCAATGAAGCTCGACGAGTCCCGGAGAAACGTTTCAACTGTCTTGGGTCCCGCAACGAAATTAATCAGAAAAGAATAGCGGAGGAGTAAGAAAAAAGACATTTTTTCCAGCAGCATAAACTAGCGCTTGACCGCAATCCTGCCTGATGGTAAGCAGTGACGCAATCGTTGATGGTAAAGCGCACTAGTTTATTAAGAGCCTATTCACTCTAGCCTTGAAGACACTAAATTTGTAGTCCGACGGAAACACCGCCGCTAGCAAATTGTTCCAGTCCCTCGATGTACGCGGTATAAAGGAGGAGGCGAAACGCTTCGTCCGGATCGTAGTGGTGTTAACAACGTAAGGGTGGAAACCAGCCGTACGACGGGTCGTCCGATGGTGGAACGGAGATGGCGGAATTAAATCATGCAATTTCCTCGCACACTCTCCAAAATGCATCCTATAGAACACCGAAAGACTGGCTACTCTACGCCTGTGCTCTAGGCTTTGGAGACCATCTCGAGTTAGATCAGGGTCACCAATCAGCCTCTTCGCTCGCCTCTCCATTGAATCCAAAGTGGCTAGGTGACACTTAGCAGCACCAGCCTAAATGTGGCTGCAGTACTCCACACACGAACGGTGCTTTGTATAATATTAGAAGCTGCCCAGGTGTGAAGTACTGCCGGACCTTTGCGATAACGCCAAGTTTCCTGGCAGCCACCTTGGCCTTGGACTCAATGAACCGCCCAAAGTTAAGGTTCGAGGAAATCTCAACTCCCAAAAGCTGAAGGCGGTCGGAACATTCCAAGGACACATTTCGAAAAGTAGGAGCCAAGGTGAACGGGCTCCTTTTGGCGGTGAAAAGACACGCCTGTGTTTTGGCGGCATTGAATGCTACAAGATTGGCATTGCCCCATTCGGAGACTGCCTGCAGTGCAACACTCGGTCGCTCGACCATGGCCTCTCTTTCGGACCGGATTGATTCCCTACTAGCCCGAGCATCCGGCAGGTATCTCTCTATAACTGTGCTGTCATCTGCATACCCATAGATACCGGGTATCAGCAGATCGTTAATATGCAGCAGGAACAGAGTTGCAGAGAGAACAGACCCCTGAGGAACACCGGCATTAGTTGACATGGGCTCAGAAGAGCACCCGTCGACAACAACTCGGAGGGACCGTTCAGTCAGGAAGTCTTATACCCAGCCAGTCAGGCTAGGGGAAATGCCGTACGCTGGAAGCTTACTCAAAAGGCCAGCGTGCCATATCCGGTGGACGGCCTTTGAGACATCATGGGAGATGGCAATCGCTTCCTAATTCTTCTCGAGGGCCTCGCCCCTCAAGTGAGTGGCATACACTAGTAGGTCCCCAGTTGACCGATTGCGGCGAAACCCGTACTGTCGGTCACTGAGGAGATCGTTACCTTCTAGGTATGCCAAGAGGCGCGAGTTCAATACACGCTCCATAATTTTGCTAAGTATGGAGGTGATCGAAATCGGCCGATAGTTGGCAGGATCGGCACGACTACCTTTTTTGGGCACGGGCTACACGTTAGCAAGCTTCCAGGACTTGGGCACTATACCAGTCCAAAATGAGAGGCGATACAAGCGCGTCAATACAGGAGACAACTCGGGCGCACATCCTTTAAGAACAATCGCTGGTATACCATCCGGACCACTAGCCTTATTCACGTCCAGACGACACAGTACTCTCAGAACCTCCTTGTTCCTAATGCGAACCTCAGGCATCATCATTATTATAGCTGATACTGCTTTACTGCTGGAAATGCGCCTCCCCTAACCCTAACGCCCTACTGAATTTAATCACACGATGATAAAACAGTTTCAACGCATTTCTTCCAGAGCAAATAAAAAACTTAGACAGGGGGAAGGAAGTAAATCGTCTTTAGCTGCAACACCTCCATCAAACCTCAGTCCATATGCTGTAAGTTTACCGTACCGACATTATTCTGTTTAAATTTTCCAATTTTTAGGGTCCGAAGTTAACGTCTCAAAACTCTCGTAGTTTTATAAGGTTAATTCGTTCGTCTTTCTTTCTTTTCTTTTAAACAATCATTTGCTAGAAAGTTGAAACTTTTCATGATATGGCATTTACTAGTCTATGTGCTAAAAACATTAGGTACGTATGAAATCACAACATATGTATTTTCTTTTAAACCATTCCCACTTTACGCATCAAATCATTAGGTAAGTCTTTTAAAGACATTGAGATGTTGATAAGACGTTTTTTACTTAGAGTAACTATCAATTTGCGAGATATTAAACTTTAAAGTGCATTTTTACGCGCCCCCCGCTGACGGCTAGCTCGAAAAATCACTTGGCCGAATTTATTACCACACTTGAAGTGCGTTGGACCAGATGAGTGATTATCATACATAACGAGGTGCCCCCGTTCCTCGGAAAGCACGTGAATTTATAAGTCCTGGCTGTCATTTGTGGCTCTTTTACATTCGTTAGGGGTAGTCAAATGCT